>CP032248.1:22380781-23630781 GCA_005610355.1 Gossypioides kirkii
CTTCAGCAATTGGAACGAGACTCTTTTCTTTCTTCGCACCATATTATGCAAACCTAAGTACTTCTCTAAATTATTTGATATTCACACTCCCAATCCCTCTGAAATCTGAATCTTCACTGTATCATCGATATTAGGGCTAAAAAACACTGTAGACTTTACAAAATTAATACATTGCCTAGAATTCAATTCATATTCTTTCAAAACATCTTTCAGGACACTAACACCTCTGACTGAACTCTCTCCAAATAATATAAAATCATCTGCAAAGAGGAGATGAGAAATATTTGGTCGATGTCGACTAGCCTTTACACCTTTTAGCCACCCCTCTTACACCGTAAGTCGCATTAGAGATGAAAGACCTTCATTATAAATGAGAAAGAGAAAAGGGCTGAGTGGATCCCCTTGGCGCAATCCCCTTGTCAAATGGAAAGGACCCGCCTTACTGATGTGGTCAAAACTAACTAAAAATATGACTAAGGCAAGTGCACCTATCAATTAATAGTATAGTTAAGGTGAGCACAATATCATTCCAACGAGGATTAAAAGTACTTGTAATAGTTGTCTTCCTATTATCTAACCGATCGAATAGAGTGATTGTTTTAAACTAAATTTAACTAAATTAATAAACTAAAAGTGCGATAAATAATAAAACAAGAAAAAACAAGTGTTTTAATACCAAGAAGCAAACAATACCCAGGAAAAACTCTACCTAGATTTCATCTGCCATTATCATTCTGAATTAAGCAATTTATTCACTTAGTATTTTGATCCGTAGAAATCCCTAAATTATGCTAATACCTCTATTCAAGCATAAAAGCAACTGACTCTAGGTTGATTAATTGGAATTTCTTTATAATTAAAACCCCTATTATCGCATTAATTTGATTTATGGATTCCCCTGTTAGATTTGACTCTAATCTGGTAGATTTATGTCGTCCTATTTCTAGGATTGCATGCAACTCCACTTAATTATGCTAGATCTACTCTTAAACAGGGTCTATTCCTCCTCTGATTTAAGCACATCAAATAAGAATTAATATCTAAAGAATACTAAATCAAGAATTAACCTCACATAATTGAGAACAAAATCTAAGTAATTATTGCGTAAAATCAGAAATCAAATGACAGAATTCATCCTAGGGTTCATCTCCCCTAGGTATTTAGGAATTTAGTTCATGCTAATAAATGGAAACATCTCAAAGACAATATAACCACAAGATGAAGAAAAATTCATAATAAAATAAAAAGAATTTAGAAAGAGGTCTTCAATCTTTGTGGAAATCTGCTTCAAAGACGGCTTCTATGGTGCTTTTTCAATTGTTTTCTTCAATAATCTCTGACGGCTAGGGTTTGGGGAATGAAGGATTTTACAGAAAATTGCAAGTACCTAATTCATATCACTCTATCCCTTATTTATAATACATGAAAATCTCTAGTTGGATCCAAATTAAATTCTAAAAAGATAATTAGAATTAAATCTAAACAATAATTCCCTAATTGGATCCAAATTAAACTCTAAATTATAAAGCCTAAAAGATAAAGTAAAATTAAATATAAATAATATAACAATAATAATCCTAAATATTAATCCTAAGAAATAGAGATTAAATTTAAATAAAACCTTATGTCCAATAAATCTCTTCCTAACTCTTCCGCATTCACGTTTTTTGCCCCAAATTTTCCTTTTTGTCTTCAATTTAGTCCATGGCCATGTGTCTAGCTCGTGTGGCTCCTAAAATCTGCTCTTTTTGTATGGTTTTCACTTTTTTTCGCTCCTTTCACTCCCAAATGCTTTCCTACGTATAGAAACATGAATTTAAAGGATTATAAACATAAAATTCATTATTTTAAATCGATTAATCATCCAAAAACACATTAAGAATGAGGGTAAAACATGTTACTTTTGCCACTTATCAAATATCCCCACACTTAAGCATTTGCTTGTCCTCAAGCAAAATTCTCAACCCACATTCAAGTTAACTTTCTTAATTCTTCATTTTCATCAATAATGTTTTAGGATAAATTGCAAACAATCATGTATTGGAAATTCATCTAAAATAACACTAAAGACTCAAGCAATCTAAGCTACAAAATTTTTAGCACAAAAATATAGGTATCTCCCATTATCTAAATAATTACCTTAAATTCAAAATCAACAAGAATTGACATCCTCACTAAAGACTCACTCAAAGCACTCAAAGTGTTTAAGGTTCATTAAATAAACACTCAATAGTCAAACACAAAATGTTATTACCATAGGCTTGATTGAAAATCAAATCTCCACCACTGTAAAATGACATGACACACCAATCAAGAGGTCTTTACAAGGTTATAATGGGGCTAAGGTTATAGGTATGGAAAAAGCTAGAAGAATTGGTTAAAATCGAGATCGAGTTGATAAGTTATCAAACTAGAAAAAAAACAATCAGTTGCTGAATTGAAAGAATATATATCAACATGAATAATAAAGAATAAACATGAGCTTTTCAATAGTATATGGAACTAATGATCCTAGCTCATACATATTTTTGTCTTTTTCTTCTCTATTTTTTCAAATTTTCTTTTCGACTTTTTTTCTTTTTTTTCTAAATAATAAAATTCAGCAATTCAAATAGTGGAACATAGTTAGGCAACTTAACCAAATCAAATCTCGACAAAAAGGGAGTCAATAATGGAGTAAATATACCACAAACATATGGATCATGGGTTAATATTATGGGTTAATGAATATAATGGTGTTAGGCTCAATGGGGTTCACTAGGGATTAATTTATTAGGTAAGTTTTTTTAAAGGTAAAGGGGGTTAAATCCTAAATGTCTTTATCATCTCAGCATATCAAATCAATAATGTGGTCTCAACATGTATAATCAAAGCAAGTTCTAGAATAATAAATCAAGTTGACATACACACAACCAAAAATAACATGAGCACGAAATAAAATATATGCTCTATAGGTTGAAAATCTCACAAATATTATCGTTTTGATGTCAAACCTGTAATTTTAAAATTTGAAGATAATATTTTAATTCAGGGAGACAACCTAAAATATTTAATTCTGAAGACAACTCATCATGCTTGACTCTCTCATATCTTAAAGATTAAATCATCCAATACATAAAAGATTCACAAAGCAATCTCAAAACAAAATCAATAAAAATTCCAAATAGCAAAAATTCACTCTAATGGGGTATGAGAAAATTACTTTAACACAATAATAATTCAGGGATTTTATCACAATAATTATACACAATCAACCTTCCCACACTTAAGATGTACATTGTCCTCAATGTACAAACAAATATAAGCAGAATAAGCATAATATCATAAAGAGGAAAGGAACTGAAACTTCCCTGAATTAGGATGATTTCATCAAAATTGGAAAAAAATGAGAATGCAGCGAGTCTAAAGGAAGTGCAATTTTCCGAGCAAACTAGAAAGAAAATAGACAAAGACAAGTTAGAGAGGGAGATAACAACTAAAAAAATCAACCATAGGAATAAAAATAGTGCATAATTAAAATAAAAATAAAAATGAAAATAAATATACTAATTTTTTTTTGAATTTTTTTCATTTTTTAAAAAAACATGAAAGTAAAATAAATAAATAAAAATAAAAACACTCGGGTTGCCTCCCGAGAAGCGCTTTATTTAAAGTCTAAGCTCGACTTTCCCGTTTAAGCTCATGATTGAGGCGGATCTTGAAGTCGAAGCTCCTCTATCATATTATTAAAATCACCACCAAGATAAGGTTTAAGACGATGACCGTTTACCTTGAATGTGCCGTATTTAAGATGTGTTACCTCTATTGTACCGTAGGGAAAAATGATTTTTAGCACAAATGGGCCTGACCATCTCGATTTTAGCTTCCCAAGAAATAGTTTAAGCCTCGAGTTGAATAGAAGAACTCGATCTCCAACTGCGAATTGCTTAGGTTGCTTTAACCGAGAATCATGACATCGCTTTGTCGCCTCTTTGTTTAATATCGAGCTCTCATAAGCTTTAGCACGCCATTCATCAAGCTCATTCAGTTGTAGCATCCTCTTTTCACCTGCAAGTTTAAGATTATAGTTTAGGAATTTAACTGCCCAAAATGCTTTGTGTTCAAGTTCAAGTGGTAAGTGTCAACTCCAAATTGTCGCTTTCAATGATACAACGATTAATTCCCGACAGAATATGACTCATATCATCCAATCCTCATTACGAAGTGGAGAGATCCTCAAAATAATCTTTTGCTATCTACATCATATGAACTTGATCATTCAACAAACTTCCATCTCCACTCTCCAAAGCTTTGATGGAATTTTTCCTCTTCCTTTGCGTTGCACATTTGTGGAAGTGCGACATATTCTTATATCCACTTTTTAACCAATTTACTTGTGCCCTTTGCTCCTAAAATAGATCTTGCTTATCGATCTCCCAATTTAGGTGAATTTTAGTGTCAATGATTTCTGTCAACACATCATCCTCTCTGTCGGCCTTCAATAGTTCTTCCAACCATTTCGTCAACTCTTCCTTATTCTCCGCTGCCAAAATTTAGGTGAATTTTAGTGTCAATGATTTCTGTCAACACATCATCTCTCTGTTGGCCTTCAATAGTTCCTCCAGCCATTTCGTCAACTCTTCCTTCTTCTCCGTTATAATAGTTTGATTTTCAGTGGTGTCAGAAATAGTGATTTCGGGATCATAACTTCGATGAGTCAGGTCATAAATTTTATTTATTTAGTATTTATGACGTCATTAGTGTCATATTAAATTTTGGTTAAGAAATTCTATCGTATAGATAGTTAATTAAGTGAAAAAGATTAAATTGTAAAAGGTGTAAAAGTTGAATTCCAATGATTAAAGGTATTATATAACAATTGGAAGATAAGTCGAGGTACTTAAATGTAATATAACCAATAGTAACTTGAGTGGATAAATTTGGCTTAAATTTTGGTTAAAATTAGGTGTGAACAAAAGGTAAAATAGTAAATTAATAAACAAATGAATTTAAGCTAAAATTAAAAGAAAGAAACGGCATCTTCTTTATCTTTTTAGCTTGTAAAATCGAAACCCTAATTTAGAGAAGAGAAAACCATCATCCAAGCTTTGTGTTTTTGATTGGGTGAGTAGACTTCATCCGTTTTTAGTAATTTTTATGTTTTTGAGCCCGTATTAGCTTAATCTAGCTAACCCAAGAACTAATTTGTGAATCTGTCAAATGTTATAAATCTTTCCATTGATGAATGAGCTTATTCTTGAAAGTTTATGGAAGTATTGTAAGCTTGGTTGTTAGATTTGATGATTTTGTTAGGTGATTTTCTATGATTTTAAGGTTTGAGGGCTAAATTGCTAAAATGGTAAAATACATGAATTTGGTGTGAAATTATTGAATGTAGGGACTTATATGAGGGCTTTGAATATTTGGCTAGGATTGAGTGCGGAAGAGAATGATTATTTTTCATGAAGGTCTAAGGACTAAATTGAATAAAAATGAAATATTAAAATGAAATATTAAGGGTAATTTCATAAATTTCCCCAAAAGGACTTACATGTATTAAATGCTTTAAATTACATGAGTTAATGAGAAATTAGATGATTTATTATGTCAGATCACTACTGTGCCACGGATCGAGGAAAAGGGAAATTAGTAGAATAGTCCTTAGAGCTTATCCGTAACTACAAATTAGTCTGATAAGTTCGTACTATTATTTTCTATATTGTTATAACCCTTCTTATACACTATTGTTATTGTATCAAATTGGATATGCCTAATATTTTGAGGAATTTGAGAAATGAATAAGGAAATGAGATGTTAGAACTTGAGCCGGTGAACTGAATCGACATACGTTGCAGTTTCTTGGCAGCTTGTGTGAGTAGCATCATGATTTTAATGAATTCTGATTGAAAACTGAATACTGACTGTATAGACCCTCCGATGGCTGAGATCCAACATATGTTGCAGATTCTTGACAGCTTGTGTGAGCAGCATCGTGAGTGGGTAATATGTACCGTATTGATGGCTAAGATCCTAGTTATGTTTTGGATTCTTGACAGCTTGTGTGAGCAACATCATATACTGGTTAAGCTCTATTTGGGTTCGTATGAGCTAAATTTCTGAAAGACTTGAAGAGATCAATTTGATACTTTTATCACGGGATCACGAAGATGCTTTATTACTCTCTCTATAATCGAATTGGTTATTCTGTAAGTTAATGTTATCACAAACTTACTAAGCTTTGAAAACTTACCTGTGTATCTATTTGTTGTTTTGTAAATTTATTTTGCTGTTTGAAGATCGGATCATCTCGGAGAAATCACATTATCTCGGGAGCTTGTTCGATAGTCTTTCGTATCACTTGGCTTATATGGAATGGATTAGGATTTGAACTTGAGATATGTTGTTGTACAATGTTAACTAGAATGGTAACATCCTTGATGTTTTGTTCCAAAAGTACTTTGTGGTTATGTGTTAAACCAAATATCAACATGTTGTGAACTATGCAAGTATGTTCATGAGTAATCATTTTATAATGAAAATATCTATGTAGGTTTGATGTTGATCATTTGTGAAACTTGGAAATTTATGTGTATATTTGAAACTTGCATACTTGTGTCAGTAGAACTCATGTTTTTATCGATAGAAGTACAGGGTAATTGAACTTTGGTTACTGACTTGCATTGTATCTGTAATAGCTCGTTTTTCAGTGGTGTCGGAAATAGTAGTTTTGGGACCACAAACCCGATGGGAAAATTTTTATAATGAGTGATTAAATTAATAAGTCAATATTATTTTTATATGGAATTTTGAATTGATGAATTTTAATTATTGAATTAAAAGTTAATATAAGTGGTTTGGTTCAAAAGTTAACTGGTTTTAGAAAACGAGGTATCGGGACCTCATTTTTAAAATTAAGAGTCATAAATATTTTTATTAAATATTTATAGAGTCTTATTATATGTGAATTGAAGTTTGGTTGGGTAATTTTGATAATTAATTGCTTAATTAAGGAAAAAGGAGTAAATTGTAAAAGAGGTAAAAGTTAATTACTATAGATTAAAAATAGTAAAGGGACCAAAATGGTAATTAAACCATGGTCAAAAAGTCCAAGCGGTGGTAACATGATTACCATCCACTAACTTTTTGGGTTATTTTTCTTTTAGTCCTAATTAGTTTAGGACTAAATTGGAATTAAGTTGTTTAATTGAAATTTAATATAATTGAAGGACCAATTGTGTAATTGGACTCTTCTTGAAGGGCCTAATAATATAAATGATGTGAAATTATTTAGGTTTTGGTAAATTGCAATTAAATACAAATTAAATGAGGATTTACTAATTAGTCTATTTTTCAGTGTGAACTAGAATGGTGGTTTTGAGGTCACAACTTCGATGTGTTAGATCATAAATATTAATTATTTAATATTTACGAGGTCATTAGTGTCGTATTAAGTTTTGGTTAAGGAATTTTATCGTTTGAATAGTTAATTAAGTAAAAAGGACTGAATCGTAAAAGGTGCAAAAGTTGAATTCTATCAATCAAAGGCACTAGATGATAATTGAAAAGTAAATTAATGTCCTTGGTTGGTAAATATACCTTTACATAATTAGTGGACGGTTTAGGTGTTTAAATGACATGAAATTTGGTTATTTTATAAAGGGTAAAATAGTAATTTAGGAAATAAGTCAAATAAATAAAACAAATGAATTATATCATCTTCTTCATGGAGAAGGAAGAACCAAAAACCTAAAAGAGAAGTGCTTGGACTTTCGGTTGGGTTTTAACCTTTGATAGGTATGTGTAATCTCACCCGTTTTTAGTAATTTTTATGTTTTTGAGTTCGTATTAGCTTAATCTAGTTAGCCCGAGGACTAATTTGTGAATCTATCAAATTTTATGGATTTTTCCATTGATGATTTTTGTATATTCTTGGAATTTTATGATGGATTATTAATCTTGGTTGTTAAATCGGAAAATTTTGTAAAGTAGTTTTTGATTATTTTAATGTTTAAGGACTAAACTGTGAAAGTAATAAAAGTACAAGGACTTGATGTTAAATAATAGAAAATATGGGTTGTGGATAGACCCAAAACAATTCTGCTAAACCTAATTCTAAAGAAAAAATGGTTAATTTGCACGTTTGGGGCTTAGGGACTAAATTGAATAAAAGTGAAAAGTTAAGGGTAATTTTTCAAAAAATCAAAAAGTCTTATTTGCATAAAATGATTAAAAATTCATGTTGACTTAAATAATTGAATAAAATTATTGTGGTAGATCAAGATCGTGTCTCGATTGTGGAAAAAAGAAAATTACGGATTTACCATTAGAGTTCACTTTAATTGCAATTTTATCCTGTAAGTTCGTAATGTTAAATTCTTATTAGTAACTGCTTAAAACTGCCTTTCTAATGATTGTTTGGAAATGAGAAACGTCGATTGGAAACGTGAAAGATAGAAACGATGAGATAAGAATTTCTCGGCCTTGTGCAAAAGATAGAAAATGGTCCAATAGTTGAGATCCTGCATTTGTTGCAGATTCTCTATAGCATCGTGAGTCACCATAAAGTGAATTGAATCCAAGAATGGATTATAGGCCCTACGATGGCTGAGATTTATGCTTGTTTCCATATTCTCGTCAACTTAGTGTGAGTAGCATCGTAGGGAACAGATATACTGTATTGATGTCTAAGACTAGTATTGTATACTGGTACAGGCATGACATTTGGGTTAATAGGGAGTAAAATGAGAATCATGACCTTTGGGTCAACAAGGAGTAAATCAAATATCGATCATCGAAGTACAATTCTAATTCGGCTTGACTGATTTATGGATTTGTTCAACACATGTTATTTGATAAATTGATAAACTTGCAAACTTATTAAGCTATGAAAGTTGTAACGACCCGTAATTTGTAATGTTGGAACTTAGGCTTGGAAAAATTTTAATTTTTTGATTGGTGTTAATGAGTTAATAGATAAGTATGTTATTTTGTGGGAAAAAGAAAAAATAAAATTTTATCTTAATGAATTTAAATAATTAGTATACTATATATGGAAAAGAAGGACTAAATAGAAAGAAGTGAAAAGAATGTAGTACAAAATAAAAAGGATCAAAAAGAAGATGAAATGGTAATTAATGGTTTAAAAAAAGGTAAATTTACCATAAAAAGAGATAGTGGATTTTGATGACTAAGCATTATAGCAATTTTAATGTTATAAAAGGGGCAAGGAGGTAATTAAATAAGTGTGTAATAGTAATATAATGTAATGAAAATACAAAAAGAAAAAAAAAATCTTTCCTTCATATTCTTGCTGCCGAAACTCCATGGGAGAGAAAATGGAAACTTTGTTGAGCTTAACTCTTGCATGGTGGGTGTTTTGAACTCCATTTTCATTGATCTTTATATTTTTGAGATTATTTGAACTTAGACTTTCTACTTTGAGGTTCAATTTGTGGAAATGATAAATTTTGAAGAATTTGCCATGGTTATATTTTGTAAAGTATTTTGGATGTTTCATCTTTGATGATAAATTTAGCAATTTATGAAGGTTAAATTGCTACTACATTTAGGAATTTGAGCTGTGGAGGTTTGCTTTTACAGAGGAAGAATTAATTGAATTCATGAAGAAATTATGTTGAACATAGATGTTTTATATTTAGAAGTGAGGTACGGTCAACATGAGTTGATTTATTGTTTTATTTAAGAAATGATATGTTTGAGTAAATTCAAGGTATAAAACGTTTATAGGTTAAAAGGATGTGTTATGAAAATTGTTTGGCAAGTTAACGAATATACATTTATATATGAATATTGATGGTTAGGAAGAAATGCTTGATGTTATGGACATCAATTTGATTTTGGTGAATTGTTGAATTGAAACAATTATAAGTGATTAATTAAGATTTTAATTGTGGTCTATAGAACAACATACGAGTAGAACAAGTACTAAACAAGGAAAGGAGAAGGTTACGGAATAGTCCACCTCAGTTTAATCGACTATCGTAATTCCGGTAAGTTCGTACTTCCGAACTTAGTATTACAGTCCATTTAATTATTTAAATACAATTATCTTTGAATATTAAATTGAACTGTTAATATTATGCCTTGTTCCATGTATTTGATTAAATAATAAATTGTATAATGAGAAGTGAGGAATTGGTTGTTTGATGAATATATGCTATCAGTTTAACTAACTAGAGCTGCGCTCACAATTGCGGTTTATCCGCTAGGCACTGGATGCTAAGATTTGACGGATATTTGTCGGTTTAACCGACTAGAGCTAGGCTCACAATTGCGGTTTATCCGCTAGGCATTAGGTGCCAAGATTTGACGGATATTTGTCGATTTAACCGGCTGGAGCTGGGCTCACATTTGCGGTTTATCCGCTAAGCACTGGGTGCTAGGACTTGACGGATATTTGTTGGTTAATCCAACTAGAGCTGGGTTCACTTTTGCGGTTATTCCACTAGGCACTAGGTGCCATAATTGTCGGTTTATCCGACTAGCATTGGGCGCAAATTGTTGGTTAATCCAACTAGAGCTGGGCTCACTTTCACGGTTTAACCGCTAGGCACCGGGTGCCGTGAATTGACGGTAATAGCAATGAAAAATGGATAGAAATTGAGAAGACTTATGAGGAAGTACATCTATATTTGTGGAGTAAAAATTATAAGGAATAGAAGTATTATGCATATTTGGCTATATGCATTAATTGAAATGTTGAATTTGGAATCATGATTTTGTATAAATGAAAGCTTTATTTGGAGATAGTAAATATTCATGCAAATTGTTTGTGGTGAATAAAGATTACTAATGTAATTGAATCTTCCATGATTTCAAGTTATCTTAATAGTAGATTACAACTCAGTATCAAAGTGGAAATCCCGATCTCCAAGTCAGTGGGGTCACCTTTTGATTATTTTGGCATGTACCTAGAACTAGTTATGTGTAAAGGTCTTATAGGAAATGACTAAATGTGAATATTAGTTTCAAAGTAGTTGTTTTGATGTGAAATTGTTTTGAATGATATATATATAATGATTTGGTAAATTATGAAATATGCAAATGTATTGGCTTAATGGGGTGTATTGAATTATGCATAGTGTAGATGTTGGTATGATGCTTGTTTGGGTAATATGTTTGGAGGATGGTTTGATTATATTGTGGTAATTGAACATTATATGTTTATTGAATGATTTATATGTATTTGAGAGAATGTTTCAAATGAACTCGAATTGTTTGTTAGAAATGATTTAATGATTTTATTATATTCGGTAATATTTCGAGACTCTAAAGTTTAGACGGTTGCGGGTTACAGGTGTTACAAAAGCTTACTAGTGAATTTGTTATTGTTTTGTAGATTCTATTTTGCTGCTTGAAGATCGGATCATCTCAAGAAGTCACACTATTGAGGAGCTTGTTTGGTAGTTATTCATCACTCGGTTATATGACATGTACTAGGATGATGTTACCCTTGAAATACTTGATTTTGGATTGTTGATTTCTTTGTTGAACTAAACTTGCATGCTTGCTTGATGTTCTAATTAAGAAAATGTGTTTAGTGATGGGTTGACATGTGAATTTAAGAATCCTTGTGTTGATTGATTGTATTTTGTGTTATATGATAAAACAAGTATTGTCATGTATAGATTTTGCAAGATGAGAATTTGAATAAGAGCCTTGTATTGAATGATGATTGATAAACTTGAGGACTTGTGTGATTAAAGGAATTCTGCATACTTGTTTCGGTAGAACCCCTGCATGTATCGGTAGAAGTACAGGGCAGGAGAGAGGTTATCCACTGACTTGAGTTGTATCGATAGTTCTGCCCATAGGAGTATCAGTAGTTTATGTACTTGTATCGGTAGAAGCTGCAGGATAGGACATCTTAGCTCTCTAGAGTTTTTAGTACCGGTAGAAGGATGATTTATTTCGGTAGAAGCTTCACTTGTATCGGTAGAACTGTCATAGGTATCGGTAGAAGCTTGCACTGTTTCTTGAATTGTTTACTGACTTGACAACTACCGATACTTGTCCAACAGGTACCAGTAGAAGTCTCCCAAAATTATGGTAATGACATTTTTACCTTTATTGAGTTGATAAACAAAGTAAGAATAACGAATTATAAATGTATATATTTTATTAAATCAAGAAAGATGTTGAAATAAGATTTGAATAGGTAACGATTTGAGGCATGAATGCATGTGACCTTGAAACCCTAACCGACGACGGTGTTGGGTTTGAGTACTATACAATGATAGTAAGAATGATTGATGTGGCTTGAATGATATTATGGTTGATATGGAATATAGATGTCATGATTTGTGATATGAATATTGATTCCTTCTTGCAATGTAATGATGAGTATGTTTGTGTTATAGTTTGGTTAGCTAGTGGTGAAAACAGTGTGTTTAAGACACAGGGCCATGTGATCCCTGGTGGAAAATATTCGTACGTGACTTCTAAATACTTGCGTGATTGAATTTGATTCTTGATTGATTGAAAGATTGTAAATTAATGTGTAAGATTAAATAAAGTTAGTACTCTGGGTTGCTAGTTTGTAATTGTATAGATTATGATTGAATTGTTTGTAAAAAGAAACTCGTAAAGTTTTGTAAACCCTGAAACCCTAGATCAGAGATAGTTATGATTTTTGGGTGTTACAGTATCGATATAATTCTTTGAAGCATCGGTAGTTCTGTTGATAGTAGTATAGTAGTCTGAACACTTGTATCAGTAGAAGTTGCAGGGGAAATCTACTTAGCTATTTGTAACTCGTTGTATCAGTAGTAATGTGTGTTGTATCGGTAGTAACTATACTTGTATCGATAGAACCTTCACATTTACCTGTAGGAAACTGCAGTTAATTTTCAAAAGCTTACTGTTTTGACTTCTACTGATACTTGTCCAACAGGTACCGATAGAAGTCTCCCAGACATTGTAAAATGATATTTAACCCTTATTGAAATGAAATGCTATTAAGGTTCGAAATTGTACTGCATGTATATTCTTGTGACATTGTATTTGCTGAGATATGAGGATTTAAATAACAAAAAATAATTTGAAAGACCCCAGAACCCTAACCGGCGACGGTGTCAAGTTTTGGTATTACACCCACCCTTTCATGTTGCCTTTGTCTATCCCATTTACGAAGGCCTACCCAAAGACTCTCCAATTTTGATAGAATATTCCTTGTGGACGCATCCCATTCTTTCTTAACTGTCTCCTCCAACGTCAGTTCTAGTATCCACCATGCCTCAAATCTGAACCTGCTACTCTTCTTATTCGAATTTGTAAAAGGAGAAGAAATTAACAGAGGACAATGATCTGAGTAAGAGTGAGATAAATGTCTAATCGAGACATTGGGAAAACACTTTAACCACTCAACAGTGGTCACGCCCCTATCAAGACATTCCCTAATATTAGTTGTTGAAGAGTTCTCACATTCTCAAGTGTACCAACACCCTGAATATCCAACATCAAACAAATCACACTCCTCCAAGGTATTACGAAAAGATTTCATTCTTCCCCACCTTCTCATGGGCATACATTATCTCATTAAAATCTCCGCACACAAACCAAGGCAGCTCCTTATCCATTCCTAACTGTCGCAACGCATCCCAAGAATCAGCTTTATGTTGCTCAAAAGGGGATCCGTAAAACCTCGTAAATTACCAAGTAACTTTCTCTTCAGGATTATACTGTCACATCAATAAAAAATTAGCATAACTCCTCAACTCAACTTCAACTTATTCTTTCCATGCTAAATATAAACCTTCTTTACTACCCTCAGCACTAATTTCAATTCCCATCGTAAACCCGCATCTCCATCAAACTACCTCTATTCTTCTTCTATCAAGCTTAGTCTCTATCAAGAAGACCAATTAGGGTCTATGAAGCCTCAGTATATGCTAAAGCCTCCGTACTGCCCATGGGTTCCTCAGCCCATAAACATTCTAACTTAGGGTTTCAATTGAGCCCAGTCGGCTTGTCTGTTGGCAGCTGTCGGTCCTTGTTGACTTTTGAAACCATCATACTCCGACGAGAATCCCAACACCCCATCAATATCCTGCTCAGTCAAGATCACCGATTTTTCTTTCATTCTTTTAATTTCGGAAGGATTAACTTCATAAAATTCCCTCTCATCCTGTAACCAAGCATCTGACTTCCTTTTCCTCGGTTCCTTCTCAACTACTTTTCCTAATACACTTGTCACTAGCAAGATCCTCTTCCCCTTCATTGCAGCTGTTAAACCCCATCGTCCTTCCATAAACGGGGCTAAATCTTAGGCTTCAATTGAAGTTAAATTGGGTTCAGAATCCGAATACTCCCATCATGTTCCATATACTCGCATATAACTTCATTTACTAAATGAGTTCCACCATGACTCAAATTCAAATCCTGAATGTCATCCCCACCGTTTTGTCTCATAGCAATAGAGTCCTTATCAGCAACGGCCACCTTTTCCCCAACACCACCCATCACAATTTAGATCTTCGTCATCGCCGGGGAACGACCTACAACCTTCTCAGATTCTTCGGCCATCTCCGACTTCGATTCATCAATATCCAAAAATGAACACTGTTCCATCTTCTTTTTGCTATTTAGACCTAATGACAAAGATACCTTTCCAACAAAGTTCAACTCCACTTTTAGGGCAATGGAGAAAGGATAGTCATATTCTGATAATTTTTTAATTCTCGGTGACAACACTTCGCAATCTCTCAAATCATGCCCTAGTTTCCCACAACCAAAACAAAATCCTGGAAGATTTTTCATATTTAAATGGAACCTTACTTTTTTATTAGATTCGGTCATCAAAAATATTCCTCTACGAAAGGCTTTTTGACATCCAACCACACCCTAATTCGACAAAAGTCATTTTTAATCTCCGAACGAATAATCCCTTCAAAAGTAAAACCAATAGCATGCATTAAATCTTTCCTATCACATTTTGGGGGACAAGGCTCGATTTTCTACCAGAACGGGGACGTTGCTAGATGTATCTTACGCCTATTAGCTGCTTCGAAAGCTGATTAAATAAAATAAGTTGTTTTCTAAATAACCACTACCTACCCTTCATAACCGAATCCAAATCTTCCTCCACCTCAAAACAAATTAAAAACAAGTTCTGTTCAGCCACTTGAATGTCAAACTTTTTTTTTTGTTTTCCACATACTCCTCAGCTACGCCTTAAAACTGTCTAGATTGTATGACTTTTTAGTCCAAACCGAACAAACCAAAGTGGGTTTATCAGGAGGATTAACCACTGAACTCTTCACCGATAACTGAATCAACTCCTCTCTAGCAACGCAATTTGATCTCCCTCGCCTTCTTTTGCCATCAAAGCCACTACTTCCTCTAAACCAAGCCACAGCCGCCTCTATTCCTCTTGAAACCCTAGAGAGAGCACTCTTGACTTTATTTGTAAAATTTAATTTAATTCAAGTTGAGTTGGATCAAGTGAAATTATTCGAGTTAAATTAAAAAATTAAAAGTGATTGTTAAAGTATATTATTTAGGTCACAAAATTATTATCTTAATTTTTTTTAAAATTTCAACTTTCTTTCTATATTTTTTAGAAAAAAAATTTAAATTTTTATATTTTTTTAAAAATATAAATTTTGGAATTTTTATAAATATTTTGAATTTTAAAAATTATTTAGATTTTTTTGTAATTTTTGTTGAGAGAGAGATCAATTTACTCTTTTTCAAAATTGACAAGGACTAAAAGGGTATTTACATCAATCTGTTATTTGAATTATTTGAATTATTTGAGTTATTCGAATTGTAAAACTCAACTAAACTTCAACTCAAAACTCGAATCACTTATTAGAGTTGACTCAAATAACACAATTCGATTAACTCAAAATTAAATTTTTTTTCGATTTTCGAATCAAATCAAATTTTACTTAACGTTATCTATATCATCAACTTTTCCTTTCACACAAACTTTTTAAGATGATTTTTTAAGCCAAGAAACAAAGCTAAAAATGTAGCTTTCCGCTTTTGCAAAACTCCATTTGATTGAAAAACTACAAACTCGTCATTTCCTCATTTATCATTTAATTGTTTAAAATAATTTTATATTAATTATTATTACCCAAATAATTGCTAACAAATAAACTGTACAATGAAGGAATAACAAGGGAGTGAGCACTCCACCACTAAAATGGAATAACAATAAACAAATACAAAATGTAAAATTTGTTTATGCAATTCTCTTTTTCTACATTTATGAAACCTAGATCAATAAAAAAAATATACTTTCTTCAACAATTACAACTCATCTAAGTACATTTCTAATTTTTCAAATAGATTGGTTAATAAAATTATTCATGAATTACATTAATACTTTATATATTGTCCTCACATGGTTTTTGCACACAAATTAAAATGGAAGAAAATGTTTCTTATAGGTTGTCTAATGTTTAAACTAATGCTAAGCAGTATTACGTGGTCAGATTGTAATACGAAAAGACAGATTGTATTAGTGGACGAGCCTAAACATGTCTTTAGTCTAATCAGAAATGAACAAATTGATTGAAAGACTAATATGTCATCTGCCAAGTCCAATTAGGGATATGCTTTCTCAAGGGCATTGGAGTGGATGACTCCTAGAAAATAAAGAAATAGATGTGACTGACTAGGTTGACAGTACATCAGACAGGACCCAAGCTGAATAGATCCTAAATTCATTTATGGATTTATTCACTTGTGACATTCATAGTGTAACATACCTTAAATCTTGAGTGGATGACGGACTATGTATGTGTGACTCATACAATTTGATGTAAGTAAAAGCCTGAGTTTGAATAGATAATGAACCAAAAGCTGGTGTGTTGGATGTACAACATTTACAGTATGTAATGTCATTCAAAATTGTGGAATCATAGCCCGATACATGGGTAAATGATATCCTCTAATTGACATTACATGGTTGATGGAAAGTAAACGTGGTCATGGGTCATTAGACTTTGCAATGAATGACTTGATTACTATTTGATAGTAATTGACTTTTCATGATGGAAGATGTAATGATTATCATGAGATAAAATAAGATCATATTGGGAGAGTGAATATTATCCCAAAAAAATTAAGGATATCATATGAGGGTAACACCGTTATGATAATGTCATTGGACGAGCACAGAGTAGTTGCCTTTGTAATGTATGTCATTAAGGATATCCTCTCTCTCTCTCTTTCTCCTCTCTCTCTCTTTAGGGTATTGGTCTAGAGAGTGGCTTTAAATCAATTAGATCAAGAACCAATACAAACCAGCTAAAAGACTGGTTGAACCAAGATTTTTTGAATTTTTAATATTTTTTAATTGGACAATTTGGATTAATGAACTGATGATTTGATTAGTATGACCACTAGTTCGATTTAAAAAATATTGTTTAAATATAAATAAATTACTATAATTGATTCTAAATTATTTAAATATTTTTATAAATATTTTTAATTATTTTATTAATTATTTTTTTGAAAAATATTTAGTAAAACTTTAAAAAAACTAATGTTATAAAAAATAATAAATTTAATGTACATACTTTACCAAGGGCAATGTTTTATTTTTGCGTTTTATTTTTTTGTTTGAAACATAGAGGTGATCATTATTTATAATAAATTACATAAAATTATATGAATGTTGGATGAAGCGATAATAAATTTAATATTTTTAAGTACAATTTAGAAAACAAATTCTGTAGTTGAAAGAAAGGGTTAAATATAAAATTAGTATTTGAACTTGTCCACTTCTCTCAGATTGATATCTATGATTTTTTTTTTGTCTCAAATTGGTGCCTAAACTTTTTTTTTCGTCCACTCATTTTGTTGATGTAACAATGTTGGTTGCTCGTGCACCGTCATGTGTAGTAATCTCAAGACCCCTTTTGACCCGTGTTTCTTTTTTTGACCGATCTCTTGAAAAAAAAATTAAACACATCATTTATTAAAATAAGAAAAAATTTAAAGCAATTAAATGCTTTCCATCAGTTACTGAATCGATTCGGAAAAAATCTTTTCGATTAAGAAAACTCTTGGGTTTTTTTTGTTTAAGATCAAAAGCCAGAGAAAACATTTTAACCTCATGTATGTTGTTATTATGTCTGTTATGTATATATGTATGTATGTTATGGATATTACCGCATGTATGTCTATTATGTGGTATATTATTGTTATGTATATTACTGTTATGTATGTGACTGTTATGTATATTATTGTTATGTTTAATGTATGTATATTATGTATGTTATGTTTAGCACTATTTAAATTATGTATGTATATTAGAATTTATATTATGCATGTGTAGTGCATTGTAATATCTTGGGGATAAATGTGTGGTGCGTATGCATTTGGGTGGAACTTTTGTTACAAACCCTTATGCATCCTATGTTGGAGAGGAAGTGTTGAAATGGGATTTCGACCCAGATTTTTTGTGTTATTACACTTTGTGTAAGATGGTAGTGGAAGCTGGGTATAGAGCTCTGAGGAACTTTGTAAACTATAAAGGTGGGATAGATTTTAGTAATAGACTGAGTGTTTGCTATGATAATTCATCATTCATAGTAATGATTAACCATATTAGAAGAAGATGGTCCATACATATGTATGTTGAACACGAGGTAGACACACTTGATGTTGTTGATGATACCATGTTGTTGCCTGCCATTAGGGAAAAGTTGTAAATATTGGTTTTGGGAAACCAAATTATAATGAAGAATTAAATTGTAATGAGAGAGTTAATGGTGAGGCTGGGGAAACATTTACTGAGTTAGGTAAGGAACCTAATGTGAGACCAAACTTTAGTGGGAGTAGTGATACATGTGCTGAGAATGGGGAAAGTTCTAAACGTAGCAGGGCCAGTGATACAGAAAACTCATTGGGCAATGAAGGGGCTTAGGGGTAGAATCTGAGGATGAAGAGGTTAGAAATATCAAAGATTGGTATAGAAAATATAAAGAAAAAAAAAACAGAGAGGTGAGGGTCCAAAGGTAGGTGAAAGTAATGAAAATGGAGAGAAAATGGTGAGGTTTCAGATCCATCAGGTAGGGGAATTGATTATGTTAATTCATTAGATTTAGGGTTTTATGAAAGTGATTTAGATGGTGAGGTAGTCTGTAAGAGAAGCCGACATTTATGTTTCGATCTTAATAAACCAATTCCACATTTGGAGCTTAGTATGGTGTTTAGGGGACCAGAGGAATTTAAGACTACATTAGCAAAGTATGCAATAAAAAAAGGTTTGATATTTGTCTATCTTAGGAATGAAAAAGGGAGGACTAGGGCTAGGCGTAGGTGTAGGTGTAAGGAAGATGGGTGTCCATTTAGAATAAATCCTATTGTAGATAATAGTGATGAGTTTTACAAGATAAAAACCTTCATAGAAACCCACGAGTGTTCTATAACTTTTAAGAACAAAAGAGCATCTTACAAGTTTGTTGGGGAGCATTTTTTAAGTAAACTTAGAGCGATCCCAAAGCTAAAGTTAACTGAGATGTAGAAACTAGCCAAGGATGAGTTGAAAGTTGATTTGAGTAGTGGTACATGCAACAGGGCTAGGAAATAGGCATTGGAGGAAATAAAACGAAGGGTAAGCTATGAGTTTAACAGACTATGGGACTATGCAAATGCACTTAGAAAGGCAGATCTGGATGGAAATATATAGGTGATGGTAGAAAGCCCAACCCCTACTGAGGTTCCCAAGTTTAAGAGATTTTATGTAGGGTTTAGTGTTTTGAGAAAAGAGTTTATGGAGTGTTGTGAACCTTTTATTTGTCTAGATGGATGCTTTCTGAAAGGAAGATTCAGGGGGAACTTTTGCATGCTGTGGGGAGAGATGGTAATGACTAAATATACCATATTTCATGGGCAGTTGTGAAAAATAAAAGCAGAGAAATATGGAGATGGTTTCTTAGTAATTTTATTTCAGATTTACAAATTGATGATGGTTCTGGATTCACTTTTATGACTGATAAATAAAATGTATGTTAGAGACATTACTGAAATAATTTTGTGATATTATGCTTACTTTATTAACCAACCATCTAATACCTTTTTTTGTTTGCATTTAGGGATTGATGGAGAAGATTTCTGAGTTGTTGTCAAGAGTTGAGCATAGAGTCTGTGCAAGATATCTATATGTAAAATTGATGTAGAAGATTTCTAAGTTGTTGCCAAGAGTTGAGCATAGAGTCTGTGCAAGACATCTATATGTAAAATTTCTGAGTTGTTGCCAAGAGTTGAGCATAGAGTCTGTGCAAGACATCTATATGTAAACTGGAAGAAAGAAAATCCTAGAGGAGACCTGCAAAGAAAATCCTAGAGGAGACCTACAACAAGATAGAGAGCATGCAAATTATACATAATTGCTAACTTTGAAGATCACATTGAAAAGATTGACTGTATCAAGGTAAGTCTACTTAAGACTGATCCTAAGCAATGGTCAAAAGCCTTTTTTATGGTAGGTCAATATGTGATGTAATTGGCAACAATTTTGTCGAGTCATTTAATGCAACAATTTTAGGAGCTAGGCCAGTGTCTATAATTTTCATGTTAGAAGAAATTAGGCATTATGTTATGGGGAGGACTGTAAATAATTTGGCCAAATGTAAAAATTGGAATGATCAATTCTATCCTAAGATAAGTGAGAAGCTACACAAGAGTATACAAAAGAGTTATAGCTGTCATGTTAAATGGAATGGAGCAAAAGGGCTTGTAGTGGCATGTAACACCCCCATACCCGACCCAATCACTGAGTCAAGGAATCGAGATGTCACATTCGTTGCCGGAGCAAGTACTGAAAATTTCAAAATCAATTTATCATATTATTTAATTAATGTAGATTATTTACTCATTTTAATAAATATTGAATTTATGACAGAATTAATTATGAGTTAAAGGAGCTCATTAAAACATTCACAATTGATCAAAGACCAAATTGTAAAGTTTATAAAATTTTTGGACTATCGTCGCGACGTTGGGGGTTCCACGTCGTGACATGGCGAATTTGTCGTCATGACGTCATCTCCATTTTCCTACAAGTTCCATACTTTTTATTTATTTTTTTTATTTCATTACCTAAACCGTATTCAAATGTCATAACTGCTACTTCATTTTACATATCATCCACTTACGTCTATTTCCTATCTCAAGTACTCAAAAAACATGAAATTCAATCAAAGATAACGAAATTTATAAAATTAACACAAATTTTTAAGTTTTACAAATAAGACCATTAAAGGACTTGCACTTTCAAAAGTAGTTTACCCACTTAATGTATATTTCATATT
This sequence comes from Gossypioides kirkii, assembly GCA_005610355.1. NCBI lineage: Eukaryota > Viridiplantae > Streptophyta > Magnoliopsida > Malvales > Malvaceae > Gossypioides > Gossypioides kirkii. The sequence continues at coordinate 22,402,054 of CP032248.1, forward strand.
TATTTTTAAATTGTGCCAGTCAATTTAATTCTTCATAAATTTTTAATAATAATTTCAATATCACATCAATTAACAATTATTCACTTATTATTATCAATTCGTTTAAACATACTCACATGTATTAATCATTCCATTACTTATAACCATTTCGAAACATTTCTCTACTATATATATTTTTTCTCCTCCTCCTCTCCATTCCACATCCTTTATGTATATATATATTTATTAGAATCTTTAGCTTTTAGTATATAGCATGCTTATATGTAATAATACATTATCTGTGATTCCACTATTTACTTATGTGTTAATTTCAAAGCTGTCCACCTGAGTCACAGTCACTAAATTATTTATATATTGAGCTACAAAATTTAAAATTAAGATCCGCTTGATGTTTTTGAAACTAGAATCAAATATAATTTTACCATAAAAATTTCAGAATTTCTACTTTAGCCAATCCGTACAGAAAATTCTTCAAATTTTCCCCTTCTCTACTGTTTGACAGTTTCGACTTTTCTTTACTAAAAATTAATTATCTATTAGTAAAGAGTTTGGATGATGTTTCCATTTGTTTCTCTTGAAAATATACTAATTAAGAATTTAAAAATATAAATTTCAGACTCTAATAATTTTTTTACAATTTTTTATGATTTTCCAAAGTCAGAATAGGGGAACCCGAATCTACTCCGACCTTGTTTCATAAAACTAATATATCTCAAAATATACAATTCTATTTCTTTCATAATTTCTTCCATATGAAACTAGACTCAATATGCTTTAATTACATATTTAATTCAACCACTAAATAAATTTATATAATTTTTTGTGAATTTTTAAACTTAATTCACTGCTACTGTCCAAACTGTTTTAATGAAAATGTTTTCTTTTTCATGTTTCTTTGCACTATGTTTCATTCAACCACACATAATTGTCATACTTTTGATTACTATTCAATTTAATCACTTATGTTTATGTGTAGATTACATATTCATTTCTTAATCTTAGTACTTTTCACCATACGAATCACATTCTCTCTTACCAATTTAATGTTTTTAAGCCTTTATTCTTCATGAAATACTTTCTATTTCTAGTATTTAGATTAAATACATGTATCATACATCTCTCTCAAAACATCTTTAACTCAATATATTGAAATACAAGTAGGTTTAGCATGAAACTTACCTTCTTTGTCATTAATTTCTTCCTTTCTTCTTCATTTCCATGCATTTCTTTCCTTCACCACTTTCCTTCCTTTTTCTTCTCATTTTCTCCACTTTCATCTACTATTTTCTTGCTTCTGAATTGATGAACATATTCTCTAGAATCTCTACTTCGTCTTCTCTCTCTAATATCTAAGGAAATTAAAAAAAAATTTGGTAAAAAAATAGGTTTTTACTCACGTTGGAAGGATGATAGATTTCCTTCATCATTCCTTTCTTTTTATACTACCATTTTCTAAATAAAATAATAATAAATATCTAAGTAAAATATTAATAAAATAATATTTAACTAATTAATTAATGAAAAATATCTCCAAAATATCATCAACAGCATCATTACATTCTAGAATTCTCCCTCTTGCTAATTGATCATTTTGCCCTTATATTGGTCTTTCAAAATTTCATCTTTGAGTTATCACTTAATTTGGAAAAATTATGATTTAGTCCCTCACAATTCTTCACTTATTTAATTTGGTCCCTGCATGTCAATTCCATATCATATTAAATTGGTATATTTTCACTTTTGGTCCTTCAACTTTATTATTTTTATATTTTGATCCCCTAAATTTTTAATATTTACACTTGAGCCAAAAACTTTTCACATATTTATGATTTAGTCCTTACTTTTAAATCAATATACTAAAACCTACTTCTAAATTATTATTATTATTATTATTATTATTTTACACTCCTCAATCTTCTCTTTTATATTATTTTCTCATCTTACCAAAAAAATCAATTATACATTATTCAACTTATTACTTCTTTTATTATATATCAATTTTAGGGATGTTACATTTCTCCTCCTCTTAAAATAAATTTCATCCTCGAAATTTTCTTGATTCGGTAATCATTCTTAATTTTCTTCAAATAATTAGTTTTCATTTAACCCATAATAGAATCGATTGTACAAGCTAGATATGAAAAGTTAACACTGAAATGCACCGAAATTCAGAATCACTGTAATGGAATGCTCCGAAGAGCCACTATCACGTATTTGCACCAAACTACCACTATCACTTGGATATCCAACGTGTTCATATTTTGTCTACTTGGACATTTATATTGTCCTTTCCATCGCTCTCATTTATCAATTAATAACATATAAATAAATTTACACTATTTGCATTTTTTTGATAAAATACATTATTTGCATTTTAAATCCTTATTTTCTTACAAATCAATATTCAATAATTTACTACTTGAATATCTCTTAGAATTAAATTTAAGTGTCTCTATTTCACACTTCTATATTTTTATACTCTTGTAATTTTAGCCCTCCTTTGCATCAATTTTCACTACTCTTAACTTTACAATCATTTCAATTTAATCTTATGCAATTTAATAACACCCTTATAAATGCATTTCTATATCACTTTATCATACTTTGTCACTTATTTACTCTTTCATGATTTAATATCACTTACTGTCGAAACCATTTTTTAAAACAAGTTTCAAAAATATTTTTAAAAATCGAAAATAGGAGTCGCCATCAATCTTTTTAATTTAGGTGTGATTGGATCACCTAAAACGTTTGAATTTGTTTTACAAAAACAATTTGGTCTTTGAAATCCAAAAATTAGGTTCGGGAGTCGGTTACGTGTGAGGAAGGATTAGCACCCTCACACGCCCAAAATTGGTATCTAGTCGATTATTTATGGTTTTAATCATTGAAAATTGGAAAACTTGAGAAGAAATTTACAATGCGATCCTTGAATAAAATTTGACAATATGTGTTCAAAGCGACTTAATTCTTACGAAAAATGACTTTTTATTTCGAGTCAATTAAGGAGAAATCACACCCCGTGAGTTAAGGATGTATTTCATGTACTCGAAAAAATAAAATCTATTTATCGATAGATTAAGGCAACATTTAAAATACGATTTTTAGTATAGAAATAATATATTTTAAAAACCATTTAAAAAAATTAAATTTTACTTATAAACGATCCTTTTTTTCCCCGAGCTAATTGAATATCATATCCCATAAGTTAGGAACACGACATCTTGAGTACTTGAAAATAAAGAACGTTTATCGATTTAGCTAAAATATACACGCTTTAATTTTAAATAAGGTATCCGATTACATAAATTCGAAGATAAAATCGCATCCTGTAAGTTGAGCACGATTTTATTGAATCCTTTAAGTAACGAATATTGCCTTGGTTTTGAATAATTTGCTTGTTCCTTATGCGAAAATCAAATACGAATTTTATTTTGACACATGATTAATTTAATCGAGAATTGTATGAGGATTAACAAATGTATGCAAACATAATATACAATGCAACAAAAAAAAATAATAACGACAATAATTGTAAGGGCAAGAATAAATAAATAAAGTGGCATGGTAGTAACGTAAAATGAAAAATATGAAACTAAAGTAAAAAACAAAATATGAAGTACTAAAATATAAATTTTAGATCTTAAAAAGCTTAATACAAATTAAATGTGATATAATAAAACAAGCAAATGAAAGTTTAAATTTTAAAAAATAAAAATAAAAATGTAATGAAAATAAACAAAATTTTGAATAAAATAAAATTATAGTAAAATTGTAAAACACATAAAATGAGAGTAAAAAGAAATAAAAGGATTTTTTAAAAAATACAAAAATAAAAGGGAATTTTGAAAGAGATAAAAAAAAGTAAAAGAATTGAATTTAAAAAACGGATAAAAAAGATTAATAAAAAAGATTTAAAATCTTAAAAAAAAGGTTATTTTAAAAGAAATAAAAAATAAAAAAATAAAAGAATTAGATTTAAAACGGATAGAAATGGTTAATGAAAAATATTTAAAATCTTTTTAAAAAAGGATAAAGGGGTTTGATTTGAAAAAAAAAAAGGAGATTTAATTTGATTTTTAATCTAAAAATGGATAAAAATAAATAACGAAAACATAGAATAAAGATTTCAACCTTTCCTTTTTTTAAAAGAAACAAATTATTCGAATCTTTTAAAAAAATGGATTGAATTAAAAAGAAATAAAAAGGATCTAAAGTAGAAAACAAAAAAAGGACCTAAATTTGGATTCGAAAAAGTTCAGAGATTGAATTGATAATAAACTCAATTCTCATACACGTGTCACCCCCTCATGGATTGCTGGTCAAAGGACTAGATTGAAAACAAAACAAAAGTTCAGGGGCAAATTTGAAATAGGTTGAAAATGGCCAATAAGGATGAAATTGAAACAAGTAGAAAATGCGAAAGGACCGTAGAGAGAAATAGACCAATACTTAAAAACATGCGGATCCTTGAGAGTAGCGAGTCGGGTCTTCGGGTTTTGCACCTAAACGACGCCGTTTTGGTGCTTATTCCATTAAGCCTAAACGGTGTCGTTCCATGGGTAGTATAAAAGCAAATTTTTTGACAAAAAAATCATTTCTCCTTGTTGAATTGCAAAAAATTCTTTTTTTCATCTTGTTTTCTCTCAACTCTCCCTCTGTCCGACCAAAAAGTCGACCTCACGTCTGCCGTTGCTCCACCCTCTACCACCGATCGTCGACGTCATCACAGTGGTCGGAAAGGTAAATAGTCATTTTCTTTTACTTTTTATTTCTTTTTTTTTAAAAACATAGATTTGATGTTTAGATGCATAGATCTAACATCAAATCTTGAAAAAAAAAACTAAAAAGTTTCGATTTTTATTTTTTAATGTTCTTCCTCTTGTATTTTCTTTTCGATTTTAGATCTAAAAAAATAGATCTACTAAAATAGATCTTAGTTTCTAAAAAAAATTCAACTTTGATATATATTTTCTCGGTTTCGAAAGAAATTTCTTTTTTATTATTATTAACTTCGAAATCTATATATTTTTTTGGATCTTAAATCTTTTTCTTTTTGTTTATATTATCTTATATTTTATGTATGTATATATGTATGGTTTCGAAAGTATATAAAAAAAAAGATCGGTTTAAAGTTTACTACTTTCGAATCGTGGATGCTACAATTCCTTCTCGTTTCTCTGATTTCTTAAGAAAAATAATTTTTTTTGCTTCGATTAATTCTCTATTTTTCTTTTGTATTTCGCGTGTCCATTTCAGATGCATAGTAATGGCTTTTATCGAAGAAATTTACATTGTGCACTCTTCTTTTGCCCTATTTTCTCTGTTCTTTGTTGTCTCTGTTCTTCCTTTTTTGTAGGTTCATTTGCGTGCTAGTGGCAGAGGCTTCGTCGGGGTCAACGGCGTTGAAAGGAGCACCTTTTCCATTTCAGTGCAAAGGGGCGATAGAGAAGGCCTCGGATGCCGAGAAGTCAGAAGCCCGAGAGTCAAAAGTTGAAGGGTCAGAAAATCGAAGGGTCACGTGATTGACGTGGCACTGATGTGGCATGTGCTGACATGGCAGTGGCGGTTAGGTGTTAGGTAGATTAGGGTTTTAGGTCGAAATAAGTTTAGGTTGTGGGGCTCAGATTTAGGCTCTTAAGTTTGGGTTTGGTTATTTGGTCCTTTAATATTTTGTAAATGGACTACAAATAAATTATAATATATATATTATTTTTATATTGGTTTTATTTAATATTTGTTGGGCTTTTATTAGGCTGGGTGAAATTGGGGTATTACACTTACTATACTCACTTTACTAATTTCATTTAATTACTAATTAAATCATTTATCACTTAATATTTCTAACTCAAGAATACTTATTTACATTTTTCTCTATACTTTCACATTTTAGTCAATTTAAACTCACTTTCTAATTTGTCTTGTACATTTCACAATTGTTTCCTCCTTCACTTATCATGTCTCATACATGTCAATTTACTCATTTTAATTCTTATAATATTTTTAAATATTATTTCTCTTCATCAATCTCACACAAATATTATTTTTAATTTATTTTGCATTCTCTATACTTAATGAACAACATGTTTCAATTTAATCATTTGAAAAATAAATAGAAATTATATGAGTATTTACCTTTCTTTTGCTAAATTTCACTTCTTTACTTGTCTTATTTCTCATTTTTTTTTCATTAACTATTCACCAATTCAATACCATTTTACATTAGGCACTCCATTATAAGGGTGAGTATTCGATCGAGTCGAGTCAAATTGAGTCAAAAAATTTTGAGCTAGTCGAGTTGACGAATCTTATTTTAGCAACAAATTCAATTTGAATTTTTTTTCAAATCGAATCGAATCGAGTCAAAAAAATTCGAGTCAAATCAAGTCGAGTTAACGAATCCTATTATTTATACCCAATGTTGCGTTTACATGGACCGATTGTTTAACTAGTAGACGAAGTACAAGATTATTTAACTACATAAACAATATAATGGTTTTGCCTTTTAACTTAACGAGTAAACATTTATTAAAACGACGTAGTTTTGACTTTTGACTTTTAACTTTAGAAAATGTAAACATTTATAAAAACGGCGTAGTTTTGCCTTTTCTTATTTGGATTTTCGGATAACACGAATTGTGTAATTCATATTCGAGTTAAACCGAAAAACTTAAGTTTTTATTTGAGTTGATCCGTACTCAAATAACTTGAACTATTTAATTCAAAATTTGAATTATTTTTCGAGTTTTTTGAATCGAATCGAATTTTGCTCACCCCTACTCCATTATACTAATTTCAATTTATTTACTCACAAAAATCAATTTTACTATTTACTCAACTTACTTTTATCTCATTTACAATTTCGTCCACTAGCCACATCACTTGAAACATTATACACTTAACTAAAATCACTAATATCACTTGATCATATTTTCATTCATCATATTTTTACTCTTGAAATTTACAAGAATATTATCAAGATTACTAATAGATACCAACATTTTTTTTTAACATTAGTGAACTTTTTCATCACAATCACATACCAAATCTTATTAATCATTCACTTTCCATTTTTCACTTATATAGCCCATTGTAGACTGAAGAGAACTCATAGGATATGCGGAATATTAACAATAATGCATTAAAGTGTACATTCATAGTATCGCACCGAAGTGTTAATCATATCTTATTAATTCTCATCTATCTTTGATTTATTTCACTTCTTTTACTAAGACAACTCAAATCTTGCTCTTTTTACAATTTTAACCCATATAAGCAAATAATTCAATATACTTACAACTTTACTACCATTTTCGCTTCTTCTTTTTTTAAATTAGTCCCTGTACTAAAGTTTAGACTTAAGACTGGATACATGAGTTCGCCACCCCAAGTTGTTCGGCAACAATAGCTATCATAATAAGGACACGACCCTTTGGGAATTGGGACTGATACTAACTGACCATTTGGCATTTCCTCCCTCGACCCTTTGGAAATTGGAGAGTTCTATATTTCTAATTTAAAGACTCTATGGCATGCCAACTATACTCGAACTCAGTTTAACTTGGCTAACGAGGTAAAAACCAATTTTCATAATCCATTTCATTTTCATTTTCACATCATTCTCATTTTCACTTTTCTTTCAAGTTAATCCCCGTACCAAAATTTAGACTTAAGTCCGGATACGCTAATCTACCACCCCGAGTTGTTCGACAACGATGGCTATCAAAGTAAGTCCATGATCCTCTGGGAATTGGGACTGTCCACAACCCTCTGGGAATTGGGGCTAACAATAATAAAAACCGACCAATTTGGCCTTTTCTCCCTCGACCCTATGGGAATTGGAGAGATCTAAATCCTTTGCTATAAAGACTATGGCAGGCCAATTTTATCTGACTTAATCTAACTTAGTTAACGGGGAAAGTATCAATTTTTCATAATCAATCTCATTTCCTTTCTCATATCAATTTCATTTCATTTCTATTCTCATTTTCATCCTTATTTCAATCTCAATTCATATTCAAATCATATACTTCATATTAAATAAAATTAATCTTTCAACCAAATATAATCAAACATTTACTTGTTCATCGTATGGAATTGTAATATTTCAAATCTCAAATTATAATCAAGAATTTTCTAATTTAATCATTTGGAAACATATTTTTCATCTCGAAACATAAGTGTATAAATATTAATTAAATCATTCAAAATTCATAAAAAATAAGATTAATATAACTAGCCATACTAAAATAAATATTCAAAAGGATTTTATAATGAAAACAAGATATTAGCACAAAGATTTAATTTTTCTTTACCTCATCACTTCAATTTCATTCCCTTTCATGTACCAATTATTATTATTTTTATTTCACATATCAAGTTTCTATACATTTTACTTCTCTTATTTCAATCACATAGTTTTCAAATTTTACAATTTAATCCTATCTTCTCATTGTTTCATCTCATGTCATATTTATTTATTACCTTCACTTCTTCATTACTTTCTCAAGTTAGCTCTATTCTTTTTCTCAAGTCTATATTTTATACGAATATTGCTAAAATCATTATTTAGTTTAAAATAATTTAAGTCTCATTTCACAATTTTTCTAATTTTAGATGCTCATTTCAGTATTTTATATTTATTTTATTATAAAACATATATTTTCTAGACTCATTATTAGCTCGAAAATCGAAAATTCTAGACTCTGATACCACTAAATGTAACACCTCCATACCCGACCCAATCGCTGAGTCAAGGCACCGGGATGTCACATTCTACTTTAAGATCCACTTGATGTTTTTGAAACTAGAATCAAATATCTTTTTACCATAAAAATTTTAGAATTTTTACTTTAGCTAACCTGTACAGAAAATTCTTTACATTTTTCCCTTCTATGCTGCTTGACAGTTTTGACATTTCTTTACTAAAAATTAATTATCTATTAGTACAGAGTTCGGATGATGTTTTCGTTTATTTCTCTTGAAAATAGGCTCGTTAAGAATTTAAACATATAAATTTCAGCCTTTAATCATTTTTTTAAAATTTTTATGATTTTCCAAAGTCAGAACAGGAAAACCCGAATATACTCCGACCTTGTTTCATAAAAACTAATATATCTCAAAATATAAAATTCTATTTCTTTCACCATTTATTCCATATGAAACTAGACTCAATAAGCTTTAATTACATATTTAATTCAACCCTAAATAAATTTATATAATTTTTGGTGAATTTTCAAAGTTAATTCACTACTACTGTCCAAACTGTTTTAATGAAAATATTTCCTTTTCCATGTTTCTTTGCACTATGTTTCATTCAATCACACATAATTGTCATACTTTTGATTACTATGCAATTTAATCACTTATGTTTATGTTTAGATTACATATGCATTTCTTAATCTTAGTACTTTTCACCATACAAATCACATTTCCTCTTACCAATTTAATGTTTTTAAGCCTTTATTCTTCATCAAATACTTTCTATTTCTAGTATTTAGATTAAATACATGTATCATAGATCTCACTCAAAACATCTTTAACTCAATCTATTGAAATACAAGTAGGTTTAGTATGAAACTTACCTCCTTTGTCATGAATTTCTTCCTTTCTTCTTCATTTCCATGCATTTCTCTTCTTCACCACTTTCCTTCCTTTTTCTTCTCATTTTCTCCATTTTCATCTACTATTTTCTTCCTTCTGAATAGATGAACATATTCTCTAGAATCTCTACTTCATCTTCTCTCTTTAATATCTAAGGAAATTTAAAAAAAATTGGGTAAAAAAATAGGTTTTCTTGGCAAAGGACCAAATTGCAAAGAAATTTTTTTTCCTTTTCTCACCCTTTTACTCACGTTGGAAGGATGATAAATTTCCTTCATCATTCCTTTCTTTTTATACTACCGTTTTTTAAATAAAATAATAATAAATATCTAAGTAAAATATTAATAAAATAATATTTAACTAATTAATTAATGAAAAATATCTCCAAAATATCATTAACATCATCATTACATTCTAGAATTCTCCCTTTTGCTAATTGATCATTTTGCCCTTATTGGTCTTTCGAAATTCCATCATTGAGTCATCACTTAATTTGGAAAAATTGTAATTTAGCCTCTCACAATTCTTCACTTATTTAATTTGGTCACTGCATGCCAATTCCATATCATAGTAAATTGGTATATTTTTACTTTTGGTCCTTTAACTTTCTCATTTTTATACTTCGATCCCCTATATTTTGAATATTTACACTTGAGCCAAAAACTTTTCACATATTTATGATTTAGTACTTACTTTTAAATCAGTATACTAAAACCTACTTCTTAATTATTATAATTATTATTATTATTATTTTTACACTCCTCAATCTTCTCTTTTATATCATTTTCTCATCTTACCAAAAAAAATCAATTATACATTATTCAACTTATTACTTCTTTTATTATATATCAATTTTAGGGATGTTAGATGGCAAAATTTTGTGACATAGTAGTTGTTGACTTATTTCAATGGTCATGTAGTTGTAAGAGATGGGATCTCACTAGCATCCCGTGTCCACATGTTGTTGCAGCCATTTTGTGGAAAACAGTTGATATTTCTGATTTTGTATATAAGGGGTTTAAAAAATATGTGTTTGAAAATTTTGTTAGCTTTGTATTGCCTGCTATCCTAAGTGAGAAATTTTTGTTAAAAAGCCGATACGGGACTAATTGACCCCCCCATTTCAAGGAAAATGCTTGGGAGACAAAAAAAAGAACAGAGTTAGAGAAGAGGGAGAGAGGAGTAGGAGTAAATTGTTTAGGAGAGGGAGGAAGAAAAAGTGTCACAAGTGTTTCATGGTTGGGCACAACTCTAGAAGCCATCAAACTTCATCTACTATAAGTGTAACTCTGTCCTAATAATTTTTTTAATGCAACACATGTTTAATTTGAGAACTATTAACATGTTTAAATTTGCAAAGTACACCTCCACCAGCTCCTTTTCCATCAACCCTAGCAGCTTCTGCTCCACTAGCTCCTTTTGATCTTGCTCCACCAACTCCTCAAATTGTTGCATCTGAAGCATCTGCATCATCACCACTAGCACCTTCAACACAACCAACTCCTCCCACCATGCCAACCTCTTCAACACAGAAAATACTTACAAGACTTTGTAGCAGGGGAAAATAAGCTGTGCAAGGGATTGGGTTATACACAGATGAGAGGACAAAGATGCAAATTTGGAATGTAAGTAGCCGATTGTTAAATTGTTTATTGTATTTTGGTGATATGTTTTTTAATTATGTATTTTATGCATTGTAGCCTGGTATGAGAGGGGAGACCATGGTAATTGCCCCAACCAAGTGCACCAATAAAAGGAACGGAAGCAACAACAAGGAAATTGCTAGTGGGACTTAGGAAAGTAGGAGCACAAAAAAGGCTAAGTCCAAAGACCTACCCAAACACAATCGTAAGCCATGGAAATAGTTGATGTCAATCCATATTTATTTTGATGGTTTTATTTTGTTAACATGCGATGGATGGTTTTATTTTGTTGGATCATTTTGATGGATGTATTTTGATGGACGGTTTAATTTTGTTGAATCATTTTGATGGTTGTATTTTGATGGACAATTTATATTGATCCTTTATATATGATAGTTATAATGGATGGTTCAATTTTGTTGATGTTGATTTTGGAATATGCTTATACTTTGACAACAACATTATACAACAACATTATTCAATACATTCATTATTAACAACCAATGCAAATACATGGACAATATTTCATCATCCACAAGCAAGGTAACCAAAAAAACATCATCTATGATACAATTAACAACAATTTATAAGCAACTATTAATTTGTTGTTCCTTGACATTTTATCCTTGTACAATTTTATCTTCTCTTCCAAACGAGTTATCCACAATTGGGTTGTTTGCATTTCGTCAATATTGAGCTCATCGTTCTCAAGTCTTAATCTCCTGTTGTCTGTCAATAACATCTTATTTTCTAGCATTATTTCATCGGTTACGCATTCAGTTGAGTCCGTTCCCTCACTGTTACCTTTAACCCACCGAAAAAAATCACATCCCTCGGTCTTCATTTATCACATTCAACAACAACAAAAAAAAATAGAATATGAAAAACTAAGATTACATCTTAAACCCAAATTGCAACAAAATGGTAGATAAAAAACATAAACCCTAATTTACCTCTTTGAAGTTCGAACACCCAAACAATTTTTTCCCTTTTTTTTGGAGTATTTGCATTGCAAACAAGAGCCCTTAACCTACAATGGTAGTACACAACACTTCTTTGCGCACTTGATTTTTTGTTCGTAGAAGAAGACATGGTAGAGACATGAAGGAGATGAAAAACATAGGAGATAGGAAACAAAGAAAACGAAAGAAAACACGAGAATGAAAGAGGGAAAATTTTAAGAGAAAACGAAAGAGAGAAAAATGAAAGAGATGCAAAGAAAACAAAAAGGGAAAAATGAAAGATGTTGAAAAACGAAAGAGAAATAGATGACAGAGAAGACGATGTAGAGAAAACGAAAGAGAAATATGTTGGAAAATGTTGAAAATGATGTGAAAAATAATATTAAAGACAAATAAAATTTACAATAAAAGAATTCCCAAGGGTCAGGTCAAAAAAAGGATAACACGGGTCAAAGGGGATCTTGAGATTGTGACATGTTGCGACGTGCAAGTGGTCAGCGTTGCCACGTCAGCAAAATGTTAACAGCATTAGGCTTTAGTACCAAATCAGTGGATAAAAAAAAGTTCGGATACCAATATGGATAAAAAGCCATAAGTACTAATCTGAGAAAAATTGATAAATTCTTGTACTAATTTTATATTTAATCCCAAAAAAACAACTATTATAGTGTTTGCTCCTATAAAACAAAGTAGAACTTAATCAAAGCTCTTATAACTGTGGGTTGTATATTAATGTTTATTTTATGCACAAAGAAAGGATTTGAGTTTATTTACAAATTAAATATATAAATATATGGTCCATTCAATCTTAAATAAAAGGAAGCATATTCCCTTCAATAAGGATGGAGGAGAGGAATCAGAGGTGGTCCTTTAAGGATATATATTTACAATCAATTAATTAACTGATGTTATAAATTAAAGCTCTTCCCCACCACTATTTAACAAACGAAAATTTCATCCATAACACACACCAACTGACTAAATTTTGACAGTGATTTTTCTGAGGCACAGTAGTGAAGGTATGAATAGTAATACGTAACAAGCTCATTGAATTTCTGGGGTGTCATTTATGGAAAATGCTGGATTATCGCAGTTAGTTACGATAAATATCACAAAACAACATCTGCATGGGAACTTGAATTTTGATACACATGAAGTTTTAACTCTCATTGATTTCAGCATCTTTGACATAATGAGAGTTGATTTTATAAGGCTTACTTGTTGTTTTGATACTTTTGTTTATGACAGAAGATGGGATCAGAGACCGATCACCTTTACAAAAACAAAGATTTTGATCTCTCCATTGATGAGTTTTCAAAAGGCAGTTCCAAGTTATTAGATGATGATGGCCGTCCCAAGCGAACTGGTAATGTTACAGAAAAAATTAAATTCTATGAAAAAGATTGAAGATTTTGTTTTTAGTGATGTCATAGGGTTTTCCTTTGTTTAGGAACTGCATGGACTGCAAGTGCTCATATTATTACAGCAGTGATTGGTGCTGGTGTTTTGTACCTGGCCTGGGCAACAGCTCAGCTTGGATGGATTGCTGGTCCGGTAGTAATGTTTATGTTTTCTTTTATAACTTATTACACTTCCACTCTTCTTTCTGCCTGTTATCGCTCTGGCAATCCAGTTAATGGGAAGAGAAACTATACCTACATGGACGCTGTTCGGTCAAATCTTGGTCAATTTCAAAACCCAGAAACCTTTGAATTTGCCTTACCAAAAATGGGGTTGTTTCAATTTCAGTATCTTTATCTTTGATGTTACTTTCAGGTCGGTTTGAGGTCAAGATATGTGGTTGGGTTCAATACTTGAACCTTTTTGGAGTAGCCATTGGATACACCATTGCATCATCAATTAGCATGACGTGGGTAGTTTTAATGGCTCAAACTCAGTGATTTGTTGTTTCTGCAGTTGTATTATTTGGGTTAACACTTAACATTTTCTTTTCTTTTTTTAAATATATAGGGCCATTAACAGGTCTAATTGCTCCCATGCCACTGGTGGCAAAGATCCATGCCACATGAATAGCAATCCTTGTATGATTGCTTTTGGCATTGTTGAAATTTTTTGCTCTCAAATTCCTGACATTGATCAATTGTGGTGGCTTTCCATTGTTGCTGCTGTCATGGCCTTCGCTTACTCCACCATTGGACTTGGTCTTGGAATTGCTAAAGTAGCCGGTATCTTACTTCAACCAATTGATCCTTCTACATTAAATCAAAGAGTAAATTGATCTTTTCAATTAAAATTTTCTTCCATTTGTTGTGTTTAAAACAGGTATAACTGATGAAATAATCAAGTGGTAACACATGGTGTACCTTGTGCTGATGTATAGGATCCGATTTTTAACCGTAAAAATGAATGAAAGTTTTAGCAAAATAGCCAATTTGTTTTTTGATTTAATGTATAATGATTAATTTACTCATTTTTTGAATAGGGGGAACCAAATGTAATCTAACTCCTTAACATAAATATGTTCAAAATTTTCATAAAATATATTCATATCCATACCGGAATATATGTCCAACATATTTTCACCTTGAGATGTTTTTTTTTCTTGGCTAATTTGGCAGAAAATGGGAAAATTGGGGGAAGCCTAACAGGAATAAGTGTTGGAACTGTCACTCAAACCCAAAAAATATGGAGGAGCTTCCAGGCACTAGGTGACATAGCTTTTGCCTATTCATACTCTCTTATACTCATTGAAATTCAGGTTTACATTCATTTTCTTTTTCATCCAAATTCATTGCAACTCAAATAACTTGTTGAAGGCGAAAGCTTTTAAAACAATATGGTGTTGTGTGTTACAGGATACACTGAAGGCTCCACCATCAGAATCAAAGACAATGAAAAAGGCAACATTGATAAGTGTCGGAGTCACAACTTTTTTCTACATGTTATGTGGTTGTATCGGTTATGCTGCTTTTGGAGACTTATCCCCTGGAAACTTGCTCACAGGTGGATTTTCTAACCCATTTTGGCTCCTTGACATTGCCAATGCCGCCATTGTTATTCACCTTGTTGGTGCATACCAAGTTTACTGTCAACCCCTTTTTGCCTTTATCGAAAAAATGGCATCCGAGAAGTTCCCGGACAGCAAATTCATTACCAAAGATATCAAGATCCCGATCCCTGGTTTTCGGCCTTACAATCTAAACCTTTTCAGATTGGTTTGGAGGACTTGTTTTGTGATGATAACAACACTGATCTCTATGCTTCTTCCATTCTTTAATGACGTTGTTGGACTCCTTGGGGCAATTGGGTTTTGGCCACTCACAGTTTATTTCCCAGTAGAGATGTACGTTTCTCAAAAGAAGATCCCAAAATGGAGCGCCACATGGCTTTGCCTTCAAGTCCTAAGCGTTGTTTGCCTTATTATCACCATTGCTGCTGCTGCTGGTTCCATTGCAGGGATTGTTCTTGATCTCAAGTCTTATACTTCATTCTCCACTGGGTATTAGTTCAGTTACAATTTAACGAAAGCAAGGGAAACTAAGCTCTACGGATTAAAAACGCTTCTTGTAGTTGTTCATGTTCATAAAATTGTTAATTTACTGTTTAGGTTATGAAGTCTTTATTTGTAACTTGTAGCTTTCACATTCAATGCAAATGGAAAACATTTATTTTTAGAAAAATATAAATGTTCTATATAACCTTTTCTTTTTTTTTTTACTTCATTATACATTAACCGGGTTTTAGACATTTTTTCTCGAGAAATTATTTTACGGACTTACCCACCACATAATTTATGGTCACTTTCTAATTATTTAATGATATCTCAACAATTTTTTTTATGTCACTAACAAATAATTTTGGTAATTTTTTACCTCGAACATCGAACCCCGAACTCGAATCTAGAACTTTAAACCCTAAATTTGAATCTAACCTAAAATCCTAAACTTTAGAGTTTAGAGTTTAAGATTTGAAGTTTAGGTTTAAGATTTAAAATTTATAATTTGAGGTTTAGAGTTTGAGATTTAAAATTTAGGGTTTGAAATTCAACATTTGAGATAAAGAAGTTATCAAAATTATTTATTAATAACATAAAATAATTACTTAAATATCATTAAATAATTAAAAAAACAATAAATAATTTAATGGAAAATACCATAAAATAATTTCTCCTTTTTCTAAATGATTTAAGATTACGGTAAAAGTGACTTACCCTCCTCTCAAATTTAGCGTCAAATACAACTACTATATATTTTTAAAAATGTCTACTTATTTCTAGATTTGAAGAAAAATACATGAGATATACCTAGGAAGCAAATTTTAAATAAAAAAGAAAATATTTTTTTATTAGTTATCTATGTATTTTCTATTTAGTTTATTATTTTTCAATTTTTAATTTCAAAATAATGAAATTAATTAAACAATAAAATTTAATTAAATAGCGAAGTACTATAAAATTAAATATATTTAATTTATTTCATAAAAAATTATATTATGATTTCAATTAAAATTAAATATTTTAAATTTGTACTTAATTAATCTTGGGATTAATACATTAAATTATTTTTAGGTAAAATAAATTAGTTAACATCATTTGGAAGGTTTAAAGAAAAATATTTGAATATAAAAAAATAAAAAAAATCATCTCAAATTTAATATTATAATTAAATTAAAATTTAAACATTTAAGATATATTTACATAAAAAATTATTTAAAAAAACAAAAAAGTAAAAGAGGAGAAAAAAACTAAATATAAGTATCATTGATAATAAATTTTTAAAATAATTTTTCAACCATTAAGGCCTTAGCAACTTTAAAATATCATGTTGAAATCTCGTAAACTTGTTAGTCTATATTTATTGTGATTTATGTTCCAACAGATATTGTATAATTTTATTGTGATATAAGTTTAAATATATTTTGTTTATCAATTTGATTATCTCATCATATGTAGATCTTATATAGTTTTGTTGTCGTATAGGAATGAATATATTTTGGCAATCAATTTGATCGTGCTTATAATCATTAATTTTGGTTATAGTTATTTGGATGTATTTTTTGTAATTTCAATTGTGATTGGACGTGTAACTTCAAAAAAAAACTTATTTATATTAATTGAAAATTGCATTATATTTAAGATATTATTATATTTTTTTTGAGAAAAAGGATTTGGGCTATTTATTAAATAAAATTGAAAACAAAAGGGTCTAAAGAAACAAAGGCCTTAGAAACTAAACGACCCAAAAGACATAAAGCTTTTAAAAGGAAAATAAAATAAATCTAAGAAATACTAAAACTTACTAAAGACGCAACATATCTGCCCATGTCCCTAGGAAATCTTTACCCGTCCATAAAGCCAACTGTAGCATTTATTTTCTGACGGTTGCAACTTCCCATAAGCACATAACCTTAACCCCTCAAAGCAAAATCATTTCAAAAACTTACCTTGTCGTTTCCAATTCCTGGGGCTAGTCATCTTCTTCCTAAAATCACAAAATCAATCTGGTTCCCTGCTCCATTCCTTCTCCAGGTCTCGTATCGTATAACAAGGAACATCATGAAGCAGGTACTATTCTTCTCTTCTTCGAAAACTTTCAATTGCTATTCTATTTGCAAGGGTGTTACCTCCCTTTCTTGTGTGCTTAAAAACAATACTGTGAAAATTTCCCAAGGCTGACATCTTGATGCAAGACCTCTGCATTGACGGAGCGGTGTGGACGGGCAACAATCTGAACAACTATACAATGCACCGTCGCTTCCTCACAATACAAAGTAAGGTCTGGTTTCACTTCATAAACTATTGTCACATGCCTTCTACTCATAGCACAATAGTCACTTTGGATCAAATGTGTTTAATCCACTAGATCATCAAAGGGAGACAAATTGATGTTAGTGCAATTTTGCAACAAGAAATTGTGGACTGTGCTACAAGGCAGATGTGTATTCTAGCATTCCCTTCACTGGTTATGCAATTGTGCCAACAATGACGAGTGATGCCTAGTGAGGGAGAAGAAATGTTGGACAACAAAGGACCTATTAATGATGCCTCCATTGAGTACATGACTTGGGGGAAGGACATTTCTGTTGTGAAGGAAGCTAAAGCCAAGAAGGGGAAAGGCAAAGCAAAGATGGAAGAATAGAAGACTCATGTCGCCATAGATCCTAACTTATGGTGTAAGGTTAAGGAGGTAGAAAAGATTGCTGATACCATCAACATTCGACAGATCAAACTTGTCGGCGCAATCGAGGAAATGGAAAGATCTCAGAACCTATTCTATGCTTACACAAGGGCATGGAATAGTGTCATTGTGACTATATTGCATTGTATGAGTAAAACACCTTTGCCCGAGTTCCCTGTGTTCCCTCTAATCATCAAAGAAGCTACGCCTTCAACTGAGAGGGATGCATTAGAAAGAAAGGACCAATCAGTAGCATCTCCGTAAATGGTCCATATTTTTTATGATGAGCGCGAGGTGAATTCGAAGGAAGTCGAAGATTGCCTCCGAAACATTGCCAACCTTTTTTAGGATGATTTTTCTACCAGCCCAGAGGCTACTATGGTTAAGAAGGAGGCCAATGTTGATGAAGGAAACACGCCCTTGGAACTTGTGGAGACAGAAGAGGAAAAAGAAGAGAAAGGAAAAAAAGAACCTGATGTCGTGACTAATTCGTCTTAGGAATTTGTCACCGCACCTGAAGTTGTAAGTGCATCTTTGGATGATTTGGTGTCACCTGATGCGAGTTAGGCGAAGGCTGTGACTATCAGTAATAAGGATTAGAATCCTCTAGCCATGGTTCTTTATACAACACTGCTTGCTGAAATACACCCATTTGATGTCACAATCGATGATGTTGGGGCGCAGCCTGATGCGGAGAAGCAATCCGAGGATCCAACCAAGCCAAAAGAAAGGAAGAGAAAATGCGCCAAGGACAAAAAGCGACGTAAGGAAGAGCGAAAATGAAAGAAAAAGAAGACCCATGTAGCCACATCTTCGACTGCAGCACATTGAGTTAGTTTTATTTTTGGTACTTAGTTTAGTTTTCATGCATATCATATAGTTGTCATAACATTTCGTTTGTCATTGCATTTTTCTTGTCACTGCATCTTCATTGTCATTGCATTTCCATATATCATTGTAAATTAATGTCAGTGCATTAGGTACAATGCAGATTTTAAGTTTGGGGGAATGTAGATGGGCTGGAAATGCAAATACGCCCACATTTTTTTAAAAAAAATTTCCTTTTGAGTTTAATGAAAGCATGCATGGTTATTGGAAATCTGCTTGAAAATTTTCATTTGATGCTTAATTCTTGAATCTTGTGAACTGCTAATGAATGAGTTGGATGAATTTGATTGAATGTTGTATCTTCACTTTTTGGATGAATGATTTAGATTGCATTAGTAATGGATGAATAGTATCAGTATTTGAATCTTGAATAAATTTACCATTTATAGCTACTTGTATATAAGTATAGTTATAAATAAAAGACACTCCAATGTAGGTGTATTGTAAACTATCAAGGGGGAACACTCCAATGCAAATGTTAGAAAAAGTAATCTAACCAAAGGCTGTCACTACAAGAGTGTGTGTCGGCGCAATTACATACTCCCTAGGGGTTTGTTGCACCCCATCGTTACTTCCCAGGAATAAGAGTATAGTAATGCAACGACATCCCTCAGTCACATAAAAAAAAAGGAAAAAAGGGGAAAAGAAGAAAAAATATATATGTATATATTACTGTACAATAAATGTTGTTTTGGTAGAAAGAATTTAAGATTTAAAGTATGATGCTAGCATTAATGAAGTTACAATTTTAATTATTCATACCTATAAATTATTGGAGCAATATTCTGTCATTTGAATGTAATTCATGCATTAGGATTTTAGATGATTCAAGTTGCTAGAATGATCATTACTTTGATAAAATTTTTGCTATAACCTTGCTAGCTTTTGTTTACTTTAGGACAAGTAAAAATTCAAGTTTGGGGGTGTGATAGCATTAGAAAAGACCATTGATTTCTCCTTACTTATGGTATAATTTGTTCCCATTTGATCATCTTTAGCATGCATTTTTAGTCTTTTTAACTTAGTTATTGCATTTTCTAACTTAGTGAAGATTGACCTCATTTCCTTTAAATTTATAATGTTTTTACTACTAATGTCGCTACATTAGTTGTTCAGCATTGCACCTAAAGATGTCACTGCAAGAACCTATCCTGAAGGATCAGTGCATGAAGGTGTCCAGAGTTGTCGTTGCAAAAAAGGATCCAAATTTGCGCCCAGAACTATCACTGCACCTGACAGCTGTCTGGTTATCACACTAGAAATATGTGAGTTGTACAACTGGTATAACCAACTTGTACAGCCAAAGAATGCTAGATTTGGAAGGTAGGACACCTGTACTGGGAGGTTGCTGTTAAATACTGAAGAGAAGGAAAGAGAAGGGATCTTCGAACAAATCTTCTTCTTTGGCCAGATTTGGTTTTCTTTTTCAATCCATATTTTCTTAAGCTTACATCCATGGCAGCTTAAATTCCTGAGGGTAACCTGACGTTGACGAGAAGGCAGCCTTGCTCCTGATGAGGAGCACCTTAAATGTGATCCAAGAGGAGTGTAAGGGAGTGATTCAAGTAACTAAGAATACGATACTTCAATTTATTCTGTTATTTCTCTTGCTTAACGCTGATAAGTTTTGATAAATTGAGTTGCATGGAAGTACAATTTCATTTTAGATCTGAATGATATCTATTTCAATCTTTCCTTTATTGTTTATCTTTAGATTTAATTGTTTGACCACGGAAGTGTGATTGCAGTCACTGTCACTAGAAAGTGCAGCGATAAATTAAATTAACGAGCAAGATAATAAAAGTTGCTTGAGGATCGAAGGAATTCATTCCACTTGTTCTTGAGTATATTGCATTGCCAACATTGGAAGGTGTGGTTAGTGTGATTATTTGAGTCTTTGATAAACACAAAAGTTAAGGTTGGTAAGATTTCATTGTGCTTAATTGTGGTGACAATTTATCTGTTATTAACCTTGTGATCACATTTAGCTTTCTACCAACTTTCCAAGATAGGAAACCCCTATTTTATTATTAGTACTTTACTTCTTAAATCTTTCAATATTGCTTTGATAAATTAATCTCATTCTTTTACTGCATTTTTTATTTTAATTGCTCCGACATTTGCCGTTGCAATCTATCTTGTTTTAACTTTCATTGTATCGACAATTGTAAACACAAACAACCATCCCTATGGGATTGATATCCGATAGATTTACATCTATCTATTATACTTGTATCGACAATGTTCGCTTGCACAAGTTGCTGTGACGTTCATAGCGCGATCAAGTTTTGACACCTTACCGGGGATGGCGTTTGTTTGATGTTTATTCTTGTATTTAGAATTATTCTTTATTTTCTAATCTTTACTTGTTACTAATTTGTTTTCTTTCTTGTTGACTATTTTACAATTTTCTTTTTAGGTGTTTATGACCAGAAGCAATCCTGAATTTGTTCTTGGCTTAGATCTTGAAATTGAGAGAACCATTAGAAGGAGAAGACAAGAAGAAATATGGCTCTTCCTAGAAATGATACAGCTATACCACAATTGCCGGCACAAAATCCTGTCCCTCTGATACAGCCATAAATTATCAATAATCCACCGCTGCCGCAACAAGAAGAACAGATGTAGAATAGAACTATTCGAGACTTTGTTGTTCATGTGTTGGACGATTTGCAGCCAGGGGTTGTTTGACTAGCTATTCAAGCTGGCAATTTTGAATTAAAGTCGGTTATGTTTCAGATGCTAAATTCAAATGGGCAATATGTTGGATTACCTCATGAGGATGCAAGAGAGCACCTTAAATCTTTTTTACAAATTTGTGCTTCTTTTAGTCGCATGACGTTCCTGATGACGCCTTGAAGATGCAACTATTCCTTACTCATTGCAAGGATTGGCTCGTACCTAGTTCCTTGAATTGCCTACTAGATCGATTACATCATGGAATGCACTTGCAACTCAGTTAATTTTGTGATTTAATCCACCAATGATGAATGCTAGACTTAGGAATGATATTATTGCATATCATCAACTAAATGATGAAAATTTGTACACTACATAGGAGCGTTACAAAACTTTGCTTTGACGCTGCCCCATGCATGAAATTCAACAGGAGACGTAGATTGAAATTTTTTACAATTGGTTAAATGCATAGATAAGAAATCTTGTCGACTCATCTGTGAATGGTCCTTTGTTGGACTACACTTATTATTAAGCTATAAGGATTTTAGAGAGGATCGTTCAGAATGACTACCAATATCCAATCTCTCGTACTGCGCAAGTCAAAGCAAATCTCGAAGTTATTGAATTAGATGCTATATCAGCTCTGAGTGCACAAGTATCTTCGTTATCAAATATGATAAATAACATGAAGGGGACCAGTGAAGTTGCGCCTATTCAAGTTGCCTAACAAATGGATGTCCTTACTTTGTGTTGCGAAATTTATGGTGACAATCATAGCTACAAGGATTGTCCTCAGCATGCCGAGAACGTTATCTATGTTAATAATATTCGAGGAAATTCCTATGATAACTCCTACAACAACTTTGCTCAAAATTAGCAGCCTTGGGGAAATCAAAATGCAACCACATTTAGATATGACAATTCTTCTAGTCAAGGCAATATACGACAAGGGAATTACAATCAACAGCAACAAAATTTCAATCAAAGTCCTCAGATGCATGTACATCAAGATCAGTTGCAGTCACACACTCGTGTGCAACCACAACAATCTTCAATGCCACATCTAAATATGCAAGGACAACAACAACAGCAGTATTCACAACCACGAACTGATCCATTAGCAACCCTTGAAGCCTTGATGCGTGAGCATATAATGTGAACAAAAGCTATTATGCAAAGAAATTTCTCTTCCATCCGAGCATTGGAAGCAAAGTTAGGACAACTAGCTTCATGAAGGAGCTCCTGTCCAAGAAGAAGAAGTTGATTGATATTGAGACAATTGCGCTCACAGAGGGATACAGTGCAGTCCTGACAAATAAATTGCTACAAAAGATGAAGGATCTTGGCAGTTTTACAATTCCATGTTCTATTGGAAATCATTACTTGGGAAAAGCTCTATGTGATTTAGGTGCAAGTATCAACCTTATGACATTGTCAATGTTTAGAACATTAGGGATTAGTCACATGAAGCCTACTGCAATGACAAATTAAAGACGTCCTCGTCAGCTTAGATAAGTTTGTGTTCCCAGCAGACTTCATTATCCTTATTTGTGAAGCAGATAAAGAGGTGCCATAATCTTGGGACGACCATTCCTTGCCATTGGCCGCACTCTTATTGACGTATTCAAAGGCGAACTGATAATGTGACATAACGATGAACAGGTTACATTCAGTGTTTTCGAAGAAAGTCCCTGTAAAAACAAAGAAGAATGTAACCACTTTGATGTGCTAGACGAATTAATTGAAAAGGAATTTAATAAGTGTAGCATAACAATCCTAAAAGAATTTGCGGTGACAACAGAAGAAGATTTTTTAGTTGATTGTGACTGCAAGGTTGAGGCAAATAATGTTGAGCTCAAGCACGGATGGCAAATGGAATCTTTAGATTTGGCAAATAGAATGACTCCAGTATTTAAGCCATCTATTGAGGAAGCTCCCACTCTAGAATTGAAACCTTTGCCTACCCATTTGAAGTATGTTTTCCTTGGTGAGAACGATACACTACCAATAATTGTCTTTGTAACTCTTAACGCAAGTCAGGAGGAAAAATTAATCCATATACTAAAGCAACACAAGCGTGCGATTGCCTAGAGTATTACGGATATTAGAGGCATTAGCCCCTCTTTCTGCATGCACACAATCCGGTTAGAAGATAAGGGAAAGCAGTCCATTGAACAACAGAGAAGATTAAATGATAAAAATGAAGAAGGCTGTTAAAAAGGAAATATTTAAGTGGTTAGATGCGAGCATTATCTACCCAATTTTTCGATAGCATGTGGGTAAGCCCAGTCCAATGTGTTCCTAAAAAGAGTCGTATCACGGTGATATGTAACGACAAGGATGAATTAATCCCAACTCGCATTCCTACGGGCTGGCGAGTTTGTATGGACTATCATCGTTTCAATGCAGCCACAAAGAAGGATCACTTTTCACTTCCCTTCATTGATCAAATGCTAGACAAGCTTGCCAGTAAAGCTTATTATTGCTTTCTTGATGGCTATTCTGGCTACAATCAGATAGCAATTGCGCCAGAGGATCAAGCAAAGACGACTTTTACTTATCCTTTTGGCACGTTTTTCTTTCACCGAATGCCATTTGGTCTCTAGAATGCACCGACCATATTTTAAAGGTGCATGATGGCAATATTCTCAGATATGATTGAAGACTCATTGGAGGTGTTTATGGATATTTTTGTCTATGGAAATACTTTTGATAAATGCGCTGACAGTTTGGCCAAAGTTCTAAAGTGATGTGAGGACACAAACTTAGTGCTGAATTGGGAGAAATGCCACTTCATGGCAATAGAAGGCATTGTCCTTAGTCATCAAATTTCTTGTCAGGGCATTGAAGTGGACAAAGAAAAAGTTGAGATTATTGAGAAGTTAACCCCGTCGATCAATGTAAAACGTATTTGGAGTTTTCTCGATCATGCCGATTTTTATCGAAGATTTATTCGAGATTTATGTTTGATGATCCGTGTCGACACATATTTATGCAAATTAAGTAGTAGCTAGTGAAGGCACCTATTGTCGTTACATCGAATTGGTCGCAACCATTTGAGGTAATGTGTGATGTAAGTGATTATGCAGTGGGTGTCGTGCTAGGACAACACAAAGAAAGAGTATTTCATGCAATATATTATGCCAGTAAGACTCTCACTGAAGCGCAGATTAATTATACAACCACAGGGAATAAGATGTTGATAGTAGTCTTTGCCAAGAAAGATGCCAAACCAAGATTGATAGTAGTCGGCGCAAAGGTTACAGTATTCACACTGATCACTCTGCATTAAGATACCTCTTTGCCAAGAAAGATGCCAAACCAAGATTGATTCGATGGATCTTATTATTATAAGAATTTGATATTGAGATAAAGGATCGCAAAGGATCATAGAACCAAGTAGCAAACCACTTATCTCGTCTGGAAGTAGGAAGTGAAGATGGAAATACATTCCAAATTATCGAAACATTTCCTTACGGTAAGCTATTTGCTGTCGACGCAGCACCATGGTATGCGAATGTCATTAACTACTTGGTGTGTGGAAGGTTACCCTTGAGTGCGACAGGCCACAAGAAGGAAAGGTTTCTTCGCGACATCGCAAAATACTACTGGAATGAGCCATACTTATTCAAGGTATGTAACGACAATATTATTAGACGCTGTGTTCCAGAAGAAGCATTGCTTTCTTTCCTGAAGCATTACCACGATGCCCCTTATGGAGGTCATTTTGGTGGTGTAAGCACTGCAGTAAAGGTTCTTCAATCAAGATACTATTGGTCTTCGTTGTTTAGAGATGCCCACAATTTTGTGCAATAATGTGACAAATGTAAACGCATTGGATTAATATCTCGATGCAATGAGATGCCGCAATAGCCAATTATGGAGGTTAAGCTCTTTGATGTCTGGGGTATGGATTTTATGGAACCATTTCCAAGTTCATTTGGAAATGTTTATATCCTAGTTACTGTTGACTATGTGTCAAAATGGGTGGAGGCCGTTGTTGTCCCAAAGGATGATGCTAAGACAATGTTGAAATTTTTCCATAAGCAGATACTTACTCGTTTCGGCACACCTAAGGCATTGATTAGTGATCAAGGCATTCACTTCCACTGTAATCAAGTTACAGATGCACTGAAGCAGTATGGGGTTAAACATAGAATGGCGACAACATACCATCTACAAGCCAATGGCCAAGCTGAAGTTTCCAATCGGCAAATCAAAAATATTCTTGAAAAGGTGGTGAATCCATTAAGGAAGGATTGGTCTTCTAGGCTGGATGATGTGTTGTGGGCGTTACGCACAACATATAAAACGCCACTTGGAATGTCGCCGTATCAACTTGTGTTTGGTAAAGCATGTCACTTGTCTATGGAATTAGAACATAAAGCCATGTGGGCAATCAAGCAAGTGAACATGGACTATGAAGCTGTTGGACGGAAAAGGCTGTTGGACATTACTAAATTGGAGGAAATTCAACGCAATGCGTATGAAAATGTCGTAATATATAAGGAAAAGACCAAGAGATGGCACGACAATATTATTTTGCAGCGACAATTTACTGTAGGTCAACTGGTGCTATTATTTAATTCGCGACTAAAATTGCACCCAGGTAAATTGCGCTAAAGATGGTCTGGTCCATTCGAGGTTGTCAATGCATTTCCTCACGGTGTGGTCATAATTAAAGACATAAATGATAGGCACCAATTTAAGGTGAATGGCCAACGGTCGAAACATTACTTCAGCTAGGATGATCACAACTAGAAAGAGACCATTAACCTGGTCACATTTTTCTAACCTTTCTTTACAATTTTATCATTTATTTTTAGTTTATTTTGTTTATATTTCAGTTATTTCTATTAGTCTTTTTACAGGAATAAAGTTCTTCCTTTTTTTGACGCATGAAAAACTCCTTGTCGACGCAATTTATCTACTAACTCATCACAAAATCGAAACATTTTAGGAAAGAAATCATGACGCTTCAAAGCACTTATTCCCCAACCATTAGATTGGTTTGAAAAAGGATAATCCGAGTCGACGCATTTATTAGATGCAGACTGACTGTTCTCTCTCTACAGTGGAAAAGAGCACGACTCTCCATCTTCACTTTTCATTCCCTATAAAGCGATTCACTGTGCCGACGGTGTGCCTCAGAAAAATCTCCATTGCTGCTTAAAATTTTCTTCAAAGCTCTCACCTTTCCTACTCTCTACTATCTATGCTACCAAAAAGATATAACCAGAACTCGAGGCTCAAAAACACCGTCCAAATCTGCTGTAGAATCCTCCTCCGCCGTAGTGGTACGAGAAATAGAGCAACACCCATCAAGAGAACCAGTGATGTTTCTGACCAAGGATGCGAAAGACCGCTTCCAAGATAACATCCTGAAGCGCAACTGTCACCCTGAACAAGGCTTCCAACCGTCGAAGCATCAAGACCTAGGGAAGAAAGTCAATAACACTATTGCAAGAATGAGTTGGGAAACTGATCGCACTGTGAATGTCACAGCAAATATGTGCAAGCGTACACTGTCGATGCAAGTATAGTAGATAGATGTAAATCTATCGGATATCGATCCCACATGGATGGTTTCTTATGTTTATAATTTTCGATGCAAAGAAAGTTAAAACTATAGAGATTGTGATGAATAATGTCGGAGCAATAAAATAAGAAAATGCAGTAAAAGCATGAGAATAATTTGTCAAGCAATTTAAGAAAATTTAAGAAGTAAAACAGTGATAATGAGATGTGGTTCCCTGACTTGAAAAGTTGGCAAAAAGCTAAATGTGATCACAAGGTTAATAACAGATAAATTGTCGCCATAATTAAGTACAATGAAGTCTTACCAACCTTGACTTCCATGTTTATCACAGACTCAATGTATTAGCCTGTTTTTCGGTGGTGTCAAAAACAGTGATTTCAGGACCACAAACCCGACGAGAAAATTTTATAATGAGTGTTTAACTTAAATAAGTCAATAATAATTTTATATGGAATTTTGAATTAAAGAATTTTAATTATTGAATTAAAATTTAGTATAAGTGGTTTGATTCAAAAGTCAAGTGGTTTTAGAAAATGAGGTATCGAGACCTCGTTTTTGAAATTAAGTGTCGTAAATATTTTTAGAAAATATTTACAGTCTTATTATATGTGAATTGAAGTTCGGTTGGGTAATGTTGATGATTAATTGCTTAATTAAGGAAAAAAGAGTAAATTGTAAAAGAGGTAAAAGTTAATTGCAATTGATTAAAAATAAAAGGGACCAAAATGGTAATTACACTATGGTCAAAAGTCCAAGAGGTGGTGGATATGATTACCATCCACTAACTTTTGGGTTATTTCTTCATTAAGTCCAAATTAGTTAAGGACTAAATTGAAAATAAGTTTGTTTAATTAAAATTTAATATAATTGAAGGACCAATTATGAAATTGGATCCTCTTTAAATGGCCTAATAATAGAAATGATGTGAAACTCTTTAGATTTTGATAAATTGCAATTAAATCCTAATAAAATAAGGATTTACCAATTAGTTTAATTTAGTATGATCGGAAATGATGGTTTCGAGGCCACAAATTCAATGTGTTAGACTGTAAATATTAATTATTTAATATTTATGAAGTCATTAGTATCGTATTAAAATTTGGTTATGAAATTTTATTGTATAGATAGTTAATTAAGTAAAAATGATTAAATCGTGAAGCATAAAAAATTGGTTTCCATTAGTTAAAAGGTTAAAGAAAGCTAAAATGAAGGAGTTGTGTGGTAATTGAGCCATTAATAGCCATAGTGGACGGTTATGAGCTTATATTTGTTAAGAATTTAAGAAAAACATTAAAGGATAAATTGGTAATTTGATAATTAAAATGGTTTAAAGTAAAAATTATTAAACAAATGTATCTTCTTCTACATTTTCTACCTTAGAAGACCGAATAAGCCATGGGAGAAGGGAGAAAGCTTCGACCATTTTAGGGTTTGCCAATTTAGTAAGTAAATATCGTCCGTTTTTAATGATTTTTATATTTTTGAGTTCGTATTAGCTTAATCTATCTAGCTCGAGGACTAATTTGTGATTTTGTTAAATGTTATAAATTTTTTCATTTATAAATAAGCTTTTTCTTGAAAGTTTATGGGAGATTTATAACCTAGGATGTTAGATTTGATGATTTTGTAAAGTAATTTTTATGTTAAAGAACTAAAATGTTAAATTGTTAAAATTGCAAGGACTTGAGGTGACATAATTACAAAGGTAGGCTGTTGGTAGGCACTTAAATGTTTGGCAAACTGAAAAGTTAAAATAAAATGGTTAATTTGCAAGTTTTGAGCTAAAGGACTAAATTGAATAAAAATGAAAAGTTAAGGGTAATTTTGTAAAAATACCAAAAAGACTTATTTGCATAAAATGATTAGAAATTTCATGTTTATTTAAATAATTGAATAAAATTATTGTAATAGATCAAGATCGTGTCCTGATCGTGGAAAAAAGGAAAATTATGGATTTGCCCCTAGAGTTCACTTTTACTGTAATTTTTTCGGTAAGTTCATAACTTTAAATTTACATTTAAATAGTATATTATTTGTATTCTTTATGATTGTTATAGAACAGGTTATGATAAGTGACATTGTGAAATATGAAAAAGAAATGAATGAAAGAGATATCAGGCTTCGAACATATGATTTGAAAACGACGCGATGGCTAAGGTACCGCATATGTTGCGAGTCCTTGACAGCTCCTGTGAGCAGCATCGTGAGTTGGGAAATGAGAAAAGAATCTGAGAATGGATTACAGGCCCTACGATGGCTGAGATTTATGCATAAGTGCATATTCTCGACAGCTAGTGTGAGCAGCATCGTTAGGGAACAGTTATATGCATAGATATCGTATCGATGGCTGAGGAACCACATATGTTGCGAGTCCTCGACAGCTCATGCGAGCAGCATCGTGACTCGAGAAAGAGATATGGATCCTAAATGGATTACAGGCCCTACGATGGCTGGGACTATGCTTTATGCATACTCTCGACAGCTCGTGTGAGCAGCATCGTTAGGGAACAGTTTATAGTACAGACAGGTACCGTACCGATGGCTGGGGTATCGCATACGTTGTGAGTCCTCGATAGCTCATGTGAGCAACATCGAGTACTGGTAACAAAAAAGTTATAGACAGGAAAGTTGGAACACCAAATATGGCTTGAGGAAGTAACAATTCATCCTAGCTCGGTTTGAGATATAATTGCTTTATGCATATAATTGGTAACTCTTTAAACTCTTCGAACTTACTAAGCTTTGAAGTTTACCAAAGATGTTATTATTGTTTTGTATATTTTTTGCTATTTGAAGATCGAATCATCTCAGAGAAATCACACTATCTCGAGAGCTTATTCGGTAGTATTTGCATCACTTGGTTATATGGCATGTACTAGGATGATGGTACCTTTAAAATGCTTGATTCTAGATTGTTGGTTTCTTTGTTGAACTAAACTTGCATGCTTGCTTGATGTTCTAAACAAGAAAATGTGTTTAGTAATGAGTTGACATGTGAATTTAAGAATCCTTGTGTTGATTGATTGTATTTTGTGTTATATGATGAAGCAAGTATTGTCATGTATAGATTTTGCAAGATGAGAATTTGAATAAGAGTCTTGTATTGAATGAGGATTGATAAACTTGAGGACTTGTGTGAATAAATGAATTCTGCATACTTGTTTCGGTATAACCCCTACATGTATTGGTAGAAGTAGAGGGCAGGAGAGAGGTTATTCACTGACTTGAGTTGTATCGGTAGAAGCTGCAGGGTAGGACATTTTAGCTCTCTGGAGTTTTTAGTACCAGTAGAAGCATGATTTGTTTCGGTAGAAGCTTTACTTGTATCGGTAGTACTGTCATAGGTATCGATAGAAGTTTGCACTGTTTCTTGCATTGTTTACTGACTTGACAACTACCGATACTTATCCAATAGGTACCGGTAGAAGTCTCCTAGAATTGAGAAAATGATATTTTTACCCTTATTAAGTTAATAAACAAAGTAATAATAATGAATTATAAATGTATATGTATTTTAATAAATCAAGAAAGATGTTAAAATAAGATTTGAATAGGTAGCGATTTGAGGCATGAATGCATGTGATCTCGAAACCCTAACCGACGATGGTGTTGGGTTTAAGTACTATACAATGATAGTAAGAAGGATTGATGTAGCTTGGATGATATTGTGATATTATGGTTGACATGGAATATGGATGTAATGATTTGCGAAATGAATATTGATTCCTTCTGTGATGTAATGACAAGTATATTTGGTTATAGTTTGGTTAGCTAATGGTGAGAATTGTGTGTTTTAGATACAGGACCATGTGATTCTTGATGGAAAATATTTGTACGTGATTCCTAAGTTCTTGCGTGATTGAATTTGATTATTTATTGATTGAAAGGTTGTAAATGAATGTGTAAAATTAAATGTAGTTAGTATTCTGAGCTACAAATTATAATTGTATAAGTTGTGATTGAATTGTATGTAAAAAAAAAGACTCTAAAATTTTTGTAAACCCTGAGACCTTGGACTGTAGATGGTTTTGGGTATTACACTCAAATACTCAAACTAACCATACCTTCTTGTGTTGGTAATGCTACATATTCAAGAACAAGTGGATTGAATTCCTTCAATCCTCAAGCAACTTTCGTTGACTTGTTTGTTAACTTAATTTGTCGCTACACTTTTCAATGACAGTGACTATGATTGTAATCACACTTCCATGGTCAAACAATTAAATCTAAAGATAGAAAATGAAGGAAAGATTGAAATAGATATTAAACTTGATCTGAAATTAAATTGTATTTCCATACAACTTCAAATTATCAAAACTTATAAGCGTTTAAGCAAGAGAATAACAGAATAAATTGAAGTATCCTATTCCTAGTCTACTTTAATCATTCCCTTACACTCTTCTTGCGTTGCAATTAGGATGCTCCTCGTCAGGAGCAGTGTTGCCTTCTCCTTAATGTCAGGTTGCCCTCTGGGAATTTAAGCTGCCATGGATGCAAGCTTGGAAAAATGTTCAAGAATAAATTTTATCCACCAAAAAGTCAAGAAGAAGATGAAGAAAATCTTTTCTCCTCAGTATTTAACATCCACTGCCAATTACAGGTGACCTCCCTTTCAGATCTAACTTCCTCTAGCCGTACAAGTTGGTTATGCCAGCTGTACACTCATGCAAATCTGGTGTGTTCATTAGACAGTTGTCAGTTGCAGCAACAGTTCTGGGCACAAATTTGGATATCATTTTGCAGTGACAACTCTGTACACCTTCATGCATTGATCCTTCAAGATAGACTCCTGTAGTGACACCTTTGGGCGCAATACTGAACAACTAATGTAGCGACATTATTAGTAAAAACATGATAAAATTAAAGAAAATTAAGCTAAACTTCACTAAGTTAAAAAGACTAAAAATGCATGCTAAATATGATCAAATGGGAATAAATTATACCATAAGTAAGGAGAAATTAATGATCTTTTCTAATGCTATCACACCCTCAAACTTGAACTTTTACTTGCCCTCAAGTAAACAAAAGCTAACAAGGTTATAACAAAGATTTTTGTCAAGCAATAGTCATTTTAGCAACTTCAATCTTCTGAAATCCTAATGTATGAATTACATTCACATGACAAAATATTGCACCGACAATTTATAGGTACGAATAATCAAAACTGCAACTTCATCAATGCTAGTATCATACCTTAAATCTCAAATTTCTACCAAAACAACATTTATTATATATATATTATATATATGTCACTGAGGGATGTCGTTGCATTACTATAACCTTGTTCCTGGGAAGTAATAATGAGGTGCAACAAATCCCCAGAGAGTATGTAATTGCGCCGACACACACTCTTGTAGTGACAGCCTTTGGCTAGATTACTTTTTCTAACACTTGCATTGGAGTGTTTCCCCTTGATAGTTCACAATACACCCACATTGGAGTGTATTTTATTCATAACTATACCTATATACAGCTGTAAATGGCAAATTTATTCAAGATTCAAATAATGATACTATTCATCCATTACTAATGCAATCTAAATCATTTATCCAAAAATTAAAGATACATAATTCAATCATATTCATCCAACTCATTCATTAGCATTTCACATGATTCAAGAATTAAGCATCAAATGAAAAAAATTCCAAGCATATTTCCAATAACTTTGCATGCTTTCATTAAACTTAAAAGGACAAATTTTTAAAATGTGGGTGCATTTGCATTTCCATCCCATATACATTCCCCTCAAACTTAAAGTCTACATTGTTCCCAATGAACTGACATTAATTTAAAAATATATATGGAAATGCAATGACAACGTAGATGCAGCGACAATAAAAATGCAGGGATAATTATACTACAGCTACATGATATGCATGGAAACTAAACTAAGTGCGAAAAATAAAAAAGCTAACTCAATGTGCTGCAGCCGAAGATGTGGTTGCATGGGTCTTCTTCTTCCTTTGTTTGCACTCCTCCTTGCGTCGCTTTTTGTCCTTGGTGCACTTTCTCTTCCTTTCTTTTGGCTTGGCTGAATCCTCGGATTGCTCCTCCCCATCAGGCTGCACTCCGGCATCATTGATCGTGACATCAGATGGGTGTATTTCAGCAAGCGGTGCAACATAAAACACCATGGCTAGAGGGTTGGAATCCTCATTACTGATAGTCACGACCTTTCCCTGACTCACTGCGCCAAGCCATCAAATGATGCACCCACAAGTTCAGGTGCGGTCACAAATTCCTCAGATGAATTTGTTGCGACATCATGTTCTTCTCTTCTTATCTCTTTTCCTTCCTCTTCTTTCTTCTATTCTGTCTCCACAAGTTCCAAGGGTGTGTTTCCTTCATCAACATTGGCTTCCTTCTCAGCCATAGTAGCCTCTGGGCTAGTTGAAAAATCATCTTAAAAAATGCTGGCAATGTTTCGGAGGCAACCTTCGACTTCCTTCGAATTCACCTCGTGTTCATCATAAAAAATATGGACTATCTACGGAGATGCTATTGATTGGTCCTTTCAATTGAAGGCGTAGCTTCTTTGATGATTGAAAGGAACACAGGGAACTCGGGCAAAGGTGCTTTCCTTATATAGCGTAATATGGTCACAATGGCACTATTTCATGCCCTTGTGTAGGCGTAGAATAGGTTCTGAGATCTTTCCATTTCCTTGATTACGCCAACAAGTTTTATCTGTCGAATGTTAATTGTGTCAGCAATCTTCTCTACCTCTTTAACCTTACGCCATAAGTTAGGATCTGTGGCGACATGAGTCTTCTTTTCTTCCATCTTCGCCTTGCCTTTCCTCTTATTAGCTTCAGCTTCCTTCACAACAGGAGTATCCTTCCCCCCAGTCATGCGCTAAATGGTAGCATCATTAATAGGGACTTTGTTGTCCAACAATTTTTCTCCCTCACGAGGCAACACTCGTTGTTGGCATAGCTGCATGATTAGTGAAGGGAATACCAGAATACCTGTTTGCCTTGCAGCACAGTTCGTAATTTCTTGGTGCAAAATTGCACTGACATCAATTTGTCTTCCTTTGATGATTCAATGAATTAAACACATTCGATCCAAACTGACTATTGTGCTATGAGTAGAAGGAATGAGACGACAATTTATGAAGTGAAACCAGACCTTACTATATTGTGAGAAAGTGACGGTGAATGGTGTAGTTGTTCGAATTGTTGCCCGTCCACACTGCTTCGTCAATGCAAAGATCCTGCATTAGGATGTCAGCCCCCTATTGTGTGAGTTATTCTAGGAAGGCCATGTGCTCGTCTTCTTAAATGGTGATATTGTAAAGAGCATTAATGTGGGAGGTACCCAAGGCATGATTCCTTCACGAACGAAGATGAACTCTTGTTTTTTATTAGTCAGGTTTGCATAGAACTCTCTCACAAGTGATTGTGAAAATCCCCTAGGATAGGTGTAGAAGGTTTCCCAACCCATTCTCGCAATAGTTTTGTTGACTTATTTCCCCAGGTCTTGATGCTTCGACAGCTGAAAGCCTTATTCAGGGTGACAGTTGTGCTTCAGCGTGTTGTCTTGGAAGCGGTCCTTCGTAGCCTTGGTCAGAAACATCACTGGTTCTTTTGCTGGGTGCTGCTCTATTTCTCGCACCATTATGGCAGAGGAGGATTCTGCAGCATATTTGGACGGTGTTTTTGCACTTCGAGTTTTGGCCATATCTTTTTGGTAATAAAGGTATTAAAGAGCAGGAAAGGTGAGAGCTTTGAAGAAAATTTTAAGCAGCAATAGAGGTTTTTTTTAGGAACACCGTCGGCGCAATGGGTCGCTTTATAGGGAATGAAAAATAGAGATGGAGAGTCATGTTTTTTTCACTGTAGAGAGAGGATAGTCAATCTGCATCCAATAAATGCATCCACTTGAATTGTCCTTTTTCAAACCGATCCAACGATTGGGGAATAAGTGCTTGAAGCGTCGTGATTTTTTTTGAAATGTTTTGATTTTGTGATGAGTCAGCAGATAAGTTGTGTCGACAACGAGTTTTTCATGCGTCAGAAAAAGGAAGAACTTTATTCCTGCAAAAAAAAAACTAAGAAGGATAACTGAAACATAAAGAAAATAACTAAAAGTAAATGATACAAATGTAAAGAAAGGTTAGAAAATGAGATCGAGTTATTGGTCTCTTTTTGGTTATGATCATCCTTGCTAAAGTAGTGCTTCAGCCCTTGGCCATTCACCTTAAATTGGTGCCCATCATTTATGTCTTTAATTGTGACCACATTGTGAGGAAATGCTTTGACAACCTCGAATGAACCAAACCATCTTGAGCACAATTTACCTGGGTGTAATTTTAGTCGCGAATTAAATAAAAGCACTAGTTGACCTGCAATAAATTGTCGTTGCAAAATAATATTGTCATGCCATCTCTTGGTCTTTTCCTTATATATTGCAACATTCTCATATGCATTGCGTCAAATTTTCTCAAATTCAGTGATGTCCAACAACCTTTTCTGTCCAGCAGCTTCATAATCCATGTTTACTCGCTTGATTGCCCACATGGCTTTATGTTATAATTCCACAAGCATGTGACATGCTTTACCAAACACTAGTTGATACGGCAACATTCCAAGTGACATTTTATATGGCGTGCATAACGCCCACAATGCATCATCAAGCCTTGAAGACCAATCTCTCCTTGATGGGTTCACCACTTTTTCAAGGATATTCTTAATTTGGCGATTGGAAACTTCAACTTGACCATTGGTTTGTGGATGATATGTGGTCTCCATTCTATGTTTAACGCCATATACCGTTTCAATGCGACCGTAACTTGATTGTAATGGAAATGAGTGCCTTCATCACTAATCAATGCCTTAGGTGTGCCAAAATGAGTGAGTATGTACTTGTGGAAAAATTTCAGCAATGTCCTAGCATCATCCTTTGGAATAACAATTGCTTCCACCCACTTGGACACATAATCAATAGTGACCAGGATGTAAACATTTCCAAACGAACTTGGAAATAGTCCCATGAAGTCCATACCCTAAACATCAAAGAGCTCAACATCCATAATTGGCTATTGCAACATCTCATTGCATCGAGATATTGATCAAGTGCGCTGACATTTGTCACATTGTTGCACAAAATTGTGGGCATCTCTAAGCAACAAAGGCCAATAGAATCCTGACTGAAGGACCTTTGCAGCAGTCCTTACACCACCAAAATGACCTCCATAAGGGGTATCGTGGCAATGCTTCAGGATAAAAAACATTTCTTCTTCTAGAACATAGCGTCGAATAATGTTGTCGTTACATACCTTAAGTAGGTATGGCTCATTCCAATAGTATTTTACGATGTCGCGAAGAAACCTTTCCTTCTTGTGGCCTGTTGCACTCAAGGGTAACCTTTCACACACCAAGTAGTTGACAACATCTGCATAACATGGGGATGCATCGACAACAAATAGCTTCTCGTCAGGAAATGCGTCAATAATTTGGAACGTATTTCCATCTTCACTTCCTACTTCCAGACGAGACAAATGATATGCTACTTGGTTCTCTAATCCTTTGCGATCCTCTATTTCAATGTCAAATTCTTGTAGTAATAGGATCCATCGAATCAATCTTGGTTTGGCATCTTTCTTAGTAAAGAGGTATCTCAACACAGAATGATTAGTGAATACTGTAACCTTTACATCGACAAGATATGAACGAAATTTGTCGAAGGCAAAGACTACTACTGCCAACAACTCCTTTTTTGTGGTTGTATAATTAATCTATGCTTTAGTGAGAGTCTTGCTAGCCTAATATATTTTGATGAAATACTCTTTCTTTGTATTGTCATAGCACGACACCCACTACATAATCACTCACATTACACATTACTTCGAACGGCTACGACCAATCCGGTGTAATGACAATAGGTTCCTTCACCAACTGCTGCTTGCTTAAATGTACACTCACGTAAATCTGGTGTGTTCATTAGACAGTTGTTAGTTGCAGCGATAGTTCTAGGCGCAAATTTGGATATTATTTTGCAGTGACAACTCTGTACACCTTCATGCATTGATCCTTCAAGATAGATTCCTATAGTGACATCTTTGGGCGTAATACTGAGCAACTAATGCAACGACATTATTAGTAAAAACATGATAAAATTGAAGAAAATTAAGCCAAGCTTCACTAAGTTAGAAAATGCAATAACTAAGTTAAAAAGACTAAAAATGCATGCTAAAGATGATCAAATGGGAACAAATTATACCATAAGTAAGGAGAAATTAATGGTCTTTTCTAATGCTATCAAAAACCTTCTACACCCATCTTGAGGGATATTTACGATCACTTGTGAGAGAGTTCTATGCCAACATGACTGACAGCGAACAAGAGTTCATCTTCATTCGGGAAGGGTTGGTGCCTTGAGGTGCCTCTCACATTAATGCTCTTTACAACATCACCGTCAAAGAAGATGAGCACGTGGCCTTCCTAGAACAACCACAGAAGAGGGGGCTAACATCCTGATGCAGGACCTCTGCATTGACAAAGCGGTGTGGATGGGCAATAATCTGAACAACTATACAATGCACCGTCGCTTCCTCACAATACAAAGTAAGGTCTGGTTTCACTTCATAAACTGTCGTCTCATGCCTTCTACTCATAGCACAACAGTCACTTTGGATCGAATATGTTTAATCCACTAGATCATCAAAGGGAGACAAATTGATGTTGGTGCAATTTTGCACCTAGATCAAACTTGTGGCCGCAACTCTAAATGCTTTCCCATTCTGATCATCTAAGGTGGATTTCTACTCTGACAACTTTAGATGCAAAACTGATACTCAATACAGCGACATTAGTAGTACAAAAGGAAAAAAATGAAAGAAAGTAAGACCATACAACACTGATTTAAAAAATGAAAATACTAAGTATGAAATGCTGAAAATGTAAGCTAAATATGATACAAAACGAATAAATTATACACTAATTTAAGGAGAAATTAAGTGTCATTTCTAATGCTATCACACCCTCAAACTTGAGCTTTTACTTGTCCTCAAGTAAATAAAACCTAGCAAAGTTATATCCAAATTCTTGTCATCACAATCAACATTCTAGCAACTTATATTCTCTAGAATCCTAATGTATAATTGCATTCATATGCTGGAATATTGCGTCGATAATTTATAGGCATGAATAATCAAAATCGCAACTTCACTAATGCTAGCATCATGCTTTTAATCTCAAATCTTCTTAACCAATACAACATTTAATATATAATAATATACATATATATATATATATCAAATTTTCTTTCTTCCCTTTTTTTTTATATATGTGACTGAGAGATATCATTGCATTATTATACTCTTGTTCCTGGGCAGTAACGATGGGGTGCAACAAACCCCCAAGGAGCATGTAATTACGCTGACACACACTCTTGCAGTGACAGCCTTTGGCTAGATAGTTTTTCTAACACTTGCAGTGGAGTGTTCCCCCTTTTTGTGTCATAATGCACCCATATTGGAGTGTCTTTTATTAGTGGATATAATTATATACATAGCTGCAAGATGGTAAGTTCATTCAAGATTTTAAGAATGATACTACTCATTTATTACTAATGCAATCTCAGCCATTCATCCAAAAATAGAAGGATTCAATATTTAATCACATTCATCCAATTCATGCATTTAGCATTCCAAATAATTCAAGATTTAAGCATCAAATGAAAAAAATTGTGGTCACATTTTTCTTAACTATGCATACATTCATTCACTAAAAAGACAAATATATTCTTAAACTTGTGGGTGTAATTGCACTTCCATTCCAAACTTCCCCCCAAACTTAGTGTCTGCATTGTCCCCAATGCACTGACAATACTATACAAATATTAATGGAAGTACAACTACAATGGAAATGTGAGAATAAGTAAAATGCAGAGATAATAAAAATGTAATGACAATTAGATACAATGCATGCAACTAAACTAACTACTGACAAGTAAACTAACTCAATGTGTTGCAGCCGAGGATGTGGCTGCTTTGGACTTCTTTTTCTTCTTAGGGAGCTCCTCTTTGATCTTCTTCTTTGCCTTTCGTTTGCGCTTCTTTTCTTTTGGATCAACCGATGGAGTTGATTGCTCCTCCATGGCTGGTCGAGTGTCATCTTCAACGACAGTCACGTCCGATGGATCGATATCAGCAAGTGGTGCCAAATATGACACAATAGCCAAAGGATTGGAATCCTCATTGTCGGATGTGACTGCCTCGACCCAGCTCTCCCTAGATGGTGCCAATTGTTCAAAAGATGCACCCAGACTAGCAGGTGCGTGACAAATTTCTCCGATAAATTTATCGGGGTAACGTCTTCTTCTTCTACTTCTTTCTTCTCTTCTTTTCCTTCTTCTTTTCTTCTTTTTTATTTTGCTTCAATACCCTCAGAAGCAATTGGTATGTTCTCCTCTACAGTAGCAGCATCTCTCTCCACTATAGTGGCCCCCAAACTGTTCGAGAGTTCGTCTTTAAAGAGGTTGGCTATGTTTCGAAAGCAATCTTTCATTTCCTTGGATTGCATGTCTTGATCCTCATCATTAGAGATGTGGATTCTATTTGGGGACTAGACGGACTGAGTTCTTCCTTTTGAAGCATGCTGCTCTGGTGATGGAGTGACTTCATCGATAATAGGAGGGAACACAGGGAATCTGGCATCAGATTTCAGCTTAAACTACTTAATGAGCTGGCAATAGCAATATTCCATGCCATAGTATAGGCATAGAATAAGTTCTGTCTGTACTGCATCTCGTCGATTGTGCTGACAAGTTTGATTTCTCAACTAATCAACAAACTTTTCAACCTTATTAAGCTTCCTCCAAATCTGAGAATCTATGGGCACATGGGTTTTGGTGTCCTTCTTTTTCCCTTTCCCTTTTTCCTTCTTTTGTGATACGTCCTTCACCATAGGGGTTTCTTGCCCCCTTTTCATCCTTTCCATCAAAATATCATTAATCGGTCCTTTGTTTTCCAAAGTCTTTTCCCCTTCGTGAGGCACAATGCCCCTCTATTTACATAGCATCATGATCAGAGAAGGGAAAGGCAGGATACTTGTCTGTTTAGTGACGGATTTAGGGATTTCTTGATGAAGGATTATGCTGACATCAATTCGTCATCCTTTGAGTATAGACGCAGCAGGCACATTCTGTCCAGCGTTATAGTAGTACTATGGGTAGATGGCAGGAGACGGCAATTGATGAAATGAAACCACACTTTACATTGGACAGTGAGGTAGCAACAGTGCATCATGTTATTATTTGGATTGTTGCCAGTCCAAATAGCTCCATCAACGCATAAGTCATTTAGTAATAGATTAGCACTGTCCTCTGTCAAGTTCTCCAATAACTCGACATGCTCGTCCTCTCCTTCAGTAATATGGAAGAGAGCATTGATGTGGTCAGCGCTCCATGGCACCAACCCTTCACGAATGAATATAAACTCCTATTCAGGATCAACCAAGTTAGCATAAAACTCTCTTACTATGGAAGGAGAGTATCCTGCTGGATGGTCACAAAACCACTCCCAGCCTAATCGTGAAATGGTTCTAGTGACTTGCTTCCCAAATGTCAGTTGTGGGGACAACTGAAATCCCTACTCAGGATGACAGTTCGTTTTCAACATCACCTCATGATAATGGTCCTTCACCGCTTTCGATAAGAACAGGATAGGTTCATTAGGTGGTGGTTGGTCGGCATTTCTAACCACTGTAGCCGACGATTCAATAGTGAATTTGGAGGGAGTTTTCGCACCGCGAGTTCTTGCCATAATTACTGAAATAAAGAGGGTGAGAATATCATGCAGAAAAACTAAAAGTTGGAGAAAAAGAATATTATAGCAACAATGGTGGTTGTGAGTGTGAATATCCGGTCGACACAAAAAGGGTGTTTTATAGAAGATAGAGGTAAAGAGACATGATGACTGCTACCGTTGGGAGTACCTTGTACCTGCAACCAATATATGTCAGGACATAGATCTTACTTTTTTGAATTGATCCAATGGTTGGGGAAAGAGGTGAATCAATCGATATGATTATTTCCCGAAATGCTTCGCTGAGTCATCAATGAAATGCGTCAACAAGTTGTGCTTTCATGTGCGTCGACAAAAAGGAGATCTTTTATTCCTGCAAAAACTAAAGAAACAAATTAAAGTAAAATAAAAGACAAAAATTAACAGAAAAATAGTAATGACATCCTAAAAAAATGAGACCAGGTTAATGGTCTCATTTTGTTCATTGATGCTTAGGCTTCGGTAATGCTTTAATTGTTGGGCATTCACTTTAAATTGGTGCCCATCGTTCAAATCTTTGATTGTCACCGCACCATGTGGAAATGCTTCGACAACTTCAAAAAGTCCTGACCATCTTGAGCACAATTTTCCTGGATGCAATTTTAAACGCGAGTTAAATAAAAGTACTAACTGACCAAGAGAAAATTGTCACTGCAAAATGATGTTATCATACCATCTCTTAGTTTTTTCTTTGTAAATGGCAGTATTTTCATAAGCATTGCATCGAATTTCTTCCAGTTCTAAAATGTCCAACAATCTTTTCTGTCCAGCAGCATCATAATCCATGTTCACTTGCTTGATTGCCCACATGGCCTTATGTTCAAGTTCGACTGGCAAGTGACAGGATTTACCAAAAACTAGCTAATATGGCGACATCCCCAACGGTATTCTGTATGCGGTGCGAAGTGCCCACAATGCATCATTTAACCGCGAAGACCAATCTCGTCTAGATGGGTTAACCACCTTCTCAAGAATAGCTTTGATTTAACGATTAGATACTTTCGTTTGTCCATTTGTTTGTGGATGATATGTGGTTGCCATGTGATGTTTCACACCGTAACGTTTCAAAGCTGTCGCCACTTGATTGTAATGGAAGTGAGTGCCTTGGTCGCTTATTAATGCTTGAGGTGTTTCGAATCATGTAAGGATATATGTGTGAAAGAACTTTAACACCGTCAAAGCATCGTCCTTTGGAACAGCGATTGCTTCGATCCACTTGGAGACATAGTCAACAGCGACCAGAATATACACATTTCCAAAGGAATTTGGAAATGGCCCCATAAAATCTATACCTCTAACATCAAATAGCTCAACCTCCATGATAGGCTGTTGAATCATCTCATTGCGTCGAGATATGGAACCGGTGTGCTGATATTTGTAGCACTATTAAGCAAAATTGTGAGCGTCTCGAAACACTATCGAATAGTAAAATCCTGATTGTAAGACCTTTCCAGCAGTCCTAACACCACCCAAATGGCCTCCATAAGGAGCATCATGGCAATGCTTAAGGATAGATATCATTTCTTCCTCAGGAATGCAACGATGAATGATGTTGCCTGCTCATACCTTGAACAGGTATGGCTCATTCCAATGATACTTCGCAATATCTCGAAGAAATCTGACCTTCTTATGTCCTGTTGCACTTAATGGTAGCTTTCCACAGCCTAGATAATTAACGACATCTGCATACCATGAAGATGAGTCGACAAAGAATAATTTCTCATCTGAAAATGCGTCGATAATTTGTGACTTATTGCCATCCTCGCTTCCAGATTCCAAACGAGATAGGTGGTCTGCTACTTGGTTTTCCGGTCCTTTCCTGTCCTTAATCTCAACATCAAATTCTTGTAATAAAAGGATCCATCTAATCAGCCTAGGTTTTGTATCTTTCTTAGCAAAAAGGT
This sequence comes from Gossypioides kirkii, assembly GCA_005610355.1. Taxonomy (NCBI): domain Eukaryota; kingdom Viridiplantae; phylum Streptophyta; class Magnoliopsida; order Malvales; family Malvaceae; genus Gossypioides; species Gossypioides kirkii. The sequence goes on from CP032248.1 coordinate 22,445,198, forward strand.
ATCTCAATGCAAAATGATCAGTATACACTGTAATTTTTGCACCGATAAGATATGAACGGAACTTGTCAAATGCAAAAACTACTGCCAGTAACTCCTTCTCAGTGGTTGTGTAAGTCACCTGCACTTCAGTTAGAGTCTTACTAGTATAATAGATTGAATGAAATACCTTATCCTTTCATTTTCCAAGTACAACACCCACAGAAAAGTCACTCACATCGCACATCACTTCGAACGGTTGCGACCAATCTGGTGCGACAATAATGGGTGCCTGCACTACTGCTGTTTAAGACAAGCTTCATTGAAAAAAAAATTTATTTTGCTCCAACAAAGAGCAGAGTGGTTTCGCTATTTTGGAGAAGTCTCGGATAAATCGTCTATAAAATCTGACATGGCCAAGAAAACTCCTTATTCCCTTCACATTAGTGGGTGGAGGTAGCTTTTCAATGATTTCCACCTTCGCTTTATCCACTTCAATGCCCTGACAAGATATACGATGGCCAAGAACAATGCCTTCAGTTGCCATAAAGTGGTATTTTTCCTAGTTTAGTACCAAGTTGGTATCCTCGCATCGTTTCAACACTTTTGCTAAATTGTCAGCGCATTTATTAAAATTATGCCCATAAATAGAGAAATCGTCCATAAATACCTCTAACGAATCCTCGATCATGTCAGAGAAGATAGCCATCATGCACCTCTGGAATGTAGCTGGTGCATTGCACAAACCAAATGACATTTGTCGGAAAGAAAAGGTTCCAAATGGGCAAGTAAAAGTCATTTTTGCTTGATCTTCTTGCGCGATTACAATCTGGTTGTACCTAAAGTATCCATCAAGAAAATAATAATAGGCTTTACCAGCTAGCCTATCCATAATTTGATCAATGAACGGAAGTGGGAAGTGATCCTTCTTTGTGGCTACATTTAGACGACGGTAATCCATACACACTCACCAACCTGTAGCAATGCGAGTAGGGATTAGCTCATTTTTATCGTTGCTTACCACCATGATGTCGCTCTTCTTAGACACACATTGGACCTGGCTCACCCATGTACTGTCCGAAATTAGGTAGATTATGCCTGTGTCCACCCATTTAATTATCTCTTTCTTCACTACTTCATTCATTTTCGCATTTAATCTTCATTGTTGCTCAATTGACTATTTTCCTTCATCTTCTAGCCTAATTTTATACATGCAGAAAGAGGAACTAATGCCTCTGATGTCCACTATGCTCCAAGCGATGGCTCTTTTGTGTTGCTTCAATATTTCGATTAATTTTTCTTCTTGGCTCGTGTTGAGACTTGTGCTGACAATCACTGGCAATGTATCATTGTCACCTAGAAAAACATATTTCAGATGTGTTGGCAATTGCTTTAACTCCAGAGTCGGAGCTTCTTCAACCGATGGTTTAAAAATAGGGATCGTCTTATTAGTCAAATCCAAAGATTTTAATTTCCAACCATGTCTAAGCTCACAGACATTAGCCTCAACTTTGTGGTCACATTTAGGTAGGACATTATCTTCAAATGTCATCGCATATTTCTCTGGCACTAGTGAACTTCTTTCATTAAATTCCTCTGTAATTTACTCTTCTAGAACATCAATGTGATGACATTGTTCCTTACTTCATGATGGAGATGCTTCGAAAACACTAAAGGTTACATGTTCATCGTTATGGCGCATGATCAACTCTCCCTTGAAAATATCTATGAGTGTGCGTCCCATTGCGAGAAATGGGCGCCCCAGAATAATTGGCACCTCTTTATTGGCTTCAAAATCAAGTATGATGAAGTCAGTTGGGAACACAAACTTATCGACATGGACAAGAACATCTTTAATCTATCCTTCAAGTTATGCCAAAGATCTATCCGTAAGTTGTAATGTCACCGCAGTGGGCTTCATATGACCAATTCCTAAATTCTTGAAAGTTGGCAATGGCATAAGGTTAATGCTAGATCCTAAATCACATAAAGTTTTACATAAGTAATGGTTTCCAATGGAGCATGGAATTGTGAAACTATCAGGATCTTTCATTTTTTTTTGTGGCAGTTTATTTGTCAGTACAGTGTTACACCCTTCTGTGAGCGCAATCATCTCAATATCGGATAGCTTCTTCTTCTTTGATAGTAGCTCCTTCATGAATTTCCTATAGTTGGGAATCTGCACAAGAGCATCAACTAGAGGTATATTAATATGTAATTGTTTCAAGGTAGATATAAACTTTTGATAATCTTTGTCATGATCTTTCTCCTTGAATCACTGTGGAAATGGAAAAGGTATGTTCACAGTGGGTTGTTATGATATAACCGGTTGTGTCGACATGGGTAGTTGCGTCGACAACTTCATAGGACGAATGGTCAGCATTGGTGTAACTACTGGTGGTTCCTCCTCATTTAGTTCTACCGTATTCTTCTTCAGATGCAACTTCTCCTTATTGCTTCGGTTCATTTGTGTCAACAGGTGCTTGGTTGGAGCTACTACTTTGTTCGGCAATTTACTTTCCACTACGCAATGTGATAGCCTTGCAATGCTCCTTTCCTTTCTGATTTAGATTTTTAGTGTCACTACCTGGTGGTCGTGTGCTCATGTTAGAAGCCAGTTGTCCTAGTTGTGCTTCTAACGCTCAGATGAAAGACAAATTTCCCTGTACAATAGCTTCTGTTCTAGTAATATGCTCACGCATCAAAGGTTCAAAAGTAGTTAATGGATCTGATCTTGGTTAAAATACTACTATTGCTGTTGCTGTTGTTGTCCTTGCATATTTGACATCACAGTCTGTTGTGGTTACATTTGAACTTGTGGTTGCATCTGATTATATGACTGCATCTAGTTCTATGATCACATTTGGTCAGGCTGCGCATGCACTTGAGGATTGTGATTATAATTTTGCTGCTGTTAACCGTAACTCCCTTGTCTAAAGTTACCTTGATTTGAGTAATTTTCATATCTGTATGTGAATGCATTCTAACTCCCCCAAGATTGTTGAGTCCTATTTGAACTCTTATATGAGTTACCATATGAATTCGCTCGGATGTTATTGACATAAAATGCATTCTCAGCATGCTGTGGACAGTCCTCATAACTATGGTTGTCATCGCAAATTTCACAAGAAAATGTCGAGACATCCATTTGTTGGGCTACTTGAATAGGGGTAGCATCACTCATCCCTTTCATGTTCTTAATCATGTTTGCAAAGAGGATACTTGTGCACTTAGGGCTGAAATGAAATCTAACTCAATAACTTCAGGATTTCTTTCACCTGAGCAGAACGAGAAATCAGGTACTGATAATCATTTTGTGCAATTCTTTCCAAAATTCGCACAACTTCATTGTAAGTGCAATGCAACAAAGGACCATTAGAAGATGCATCGATAAGAATTCTTGTTTGCGCATTTAATCCATTGTAGAAGGTCTCGATTTGTGTCGCCTATTGGATTCCGTGCATGGGACAGCGTCTAAGTAGAGTTTTGTAACGTTCCCGCGTAGTGTGCAAGTCCTCATCATCCAATTGATGGTATGTTGTAATTTCATTCCTCAGTCTAGCATTCATTGTGGGTGGATTGAATCGCAAAACAAACTGAGTTGCTAGCGCATTCCATGAAGTAGTAGATCCAGTCGATAAACCTAAAAACCATGTACGTGCCCTTCCTTGTAAAGAGTAATGGAACAGTTGCATCTTCAAGGCGTCATTGGGAACACCGTGTTGACTGAAGGAAGCACATATAAGCAGAAAAGATTTGAGATGCTCCCTCGCATCTTCGTGAGGCAAACTAGCATATTGCCCATTTGAGTTTAGCATTTGGAACATCACCAGTTTTAACTTGAAATTCTCAGCTTGTACTGTTGGTCTAACAACCCTTGGTTGTAGATCATCGAGCATAGGAACAACAAAGTCTCTAATTGTCCTGTCTGGAGTTTGCTCTCTTTGTGGTAGCGGTATATTGTTGACTCCTTGTGGCTGCAATGGAGGAACAATATTTTGTGGTAGCAAAGGTAGTAGATCGTTGTTATTTCCAGCCATTTTTCTTTGCTCTTGTCTTTTCCTCCAAATAGTTCTTTCAATTTTCGGATCAAAACTAACAATGTTGTTAGGATTTCTCTTTGTGGACATAAAACACCTAACAAGAATTTAAAAGAAAATCAACAAAAGGTTAGTAATCAATAAAAGTTAAGCAAATAAAAATAATTGCAACTACAAGAATAAACATCAAACAAACACCATCCTTGGTAATGGTGCCAAAACTTGATCGGCCTGTAAACGTCACAGAAATTATGTGCAAGAGAACACTGTCGATGCAAGTATAGTAAATAGAGATGAATCTATCAGATATCGATCCCACGAGGATAGTGTTCTTGTTGTTTAAATTTGTCTTAGCAATTAGAGTTTAAATGGAAATAATTGTTAAGAGTAATGTCAACACAATTTAGTTAAGACTACACAAATCAAAGAGTTAAATCTGTCAACGTAAATATAACATAAAATGTCAACTCTTTAACTAAGTGCAAATAAGTATTAAAAGCTGGACTAGAAACTCGGTAATTATTAGCACCAATAACCCACGCATCATTAAAAATGGAGTTTTTTTAACCTGTGCCAACACGTCAGCATACACCATCACGCAAGACTTTTTGTGAAGCCCAAATACTTTGCCACGTATATGACGCATCAGTTTTTAAAATAGAATTTAAAAAATCTATGTTAAGGAACTACTTAGATTTTAAAACATGCGTAAGTAAAGAATCTGGATTAGTCATGATTCGCCACCCTTGTTTAGCAAGAAGGGCGACATTGAATTTGGCCAAACTCCTAAAACCTAATCCACCATGCTCCTTTAGCTCACATAATTTTTCCCATCAACACCAATGGATGCCTTTTTTACCATGAAATTTTCCCCACCAAAATTTTGCTAATATACTCTCCATTTCAAGACAAAGGGATTTGGGTAGGAGGAAACAAGCCATTGCATAGGTTGGAATAGCTTGTAGGACTGGCTTGATGAAAACCTCCTTGCCTCCTTGAGATAAAAATCGAGTGATCTAGTTATCAACTTTGGCCTTCATTCTATCTTTTAGATTCTAAAACAAAGCTCTCCTATGTCGTCTTACCATATTAGGAAGCCCTAGGTACTTTTTGGATTCAAGGAATGTCTAACCCTCAAGTTATGCGAAATTTGCTCCCTCAACAAAACATCTGTATTTTTACTAAAAAAAGCTGTTGGTTTGTCAAAATTTACACATTACCCCGAAACAGCTTTGTACTCCTTTAAGATCTTTTTGAGAACATTCGAACCTTCCAAAGTAGCTTTACCAAAAAGAATACAGTCATCTGCAAATAACAAATGGGAGATTTGTGGACCATTATGGCTAGCTTTTGCCCCTTTCAGTAACCCATCCTTAATCGCAAGACGCATTAGAGTAGATAATCATTCGCTACATATAAGAAAAAGAAATGAGCTTAGGGGATCACTAGTAGCATTAGAAAAGACCATTAAATTCTCCCTATTTAGAGTATAATTTGTTCCCTCTGTATTATGTTTAACATGCATTTTTAGCATTTTATATGTAATAATTGCATTTTCTAAGTTAGTGATGTTTGATTTAATTTTCTTCTATTTTATCCCACTTACGCTACTAATGTCGCTACATTTAGTGTCAGTTCTGCGTCTTGATATGTCAGTACAAGGATCTATCTTGGAAGATCAAAGCAGGAAAGTGTTCAAAGCTGTCACTACAAGTTTGATCCAAATTTACGCTCAAACATGTCACCGCATAAGTACTTCCAGATTACATCAGGGATTTTTCTGTGTGAACATATTTAGAAGTTCCAGTGCATAAGGATGTCAAAGTTGTCGTAGCAAATTAAAGTATAAATTTGTGTCCAAAAATGTCGCGACAACCTGCAATTACTTACTGCAGAAACCAGATCTGCGTAAGTGTATAGCTGGATTAACTAACTTGTACAGCTGCAAGGAAGTTAGATCTGAGAGAAGAATGACACTTGTACTTGGCAGCAAAGATAAATACTGAGGAAAGAGAAGAAGAAGGGGATCATCAAGCTCGTGACAAATTAATTCCATTTCTGATTTTTCTGAAGCAAGCTACCATGGAAGCTTAAATCCTTGAAGGGTGAACTGACGCGACGAGAAGGCAGCATCTACTCCTGACGATGAGTGTTCTAAGTGCAATGCAAGAGGAGCATTTACGGAAAAGTTTTAGTAGGCTAGGAATAGAATGCTTCAACTTATTCTTTATTTCCTCTTAAACGTTGATAAATTCTAATGACTTTAATTGTGTATGAAAGTACCTCTTAATGTTAGATCTATTTTGATTTCTGCTCAAATCTTCTTAACTGTTTATCTTTGGATTTAATTATTTTGACCACGAAAGTGCGATTACAGTCACAGACACTGGAAGGTGCAGTGACAAGTTAAATTAACAAGCAAGACAATGGAAGTTGCTTGAGGCACGAAGGAATTCTAACCACTTGTTCTCAAATGCAAAGCATTGCTAGCACTAAAAGGTGTGGCTAATGTGAGTGTTTTAAGTCTTTGATAAGCAAGGAAGTCGAAAGTAGTGAGATCTCATTAATCTTGATTGCAGTGACAATTTATCTACCAATTACCTTGTAGTCACATTTAGTGTTTGCCAACTTATCAAGTTAGGGATCCCCCATCTCTTTATAATTGTTTTACTTCATTAATTTTCTTAATTTGCATTGACAAAATATCTTCAACATTCATTTCATTTTCTAATTGCTCTGACATTTTGTATTATTGTTTTACAAAATTTGCACTGACAAAATTTGCACTTAATTGCGCTGACATTATTCTTGATAATTCTTCTTATTTTAACTTCTTTTGCTTCGAAAAATTTAAACATAGACAACCATCTCTGTGGGATCGATATCTGATAGCTTACACCTATCAACTATACTTGCATCAACAAGTGTTCGCTTGCACACTTGCTGTGATGTTCATAGCGCGATCAAGTTTTAGGCCGGGAATGGCGTTTATTTGATGTTTATTTTTGTAGTTGCAATTATTCTTTATTTCTTGACTTTTATTTATTACTAATTTGCTTTATTTTTGTAAATTCTTTCAACTTTCTTTTAGGTATTGTATGACCACTAGGAGAAATACTAATAATAATAATATTGGCTTAGATCCAAAAATCGAAAGAACCATTCGAAAGAGGAGACAAGAGAAAAGAAATATGGCTTTACCTGGAAATAACGATATACCACAGTTGCCACCACAACATCCTGTCCCTCCAGTACAACCACAAAATTTTAACAATGCACCGCTACCATAAGAAGAACAAATACAAAACAGAACAATCAGAGATTTTGTTATTCTTATGTTAGATGACTTGTAGCCAGGGGTTGTTAGACCAGTGATCCAAGAGGGAAATTTTGAGTTAAAATGGGTGATGTTTCAGATGTTAAACTCGAATGTGCAATATGCTGGTTTGCCTCATGAAGATGCGAGGGAGCATCTTAAATCTTTTCTGCTAATATGTGCTTCTTTTAGTCAGCATGGTGTTCCTGATGATGCCTTGAAGATGCAATTGTTTCCTTATTCTTTGCAAGGAAGGGCTCGTACCTGGTTTCTGGGATTACCTGCTTAATCTATTACGTCGTGGAATACGCTTGCAACGCAATTTGTTTTGCAATTTAATCCACCCACAATGAATGCTCGATTGCAGAATGATATTACTACTTACCATGAACTGGATGATGAGAACCTGTGTACTATATGGGAGCGTTACAAAACTTTGCTTCGACGTTGCCCAATGCATGGACTTGACCGGCCTATAAACATCATAGAAATTATGTGCAAGCGGACACTATTGATGCAAGTATAGTTGATAGAGATGAATCTATCGGATATCGATCCCATGAGGATGGTGTTCTTGTTGCTTAAATTTGTCGAAGTAATTAGGGTTTAAATGAAAAGAATTCTTAAGAGTAATGTCAATGCAATTTAGTTAAGACTGCACAAATCAAATAGTTAAATCTGTCAACGCAAATATAACATAAAATGTGAGAGCAAATTAATAGAAAATGAATTGTTGTGGAAGATGTTGTAGATGTAAATTCAGAAAATTAAAAGAAATAGATCAAGTGTAAAGAAATAGGGGATCCTGACTTCACAAGTTGGCAACGCTAAATGTGACTACAAGGTAACTGATAGATGAATTGTTGCTACAATTATGTTCTAATGAGATCTTACTGCTATCAACTTCTCTATTTAACAAAGACCCAAGTACTCACAATCATCACACCTTCTAGTGCTGGTAATGCTTCGCTCTCAAGAACAAGTGGCCAGAATTCCTTCTTGCCTCAAGTAACTTCCATTGTCTTGCTTGTTAATCTAACTTGTCACCTCACCTTTTAGTGACTGTAATTGCAATCGCACTTTCGTGGTCAAAACAGTTAAATCCAAATATAAACAGATGAGAAGAATTGAGTAGAAATCAAAATAGATTTAACATTAATAGATACTTCAGTATACAATTAATAGTTAATAGAATTCATCAACATTCAAGAGGGATTAAAGAATAAATTGAAGCATGCTATTCCTAGTCTACTAGAATCCTCCCGTAATCGCTCCTCTTGCGTCGCACCTAATCACTCCTCGCCAGGAGTAGTCACCTCCTTGTTCCGTCAGATTACCCTCCTCGGAAGTCAAGCTTCCATGGCAGCTTACTTTGATAGAAAATGAGAAAATTATGGAATTGAATTCTTCACAACTTCCTCCTGATCTTCTCTCACTTCCCTCTATTTATAATCATTCCACAGCACAGGTCTATCCCTCTTCTCAGATCTAACTTCCCTTTTTGGAACTGTACAAGTTTGTTATTACCAGCTGTGCACTCACGCAGATTTGGTTTGTGCATTAGGCAATTACAGATTGTCGCGACATATCTGGACACAAATTATGATTTAAATTTGCTATGACAATTTGCATTCTTCTGCGCTGGTGCTTCTGAATGTGTTAGCAGCGTAAAATCCCTTATAAAATGTAGAAGAATTTATGTGGTGACATCTTTGGCTTTAATTCTAAATCACACTTGTGGCTGCAACTCTAAATGTTTTCCCATTTTGATCCTCTAAGGTAGATTTCTGCGCTGACAACTTTAGATGCAAAACTAATACTCAATATAGCGACATTAGTAGCATAAAAGGAATAAAATGAAAGAAAATAAGACCATACAACACTGATTTAGAAAATGCATATACTAAGTATGAAATGCTGAAAATGTAAGCTAAATATGATACAAAAGGAACAAATTATACACAAATTCAAGGAGAAATTAAGTGTCATTTCTAATGCTATCAGGAATCCAACAGGAGACACAGATCGAAATTTTCTACAATGGATTAAATGCGCAGACAATAAATCTTGTCGATGCATCTGCAAATGGTCTTTTATTGGACTGACCTATGATGAAGCTCTGTGAATTTTGGAGAGAATCACGCAAAATGATAAACAATACCCGATTTCTCGAGCTATTCAAGTGAAAACAAATCCTGGAGTTATTGAGTTAGACGCCATATCAGCATTAAGTGAACAGGTATCCTCATTGGCTAACATGATTAAGAACATGAAGGGGACGAGTGATGTTGCTCCTATTCAAGTAGCCCAGCAAATGGATGTCCCGACATTTTGTTATGAAATTTGCGGCAACAACCATAACTACAAAGACTGTCCACAGCATGCAGAGAATGTGTTTTGTGTCAATAACATCCGAGGGAACTCATATGGTAACTCTTAGAACAGTTCCACTAGGACACAACAACCTTGGGGGAATCAAAATGTGTCCACATCCCGATATGGAACTTCCTCGAATCATGGAAATTTTAGACAAGGGAGTTACAATCAGCAGCAGCAGAATTACAACCATAATCCTCAAGTGCAGGCACATCATGATTAGATGCAGTCACATACTCGTATGCAGCCACAACAGACTGTAATGCCAAATATAAACATGCAAGGATAGCATCAACAATAGCAACAGTAGTATTCTCAACCAAGATCGGATCCATTAGCTGCCATTGAAGCCTTGATGCGTGAGCATATTACAAGAACGAAACCTATTGTACAAGGAAATTCTTCTTCCATCCGCGCGTTAGAAGTACAATTAGGACAGCTAACTTCCAATATGAGCACAAGACCACCAGGTGCTTTACCCAGTGACACTAAGAATCCAAATCAAAAGGGGAAGGAGCATTGCAAGGCTATTACTCTATAGAGTGGGAAGCAAACTATTGACCAAAGCAGTAGCTCTACTACAGTAGCTGTCAACGCAAATGAATCAAAGCAACAAGGAAAGGTTGTATCCGAAGAAGAAGTAGTAGAAATAAATGAGGAGGAACCACCAGTAATCACACCCATGCCAACCATTCGACCTTCGAAGTTGTCGATGCAACTACTAATGTTGACACAACCGGGTGTATCACAGCAGCCTAATGTCAATATACCTTTGTCGTTTCCACAACAATTCAAGGAGAAAAAACATGAAAAAGAATATCAAAAGTTCATGACTACCTTGAAACAATTACATATTAATATACCTCTTGTTGATGCTCTTGTGCGGATTCTCAACTATGAGAAATTTATGAATGAGTTCTTATCAAAGAAAATGAAGTTATCCGACATCGAGATAATTGCGCTCATAGAAGGTTGCAGCGTTGTACTAACAAATAAATTGCCATCCAAGATGAAAGATCATAGCAGTTTTAAAATTCCACGCTCCATTGGAAACCATCATTTAGGAAAAGCTCTTTGTGATCTAGGAGCAAGCATCAACCTTATGCCTTTGTCAACATTTAGAAAATTGGGAATTGGTCACATGAAGCCCACTGCGGTGACATTTGTTGGAGCCCAATTTTAACCGAGCCCAAACCATTTAAATTTACTTTGAAATTAAATTTATTTTAAATTTAAATTTATTTTAAATTCAATTTAAATTTAAATTTGAATTTAATTTAAATTTAACATCATTGTAAATTTAATAAATATCCATAAAGTCCCAATTGAACGTCCAATTTACACTTGAAAAGTCCATCTAAAGGCCCAAAATACAAAACAAAATGGGTTTAATTACAAAATGGCCCAATTGGCCCAAACCCTAATTTACTAAGCAGATGGCATCAGCTGCCTCCACCTTCAACCAATCCCAGTCTGCCACGTCAACATCACCAGTGGTGTCACCTCCAGGCAGCTTGCTACTGCTCACCTGCCACCGCCACTGCTGCAAGCCACCATAGCCACCCTCGCCGACCTGCAAAAACGAAAAAAGAAAGGCATTTATTTGAAAAAAACAAAAGAAAATCATTGTAATTTCTGGTTATAAAACTAGATTCAAGCCTTGTAAAAAGGGGGGGAACCCTTTTCTTAGAAATCAATACAGTTACGATTTTTCAAAACAAAGAATTCAATATAAAAACTAATTCCAAATCCATATTCAAAGCAAACAAACAGCATTTAGAATCACGAGCTAAGTACAGTGGAAGCAACAAAGATCCTTTCTTCCCAGCTTGTTCGAACCGGTATAAGGTACACCATTTGCATTTAGCATTAACCGTTCAAGTTCTAAAACATTTTGTATTTTTCAAAGTCAGTTAATAGGTTCATTTTTTATAATATTAAAGTCACTTAACTGTTTTAAAAAATATACATTCATTATATGTTAAGTGCATTAAATAAATATTAAGTAATATTTAATAAAGGCATTAATAATATTAATATTTATTAATAATTAATAATAATAGTTAATATTATAATAATAAAAAATTGAAATTGAAAGGACAGAAAACTTTTCCCTGTCCAATCACCGCCGGAGCCGGAGCCGGAGTCCACCACCATCGCTATCGCACTTCGACACCCCCGGATCTGCACAAAGACACCAAATAAGGATTAAATCTGGGATTAACATGTATTTCAAATGCTTTAAAATATAAGAACAAATAAGAAAAATAAAAGGCATGAAAACCACTATTTTACACTGAAAAATTAGATTTCTTAAGTTTTAAACAAAAAACAAAGTTTCTTAAATGAAGAAAGAAAACGGTTTTAAAACCAGATCTGGCAGATCTGGATTCGATTTTTTTTTAAGAATGAAAAAGATTGTTTTTTTAAAAGAAAGAAAAGAAAAGGACTTTTTACCTTCGAACGAGCTCCGGCGGCGCGTGGTGGCGGCATCAGCGGGTGGACGACGGCGACGTGGGACGGTAACGCACGACGCGCGTGGTACCCGACGCGCCTTGGTCGGAGATGATGGAGGAGTGCCCGGCCATTAGGGAACTTGAGAAAGGGGGAGAGAGTTTGAGAGAAAAAAGGATTTTTTTTTAAAAGAAAGGGAAGAAATGAAAAATAAAGAGGTTAAAGTTGCTTTTAAAGAGGATCAAAATGGGGCCGTTTTGATCAAAGGCTCTTAAGCCTCAAAACGACGTCGTTTTACTCTTTTACCCATGGATCGTCCGACCTGACCCGACCCAGGCCTAGGATCCGCATGTTTTTGTTAAATGGGATATTTATGCAATTGGTCCTTTCGTATTTTTTGATTGTTTCAATTTAGTCCTTTTTGTACTTTTAATTAATTATAATTTGGCCCAGTAATTTTAATTATTTTTCAATTTAATCCCTTGAATCTTTGAATGCACCAGAGACTGCCACGTGTCACTATGTTGGTTTATTTTTGTAATTAGTCCTTCTTATTTTTAATTTGTTTTAATTTAGTCCCTAAATCAAGTACTGTTTAATTACAAAATTAACCCAAAAATTTTTCAAGATTTTAATAAGTCCTTTGACTTCAGGATGCCTGTGAGGCTGCCACGTGTCACCTATTTTTGGTTTTATTGCCTTGAAGGTACCTAAACTGTCCAAAAATTACATTTTGACCTCAAAACTTCTCCAAAATTACATTTTTGACCCTAAAACTTCCAAAATTCCATTTTTGACCCTAAAACTTCCAAAAACTACATTTTTACCCTTAAATTTCCTAAAATTCCATTTTTGACCCCGAACTTCCAAAAATTCCATTTTTAACCTCGAAACTCTCGAAATTACCATTTTACCCTCGAGCTTCCAAAAGGTCCCATTTTTTATCCCGATTCTTTAAAAATTACCGTTTTACCCTCGGACATCTAAAATGTCATTTCTAACCCCAAATTTTCCCAAAATTACCATTTTGCCCCTAAGAGTCTAAAATTACCATTTTGCCCTCATGTATCCAAAAGGTCCTGTTTTCGATCCCGATTACATCATTTTCCTTCCTCCTCAATATTTGCTTTTAACTTTAATTATTATGCATTCGTATTTCGTGTTTGTTTTATTTTTGCTTACCATTTATCTGCTTAATTATTTTACTTCGTGTTATTTAATATCCATCATTAATTGCTCATTCATATTAAACTCGCATATTCATTTTCAAAATTGTTTTCATAAAAACTTTAAAATCAAGGGAATGTTCTTTTATTTCGAGTTCAAAATTTTGCGCCTTAACTTACTAGGTGCGATTTTTCTTCAAATCGAAATAATCGAATATCTTTAATCGAGGCAATGTTTCCTTATCTTCTGTTATGAAAATTTGTACCTTAACTCACTAGGTGCAACCTTTCTTTAAATCGAGATAATTTAACATCCTCTTTCAAAATTTAAAAGTTTTACAAAGGAAAGCTCGTTATTTCTAGATCTTGAAATATCATGTCCTAACTCACTGGACGTAATTTTCTTTCCCGATCACTTTGAAATAGCGGGACTTCCAAACAAAAATCGATTTCTTTTAAACATATCTCATGCATTCGAGGATCGTATTTTAAAATTTATTCGAGCTTTTAAGGTTTACAAATTAAGACCTGAAAATAATCAATACGATACCAATTCTGGGTGTATGAGGGTGCTAATCCTTCCTCATGCGTAACCGACTCTCGAACTCATTTTTTGGATTTCGAAGACCAACATTTTTTAAAATGTTTTAACGTTTTGTGGTGATCCAATCACACCCAAATAAAAGATTGGTACACCCATTTTTCGAATTTTAAAATATTTTTTGAAACTCGTCGTTTTCCATAAAAAGGATGGTTTCGATAGCTTGGCGACTCCACTGGGGAGTTTCCAAAATAAATGAGAGTCAAGCCAAAATTGATTATTTTTGGGTCTTTTTTCTGAAAACTTTTAAACTTAGGTTTTGTTTAATATACGATCCTCGACATTCTTTGTGCAATATTTTACGTGATATTGCTAGTGTAAATTTACATACATTTGCATATGATATGACCCTTTTAAGTGAAAGCCGAAAACTACTCCTTCTTGTGGTCTTCACCTCCGTGTAGGATAGTGGATTGCTTTCGGGATTACAAAGTACCCTTGTTTTCGTGAAGTTTTCACTTCCCTGTAAACATGTGGGAAATGCATCCCCCTAAACCGAACTCATCCGTATGAGCCTGTAATGGGTGAGGATCGAGGAATCTGCCGGTTTGGGTACCTTCACTTTAGAGCCTAAAACCTCATATAGTGAGCCGTAAGGACACACCTTAGAAGGGGTTATGTTCAACCTTTTAGCAACCTTCCGAGACAAACTCTTAGGTTCTGTGCTCTATACTTGTATATTGATATCATTTGTGTCTTGCTCACTTGTTCATTTTGTCTCCCTTTTGCATTGCATTTCATCATCATATCAAGGAAAGGTATAGACTAAAAGTTTAGTTACCAACAAGAGAATTGATCATGGAAAACAAGTACTTAGATAAAGTGGAGGACAATACGGGTCGTGCGCATGTGGTCAGAGGAGACTCAACGCCAAAAGGGGGACAGCTTAGTGGAAGGATATGAGTCAGAACTTTAGGATTATACTAGGATCAGTACGACTCAAAACAATGTGCTAGAATTAAAAGAAATATGGGGCAGTTGGGATAATAGCATGAAGCAGACCTTTTACCAAGAATACGGAGATTTTTCATACTTGTTCGAGGTTAAGGTAGACGAATTCCTCTTTCGAACATTAGCACATTATTGGAACCCAACCTACAGTTGCTTTACCTTCGGGAATATAGACATGACACCCACAATAGAGGAATATACCATGTTGCTTCGTTGTCCGAAAATCTCAGTGGATAAAGCCTACTCCAGAGCTTCAAATCCCCCGACCATTGTCAAAAGATTGATAAACATCACAGGCATGAGCGAACAGTGGGTTGCAGCTTGAGTTAAGGTCAAAGGCGATAATAAGTGCATCGCATGGAAAAGTCTATGGGATTTGATACTGGTTCATCCAGATGCAAAGAAGAAAATTGATATCCTGGCCCTGAGTATCTACGGGTTGGTCATTTTTCCAAAAGCTTTGGGGCATATAGGAGACGCGGTGATAGACTTGTTTGATCAGCTAAGTAAAAGAGTTACACCCGTCCCAGCTATACTAGCTAAAAATTTCAGGTCCTTAAATGCGTGCAGAAAGGAGGGAGAAGGACGATTTATTGCTTGCGCACCGTTGCTGATGGTATGGTTTCATAGTCACTTCTGGAAAATCAAAAAGGTCTCCTATCAGTACTTGTCCAAGGATTACTCCCCGTTGAAAGACTTCGTAACTTCGCAAAAACAAGAAAATTTCTTAGAAGAAAAGTGGATGGCCATACTCCAGAGCCTTAAAGACAAAAATATAGAATGGCGAGCACCGTGGTTCACTCTTGATGAAATACTATACCGGTGCGGAGACTTCGATTGGGTCCCGTTAGCAGGAATATGGGGAGTAACAGGATATGCACCTTTGATGGTTTTAAGATAATACAGATCAAGACAGTTCATACCTGCGACTCAGGGGTTGGCTCAGTGTGAATTCCCATACCGAAGAGAAAATAGTAAGAAAATGATTCAAAAAATCTCAAATGCATAGAACCAGGTTCGAAGAGTGAAAGCATTCGGTGCCAATCCCATGATAACTGTGAAATATGAGTGGTGGAGAAACAGAAGGATTAACGATAACATTCCTGTGCCAAACCCAGAGATTGTTCTCCCAATTGAAGAGCACCTACAGGTTGTCCCGACTGAACTAGAGATAATTAAACAAGATTTCGAGAGGAAGAATGTCGAGATGAAAACAATGATAGAAAAATTGGAAGAAGAGAGAGGTGCTTTTAGGATTGGACGTGGATGTTCAAAAGCTAGAAGCTGAAGGTGAAATTGAGAAAAGAAAGAATAAGGCTGAAGAGGATCTCAGCAGTCTGAAAAAGGACTACAAGAAGCTTCGCTTATCAATGAGGATTGTCGATTTAGGTAAGACATCAGAGCAATGACAGTAAGTAAGAAATCCACGAAGAGAAAATAAAAACAAGTCACTGGAAAAACAAATTTCAAAATGCTCAAGTTCAGGAAAATGCTATAAAGAGTAGCCTTCTGGAAAGCCAAGCCAAGGTGACTGGATTAAAGGCTCGAATACGAGAATTTGAGGAATCCTTGTACAGGCATCGTAATCAAAAATCAGTAAAAGAGTTAAAGGCAAGCCGAATTAAGATCGAGAGACTAAATAAGAGGGTGGAAGAGTTAGAAGCTTCTTTGTAAAATGTGTGAAATACGAACTGAGATTCTAGAAAGGACTTTGGAGACAAATGAGGGGCATCTTCAACAAGCTCAGAAAGAAGTCAGAGAAAGGGATCGTGTTATGGGTGAAGCATTAAATCGAATTCGTGGAGCAGCCGATCATGTGCAAACTCTGGCAGTTGAAGTAGAAGAGTTAAGCATACAATACGAGACAAAGACGGAACAAGGTCAAAAGCTAGCAGGACTCCTCAAGAAAGTCAAGGCTCTGGGCACCAAAGCAAAACCATTTATGTAATTTCCTTTATATTAAGAAACTTGTTATCCAAATTAAGTTTTCTAAATGGAAAATGAATTATAAGTCAATACCTTTCCTTATGCATACATGCATTCATAAGCTGCACATTTTATTAACTTGTACCTGATTCCTTGAGAGCCTAAGATTATGTCAAATCTTTCAATGGTTACTCGAGCAAGGTAAGAGACACAATTATATTTTTGCTTTTAATTGCAATATATTTTGAAACTGTTTGCCTTGCATTCTCATAAAAAAGTGTTGATTCACGTTCTATTACCAAGTGGCGAACTGGTCATAAGAAAACGAATTTCTTGATAAGGTAGAAGTCAACGTGGTCGTGCATATATGGTCAAAGATAAAAGTGATGACCTGTCAAAGGAATGTATGTCAGGGATTCAAGATTACACCCAAGTACATAAAAGCCATAGTAGTTTGATAGAGCTGAAAGAAGCATGAAGGACAAAATGGAGCGGATATCCAATCACGAATATGTTGACTTGCTTGATAGGTCTCGAGCTCTCATTTAGTATTGGAGTCCAACTTCTAATGACTTCACATTTGGAAAGGAAGACATGATACTCGCGGTAAAAGAATACATCACTCTATCTCATTACACGAGGTTTCAAAATAATAATGACCAACCTTACTTGCTTAAGGTCAAAGTAGAGTTGCACCTTTTCCGAGTCCTAACACAGTATTGGGATTCAACTTAGTCGCTTCACCTTCAGAAACTGTAGAAGAATACATTACACTGCTCCATTGCTTGAGAAATCGAGTCAATAAGGTCTAAGAAAAGAGAAGAGAACAAGTACATTTGGAAAGCCTGCAAGGCTTGGTACGCTCAGATGCAAGAAAAATGATGGCGTATTCATCTCAAACATGATTGAGTTAGTCATTTTCCTTAAAATGTCGGGGCATGTAGAGGACACAATTGCAAATTCATTTTATCGACTTGACAAAAGAATCACTCATGTCCTAGCAATCTTAGTCACTAAGCACCTGTTGAAGAAGGGGCAAAAAAGGTGTATTGATTCACGACTTTTGTTAGTATGGTCCCGGGGCCGTGTGAAAAGTCAAAAAAGTCTTATCGAGAATTCTCTGAAGACTACTCTCTATTGACGGGATTTGTGCTTGTTCAAAGACAAGATGACATTGCCAAAGACGATGGAAATAAACGAGAAATGATCTCAGCACGCTCAAGGGCAAGTCTGAGATAAGGGTCCATGCTGCAAGCAAAAACTTGACTCAAATGCGAGAAATGGCTAAATGCTTGATGTTTTGAACTAGAAATCAGGGGCAAACCAGAGCAAAGATTAGGACTTTGAGCGTTAAAGCACGACCATATATGCTTCTGCCTAATGTAAAAGAATTTGTTTTCTGGTAAAGTTGTCTAATGGAATGGAACCAAGAGAATCAACGCCTTGTTGCATGTATTTTATCATTTCATGTGCATTTGCATTTCGTACATTAAATAAGATTCCACATGATTGAAACACTTGTGTGAGAGAGAGTCATTTACCCTAAAAATGAAACCCGAGAGGAAACATGATAAATCAAGATAGGGACGATAAAATCTGAGGAAAAGGTCATATGGAAAGTAGGAACCTGTTGAGAGTTCGCCCGCACCCTTGGAAATGATTTGGACAACTAGACTGTGGAGGAGCTTCCTGTAGTTTTTAGGACTTTTCCAGGAAAATATTCAAAATACACTTATCACTCTAAGCTCGAGAGTAATAGGGATCCTTTTATGGAGAGCAAATGACCACTATCTTTTATTTCAATAAAAAGGGTGCATTGTTTTTATCCCATTTGGCAAATACTTTACCATTCTTCTCATTCGTTCATACCACAATTAATCATTCTTTAGTTCAATTATTCTTTGGACCCCCTTTTTTGTCTTTGTGCCAGGTCCCTTGATATCAAGGATATGAGCAACATTGCTGTTGACTTAAGACATGTATCAAAAAAAAACTCTGAGGCTTTGAAAATGATCAAGAATGTAACTTGTCTCTCGATCTGCTACGGATAGGTTGAGCAAGACACGAAATGGACCTCCTCTTGAAGAGTTGTGATTTTAAGTAAGGATCAAGACATGAGTCTTTGTTAAAACAAGATAAGCTGCCTCGAGAATCCAAAGGTCTTTGCATGATCCTATCAAAGCATACCAGGTTTAACAAATCGATGTCGTGACACATAGACTCTCATAGAGGAAAATGTAATCCAATTCAACAGAAACTTGAAAAATTGAGGCTCGACGTGTTAAAAAAAGGGGTCAAAAATCCGCAAAAGGGCATTTTAAACTCAATAAAAAAAAGGAAAAGAGAGAAAGAAAGAAAAAGACGGAAAAGTCAAGATGAAAACCCGCAAAGGGCATCTTGAAAATTTATCATTCTTCTATGTTGTGGCCTCTTTCTATGTGAAGCATGAACACCATCGAACCAACTTTGCAAAAGAGTTTCTAATGTGCATAAATTCATCTTCATGATCATTGATTATTACTTCCCAGGTCAGTGGGCGGTTAAGTGGATTATTGAAGATGAGAGATTATGTGCGGGTATGGAATGCCAAGAAAGCATCATATCTAACGATGACTTGAACTTGAGCAACAGTACGATAACAAAGTCTGCAGTCAATTCAAGAACAAACATCACGACCCAAGCACCACATCGTAAAAATGAGGTACTGGCGAAGAACCAACAAAGACAACAAAAGATTGATTAGATTCAAAGCAGAGACTTACAGAGGCTTGATATTAAAACTCACCATCAAGGCCTCTATCAAAACATCCACCGGGGTAAAAATTTTCTCACTAGAACGAAAGTTGTCCTGCCAATTGAAGGCAAGTTTTCTTTCCCTCCAGATTTTGTTAGAGCTAATGAAGCAAAATGATCTAATCCAGATACAATCAACTAAAAAATCCTAAAAGTCATGACCAGATGACAAGGGTTTACGTCAAAGAAAGATCCACTCTATAGAACCCCATGAGAGAGTCCTAGTTTTGAAAAGGACATTGATTACAAAAGACTTTCGAAGAAAATAGATGTTAAAATTGGGGAAGGCCCCATGAGATGAAGAAAGTTTTTTGGAGAAGTTTTGATTTTGATCAAAATGAATGACAAAGACATCCCAACTTTGTGAACTCGGATTCAATAAAAAAAGAAGAAAAAAAAAAAGAGAAAAAAAACCTAAAAAAAAGAGAGAGGTCAAGGTGAAAACTCGTAAAGAGCACCTCGAAACCTAAGGAGATTTGAGTTGAAAACCTGAAAAGCTGGCTCAAATTCGAATAAGAAAAAAGGGGCATGAAGTGGTCTTTTCTCAAAAGTAGTAAGGTGGAGAAATTTTACACCTTGAGGCATTGACGAAGTACTCTAAGTTTTATGAACACATGTCAAGCTCAGAATGGTCTTCGCTAAGTTTGCTCATTGAAGCTCATACTTTGATATCTGGGGCACCTAACTCCATTCTTTGTTCACCTTATGTTTCGTAACTTTTGACCAATACATGTCATTTTTAATCCTTTTGTGAACTTTACCTCCATGAAATTCATTTGTCTTGCGATCATGTCCAAGCATTTCTGCATCAAAACAATGATCAATAAACCAATGACCTTATAATTCATGCAAGCTTTAACCTTCAATCAAATTCAATTTCATCCATTTTGCAACCCTGATCAAGCATGTTTGCAAAACAGCCAGTGGACTAATCTTTTCATCTATGCGAACTTTGCCTCCAAACGATACTCTTTGCTCACTCTATATTCGACATCCTTTGACCAATATGGGTCACTTTTTTCATGCGAGCTTTGCCTCCAATAAAATTCATCCACCTAATCTTATTCTTTGCTCACTTTGTGTTTGGCATATTCTTTGTCCAATATGAGTCATTTTTATTCATGTAAGTTTTGCCTCCAATAAAATTTCATTCGCCTTGCGATCATCCTTAAGCAAAATTTTGCACCAAAATTGTGATTATGGAACCAACGATCTTTTCATTCATACGACCTTTGTTTGCAATCCAATTCAATGTCATCCATAGCCTTGATGCAAGCATATTTGCATTTGAAATAACGGTTAGTGGTCAACGATATAAGAAATAGAAGGATTTCTGCATATTATCCTAGAAAATTCCTAAATATTACAGGGACCCAAAATAGGGCCACTAGTTGGAAGTAACCCGAGGGTTAGAAAGGTCTCAAAACAAATAGTTCAAAATACGACCACCTCTTTAGGTTTCATGTCAAAGATACCATACCAAAAGAAAAAACATGATAGCACATCAGTGATAGGACTTAGACAAACGATGAACAATGTCGACATAAGGACAAAGAAAAAAATTATTTCTCAAAAATGACATTTTTACACTCATCATTCATACTCACCTACTTAGGAGCATTTGATTCATCCGAGCATGGCATCCCAAACAAACCTGGCCTACCTAGAGGCCCATTTGGGCATATTCTACAGGTTTTAGCATCATGAAATACAACAGGAAAGATTTAACACCGCAATGGTGGATCCAGTACCGTAACGATACAAAAAGGAAAGGCCTAAGTCGTAACAGCGGACCGTGTACCACTAAAGCATGGAGAGGAAGATCTAAGACCGCAACGGTGAATCCAGTACCATGAAAATTTGAAAGGAAAGGTTTAAGTCGCAACGACGAACTCAATACCTTAAAAGCATGAGAGGTCGAATCCACGATGATGAAACTTCTACCTTGAAGTCATGGTGGGTTACCTTGAAGTCATGGTGGGTTAGATAAAGATAGCAAGTCTTTATCTCTCTGAAGTTGTAGTAAGAGCTAGATGAAGCATCAAACATCAATTTCTATCCTCTTGAAGTTGTAGTAAAGTTGGATAGCAAGTCTTTATCTCTCTGAAGTTGTAGTAAGAGCCAGATGAAGCATCAAACATCAATTCCTATCCTCTTGAAGTTGTAGTAAAGTTGGATAGCAAGTCTTTATCTCTCTGAAGTTGTAGTAAGAGCAAGGTGAAGCATCAAACATCAATTCCTATCCTCTTGAAGTTGTAGTAAAGTTGGATTGCAAGTCTTTATCTCTCTGAAGTTGTAGTAAGAGCAAGATTAAGCATCAAACATCAATTCCTATCCTCTTGAAGTTGTAGTAAAGTTGGATAGCAAGTCTTTATCTCTCTGAAGTTGTAGTAAGAGCAAGGTGAAGCATCAAACATCAATTCTTATCCTCTTAAAGTTGTAGTAAAGTTGGATAGCAAGTCTTTATCTCTCTGAAGTTGTAGTAAGAGCAAGATGAAGCTTCAAACATCAATTCCTATCCTCTTGAAGTTGTAGTAAAATTGGATAGCAAGTCTTTATCTCTCTAAAGTTGTAGTAAGAGCAAGATGAAGTTTCAAACATCAATTTCTATCCTCTTGAAGTTGTAGTAAAGTTGGATAGCAAGTCTTTATCTCTCTAAAGTTGTAGTGAGAGTAAGATGAAGCCTTGACATCAAACCCTATTTTGAAGAATACAGCAAGTGGGATAAGAGACCTCACTCTCCCCGCAGTCGCATTGGATTTGAAATGAAGTAGCAAGACAAGTGCTGTCACCTTGAAGTAGTGAATGATGGAGCCGAGATTTAGCGAGACTTGACAAAATTGGGCCTCCTTTTTAGTCTTTGCTCCGTTCCTATTACACAGCAACGAGCAAAGAGGGGTAGCTGTTGGAGACCAATTTTGACCGGGCCCAAACCATTTAAATTTACTTTGATATTAAATTTATTTTAAATTTAATTTAAATTTAAATTTGAATTTAATTTAAATTTAACATCATTGTAAATTTAATAAATATCCATAAAGTCCTAATTGAATGTCCAATTTACACTTGAAAAGTCCATCTAAAGGCCCAAAATACAAAACAAAATGGGTTTAATTACAAAATGGCCCATTTGGCCCAAACCCTAATTTACTAAGCAGATGGCATCAGCTACCTCCACCTTCAGCCAATCCCAGTCTGCCACGTCAGCATCACCAGTAGTGTCACCTCCAAGCAGCTTGCTACTGCTCACCTGCCACCGCCACTACTGCAAGCCACCATAGCCACCCTCGCCGACCTGCAAAAAGGAAGAAAAGAAAGGTATTTATTTGAAAAAAACAAAAGAAAATCATTGTAATTTCTGGTTATAAAACCAGATTCAAGCCATGTAAAAAGGGGGGGAACCCTTTTCTTAGAAATCAATACAGTCACGATTTTTCAAAAAAAAGAATTCAATACAAAAACTAATTCCAAATCCATATTCAAAGTAAACAAACAGCATTTAGAATCACGAGCTAAGTATAGTGGAAGCAACAAAGATCCTTTCTTCCCAGCTTGTTCGAACCGGTATAAGGTACACCATTTGCATTTAGCATTAACCATTTAAGTTCTGAAACGTTTTGTATTTTTCAAAGTTAGTTAATAGGTTTATTTTTTATAATATTAAAGTCACTTAACTGTTTTAAAAAATATACATTCATTATATGTTAAGTGCATTAAATAAATATTAAGTAATATTTAATAAAGGCATTAATAATATTAATATTTATTAATAATTAATAATAGTTAATATTATAATAATAAAAAATTGAAATTGAAAGGACAGAAAACTCTTCCCTGTCCAACCACCGCCGGAGCCGGAGTCCACCACCGTCGCTATCGCACTTCGACACCCCCAGATCTGCACAAAGACACCAAATGAGGATTAAATCTGGGATTAACATGTATTTCAAATACTTTAAAATATAAGAACAAATAAGAAAAATAAAAGGCATGAAACCACTGAAGCATTTTACAATGAAAAAATAGATTTCTTGAGTTTTAAACAAAAAACAAAGTTTCTTAAATGAAGAAAGAAAACGGTTTTAAAACCAGATCTGGCAGATCTGGATTCGATTTTTTTTTAAGAATGAAAAGATTGTTTTTTAAAAAAGAAAAAATAAAAGGAAGAAAAGGAAGGGACCTTTTACCTTCGAACGAGCTTCGGCGGTGCGTGGTGGCGGCATCAACGCGTGGACGACGAAGGATGGACAGTGGCGACGTGGGACGGTCGTGCACGGCGTGCGTGGTACCTGACGCGTCGTGGCCGGAGATGATGGAGGAGTGCCCGGCCATTAGGGAACTTGAGAGAGAGGGGACAGAGTTTGAGAGAAAAAGGATTTTTTTTTAAAGAAAGGGAAGAAATGAAAAAAAAAGAGGTTAAAGTTGCTTTTAAAGAGGATCAAAACGACGCCGTTTTGATCAAAGGCTCTTAAGCCTCAAAACGACGCCGTTTAACTCCTTTACCCATGGATCGTCCGACCCGACCCGACCCAGGCCTAGGATCCGCATGTTTTCATTAAATGGGATATTTATGCAATTGGTCCTTCCGTATTTTTTATTGTTTCAATTTAGTCCTTTTTGTACTTTTAATTAATTATAATTTGGCCAGTAATTTTAATTATTTTTCAATTTAATCCCTTGAATCTTTGAATGCACCAGAGACTGCCACATTCACTATTTTGGTTTATTTTTGTAATTAGTCCTTATTTTTAATTTGTTTTAATTTAGTCCCTAAATCAAGTATTATTTAATTACAAAATTAGCCCAAAAATTTTTCAAGATTTTAATTAGTCCTTTGACTTCAGGATGCCTGTGGGGCTGCCACGTGTCACCTATTTTTGGTTTTATTGCCTTGGAGGTCCCTAAACTGTCCAAAAATTACATTTTGACATCGAAACTTCTCCAAAATTACATTTTAACCTCGAAACTTCTCCAAAATTACATTTTTTACCCTGAAACTTCCAAAATTCCATTTCTGACCCTAAAACTTCTAAAAATTACATTTTTGCCCTAAACTTCCTAAAATTCCATTTTTGACCTCGAACTTCCAAAAAATCCATTTTTAACCCTAAAACTCCTGAAATTACCATTTTACCCTTGAGCATCCAAAAGGTCCCGTTTTTATCTCGATTCTTTCGAAAATTATCATTTTACCCTCGAACATCTAAAATGTCATTTCTAACCCCAAATTTTCCCAAAATTACCATTTTGTCCTCGAGAGTCTAAAATTACCATTTTGCCCTTGGGTATCTAAAAGGTCTTGTTTTCGATCCCGATTACATCATTTTTCTTCTCATCAACATTTGCTTTTAACTTTAATTATTATGCATTCGTATTTCTTGTTTTATTTTTGCTTGCCATTTATCTGCTTAATTATTTTACTTCGTGTTATTTAATATTCATCATTAATTGCTCATTCATATTAAACTCCCATATTCATTTTCAAAATTGTTTTCATAAAAACTTTAAAGTCGAGGTAATATTCTTTTATTTCGAGTTCGAATTTTTTCACCTTAACTTACTAGGTGCGATATTTCTTCAAATCGAAATAATCGAATATCCTTAATCGAGGCAATTTTTCCTTATCTTCGGTTATGAAAATTTGTACCTTAACTCACTAGGTGCAACCTTTCTTTAAATCGAGATAATTTAACATCCTGTTTCAAAATTTAAAAAGTTTTACGAAGGAAAGCTCGTTATTTTTGGACCTCAAAATATCATGTCCTAACTCACTGGACGTAATTTTCTTCCCCGATCACTTTGAAATAGCGAGACTTCCAAACAAAAATCAATTTCTTTTAAACATAGATCATGCATTCGAGGATCATTTTTGAAACTTTATTCAAGCTTTTAAGGTTTACAAATTAAGAATCGAAAATAATCAATACGGTACCAATTCTGGGCGTATGAGGGTGCTAATCCTTCCTCATGCGTAACCGACTCCGGAACTCATTTTCTGGATTTCGAAGACCAACATTTTTTAAAACGTTTTAACGTTTTGTGGTGATCCAATCACACCCAAATACAAAGATTGGTAACGACACCCATTTTTTGAATTTTAAAATATTTGTCGAAACTCGTCATTTTTCATAAAAAAGATGGTTTCGACAACATTACAATTAGCAGATAGATCATTAGCACAACCTGAAGGACAAATAAAAGATGTTCTTGCGACGTGGCACACTCTTATAGACATTTTCAAAGGCAAGTTAATCATACGACATAACGTTGAACACGTTACCTTCAGTGTTTTTGAAGCAACTCCTTGCAGGAGTAAAGAACAAGTCACCATATTGATGTCCTGGACGAGTTAATTGTAGCAAATTTAATGAGCGTAGTTCAGCAGTGCTAGAAGAATTTACAGTGACATCTGAAGACAATTTCTCACCTGATTGCGGCCACAAGGCTTATGCAAATATTTATAAGCTTAGACATGGTTGGCAGATGGAATCTTTGGATCTAACAAATAGGACGATCCCTGTTTTCAAACCAACAATTGAAGAAGCTCCAACTTTAGAGTTGAAACCATTACCAGCGCATTTAAAATATGTTTTCCTTGGTGACAACGATACCTTGCCAGTAATTATCAACGTAAATCTCGATGTAAATCAAGAGGAGAATTTAATCGGAATACTAAAGCAACACAAGTGAGCCATTGCTTGGAGTATTGCGGATATCAAAGGCATTAGTCCCTCTTTTTGCATGCACAAGATCAGGCTAGAAGACGAGGGAAATCAATCCATTGAACAGCAACATAGATTAAATGAAAAAATTAAGGAAGTAGTGAAAAAAGATATCATAAAATGGTTGGATGCAGGCATTATTTACCCGATTTCTAACAGTATGTGGGTGAGCCCGATCTAATGTGTTCCAAAGAAGAGTGGTATCATGGTGGTAAGTAATGACAAAAATGAATTAATCCCTACTCGCATTGCTACAAGTTGGCGAGTTTGCATGGATTACCGTCGTTTGAATGCTGCCACAAAAAAAGATCATTTCCCACTTCCATTCATTGATTAGATGCTGGGCAGGCTAGTTGGTAAGGCATTTTACTATTTTCTTGATGGATATTCTGGCTACAACTAGATTGCGATTATGCCAGAAGACCAAGCCAAAACAACTTTTACTTGTTCATTTGGTACCTTTCCTTTCCGTCGAATGCCGTTTGGTTTATGCAATACACCAGCCACATTCTAGAGGTGCATGATGGTAATATTTTTCGATATGATTGGAGATTCGTTGAAGGTATATATGGATGACTTCTCTATTTATGGTCATACGTTTGGTGCGCTGACAATTTAGCTAAAGTGTTGAAGCAATGCGAGGACACCAATCTGGTACTAAACTGGGATAGAAGTTGATAAAGCAAAGGTCAAGATTATTGAAAAGCTACCCCCACCTACTAATGTTAAGGGAGTAAGGAGTCTTCTCAACCATGTAGGATTCTATCGACGATTCATCCGAGATTTCTCCAAAATTGCAAAACCTCTCTGCTCACTGTTGGAGCGAAATAAAAAGTTTCTGTTCGATGATGCTTGTCTAGAAGCATTCATTAAAATTAAGCAGCAGTTAGTATAAGCACCTATTGTAGTCGCACCGAACTGATCCCAATCGTTCGAAGTAATGTGTGATGCGAGTGACTATGCCATAGGTGTTATGCTTGGACAACGCAAAGACATGGTATTTCATACAATATATTATGATAGCAAAACTCTTACTGAAGAGCAGGTAAATTATACAACCACAAAAAAAGAGTTGTTGGTAGTAGTTTTTGCATTCGACAAGTTTCGTTCATATCTTGTCGACACAAAAGTTACAGTTTATACTGATCACTCTACATTGATATACCTCTTTGCCAAAAAAGATGCCAAACCCAAGCTGACTAGATGGATCCAGTTATTACAAGAATTTGATGTTGAAATTAAAGATAGAAAAGGATCGGAAAACCAGGAACTAGACTATTTATCTCGTCTAAAATTTGATTAGATAGAAATGTTTGTTATTGACAGCTATGCAGATCTAATTTATTCACTGGACTATTACAGAATGTCAGTGCAATTTATAAATTACGCCGACATTTTGTCAGCAGAATGTTACCGCATTCTTGGACATCTCTTCTCAGATCCAGATCTAATTACAACCGTCATAGGTAGTTAAATTCCAACTGTGTACTCACGCAGATCTGGTGTGATCTTTATAACTCTGCAGATTGTGGCCGTATCTTTGGTCGCGATCTAAAATCTTTAATTGCGGCGACAACTTGTGAAATTCCTCCGCTAGTGTTTCCAGATGTGCTTGTGGCTTGAATTCACTCAAACAAAGTAAAGCTTTCAATGCATCGACATCTCTAGTCGAAATTCCAAGCTATACTTGTGGTTGCATTCTTCTTCCAGCATTGATCTTCTGAGATGAGTTCCTGCGCTGACAATTCTAAGGTGCATTATATCGGCTGATTGCGGCGACATTAGTGCAAAAAGAGGTAAAAATAACCAGAATTTAAACCAAACAACAATGAGTTAGAAAATATAAAAACTAAGTATGTAATGCCTATTATGCATGCTAAATATGCTACAAAAGAGATAATCCCAAATTTAGAGAGAAAATACGTGTCATTTGTAATACCATCACACCCCCAAACTTGAGTTTTTATTTGTCCTCAAGTAAATAAAAGTTAACAAAGTCACAAACAAAACATGTCACCGCAATTTCTATTCTAGCAACTTAAATTCTATGGAATCTAATGTATAAATTGCATTAATAAGATAGAATAATGCGCCGACAATTTATTGACATGAATAATTAAGACTACAACTTCACTAATGTTAGCATCATGCTTTGAATCTTAACCCTTCTTAATCAATACAGCATTTATCATAAAATAGCAATATATATATATTTTCTTTTTCTTTATTTTTATTCGACTGAGAGATGTTATTGCATTACTATACCCTTATTCCTAGGCAGTAACGATGGGGTGCAACAAACCCTCAGGAAGTATGTAATTGCGTCGACACACACTCTTGCAGTGACAACCTTTGGCTAGATGATTTTTCTAACACATGCAATGGAGTGTTCTCCCTTGATAAGTCACAATGCACTCACATTGGAGTGTCTTTTATTTTTACAATGTTGTTGCAATTGGTAAGTTAGTTCAAGATTCAAAGATTGATACTACCCATTCATTACTAATGCAACCCTATCATTCATCCAAAAATAAAAGGACTCAATATTCATTCACATTCATCCAATTCACACATCAGCATTCTAAACAATTCAAGATTTAAGCATAAATTAAAATTGTGGTCACATTTTTTTCTTGTAACTTTGCATACTTTCATTGAACTAAAGAAACAAATAAATTCTCAAAAATGTGGGTGCAATTGCATTTCTATTTCACACAAATTCCCCCAAACAAACTTAAAGTGTGCATTGTCTCTAATGCACTGACATTAATAAATATATATGGAAATGCAACTACAATGCAACTAAATTAACAAAAAGAAATACAATGACAAAATAAAAATGCAATGATAGTAAAATGCATGCAATCTATCTACAGAAAAGTAAACTAACTCATTCTTGAGCAGCCGATGCAGAAGCTGCTTTAGTTTTTTTGTCTTCTTCTTTGGGTGCTCACCTTCCTCTTTGTGTTTCCTTTTCTTGTCCTTGCACCTTTACTTTTTGTCCTTCTAACCAACCAGAACAGTGGATTGCTCCTCTTTAACTGGTTGGGTGGCAGCCTCATCGATAATCACATCGGATGGATGGACTTCAGCAAGTGGGACCACATAGGGCACAATAGCTAATGGGTTAAAATCCTCCGTAATGCTGGTGACTACCGCAGCCTAACTCGTATCTGGTGGAGTCATATCATCACTAGATGCCCCCACACTCAAGGGTGCTTCGACAATATCCTCAGCTATATCTGTCGGGACATCTTCCTTCTTTTTCGGCTCCTCTATAGAGTCCTTCATTGCATGTTCTTCTTCATTCTCTTTCCCCTAGCCATCTTCCTTCTCCAATTCATCCACAGGCCCTTCTTGCTCAGTTGTAGCAATGTCAATGCCAGCGTTCACACCCACATATACAATTGGTGTTTGCACCTTCTCAACCACAGCGGCCCGTTCAGCTATATTTGCCCCAAGGCTGTTCGAGAAATCCTCTTCGAACTAGCTGACTAGAGTTCTGTAGTAATCTGGCATGGCGTTAGAATGCCCTTCCTACTCCTCTTCATCGGAGATGTCAATTCTTGTTAAGGAAGGGACATGTTGTGGCCTACCATCAGAAGTAGGCTAGTCAGAGAACAAGGCCATTGGTCGAAAAATTAGAGGGAAAATTGGGAAGTCTGGCAACGGACTGAGGCTCATACTGCACAATGCGACGACAATTTCCTTATTCCATGCTTTGGTATACGCATAAAAGATATGTTGTCTATATTCTGTATCCTCTAATACATTGACATTATGGATAGTGTGCATGTCGATGCGATCAAGATTAACTTCCATAGCAGCCAACCTCTTTTCCAACTACAGATCTGTGGGCGCGTCAGTCTGTTTTTCCTTCTTCTTCCTTTTTCCCTTGTCCTTCTTTCCTGGTGCTTCTCTCACCAGTGGCGTCTCTTCGCCCCTTGTCATTTTCTCTGTTTGTTTAGAAGTGGCTTTCACAAATTGGGCGTGGATGATTGCGTCGACATTCAATGTGACGGCCCTTACTGTAGGTCGTCAAATATCGTTGGTGCATATTATAGTTATGCGGGCCACTGCTCGTCCAAATAGCACCATGAACACAGAGGTCTCTCAGCACCTCACTAAGTAACTGACATTAATAAATATATACGGAAATGCAATGACAATGAAGATGCAAAGACAATAAAAATGCAGTGATATTAAAAATGCAAGGATAATTATACTACAGCTACATGATATGCATGGAAACTAACTAAGTGCTAAAAATAAAAACTAACTCAATGTGCTGCAGCCAAAGATGTGGCTGCATTGGTCTTCTTCTTCTTGTGCTTCCGCTCCTCCTTGCATTGCTTCTTGTCTTTGGTGCGCTTCCTCCTTTGTTCCTTTGGCTTGGTCAGATATGCGGATTTCTCCTCAACAGCAGGCATGACAGCCTTCGCCTGACTAGCTTCAGGTGGCGCCAAATCATCAGATGATGCATCAACAAGTTCAGGTGCGGTGACAAATTCCTCAGCCGAATTTGTCGCGACATCAGGTCTTTCTCTTCTTTCTTCTTTTACTTTTGTTTGAGCTTCGCATTATCTGTGGACTACTCCTCAATTTTTATCTCTTTTCCGGCATCATCAGCTGCTTTATTTGTTGGTCTAATATAGACGACTATCACCTAAGGGTTTTATCAGCAACTTTTGCCTGACTCACTCCATCTTGCGCCATGCCTTCAATTATTGCACCCAAACTTTAGATACGGGGACAAATTTCTCAGTTAAATTTGCCTCGACATCTATTTTTTCATCTTTTTCTTCCTCCACCTGAACTTCGTTCGTTTCTAGCATAAGTCCATAGGTGCAGTACAGCTGTACAAAATTGCATTTATAATGGAATCCTAATGCGTCGACAATGGTGTTTACTTATTCCGCAATCGGTGCAGACACAATATTTGTTCCTTCTTCTTCAAGTGCTTCGTACTCTTTTATTCTTCACACGGTCCCAAAAAAATTTCCACTCTTTCTTGCATTTTTTCCAATTCCGTAACTTCTTAATTACGGATATAGGCATCAAAATTATGATTTCATTGAAATCACATAATGGATTTCCAATATACCGATCATTAATGGAATAGGATATTGAGAAGCTCTTGGGATCCTTAAATTCTTGGAGCAATTTAATTGTCATGACAGTACACCCTTCAGTACGTGCAGTTGCATCGACATCTCCCAATCTTCTCTTCGTTGACAATGTGTCTTCATGTTTCTAAGGCTGTTTTGCTATAGTAATTGTGGTAACAAAGTGATCTGATTCTGTCGTTGCAATATTTTGTTTAACCTCTTCAGCTACAGTTTGCTTTTCATATTATGCTAACATCTTTCCATTTTTGAGATTTGAATTATCTTCTTTTTCTATAGCATCTCTAACAACTTCATTTAGTTGAGTGTCACTTCTGGGAATGATTTCCTCATCATGCTCTTGCCCTTGTGATATCGAATTCTCAATATCAATCGACAAAGTTTCTTGTGGTCGCAAATTTATTGCGCCCATAATCTGGCCAAATTGATATTCTAGAGCTAGTATGGATTCAGCTTTATTCTGAAGCACAACATCAATCTTGGCAATGTATTGTCTCAGCAAATTTTCAATTGATGAAAACTCTGATGCTTCGTCTTGCTGGATATTTTGCCTTGACAAAGGTTGATCATAATTGGGTAATGTCCACTCGGATCTAATATCATTATCTATACTTCTAGGGTCTTGATTGTTCCAACAAAAATTTGGATGTTGCTCCCACTCTGGCGTGTAAGTGTTGGAATATGGATTTTCATTTCGATAGAAATTCCCCATGTGGTACACATTTTCTAGATTTGATGGGCATTAT
This sequence comes from Gossypioides kirkii, assembly GCA_005610355.1. Lineage (NCBI taxonomy): Eukaryota > Viridiplantae > Streptophyta > Magnoliopsida > Malvales > Malvaceae > Gossypioides > Gossypioides kirkii. The sequence continues at coordinate 22,477,391 of CP032248.1, forward strand.
TCAAACTCATGGTTACTTCCACAGTAATCGCAACTTGTCGTAGCAAATTTCCATTATGCAATTGCTGTAGCATTTTGCATTGAATTACTCATATTAGTCAAAGAAGATACCTCGACGTTTATGGCATCGAGCTCCATTTCTATAGCATCACTAATCCAACATCTTGAGGTTCTATATACCTCTTCCCTAGCCATTTTTTGCTAAACAAAAAAAATAAACAACAAAAAGGAAACAAGTTAGTGACAAATAAAATTTAGATAATAAAGAATAAATGCAACGACAAAAATAAACATCAAACAAACGCCATTCCTCGGTAATGATGCCAAAACTTGGTCGGTGTTTTTACAACACAATGATTGTGCAAGTGTACACATGTCGATGCAAGTATAGTTGATAAACAAATCTATCGAATATCGATCCCTCGAAGAATGGGTTCTTGATGTCTAAATGTCGGAGCAATCAATATTAAAATTAAGTGTAATGTGAGTACTGATGTCAGTGCAATATGTCAGATCTGCACACTAAAATTAGATATTAATGTCAACGCAATCAGAGTTAAATGTCAGGTGTTAAATGTCAATGTACTGAAAGTAAATCAAATATGTTGAGTGTTGAGTGCTAAATATTTAAATTGCATAAAATGTAAAAGTAATCAAGTGTAAAGGGTAGAAATGGTTCACTGAATATTACTAAGTTACAACGCTAGATACGTCGACAAGGTAAAATATAAATGAATTGTCAATGCAATGAAGTCCCTTTAAGTTCTTACCAACAACAGCTCCCTACTTAATCTCAACTCAAATACAATCACTCCACCTCTCAGTGCGAGTAATGATGTGTATCCAAGAACAAGTAACTGGTTTTCATCCCAGTCCCAAGCAGCTCTCGCCTAACTCACTTGTTAACCTAACCAATCACCGCATCTCTCGATGTCGGCTTACTGTAATTTCACTTTCGTGCTTAAAGCGGTTAGATCCAAGAATAACTGGATATACAGTGTAAAGTAAGAATCAAAATGATCTAACATCAAAAGATACTCTCGTATTCATTTATATCATCAAAATTCATCATCGTTTAAGAAGAATTAAAGAGTACAACGAAGCTTACTATCTCTAGACTACTAGGCCTACTCCCTAATTGTTCCTCTTGCTCGACATCAAGCACCTCTCATCAGAAGCAGTTTCAGACTTGCTTCATTAGCTTCCTGATTTCCAGCTCAAATCTCCAATTCACACAGAATTTGTAGAATTTAATCCCTTAGCTCTTGATGATTTTTCTTCATCTTCTTTCTTCTATTTATAGGCTCAAGAAATTATAGATTTCCTCCATTCTTAGATCCAACTACATTGTACAGCTGTAAAAGTTTATTATTGACAACTATGCAGATTTGATTTGTTTACTGGACTATTGTAGAATGTCACTGCATTCCTGGATATCTCTTCTCAAATCCAGATCTAATTACAACTATAACAGTTAGTTAAATTCCAGTTATGCACTCACGCAAATCTGGTGTGATCTTTATAACTCTGCAGATTGTCGTCGCATCTCTGGTCGCGATCTGAAATCTTTAATTGCGGTGACAACGTGTGAAATTCCTACGCTGGTGCTTCCAGATGTGCTTGTTTGTTGAATTCACTCAAACAAAGTAAAGCTTTCAATGCATCGACATCTGTGGTCGAAATTCCAAGCTATACTTGTGGTTGCAATCTTCTTCCAGCATTGATATTCTGAGATGAGTTCCTGCGCTGACAATTCTAAGGCACAATATATCGACTGATTGCGGCGACATTAGTACAAAAAGAGGTAAAAATAACCAGAATTTAAACCAAACAATAATGAGTTAGAAAATATAAAAACTAAGTATGTAATGCCTATTATGCATGCTAAATATGCTACAAAAGAGACATTTAATACCTAAATTTAGGGAGAAAATATGTGTCATTTGTAATACCATCAGTCCACATTTTTTATGATGAGTACCAGGATGTGTATTCCAAGGATGTAGAGGAGTGTTTCTGAAATATTGCTAATCTCTTTGATGATTAATTTTTTAATAGTTTGGGGGCAAATATGGCGGAGAAGGAAGCTGCTGCTGCAGAATAGCACACCACCATGGACTTTGTGGGTATTGAGAAGGAGAAACCATAAGAGAATGAAGAAAGAAAGGAAGACTAAAAAGAGGAAGACTTTGTCGAGACAAATTTATCTAAGGAATTTGTCGTTGCACCTGACAATGTGGGGTGCAACCACTGAAGCCTTGGCGCCATCTGTTGCGAGTCAGGCCAAAGCAGTGACATTCAGCAACGAGGATTTTAATCCTCTGGCTATTGTGCCTTCTATTGCACCACTTGCTGAAATTCATCCTTCGGATGTTAAAGTCAATGAAGCCAGCATACAACCGAAATTGGAGGAGCAATCCACCAGCTCGATTGAACCAACAGAAAAGAAACGTAAACCCAAGATAAAAAAAAGCGCAAAGAGGAGCGCCTCAAAAAGAAGAAAAATACCGAGGCAACCACATCTTCAGCTGCAACACAATATGTTAGTTTTTAGTTTTAAGTACTTAGTTTAGTTTCATGCATATCATGTAGTTCTCATCACATTTTTACTATCACTGCATTTTATTTGTTAACAAATTTGCATTAGTTGCATTTCCATATATATTTTTCTACTTTTTAGTGCATTGGGAACAATGCAAACTCTAAGTTTGAGGGGAAATGTGTATGGAATGGAAATGCAATTGCATCCACATTTTTAAGCTATTATTTGTCCTTCAGTTTAATGAAAGTATGCAAAGTTATGAAAAATGTGACTTCAATTTTATTTTTTTTATGCTTAATTCTTGAATTATTTGATATGCTAATGCGTGAATTGGATGAATGTGATTGAATGTTATGTACTTCTATTTTTAGATGAATGGTTGAATTTGCATTAGTAATAAATGAGTAGTATCATTCCTTGAATCTTGGAATAACTTGCCATTTGCAGCTATGTATTAATTATAACTACTAATAAAAGATAATCCAATGTGGGTGCATTGTGACTTATCAAGGGGGAACACTCCAATGCAAGTGTTAGAGAAAAATATCTAGCCAAGGCTGACACTGCAAGAGTGTGTGTCAACGCAATTACATACTTTTTGGGGTTTGTTGCACCCCATCGTTACTGCTCAAGAACAAGGGTATAGTAATGCAATGACATCTCTGAGTCGCATAAAAGAAAAGAGAAAGAAAGAAAAACTGATAAAAAGAAAATATATATGTAATATAATAAATGTTGTATTGGTTAAGAGGATTCAAGATTTAAAGCATGATGCTAGCATTAGTGAAGTTGCAATTTTAATTATTCATACCTATAAATTGTCAGCACAATTTTCTATCATATGAATGTAATTTAAACACTAGGATCTTAGAGAATTCAAGTTGCTAGAATGATTATTGCTTTGATAAGAATTTTGCTATGACTTTGCTAGTTTTTGTTTACTTGAGGACAAGTAAAAACTCAAGTTTGGGTGTGATAGCATTAGAAAAGACCATTCAATTCTCCCTATTTAGAGTATAATTTGTTCCCTTTGTATTATGTTTAACATGCGTTTTTAGCATTTTATATGTAATAATTGCATTTTCTATGTCAGTGATGTTTGGTTTAATTTTCTTCTATTTTATCCCACTTATGCTACTAATGTCGCTACATTTAGTGTCAGTTTTGCATCTTGAGATGTCAGTACAGGGATCTATCTTGGAAGATCAAAGTAGAAAAGTGTTCAAAGCTGTCGCTACAAGTTTGATCCAGATTTGCGCTCAAACATGTCACCGCATAAGTACTTCAAGATTACATCAGGGATCTTTCTGTGTGAACATATTCAGAAGTTCCAGTGCATAAGGATGTTAAAGTTGTCGCAGCAAAATTAAAGTGTAAATTTGCATCAGAAATGTCATGATAGCCTGCAACTACTTACTGCATAAACCAGATCTACGTGAGTGTACAGCTGGATTAACTAACTTATACAGCTGCAAGGAAGTTAAATCTGAGAGCAGAATGACACCTATACTTGGCAACAAAGATAAATACTGAGGAAAGAGAAGAAGAAGGGGATCATCAAGCTCGTGACAAATTAATTCCATTTCTGATTTTTCTTAAGCAAGCTGCCATGGAAGCTTAAATCCTTGGAGGGTGAACTGACGTGACGAGAAGGCAGCATCTACTCCTGACGAGGAGTGTTCTAAGTGTGATGCAAGAGGAGCATTTACAAAAAAATTTTAGTAGGCTAGGAATAGAATGCTTCAACTTGTTCTTTATTTCCTCTTAAACGTTGATAAATTCTGATGACTTTAATTATGTATGGAAGTACCTCTTAATGTTGACTATTTTGATTTCTGTTCAAATCTTCTTAACTGTTTATCTTTGGATTTAATTGTTTTGACCATGGAAGTGCGATTGTAGTCATAGACACTGGAAGGTGCAGTGAAAAGTTAAATTAACAAGCAAGACAATGGAAGTTGCTTGAGGCACGAAGGAATTCTGGCCACTTGTTCTCAAATGCAAAGCATTGCCAGCATTGGAAGGTATGGCTAACGTGAGTGTTTTGAGTCTTTGATAAGCAGGGAAGTTGAAAGTAATGAGATCTCATTAATCTTGATTGCAGCGACAATTTATCTACCAATTACCTTGTAGTCACATTTAGTGTTTGCCAACTTATCAACTTCTTTAATTTTCTTAATTTGTATTGACAAAATATCTTCAACATTCATTTCATTTTCTATTAAATTGCTCTGACATTTTGTATTACAGTTTTACAAAATTTGCACTGACAGTTTTAACTCTTGTATTTGTGCAACCTTTGTCTTAATTGCGCTGACATTATTCCTGATAATTCTTCTTATTTTAACTTCTTTTTGCTTCGACAAATTTAAACATAGACAGCCATCTCTGTGAGATCGATATCTGATAGCTTACACCTATCAACTACACTTGCATTGACAAGTGTTCTCTTGCACATTTGTTGTGATGTTCATAGCGCGATAGATCACCTTGCCTTAATCCTCAAGTCAGTTTAAAATAGCTTCCCATTTTTCCGTTGATACTAACTGCATAGGAGACTGTAGAGACACACCGTATTATTGTTTCCACCCAATTCGTCGTAAACCCTATTTTTATCATCATAGCTTTTAAGAAACCTCATTCAACTCTATCATAAGCTTTACTCATATCAAGTTTAAGGGCTAAAAAACCCATTTTTCCAGTTCTCTTATGCCCAAAAGTATGCAATAATTCATATGCTAATAATATGTTATCAGAAATTAATCTCCTTGGGACAAAGCCACTTTGAGAACTATCAATGCACAAATGAAGAACTTTCTAAAACCAATTAGCTAGTACGTTAGAAATAATTTTATAAATAACATTGCGTAAACTGATAGGTCTGAATTTGGCCTTCTCTGTTAGGTTCTTGACTTTTAGGATAAGCACAATATTAGTGGTATTCATCTTCTCTATATCACCGTTTCCATTCAGGATCTTTAAGCAATAGGAACTAACCTCTATACCCACAATGTGCCAACATTTTTGAAAAAAAATTTGCTAGGAAGTCATCCATACCAGATGCTTTAGTGGGCCCCATACTATTTAGAGCCTTCCAAACCTCATCTATTGTATACGCAGCTGTCAATCTAGAGCTATCGTCTTCCGAGATGCATCGATCAACTCTGAATAGGACATAGGTTAAATCAACCGATCCCCACTTTGTAGTAAAAAGATCTTGAAAAAAATTACGAGCTATGTCTTCCATACCTGAAGCGTCCCCAATCAGTCTACTGTCGCTACTTTCAAGCCCTGCTATAGTATTAATTTTCCACCTTTGAGAGGCAAATTTATGAAAGGTGGAATTTCTATCACCTAATTTTAACCAATTAACTCACGCTCATTGTTCCCAAAACGCCTCCTCTTTGTCAAGTTTGTCATGAAACTGATATTTCGCCTCCAATAAATCACTGATCTCGCTATAAACGTCACAGCAAAAATGTGCAAGCGAACACTATCGATACAAGTATATAGACAGATGTGAGTCTGTCGGATATCGATCCCACGAGGATAGTGTTCTTGTTGCTTAAATTTGACGAAGCAAAAGTAGTTAAAATAAGAAGAATTGTCAGTAGTAATGTCAGTGCAATTAAGTCAAGACTACACAAATAAAAGAGTTAAAACTATCAGCGCAAATATTGTAAAACTGTAATACAGATTGTTAGAGCAATTTAATAGAAGATGAAATGAATGTTGAATATGTTTTGTGAATGTAAATTAAGAGAATTAAAGAAATAAAACAATTATAAAGGAGTGGGGGGATCCCTGATTTGGCAAGTTGGCAAACACTAAATGTGACTACAAGGTAACTGGTAGATAAATTGTCGTCCCAATTAAGTTCTATGAGATCTCACTACTTTCAAATTCTCTGTTTAGCAAAGACTCAAACACTCACATTAACCACACCTTCCAGTGCTGGCAATACTTTTCATTTGAGAACAAGTGGCCAAAATTCCTTCTTGCCTCAAGCAACTTTCGTTGTCTTGCTTGTTGATCTAACTTTGTCACTGCACCTTCCAGTGACTGTGACTACAATCGCACTTCCGTGGTAAAAACAGTTAAATCCAAAGATAAACAAATAAGAAGAATTGGGCAGAAATCAAAGTAGATCTAACATTAATAGGTACTTCCATACACAATTAAAGTCAACAGAATTTATCAACATTCAAGAGGAATTAAAGAACAAATTGAAGAATTATATTCCTAGCCTACTAGAATCCTTCCGTAATTGCTCCTCTTGCATCGCACTTAGACACTCCTCATCAGAAGTAGTTGCTTCTCGTCGCATCAGATCACCCACCTGGAAAGTTAAGCTTCCATGGCAGCTTACTTAAGAAAGAATCAGAAAAATATGGATTAATTTCTTCACGAGCTTCCCCTTTTTCTTCTTCTCTCTCTCCCTTTTATTTATCTTCACTAGCAAGTATAGGTGTCCTCCTTTTCTCAGATCTAACTTCCTTGTAGCTGTACAAGTTAATTACTCCAAATGTACACTCACGCAGATCTGGTTTATGCATTAGGAAGTTGCAGGATGTCGCGACATTACTGGATGCAAATTTATATTTTATTTGCTGCGACAACTTAACATATTCATGCGCTAGTACTTCTGGATATGTTAGCAGCTTAAAGTCCCAATTGCAATATGGAAGTGTTCATACGATGACATATGTGGGCGTAGTTCTATATCGAACTTGTGGCTACAGCTCTGAACACTTTCCTACTTCGATCTTCTACGATGAATTCCTGTGCTGACATCTTTAGACGTAAAAACTAATACTAAATGCAGTGATATTAGTAGCAAAAATGAGATAAAATGAAAGAAAATAAGACCATACAACACTGACTTAGAAAATGTAATTACTAAGTATAAAATGCTGAAAATGTATGCCAAATATGATACAAAGGGAATAAATTATACCCTAATTAGGGAGAATTTAATGGTCTTTTCTAATGCTATCAATCACTAAGACACTCTTCATTTCTATCAACTTCTTATAGGGCCTCCAATCTTCTTATGAATTGACCTTTCGAGGCAAATCTGTTAATTCGAAGCTTGTTTGCCCAATAAGTCAAGCCTTGCTGAATATTGGCTAATTTGTCAAAAATATCACCTGTATTCTAGTTCAAGATTCTATCGACTTCATTCTCAAAGGAATTGTCCATAACCCACCAAGCTTCAAAGTGGAAGCCAGTAGGCCCCATCCTTCTCTCTACTCTATCCAGATTCAACAAAAGGGGACAATGATCAGACATAGCATGAGACAAATATCTCGCCTTGCCAAACAACTAGCTAAGCATTGACTGCTATGTTAGATTAAGAGTCAAAATGCCTCTCAGCCTTTGCCACTCATGACCCTTTGTTGGAGTGTGATACCATGACCATGTCGGTTCACACGTCCAATTAAGGCAACATGCCCCACACTTCCGTGTCTCTATGTTTCGTCCGTTCATCGCCTTAGTTTAAATTATGTGTCCACCATGGTTTCCTGAGTTCGCTGAAAATCCTCTGATTGTAAAGAACTTAGTTTGTTTCCAGCTAACACATAAAATTTTATAATTTTTACAACTAATAAAAAAATTAAATAAACATGCATATAGAGATGATATTCCACGATCTAATTACAAACACAAAAAATAACCTAAAATACAACCAATCTAAATATGGAACCATAACCTTTGGCAAAATTACTTCATAACAATATAAAATAATAAATTCATCCGATCATACGTACGATCAATAAAACCTGTATATATGCAAGAATGTTACCTCTTATCAAAATTTAATCAAACAAGAGAAATTTTCAAGAAACTGATAAATTGGCTTTACACCATTAATACTGCACAGCTTGACTATAATACTAATCATTGGAAAAATTGATTTGAAAACAATAGAATAGTGCACAGTAAATTATTAAAAATTTTCTTTCGATACCTACCAATTGTGATTTTTATAGCAATAAACTCATTTACCTAGATCGTACTTGTTTTTATTACGAGGTGGACTAAATCGTTCTTGGCTTTCGACCACTCAATCTTCTCCACTATCGTCAATCTCAATTTGCTAGAATGTAGGCTCTATACGCAAATTGATGAAAACTTTATAATGAAACTTTAGGCTAGAAACCAAAAGACGAACTCCGTAAAAAGAAAAAAAAATTTGGAAAATAAATTTTCTATATTTTGACAGAATGCCAACTTATGAGAGGTGTTTATTTGACTTACCCTTTAGTCTCCATTTATAGAGAAAATAACAAGAGTTTTAGTAGAATAAAAATTAGCTGAATAATAATATTTTAATAGGAAAACGACTCCCACAAGGAGTGTATAGGATTGGCAATGGCAGGCCATCACTAAGATTAGGGTTGTCACTCCTCCCTATTAAATCGGGCTATTCGGGCCTTGTCATTTATCAGGTCATTTATAAGCGCTAATTGATCTTAAACCAACTCATATAATTTTTTCAAGCCCAGTAAATATTTTTTATGCCCAAAATATTATTTATTCATTTAATTAATTAATAATTCTAATTAATTATTTTTCTATCCAATTATAATTCTATTAAAGTTTTGATGATTTTGTCGTACTAGAATATATGAAATTATGATGATTTAATTAAATTAATTTCTAATTTTTCCAAGCCCAATAAAATTTTTCTATGCCCAAAATATTATTTATTCATTTAATTAATTAATTATTCTAATTAATTATTTTCTCTATTCAATTATAATTATGTTAAAGTCATGACGACTTTATCGTACTAGAATCTATAAGCAAATTAATTTCATTAAATTGTTCTTAAGAAACTATGATGACTTAAATAATTTAATTTCTACTTCAATTTTCAATTATTTAATTTTAGATTAATTAAATAATAATTTAAAGATATAAATTTATTCTCGAGTCATCACTTATTCATTGTGGATAGTGATACATGTGCTCTATTTCTCTAGTTCTTATTTTTTATTTCATCAATTAATGCAAAGCATCAAAGTTATATCGAGATGATGGGGGGATCAATTGGACATATATAATTAGGGCTAAAAATAATTTTTTAATTAAGTTTCAACTTTTCATCTATTAATTATAACATTATTTATTTATGAAGTCATTCTACTAAAATATCATGACTGAGCTCTCCCTATTATATACTATTACAAATGCTAGTTTAGTAAGTGCTTGTCCAATGACCTTATTAGATGTACGTTACCCTCTTAAGATACCCTTAATCTCTTTGAGATAAATTTGTTCTCCCAATATGATTCCATTTTATCTCACGAAAACCATTACATATTTCTTTATGAACAGTCAATTACTAACAAATATTAACTAAATCATTTATCCTAAGACAAATGATTTGTGACCACGTTACTTTTCTTATACCATGTAATATTGATGAGAGGATATCATTTACCTTTATTGGGTATGAATTTCACTATTGTAAGTGAAGCTATATCATCCAGAAATTGTACCCAACATACCACTATTACTAATTGAACATAGGTTATCAATATATCAAAGTATATGAGTTACACACACATAGTTAAGATTGAGGTAAGTCACACTATGAACATCACAAGTGAGTAAATCCATCAATGAATCGATGATTTATTCTACTTGGGTCTTATCCAATGTCTTTTCAGTCAAGTCAATCACATCTATGTTTTCATCTTCTAGGAGTAGTCGACTTCGATACCTAAGACTATTGGTAAATCAAGTTTGGAAAACACAACAAAAAAAATTAGGGAAAAACCAGAGTTTTAAATTTTTTTTCCACAACAAGAACTTGGCTATGATATCTAAAGTGATAAACACTTAATAAAAGTTGTACCTTTTCGATTCGTTTAGGATGAATCTTCGATAGAGTAATCTTCTCCACTATCCTCAAGCTCACGTCTACCAAGTGTGAGCTCGCTTCGAATTAGAAAATTTTTCACAAAAATTACCAGTGGAGTAATTTTGTAATTTCTCTAAATTTCTAGTTCAAGTTGTAAATAAAAAAAATATCTCTAGAAATTTTCTGAAATAATTTCTTCAGAGAATTTTCTCTCTACAACTTTCTATTTAATAAAAGTGTGTAACAAAAATAACGACCCAAGTCTCTCTTTATATAGAGAGAGTTTAGAGAGTTCAACTATGATTAAAATTAATCACTTTAATATTAAATTACTATAATACTTATCAAGATAAATATTAGATCAAATTTAATATTAAAATATAATTATTAAATTATATTTAATATTAAGATAATCACTTTAAAATTAAATTAATAAAATACTATTAAGATAAGTATTAAATTAAATTAATATTAAATCTATTAAAATAATATTATTTTTGGAATAGTTAATTTGAAATCAAATTCTCTAGTAGAGTCCTAGTAGGAGTGAAATTCTTCCACTACTACACCACCGGAGAACCACCATCGCCGGCCACCAGAATGTCGCTGTCGAAATTATCGACATCATTGTGTCCGACGTTGCAGGTGCGACACGCTCACGGCACCCCGAGCTGGTTCAGTTGTTACCGGTTTTGGTGCGAGACAGTGACGATCTGATTGGTCCGGTCTAGCCACCGATAGACCATCAGCTGGATTTCACCTACTGGGCCCAATTCGACTAGCTTTGGGTCTCGATCTCAGTTTTGGGCTCTCGAGCCCAATTTACGATCTAAGGTCCAATTTCCAAGTTCAAGTACCCATTGGGCCAATTGTCAAACTTGAAAATTAATTTCCAAAAATATCATATTAATTTAATTAATTTGATTAATTTAATTTTACTTGATCAAAATTAATTTTTCCAAAATCACTTAGATTTTCCAAATTAATTTTCAAGAAATTTTTCAATCAAATTCTCTAGTTGAACAATTCTTACGACCACCCAATTTAATTTCACATCGAATAAATCAATTCAATTCAATTATTTCCAAAGTCGTAGAATTTACTTATGATTCAAATGCAGTTCAATCGAGCTTTTGTTGAGCTAGCGAAAGGACTAATTGGATATATACAATTAGGCTCTAGTAATTGCAATTATGTCTAGAAACATCGTTCCGATAATTTTTAATTACTTAATCATGGAGTCAGTCCACAAAAAATACCATGATTGAAAACTCCTTATTGTATACTCTTTACGAAAGCAATTCATCCAACTTCTTTTTTCAAAGACTTTGTCATTTGTGTGTTACCCTCATATAATATCATTAATTCCTTTAAGTTAAATATGTTCACTCAATACAATCATATTTTATCTTATTGTCATCATTGTGTCATTTTAATGATTAATATGATCTGCGTCAACAAATGACTGTGATAAATTGCTCAATCGAGAACAAGTAACTTGTGACCACATTTCATATTTATCAATCCACACAATGCCAATGAGAGGATATCATTAACTCTTTAATCGAGCTATGAATTCCATTATTGCTAGTAAAGTCAAGCCATACACAAGTCATGCACCCAACATACCGACTATAGGCTCAATCATCTTTAGAGCATAAACCTGCACTTATATCAAAGCACATGAGTTACACAGGCATGGTTAGTGACTAACTCAGGATATAGATAAATCACACCATGAACGTCATAAGTGAACTAATTCACAAACAGATTCAGAATTAATTCATCTTGGGTCCAGTTCAATGTATCATTCTTTCAATGAATACATCTATGTCTCTACTCGTGAAGTCAACTACTCTGATAGCCAAGATTAGTCATCTCCCCAATTAGAATTGTAGACGACATAATAATCCTTCTAAGTATTTCAATCAAATGCTCACTTTGATTCTTTTACGGGATTATGGACTTGTTTAGATTATCTACTGAAGTAAGTTGTCTTTATTGCAACGTAAACGTTCTTACAGTGCCACTTATCATCAGTTTGAACTTAGACAACCAATGAGCTAATATTTGTTTGTCACAATTTCGCTACTCATGCAAAATATGAAAGACAGAAATACAAAAGACATAATAGTGAAATGTGAAATTAACTTTATTTATTTATTCATCGTTCAAATAAATAGAAAACAATTACATGTTTAATAAATATGGGCACATTTCCCAACAATCTCCCACTTGCCCTAGTGAAGTAAATGTTTCATGTTTTGCATTCTCATACCTTCGACGTGTTTGTTAAAACTCTTAGTTACAAGAGTCTTAGTAAACAGATCCGCAAGGTTATCTTCAGAATCTACTTTCACCATATCTACAATTCATTGGCTACTGCCTCTCGTATCAAGTAATATTTAAGATCAATGTGTTTCATCCTCTTGGGACTACTCATTTTCTTGGTATTAGCTATTGAAGCACTGTTATCACAATACATTGTTATAGCTTTTTCCATACCAAGAATGACTTCAAGATCAGTTAAGAACTTTCGAAGTCATATTGCTTCTTTTGTTACCTCAGAAACAGTCACATACTCGACCTCCATAGTAGAGTCAACGGTGCAAGTTTGTTTTACACTTCTCTATAGAATGACTCCACAGCCTAGAATGAATACATTTCTCGATGTCAATTTCCTTGACTCTTTACATGTTTGGAAGTTTGAGTCTATGTATCTAATAGGAGTAAGGTTGTCCCCAGAATACACAAGCATATAATCTTTGGTTCTTTTAAGATACCTTAATAAATGCTTTACAACTTGCCAATGCCTAAGACTAGGATTCGCCTTATATCAACTAACCATTCTCACTGAGAAATAGATATCTGAACATGTGCAAAGCATTGCATACATAAGGCTTCCAACTGTCGAAGCATATGGAACCTTACTCATATGCTATCTTTCTTCCAATTTTTAGGATAATCTATCAAAGAAAGATGAACACCCAATGCAGTTGGTTGAGCGCCTAGCTTCGCATTGGTCATTGCAGATCCTTTCAGAAACTTATCGATGTATGAAGCTTGTGATACAGCTATCGATTTATTCTTTTGATCCCTAAGGATTCGAATTCAAAGAATATAACTAGGTTCACCCAAGTTCTTCATGCTAAACTGTTGAGGTAACCATAGTTTAATCAATGACAATTCTTCTACATTATTTTCAATAAGTATAATATCAACGACATACAAAACATGGAAGACCACCCTTTTATCCTTTATACGCTTATAAACACAAGGTTCATCAATGTTTTGCTTAAACCCAAAAGTCTCAATCGTTTGATCAAATCTTTTATTCCAGGAGCAGACTGCCTTCTTAAGTCCATAAATGAATCTTAGTAGTTTGCAAACTTTCTGCCCTTTCCTTTGACAACATAGCTAGTGGGTTAAGCCTTGTAATGGTCTCATCAAGATAGTCATTAAAAAACGTTGTATTGACATTCTGTAACACCCTTAGCCCATATTTGTTGCTAGTTTATGGTCTCGGAATATTACCAATAAATTTAATACAATTAAAGATCTTAAAGTAATTTAACTCAGCTTATTTAATAACATTCAAAATAGAATCTAATCATAGAGAAATCATATCTAAGCATCTTAATTCATATATATAAGACCACAAAAATATATTAGCAAACTTGGGGATTGAATTGAAATAAACTAGAAAGCCTAAAAGAAAAATTGAAAATTTCTAGGTGCAGGGGTCACAGGGCCATGTCCCAACCCGGGTGGATACTACGCCTAATTTAAAACGACACACAGTTGTGTGACAACCTGTGTCATAGGCCGTGTGCAACCTATATAACTCCTAACACAAGCTTTTAATCCATCATTTTCTTGCACAACAAGTCAGACCACAACTAGATGAAAACCTATGTTCAAAGATACATTTCAAACCTCAAAATCCTACCAAAATATCAATCATCTTAGTTCTACCCAATATGTCATTCAAATGCACATCAACTATATTCAAACAATCAATTACACTAAATAAGTTACCACATGACATTAATCACTTCTATTCATATTCACAAGCATTCAAAAGATTCAACCTATAAGATATATTTACAATCATTCATAATCCTTTACAAGAGTTTACTAGAATCATAAGATAATTCAAAAAGAAAACTACTTGACATTATCCAAAACATTGACATCCTAGGTACATGCCAAAATGTAAAAGGAGACATCACCAACATTGAGTGCAGGGTTATCATAGGATGTTGAGTCAAAGATCTAACTAGGTACCTAATCTGCAAACAAAAGAGTTGATTAATTATCGATTAAATATACTTTATCTCTAGAATTTACATATAAGGCAAATAACCAAAATTTTAAGCTCTATAACGTGATATGTTCATTATCACATAATCTCCCAATAGCATAATTTTAGTTTACCAATTATATCATATGATATTTTCACAAACATCACTCTTTCACAATAGTTACCTTACATATCATCGGTACAACTTTACCTGTTATTAGCACCCCGTGCATAATGGACAAATCGTATTAAGTTCTTGTGCCCAGCGCTAGTCGGATAATCGACAAATATAAAATGTGAGCTCAGCTCTAATCGGATATACCAACAATGTTTTGCGCCCAGCGCTAGTCGGATAAACCGACAAATATAAAATGTGAGCCCAACTCTAGTTGAATATACCAACAATGTTTTGCGCCCAGCGCTAGTTGGATAAACCGACGAATATAAGAAACGTGCCCAACATTAGTCAGATAAATTGACAAAGGTTACGGCCAGCGCTAGTTGGATGAACCAACGAATATTAATTACACACTTACAAAATCCACATTACCACATTTCATAATTCAACCATTCACATCAAATAACTAAAAGTAAATCCTTGATCTATTCCATAATTTTCCATTCAATGGGATTATCTAATTAAACATATAAGAACATAACTAAATATCAAATAACAGAACTCGAAACTGACAAATACATAAATACATCATTCCACAATTTATCACATCATAATTTAAATCCTTTGCATTATTCATTTATATCAAATATCGTTGATTCATTCCATAATCATTTTTATATATACACAACCAACCATTTAAATATATATCTATAATTGGATATCAATTTAATTAATAACATAACTAATTAAATAATTAAAGTTTGACTTTTAGGGAGAACTTACCTGGGTTATATGTAGAATTTGCAAAGGTTTAGGGGCTATTTCGTAACCTTTCCTTTTTCTCCTTTATCAACTTGTTCTTGGTCTATAAAAATAATTTATTTCAATTATCAACTTAAATTTCATAATATATACACTTTAGTACATATTCCATTCTATTGATAATTTTTCACCTTTACCCCAAACAAAAGCGCTTTATTCAATTTGTCCCTTAAGACCAAACTAAGCTTATTTCTCACAATAAAACTTAAACCCATGGAACCTATTATTTAAACACTCCAAATCAGCATTATAATTCTATAATTATCAAGAAAAAACTATGTCTACTTTCGTTTATTTTCTATCAAATCATTAAACGTAAAAATTCAATAAAATCACTTTACAATTAGTTAAACATTATCATCAAGCTTCATGCTCAAGAACAACATCAAGAATCCTTCAAGAACATCAATGGCAATTTTTCCAAACTTGGACAACTTCACAAATTAGTCTTTAATCTAGTTTGATATTAATGCAACGATCACAAACATACAAAATTCATGAAAAAATAAAGCAAGAAAACACTTACATGCACTAGCTTTTGTATGGCCGGATATAAAGCTTCTCTAATGGAGTTTCTTAGCTCCCAATTTCGGTGATACAATAAAGAAGATGAAAAGTTTATATTATTTTTAGTTTATGACAACCATTATTATTACTTTACCTTTTTACCCTTTTAAACAAAACTTACTAACTTACCAAGCTTTGTCCATATTTGTCCACTAACTCTCAATATGGCATAATTACCATCTAATTCCATTAATTTACCTTTTTAAAGCTATTTGACTCTTTTGATTAATGGAAATCAACTATTGTGATTTTTACAAATTAGCCCTTTTTTCTTAATTAACTATTTAAACGTATAAATTTCTTGCCCAAGTTTTAATACATCTATATAAACATTTCGTAAATATTTAATAAAAATATTTACAGGCTCAATTTAAAAAAACGAGGTCTCAATACCTGTAACGCGTAGGTTTGTGCAAGTGTACACAGTCGTTATCAAGTAATAAGTAAGTATCGAGTTATCGTCTCCACAGGGACTGTATATGTTAATCAAGTAATTGTAAAATTATATTAAACAACTTGGTAAAAAAACAATATATTTGGAGGGTTGATGATTAAAATTAAATGCAAATTATCTAAATACAATTGATCCCTAATGCAAATTAATCTAAGTATAAAAATTATCTATATGAATGGATTTTAGCAACAAATAAACACAATTCACAAAAATTAATAACATAAATAAAATAGGACAATCACATTAATTAATTTAATTCATTACTAACATGCTTAATAATATTCAGAAAACATTCCATGACAACTCGATCTTTCATGAGTTTGGAAACCGAATTAGGTCCTTTCGAAAACCTTTACTTAGCAAATATGCATTTTACTGATCATTATTATCTATATAAATGGATTTTAGCAACAAATAAACACAATTCACAAAAATTAATAACATAAATAAAATAGGACAATCACATTAATTAATTTAATTCATTACTAACATGCTTAATAATATTCAGAAAACATTCCATGACAACTCGATCTTTCATGAGTTTGGAAACCGAATTAGGTCCTTTCGAAAACCTTTACTTAGCAAATATGCATTTTACTGATCATTATTCACTAAGGGTTTTTTAGCATTCATGTGAGATAACAGGGGCGTGTTAGGTTCGAAACAGTTTAATCACACAAATCTAAAAACTATGCAGATAATAGAGCTCAGTTAAAGTTATTATGAACCTGCAATTTAATTGCGTTAGGATCTAAATTGAGCATGCATATTTCAATTATTGTGTCTACTAGTCATCATCTGATTAGGATCGCTCAGCTAATTCTAGTGCATTCAATCATGTATGAATAAGATACAAACTTGATATTAATTGAAAACATGATCGATTGAGGCACAAACATAATAAGCATGAATCAAATGAATATTATTTAATTAAAGCAATCATACTAGCTTAAATAAAAATTAAGCTAACATTGTTGATGACAAGATCAAAGAACACATAGCAAACATTATAAACTTAGAGAAAAGAAAAGAAAGAATAAACCTTACCAAAGTGGTTGTCACCCAAAACTCCGATTGAAGAAGACTCCTTCACTCCTTTGCCGATGGCTCTCTAAGGTGGCCGACCAAGGGATCTCTAAAGGGCTTAAGTAGCTAAAATCTCAATGAAAGAGGTGAATGCTAGGCATGGGAAAAGAAAAGGGGATGAGAGGATGAGAGAATTGAGACAAATGAAGAATGTTTGAATGTTGAGGGATGATTTGAAATATGGTGGAATGGCTCTTATCTATAGGTGAGGGGTGAGGTCTCATTTGCTAAAAATAGAGAGTTAAAATCCATCATTTTCCTCTAATGTTTGGCCGGCCATGCTTGAGGGAATTTTAGTTGATTTAGTTACTTCATTTTGAAGCAGTCAACATGCCACATCAACGAGAGACCAAGACTCAGTCAACAATATATCTCTGGGCCAATTTTTGGTTTCTTTTCGACTGTAGGGACTCCGTGCAATTAAACCAAAAATTATTTATTGGGCATCCATGGTGTTGCCGAAATTTGGCTTCAAATCTTCTTGGATTAGACGGTTTTAATGACCCAGCAAAATAATCAGACATATCCAAAGCAATTTAATTTATATTGGGTCAAATTAATTAATTAAATTAACCCAATTTAATAACATTTTAGTAAAAGCCAATTATTAATGAAATAATTCATGTTTAATTATTAAATATAATTTCATGCCTTAAAATTTAATTAAATTATGCATGGCCCACTTTATACATTAAAATGCAACATCTTAAATTAAATCATAAAATAAGTCATTTTGTGCATAAAATTATATAATAAAGCATAAAATCACATTTTAATAATTTCCATGTCCTAAATTAATATTTTAGTATATTTCATTAATTTATTAAACAATTACTCGGTTTTAACATGGATTTAAAGTAAAAAAGTAATGAAAATCCATAGGAAAAACCTATATATTTTTGAGTTTACACACCCCCAAACTTAAACCATTGCTCGTCCCGAGTAATGTTCATGCACAACAAGGGTTTTGCTAAGGTAGTATTACTAAATGTGTAAGTAGTATGAATATTTGACACATACTCATGCATCAACAAAATCATGTTCATAGACTCTCTTTATTGATAAGTAGCTCGCATGGAAACATTATTCAGAATTTTTATACTAAGTATCAAGATGTGCTAACATGAGTCATAGTTTGCATGCATTTCAAAGTCATAGATAACATTCTCCATTCAACATAATTTCTTATCAATCTAAACAAAACAATCATGAGGTTTATTTTGCGGTCTTCATATGTTGAACTTAGTAATTTCTCTCCACTAATGTAGGTGACATAATCATCAAACCAATAGGTCTTTTGTAAGGTTGTAATGGGACTAAAGGTAGGGATTAAAGAGATGTGAAATTTTGGTGTCAATAATCTTAACCCTTAACTTTGTCTTGGATCTTTTCGTAGCACAACTTTCTTCTTGAATGGATAATTGGAAACCCCCAAACTTATTTTGAACTCATGCTCATACATTTTCTTTCAGAGATTGAGCGAACTTTTCTTTGCTTTTTCTTTCTTTCTCTTTTATCTATTTTTTCTCTCTTTTTTTAGCATGAGCATGTACATCTTTTCGAAATTTTCCTCAAATGATGATCACCAAGACAACTTTAGTTAAGATAGGTGCACAAAGTAGTATAACTTAAAAAGATGGTAATATAGCTTATGATGTAGGTAATTTGCAATAAACGGGCCATTAAGCTCAAAATTAAAGTTTCAAGGGTTTGATATCATAATATGGGCTTGAAAGGCTCAAACGAACCAAAGAAATTGTGCCTATATCATATTTAGATTTTTACATCTCCTAGGATTTCGTCTCAAGAAAGTTACTAAGTCAATTCTAAAGATATAAACCTTCATGCATGTCTAATCTCAAGGGAAACTAAATTTTCATGGCAAACATTACCTAAGGCTAAGATCATACAAGTATTCAACACTTCATGATAACATACATTCAACTTAGATAGAATCATCACTCATGCTTGCATTCAAACTAACTTATTAATAAAAATTTTATCTGAACATTCATTTATTAAAGCATACTTATGTAAAAATATTGAAACATACTTGAAAATTTAAAAATTCGAGCAATTATTTACCTTACCCCCTTTATAAAGAAGCAATGTCCTCATTGCAAAAAAAAAGTAATAAATGAAAATTGAACACCAGGTGGGGTTCTAAGAAAAGAGAGGTGAGTCGTTAAGACTACTTAAATACAAAGTCTTTCTTAACAATCCAATCCTAGACATGTTTATTCTCATTACCACATCGCTTACTCTTTTCCTTAGTAAATAGGTGTTAAGCTTATTCATGTTTGCAATGTTTTATTATGAGAAAATAAAATCCTAACTACGAAAAAAATAAACACCTAAGGACCTAAAAATAAATAAATAAACAAATAAAGACAAGAATCCCCTATTTTATTTTTCTGACTCATCCCCCTTGTCTTCTTTTTATTCAGCTCCATCATCGCTTTCATATCCCTCTTCTTCCTTCCTTGTCTCAAAGATAGCATCTGGGAACTCAAGAACAAAAGTGTTAGAGATATTCTTATTCTTTGCATATTTCCAGTAAGTTTATTGTTGATTGTGCATGAACTTGCACATATCCATCATGATTGACAATTCTGATTTCTTTGAAGAGCTTGCAAAAGTCAGCATTTGAGTTGTCAATTCAAGATCGACACTTGACTCGACTGGTTCATCTTTTGGCTCAACTTTTGGTTCAGAGTTGTTAGGTTCCTCAGTTGATTTAAGACTGTTTGGCTCCTTCTCAAATTCTAATTCTTCAGTGCTAGCAACTGAATCAGCTTCATTTTCAATTTTGTTTGACGACTCATCAGTTTTTGGTTTAGTTGATTCATCTTGTTCACTCCAGTTCAGTTCATGAACTCTCTCCACTAACCGTTCAAGGTCATAGGTTATGATGAAACCGTGAACATAATGGCCCTTCAGATTTGCTTTTGTTTTAACATGGGCCCTTAAGCAAAGTGAAGTAATCAATGATGGGAAGTAGAAACTTCCTGTCTTCTTTTTAGCACAGTCATGGATCTCTTTGAGAATGATTCTTCTCACATTGATAGACCTTTTTGTCAATATTGCATACAACAAGAGCATTCATTCCATTGAGATGGTGGAACTATGTGAGATAAGCATGAAGTTATAGCAAACGAAATAAAACCATACCTTAGCTACCGATTTTAGGTATTCTCTTCGGCAAGAATGGCTCCCATACTTTCTTATAATGCACTGAGATCTCAGATTTGTAACAACATCAAGAACTTGTTGAAGAAAATCCCAATTGATATTGTTCATCATAGGTTAGTACTCATCTTCTTCAACATCAGGTAAGTTAAACAAATCATTAATGGACTTAGAGTAAGGGGTATCTTCTTCTTTCGGGCTGTGACCTCAGTAGCTTCTTGTAAAGTCAAATTGGCATAAAATTCTCAAACTAGTTCATCATCAGGAAGTAAACAAGCATCACAAAATTGTTCCCACTTGTTAGCATTGATCTTCTTTCTAATCGGCACAGGTACAGCCATCAAATCAGTGCTCTTCAGGTTAAAACCTTTTTCTGGCATCATAGGTTGATGCTTGAAGATTGAATCAAATCTTTCCTTCACTTCCTCATCTAACACAATCAGATTTTTAGGAGTGGTCTTGGCATGTAGAAAAAATTTAGCTATATAAAGGTTGTTTGGGTGGCAAGCAAGGGAGAAGAAATAAGAGTGGCGGCAATGCATGGGAGATTTTCCCTCCTTTTTATTGTCTTAGGCCTCAGACTCAAACTGTATTTACAAACTCAACTTAAAAATGAATTGATTAGTACTTGGGTCAAATTGACCCCCTTTATTAAACATAAAAAATAGAATTAAAATTAAAATTAAAAACAACAATAAAAATGAAAAATAAAAAATTCAAAACCCAATTAGAAAATTTCTTCTTAACAGATTACATTAAATTAATTCCCAGGAAAGGTTGGAGGGGTCAAAGCGGTCCCACTTAAGTTCTAATCTCCTTAGACAGAATTAATTAAATGTACTAAGTTAAGAAAAATAATTTCTAATTATTTATTTATTCACAAGTAAGTTCATGAAAAATTAAAGGTCTGTTAATTTGAACGAGGTTTCAACTCGCTTAACTTCACCATCCCAATAGTGGTTGAGATGTTGACCATTAACTTTAAACGTACCTCCATAATTATCATATAATTCAACGACTCCATATGGATAAACTTTGTAAATGGTATAAGGTCCTTCCCATTGGGATTTTAGCTTCCCAAGAAATAACTTCAGCCTTGAATTAAACAACAATACCTTCTAACCTTCTTTAAACTCACGAGGTTGTATACGGCTCCATATGCCATTTCTTTACACATCTTGGCATTCTCATATGAAAATAACCTCAGCTCTTCCAACTCATCAAGTTGTAACATTCGTCTCTCACCGGCTTGCTTAAGATCCAAATTAAATTGTTTCAAAGCCCAGTAAGCTTTATTCTCCAACTCTAATGGCAAATGACATGCCTTTCCAAAGACTAACCGATAAGTAGTCATTTCTAACGATGTCTTAACTACTGTTCAATAGGCCCATAATGCATCATCAAACCTTCGAGACCAATCATTTCTTCTAGGGCGTACTACCCTTTCACGAATTCCTTTAATTTCACGGTTCACTCTTTCAACTTGCTCATTCGATTGTGGGTGATAGGGAGTTGCAATATTATGTTTCACATCATACTTGTCAAGCAACCACTTAAGCCACTTGTTCACAAAGTGAGACCCTTCATCACTAATGATGGCTCTTGGAGTCTCAAATCGAGTAAACACATGCTTATGTAGGAATCGCATGACTACTTTTACATCATTCGTCGAGTATGCTTCGGCTTCAACCCACTTAGATACATAATCCATAGCAACTAAGATGTATTTGTTCCTATATGAAGAAAGAAACGGACCTAGAAAATTAATGTCCCACACATCGAACAATTCAACTTCTAAAATGTTTGACAAGGGCATCTCGTTCCTCCTTGATATGTTTCCAGTCCTGTGGAATCTATCACAATTCTTCAAATATACATAAGCATCTTTAAACAGTGTAAGCCAAAAGAATCCAACTTGTGAAATCTTTGCTGCAGTTCGTGAACCACTAAAGTGTCCCCCACTTGCAGATGAATGAAAATGGTACAAGATATCAGCAATCTCACTTTCAACTGCACACTTCTTGATTATGTTATCTACACAAAAAAATGGATCCTCCTAGAAATAATATTGACTATCATGAAGGAATTTCTTCCTTTGTTGGTATGTCATTTCTCGAGGAATTATTCCACATGCAAGATAATTGGCAAAATTAGCAAACCAAGGTGTTTCATCAATTCGACTTACCTCGTATATGTGTTATATTAAAAATTCTCATTGATAGGAACAAGTGAATGAGTTACCTCATTTTACTCCAACCTCGACAGATGATCAGCTACTTGATTCTCAACACCTTTTATGTCTTGGATCTCAAGGTCAAATTCTTGGAGTAAAAGTATCCAACGAACTAGCCTCGATTTAGCATATTTCTTTATGTGTAAGTATTTAATGGTCACATGGTCAGTAAACACTATAACTTTGGTACTTATAAGATATGAACAGAACTTGTCAAAAGTAAAAACTATAGCAAAGAGTTATTTTTCAATCACCGTATAATTGAGGTGGGCTCCCATCAAAGTTCTTCTTACATAGTAGATAGGGTAAAACAATTTGTTTCTTCTTTGACCCATCACAGCTCCTACAGCAAAATCGCTTGCATCACACATCAACTCAAAAGGTGAGTTCCAATCGGGTGTAACAATTATTAGGGCTGAGATTAATCAGGTTTTTAACTCTTCAAAAGCTTCCAAGAACGCTTTGTTAAAGTCAAAAGTTGTATCTTTTTCTAACAACAAACACAAAGGCTTAGAAACTTTTGAAAAATCCTTGATAAATCTTCGGTAAAAACCGGCATGGCCTAAGAAACTTCTAACCCCTTTCACACTAACTAAAGGCGGTAATCTTTCAATCCCTTCCTTAACTAAGAAATGGCATTTCTCTAAGTTAAGGACAAGATTCGTCTCCTTGCATCTCTTAAGTACATTAGCCAAATTACTCAAACAAATATCATAAGTGTTACCAAAAACAGAAAAATCATCCATGAAAATCTCAAAAAAAATTTCAACCATATCAATGAGTATTGCCATCATGCACCGTTGAAATGTTGCAAGTGCATTGCATAAACCAAAAAGCATTCGCCTAAAAGCGAACATACCGTACGAACAAGTAAATGTTATTTTATGTTGGTCTTCCGGGGCTACAACTATTTGGTTATATCCCAAATAGCCATCTAAAAATAGTAGAATTCGTTACCTGCCAGTCGATCGAACATTTGGTCCATAAAATGCAACGAAAAATGGTCCTTTCAAGTGGCTTTATTCAGCTTTTTGTAGTCAATACAAATTCTCCAACCCATAACTGTTCTCGTTGTAATCAACTCGTTATGTTCATTCTCAACAATTGTGATTCCACCTTTCTTCGGTACACACTACACCAAACTTACCCATGAACTATCTGAGATGGGGTAAATAATTCCCACATCTAACCACTTGATTACTTCCGTTTGCACCATCTCTTTCATGATAGGATTAAGCCTCCTTTGCCCACCAGCTTGAGCTCACTCACCCTCCTCTAAGATAATCTTATGCATGAAGAAAGAAAGGCTTATACCTCGAATGTCAGCTATTACCTAACTGATTGATTTCTTAAATTTCTTTAAAATAGCAATTAGTTGCTCCTCTTGATCTTTCGTCAATTCTGCTGAAATTATCACAGGAAAAGTAGAGTAGTCACCTAAATAAATGTATTTCAAATGGAAAGGAAGTACCTTTAGTTCAAGTTTAGGCGGTTCCTAGATTGACAACTTCGATTGCACAAATCACGAGCTTCTAACTCCAACGGTTCAAACCGTGTTGATTTAATATAGTTTCTCGGATTGACTTCCATCAAAGCCATGTTTTCTTCACCTTCTTCATCTTCGAAAGGGTCTAACTCTAAGGCATTCTACAATGGATCTTCCACAAAATTTCTTTCCATATAAACCAAAGTTTTTATCTCTTCCATAACTGAACACTCTTCCGTTGGATCGAGAAATTTCATAACTTTAAGAATGTTAAATGTTACCTGATTGTCTTGAACTCTCATGGTGAGTTTGCCTTTCTGCACATTAATTAACGTTCTTCCTGTGGCTAGAAAAGGTCTCCCAAGGATCATCGACACTTTCTTTTCTACTTCAAAATCTAAGACAATAAAACCAACTGGAAAAATAAACTTATCAACTCTTACCAAAACATCCTCGATCTTTCCTTCGGGATATACTAAAGATCGATCTGCTTGTTAAAGTGTCATAATCGTAGGTCTTACTTCACCTATTCCCAACAGCTTGAAAATAAATTTGGGCAACAAGTTGATACTTGGTCTTAAGTTGCACAAAGCTTTACCATAGTAAGATTCACTAATATTATAGGGTATAGTAAAGCTTCCAGGGTATTTCAATTTCGACGGCAGCTTGATCTGCACGATCACACTGCACTCTTTCGTCAAAGCAACGATCTCATACTCACCAAGTCATTTCTTCTTGGATAAAATATCCTTCATAAACTTCACATAGTTCGACATTTATTC
Source organism: Gossypioides kirkii (assembly GCA_005610355.1). Lineage (NCBI taxonomy): Eukaryota > Viridiplantae > Streptophyta > Magnoliopsida > Malvales > Malvaceae > Gossypioides > Gossypioides kirkii. The sequence continues at coordinate 22,502,845 of CP032248.1, forward strand.
TAAAGCCTCCACCAACGGGATATTGATGTGCAACTGCTTCAGAACATCCAAGAACTTCTTGAAATGCACTTCTTATTTCTACTTATGTTGCTGCAATCTTTGCAGGTATAGAGGTGATGGAACTTTCGGTTGGACAAGAAAGATCTTCTGAGGAGGTAAATCTGTATCTACAAAAGATGTTAGATTATCGGAATTCATAGGTTCAGGGTTTACCTTATCAGACTTTGTAGATTCTGACTCTTTGGATGTAGGAATTTCAATGGCTGGTTGACTTTTCTTTTTCTCAACGGGTTTATCCTCAACATCAATTACTCAAGGTTCCAAAGTCTTACCACTTTGCAACGCCACTACCTTGCAATGTTCCTTACCGAAACTTCTTAGATTTTCTATATCGCTCGACAAGGTTCCTTGCTGTCTATTATGAAGCTCCGTAGCTAACTGATCCATTTGGTTCTCCAAATTCTTCAACGTTGCTGCTTGGCTTTGGATCAAGGCATCATTCGTCGCTATGTACACCTTCAAAAAATTCTCTAAACTATTTGATGATTCGGTTTAGGGTGGTTTTAGAGCTTGCTGATTAAACCTTTAGGACTGGTTGGGTCTATGCTGCATGTAGTTTTTGTTCAGTCCATTTCCTTAGTTGTTCCAAGAAAAGTTAGAATGGTTATGCCATGAAGGATTGTATAAGTTGGACTATGGTCCTTGTCCACTTCTATTCTAATGTTGATTCCCTACGTAATAAACTGACTCAGGATTTGATGGAAAATTCTTGAAAGAATGGTCATCCCCATAATACACGCAAGAAATAACTTCAAACTAACTTGATGATAGTGCATCAAAATTATTTACACCATTAGCAATAAGTTATTTTAACATAGAGGAGATAGACGATACCTGAGCTGAGAGTGAAGTAAGGGCATCAACTTCATGAACTTCGGCTACATGTCTTCCTGAAACTGCTCAATTTGTTGGCCATTGATAGTTGTTCTAGCGATCCTCTTAATGATTTCAGAAGCCTCATTATAAGACTTAAAAAAATTGCACCATTCACAGAATCATCTACCATAAATCTTGTGCGTGCGTTGAGACCATTATAAAACGTCTGTGACTATATACAGTGAGGAATCTCATGATGAGGACACTTACGAAGTAACTCCTTAAATCACTCCCACGCCTCGTACAAGGACTCATCATCCAGTTGTTGGAAAGTTGTGATCTTGTTGCTCAACTTAGCATTTTCGCTAGGTGGGAAATACTTAACCAAAAATCTTTTTGCTAATTCTTGCCAAGTATATATTAAACTTGATGGCAATGAATTGAGCCATGCTCGTTCTCGACCTCGCAATGAATATGGAAACAGCTTCAACCTCAATGCGTCTTCAATCACACCAGCTATCTTGAATGAATCACTCACCTCCATAAATAATCGAAGGTGAAGATGTGGATCTTCTGTGGGCACACCACTGAACTGGCCCACCATGTGTAGCATTTGAAATATCACTGGTTTCAACACAAATTAGGGTGCCTCAATATCCGACCTTCTAATTCCCAGATTTAACTCACTAAAGAGTGGCACAGTATATTATCTAATGCAACAATCCCTATCATCGGCAATGAGGATGGGATTTCGCATATGATCAGCTCCACTACCTTGGCCATTATTTCGATTTCCTAGGTCCATCTCGGCTTGTCTTTGAGCAAATCGTTCACGTCTTCTCTGTTTGAATGTTCACTCGATTTCAAGGTCTAGAGGGAGTAAATCGATTATTCGATTTATGCTCATAAACACCTAAAAATAAATTCACAAAAAATTAAGAATGAATTAGTAGTTAGAATTAAAATAAAAACTAAATTGCAAAGAAATAATTTCACAAAAAATGATTATGGCAACAGTCCCTAGCAACGGCACCAAAAACTTATAACACGCAGGTTTGTGCAAGTGTACACAATCATTATCAAGTAATAAGTAAGTATCGAGTTATCGTCTCCACAAGGACTGCATATGTTAATCAATTAATTGTAAAATTATATTAAACAACTTGGTAAAAAAGCACAATATATTTAAAGGGTTGATGATTAAAATTAAATGCAAATGATCTAAATGCAATTGGTCTCTAATGCAAATTAATTTAAGTATGAAAATTATCTATATGAATGGATTTTAGCTACAGATAAACATAATTCACAACAATTAATAACTAAATAAACTAGGACAATCACATTAATTAATTTAATTCATTATTAATATGCTTAATAATATTCGGAAAACATTCCATGGAAACTCGATCTTTCATGAGTTTGGAAACCAAATTAGGTCCTTTTGGAATCCTTTACTTAGCAAATACACATTTTACTAATCATTATTCACTAGGGCTTCTTAGCATTCATGTGAGGTAACAGGGACGTGTTAGGTTTGAAACAATTTAATCACACAAATCTAAAAACTATATAGATAATAGAGCTCAGTTAAAGTTATTATGAACCTGCAATTTAATTAGGTTAGGATCTAAATTGAGCATGCACATTTCAATTATTGTGTCCACTAGCCATTGTCTAATTAGGATCGCTCAGCTAATTCTAGTGCATTCAATCACATATACATACTTGATATTAATTGAAAACATGATCGATTGAGGCACAAACATCATAAGCATGAATTAAATGAATATTATTTAATTAAAGCAATCATCCTAGCTTAAATAAAAATTAAGCTAACATTGTTGATGACAAGATCGAAGAACACATAGCAAACATTATAAACTTAAAGAAAAGAAAAGAAAGAATAAACCTTACCAAAGTGGTTGTCACCCAAAACTCCAATTGAAGAAGACTCCTTCACTCCTTTGGTTCGCTCCTTTGCTGATGGCTCTCTAAGGTGGCCGACCAAGGGATCTCTAGAGGGCTTAACTAGCTAAAATCTTAATGAAAGAGATGAATGCTAGGCGTGGGAAAGGGAAAGGGAATGAGAGAATGAGAGAATTGAGACAAATGAAGAATGTTTGAATGTTGAGGGATGATTTGAAATGTGATGGAATGGCTCTTATTTATAGGTGAGGGTGAGGTCTCATTTGCTAAAAATAGAGAGTTAAAATCCCTCATTTTCCTCTAATGCTTGGCCGGCCATGCTTGAGGGAATTTTAGTTGATTTAGTTGCTTCATTTTGAAGCAGTCAACATGCCACATCAACGAGGGACCAAGACTCAGTCAACAACATATCTCTGGGCCAATTTCTAATTTCTTTTCAACTGCAGGGACTCCGTTCAGTTAGACCAAAAATTATTTATTGGGCATCCATGGTGTTGTCGAAATTGGGCTTCAAATCTTCTTGGATTAGACGGTTTTAATGACCCGGCAAAATAATCAGACATATCCAAAGCAATTTAATTTATATTGGGTCAAATTAATTAATTAAATTAACCCAATTTACTTACATTTTAGTAAAAGCCAATTGTTAATGAAATAATTCATGTTTAATTATTAAATATAATTTCATGCCTTAAAATTTAATTAAATTATGCATGGCCCACTTTATACGTTAAAATGCAACATATTAAATTAAATCATAAAATAAGTCATTTTGTGCATAAAAATTATATAATAAAGCATAAAATCACATTTTAATAATTTCCATGTCCTGAATTAATATTTTAGTATTTTCATTCATTTATTAAACAATTACTCGGTTTTAACATAAATTTAAAGTAAAAAGGTAATGAATATCCATAGGAAAAATCTCTATATTTTCGAGTTTACAATGCCTCATTTTCTAAAATCACTTGACTTTAGAGATATACCACATGATCTTAATTATTCGTGAAAATGACATAAATTATCAAATCAAAATTTATTATATTGACTCATAAATATTTTTAATATTTACAGACTCACTCATCGGATTTGTGGCCCCAAACCCCTATTTTCGATACTACTAAAAAATGGGTTGTTACACATCCATTTTCCAAATCTTGTAATGGAAAGCAATGGTAATTGATAAGAGTATGTGGATAGACTTGAGCATGGCTATAAGACAGAAGGTCTCATCATAATTGATGCCTTCTTTTAGTGTGTAGTCTTTCCCTACAAATCTAGCTTTATGTGTTTCCACTTTCCCTTCCACATATCTCTTCTTCTTGTAGATCCACTTACACCTTATGAGTTTAATCCCAACCAGTAAGTCTACAAGTTCCCACACCGTATTGGATTTCATAGAATTCATCTCGGCATCCACGGCCTATTTCCAAAGCTTGGAATCAACATCCTTATAGCCTCCTCGTAAGTGAGTGGGTCATCATCCTCATGATTGGCTTTAGTATTATAAATACTACCATCATAGATGAAGAAGTTTGGTTTCTTAGAAACTCTCCCACTACGATGGATTCCCTTATACTGTTGATTTTTTGCAGGTCTTTTTACAACTTTCTCGAGAATTTAACTTGGTGATTGTTCTACAACTCCCGAAGGTTCCTCGATTATCACTTTACTTACAAAAGAATCAATCAATCATAAAAAAAAAAATTCTTTTGAAAGAAAAACCAAATAAGTGAATGTGAACTGTGCACCAAGTAGGGTCCCAAGAAAGGGAGTCAAAATTTAATCCCTTAAAAATCAAGTCTTTCCTAGCCAAACCCAATCCTAGACATGCACCTTCTCCTAACCACACTTCTCACAGTAATCGAATAATCAAAAGAAGTGAATAGAACAATATAACATATGTATTTTCTTATTACCATGCTTCTTTATTTTAATCGATCAATTGCGGATCATCTTTTATATATATCACAATTATAATAGTACATAATATAAATATTATAAATAATTAAAAAACAAATATATAAGGAGATGGGTAATTAAAATCAAATTGCTAGCCAAGGTTTCCATGGTTCTATTTGTAACAGCCCATTTTTCAGTGGTGTCAGAAATAGTGATTTCGGGACCACAAAATCGAAAAGAAAACTTTTATAATGAGTGTTTAAATTAAATAAGTCAATAATAATTTTATATGGAATTTTGAATTGAGGAATTTTAATTATTGAATTAAAAGTTAGTATAAGTGGTTTGGTTCAAAAGTCAAGTGGTTTTAGAAAATAAGGTATCAAGATCTCGTTTCTGAAATTAAGGGTCATAAATATTTTTATTAAATATTTACAAAGTCTTATAATATGTGGATTGAAGTTTGGTTGAGTAATTTTGATGATTAATTGCTCAATTAAGGAAAAAAGGAGTAAATTGTAAAAGAGGTCAAAGTTAATTGCTATTGATTAAAACTAGCAAAGGGACCAAAATGGTAATTAAACCATGGTCAAAAAGTCCAAGCGGTAGTGGATATGATTGATTCCATTAACTTTTGGGTTATTTGTTCATTTAGTCCTTATTAGTTGAGAACTAAATTGAAAACAAATTTGTTTAATCGAAATTTAATATAATTGAAGGACCAATTATGTAATTGGATCCTCTTTATATGGCCTAATAATATAAATGATATGAAACTCTTTAGATTTTTTTAAATTGCAATTAAATCCTAATAAAATGAGGATTTTCTAATTAGCTTAATTTAGTATGATCGAGAATGTTGGTTTTGAGGCAACAAATTCATGTGTCAGACCGTAAATATTAATTATTTAATATTTACTAGGTCATTAGTATTGTATTAAAATTTAATTATGAAATTATATCGATTAAATAGTTAATTAATTAAAAAGGAGTAAATAGTAAAGGTTGAAAAAAAGGGGGTTTATTAGTTAAAAGGGTACATCAATGTATCTAGATGGTAATTATACCATATTTTTATATGTTGGACAAATATGGATATGTTTAAGTGATTTTATACGTTATAATTAAAGGTTAATTTTGTAAATTGAAAACAAAAGAGTAAAATATTAAGTTAAAAAAATGATAAAATAATATCATCATCTTTCTTTCTTTATTTTTTGGGTTGAAAAGCTTAAACTCCATAGCCAAGGAGAAGCAAGCTTTCGGTCATCTAGGGTTCTCCAATTTAGTAGGTAAATCTTGCCTGTTTTTAATAATTTTTATGTTTTTGAGTTCATTTTAGTTTAATCTAGCTAATCCAAGAACCAATTTGTGATTTTGATAAATGTTATAATTTTTTCCATTTGATGAATAAGCTTTTTCTTGAAAGTTTATGAAAGATTTATAAGCTTGGTTGTTAGATTTGATGATTTTGTAAAGTAATTTTTAGTAATTTTTATGTTAAAGGAATAAATTTGTAAGGACTTGATGTGAAATATTGAAAAATGTGGGCTTTATAAATGCTTATAAACATTTAGAGAGCTGGAAATTAAAAATAAAATGGTTAATTTGCAAGTTTGAGCTAAAGGACTAAATTGAATAAAAGTGAAAAGTTAAGGGCAATTTTGTAAAAATACCAAAAATGCTTAATTGCATCACATGATTAAAAATTCATGTTGATTTAAATAATTGAGTGAATTTATTGTAATAGATCAAGATCGTTTTAATGATCGTGAAAAAGAGAAAATTACGGATTTGTCCCTAGAGTTCACTTTAACTGCAATTTCATCCGGTAAGTTCATATTGTTAAATTTCAATTTAAATTGCACATTATTGTATTGTAAATAATTGCTGTGAGTTTGGGATGATGATCGGAAGTGTGGAAGACGAAAACAAAGGAAAGGAAAAGATAACGGGCTTTGAGCCATAAATGTAAAAGGTCCGATGATTTTGTGTCATCGTGAGTATACGAATCCTATTACGGATTAACAGGTTCGATGATTTTTTGTCATCGTGAGTATATGAATCCTATTACGAATTAAAAAGTCCGATGACTATATGTCATCGTGAGTATTAAATGAGAAATGAATCCTATTACTGATTTAGGGTCCGATGACTCTGTATCATCGTGAGTTATCAGATGTGAATTGAAACCAACCACGGATGTACATAGCTTACTCGGTTTGATTGATTTGAGATTGTACAACTCTTGAAGTTTGGTAATCTATTTAACTCTATGAACTTACTAAGCTATGTAAGTTTACCTATGAAATTATTGTTGTTTTGTAAATTCTATTTGCTGCTTGAAGATAGGATTGTTTCGAAGAAATCATACTATCTCGAGAGCTTGTTCGGTAAACTTTAAATCACTTGGTTATATGGCATGTACTAGGATGTTAAATTGGTATTTGGCTCAAGTTTGTCAAGTTTAAGTAGAAAGATTGAAGAATACATTTTGAATTATTGTACAATGCTTGCTTGGTTTGAATCTTGTTATGCTTGTTGAATGAATAAGAAGTTTATTCACTTGAATTGATGTTTACAAATGATTTGGCAAGAAAATAAGTATGAAATTGCTTTACTTTGATGTGTGTGGCTAGGTTAAGTTAGGTACTTGTTGAATGAATTTTATGGAAATTTTGCATGTTGTTGTTGCTATTTCGTAGGTTCACACGGCCTGATACACGGGCCAGTATACGGGCGTGTGCTCTGGGAAAATAGTTGCAGAGTTATACACGGGCTTACACACAACCGTGTGGTCTTATTTCGAGCATACAAACAGCCCAGCACACGGTTTCACACACGGGCATATGGGAATTTCGCATGATCATACGGCTTGTCACATGGTCTGTGACACGATCGTGTAAGGGTATTTCGTGTATGCACACGATCTAGGGCACAGTCATGTGACCTCTATTTCACTAACTTTCAATGTTTCGAAAAATGTTTTCACTAAATTACAATCAAGTCCTTATGAATTGAGTTGATGAACAAAGTATGAATAGTGAATTATAAATGTATATCAATATATATAACTATTAAATCAAGAATGATGTAGAATTAAGATATGAATATGAAACGATTTTGAGACATGAATGTATGTACCCTCGAAACCCTAATCGGTGATAGTATCGAGTTTTGGGTGTTACAATTACATGGTGATAGTAAGAATGATTGATGTAGCTTGGTTGATAGTTGTGGTATTGTGATTTGATATAGAATACAAATGTTATGATAATTGATATGAATATTGACTCTTTCTTGTCTAGTTAGTAATGGAAGTTGTGTTTGAGACACAAGGTTATGTGATCCTAAGTTCTTGTATGAATATACTTTATCCGTGATTGATTTGTATGTATGAAAAAAAACTCGTAAAGTTTTGTAACCCTGAGACCCTAGACCGAAGATTGTTACGATTTTTGGGTGTTACACTATTTCTAGAAAATAAATGGAAAAATAAAATTATATAGTATTTCGCCACAAGGCCTTCCTTGGGTCTACAACTATCATCGCTCCATCTTCTCCTCATCACTGACTAACTTTTCGAAAAAATTACATTTAAGTCCTATGTTGGTTTTCAGCTCACAAGAATTCTATGAATTTAAAAAAATAGCCCTACGTGAATATGATAGTCCACGGTCTATTTCCTAAGAACCACAACCTTGGCAAAAATAAAAATTATATAACAAAGATATAATATTGCATCCATTCTCATATATAACTCAAAACATGTATAAGATCTAAAGAATGACACATTCTACGTAATCAAATCATTTAAGAAGAAAAGAAAATTTTTTTGATTATCTGTTTATAATTATAAATAGAGCACAACCTGACTATGATACCAATTGTTGGTAAATCGAATTTGGAAAATGCAATGAAAAAAAATTTAGGGAAAAATCAAAGTTTTAAAATGTTTTTTCAAAACAAGAACTTGGTTGTGATATCTAAAGTAATAAACACTTAATCAAAATTGTACATTTTCGATTCCTTTAGGATGAATGCTTTGACTGAGTAATCTTCTCCACTATCCTCAAGCTCACGCCTATCGAATGTGAGCTCGCTTCAAATCAGAAAATTTTTCACAAAAAATACTAGTGGGGTAATTTAGTGATTTCTTTAAATTTTTGGGTCAAATTGTAAATAAGAAAAATATCTCTAGAAATTTTCTGAAATAATTTCGTCAAAGAATTTTCTCTTTACAATTTTCTTTTAAATTCAAGTGTAAAAAATAATGAGTAAGTCTCTCTTTATATAGGGAGAGTTTAGAGAATTCAAGTATGATTAACTTTAATCACTTTAATATTAAATTAATATAATATTTATCAAGACAAATATTAGATTAAATTTAATATTAAATCTTATTAAATTAGTAGAATATTTATCTACAAGTTAAATATTAAATTATATTAAATATTAAGATATTCACTTTAATATTAAATTAATAAAATACTATTAAGATAAGTATTAAATTTAATTTAATATTAAATCTATTAAAATAATATTATTTTTGGAATAGTTAATCTGAAATCAATTTCTCTGGTAGGAGTAAAATTCTTCCACTACTCAACCATCGGAAAACCATCGTCGTCGTCACAACCATTGGCACCGTCGTGTCCGACGATGCAGGTGCGACACCCTCACGGGTCATGGCACCTTGAGTTGGTTCGATTGCTACCGGTTTAGTTCGGGTCAGTGATAACCTGACCGATCTGGTTTAGCCACCGGTTGAACTGTCGACCCAATTTCACACACCGGACCCAATTCGACTAGTTTTGGGTCTCAGTCTCAATTTTGGGCTCCCAGACTCAATTTACGATCTCAGGTCCAATTTTGAAGTTCAATTACCCATTGGACCAATTGTATGACTTGAAAATTAATTTCCAAAAATATCATATTAATTTTAATTAATTTGATCAAATTTAATTTTCCCAAAAATCACTTAGATCGTCCAAATTAATTTTTCAAGAAAATTCTTTAATAAAATTCTCTAGTTGAACAATTATTACGACTGCCCAATTTAATTTCGTATCAAATAAATCGACTCAATTACATTATTTCCAAAATTGTGGAATTTACTTATGATTCAAATGCAGTCCGATTGAGCTTTTGTTGAGCTAGCGGAGGGATCAATTGGACATGTACAATTAGGCTCTAGTAATTGCAATTATGTCTAGAAGCATCATTCCGATAATTCGCAATTACTTAATCATGGAGTCAGTCCACTATAAGTACCATGATTGAAAACTCCTTATTGTATATACTCTTTACGAAAGTAATTCATCCAACTGCTTTGATGAATGACCTCGTCATGTGTGTGCTACCCTCATATGATATCCTTGATTCCTTTGAGTTAAATCCTTTCACTCAATACAATCCTATTTTATCTCATTATCATCATTGTGTCTTCTTAATGATTAATATGATCACCGTCAACAAATAACTGTGATAAACAAGCATCCTGTGGCTACGTTCCATATTTATCAATCCACACAGTGCCAATGAGAGGACATCGTTAACTCTTTAATCGAGCTATGAATTTCGTTGTTGCTGGTAAAGTCATGTCATACACAAGTCATGTGCCCAACATACCGGCTATGGGTTCGATCATCATTAAAGCATAAGCCTCAACTTATATCAAAGCACATAAGTTACACACGCATGGTCAGTGACTAACTCAAGATTTAAGTAAATCACACCATGAACGTCACAAGTGGATTATTTCACAAACGGATTCAAAATTAATTCATCTTAGGTCCAGTCCAATGTATCATTCTTTCAATGAATACACCTATCTTTACTCGTGGAATCAACTGCTCTGATAACCAAGACTAGCCATCTCTCCAATTGGGACAACATAATAATCCTTCTAGGTATTTGAATCAAATGCTCACTTTGATTCTTTTATGAGATTACAGACTCGTTTAAATTATCTATTGAAGTAAGTTGTTTTTCTCACAATGTAAATGTTCTTACAGTGCCACATATCATCAGTTTGAACTTAGACAATCAATGAACTAATATTTGCTTGTCACAATTTCGCTATTCATGCAAAAGATGAAAGACAAAAATACAAAAGACATAATAGTAAAATGTGAAATTAACTTTATTTATTTATTCATCGTTTAAATAAATAGAAAACGGTTAAATGTTTACTACAATATGGACACATTTCCCAACTAAGACAATGAATCTCTCTATTTGGACTTTTTAATTGACTTTCTCAATTTCAATTAGACCAATGATGTGTTTAGATTATCAATTAATACATGTTGTCTTCTCGCATTATGATCCGACCATGTAATGCAATTTAATATTAGTTAAACATTATATAATCATTTAGCCAATATTTACTTTCATTTTGCTTGCGTGAAAGCCGTTAAGGACAATATGCAAAATATATTAATGATAATGATGGAGTTTTATTAAACCAAATTATTTTAAAAATTACAAGTACATAAATGTAATCACACACTAAAGGCACTAGATCTCATCATGCTTAAATATTTCTCTCAAAACTCATGATAATTTATTAAAAGGCGTAATGATAAATTTAGCCTTCGATATTTATATTTTTATGAATTTGGCTCTTATTCTTTTTTAGTTAAAATTTGCTATTAACCTTTCAAAAAGAGTCAAATCACTTTTATTTCATGCAAACGTTTGACTAAAACATTTTTTTAACAATGTTTGCATAGCAATCTATGTGGTAATCCACGTGTACTTTATTCTGATATGATACTATTTGTCTTATATATCATGTCAACAAGTAATTCAAAAAATTATAAATATAAAAAATAATATTAAATTAAAAAAGAATAAAAAAGTTCATAAATTCAAAAAAAAAGGATAAAGTACATATGGATTGTCTTGTGACTGTCATGTTTAAATATTGGCATAATCACAAATTAAGCCCCTAATGCTTACTTCTTTTGTCACCATTTTTCTTTTCTTTTTTTAACTTAATTTGACCCTTAACCTTTCAAAAAGAATCGAATTGTTGTTTTTTAAATGGAAAATTGACTAAAACGTTAAATTTTTAAACATGTCAACTTGCATAACAATCCACATGTACTTCATGCTTTTATTTTTATTTTTATTTTTATGAACTTTTATAATTTTATAAGAGAAAATATTTGATACACTGCTAGGAGAGTTTTTAGACTCCACAAACAAGGTCAGGATAATGGCAAGTGCCTTATAAGGGTATAGCAAAATATTTTTAAAAAACTAATATATATATATATATATATATATATATATATATATAAAAAGGGACACATGACAATGTTTTAAGGTTGCTTGTGAAATAAAAAAAATACACTGCAATGTACCAAATACCTTTTTTATAATTTTAGATTTATTTTTATTGTTTTGAATATTTTTATAATTTTTAAATTATGTGTTGGCATGACATATAAGACAAATAATATCATATTAGCATGAAGTAGACAACTGACATGTAGGTTGTCATGCCGACATTGTTAAAAAAAATTGATGTTTAATTAGTATTTCCATTAAAAATAGTGGCTTGACCCTTTTTGAAAGGTTAATGATCAAATTTAACTAAAAAAGAAATCAAATTGACAAAAAATGTCAACATTAAGACTTAAAGTTATCATTATACCTTAAATTTTTAATGTTTTAATCAACATTTTTGTTAAAAAAAAAAATCAACTCACCTATTTATTAAAGGTTAATGGTCAAATTAGATTATTATTTTTTTAAGGCTAAAGGCCAAATTTAACTAAAAAAATAAGGGTCAATTTGATAAACTATATAAATGCTAAATGCCAATTAGACAAAAGATATAAACATTAAGGGTCAGATTTGTCATTATACCTTAATTAAAATCAAGAAATATTTTTGAACCAAAATCAATAAGAAGAAAGAAAAGATGGAAACTTGTTGAAACCGCAGATTTTTTAAGTAAATCTCACAAAGAAAAATACCTATAAAACAAGATGAATTAAACTAACAAATGAATTATCTATTTATTGAATACAAATTGGGGGATAAACAAAAGAAATCCAAACAAAAATGAAGAAAAGTCCATATTTTTTATTGAAAATGAGAGAGTATCCCAAAAACAAACTAAAATATTTTTTAACTTATGTAAAAATACCTTTTTCTGAAAATTTCACAAAATAAAAAATAAAAATTCTGAAAAACCTTTCATATAGTTAATATACAATTATAAAAAAAATCGAAAAATGAACCTAAACAAATTCAAATTCATCTGGGCATTCTTTTATCAAGTTCGTAAAATAGTTTTTATAATTTTAAATAAAATTTTACATTTTAAAAAGATTTTTTAGATTTTATATTTTAATTTGAAAATAATAATATAAGAAAACAGATTTCATTTAAAAAATTTAAAATATACAGAATCGCAAAATAGCTTTGCAAATTCACGTGAATCTAAATAATTCAATTTGTCCATGTGAATCACAATAACTATTTATCCAAATTCAATTTATCTAGATTCATTTAAAATTGAAATAATTTTTATAATTTTTTTATGAATTTAAAAAGATTGATTGTTTATTCATGTTTACCACCGTGGTATCTAGTTATGTTCACATTTGCGACTAAATAGATCCAAGAAAATAGCTACCTATCATATTCAAATGACCAAATTCAAAGGGATCTGCTGCTCAGGGTGGTTATGGTAGTAATTTACAAGTCAGAAGCCCCTTGGACATCTTATCTGCTGCTCAGGGTGTTTGCCTTCCCGTCATATTCAAACGCTCCCTTATTCTACCACACCATTAAATTTATTCAACAGATTGAAGGCTCACACTAAAAGAAAATCATAATTAATACAATTGATCTGAAATTACAACAAAGACGATTTTCTTAAGTGTATATATATGTATATAAGAGAAGAGAAGTCTAGAAAAGCAAAAATAAATGAAACATATGGCATGGTGCAGGTTCAGTAAACATGTGCAATCTACTCTCTTCCTGATAACGCATATTAATTTACAGTCATACACGAAAACAAAAAAAAATTTACTCCTTACCAAATCGCCTCATTCCTTGATAAAAGTTCCTGAACAAGTTATCGTATGTTTGGACCGTGTCATCATTGCGAACCCATCAGATTGCTAGGGCTGTTCTTGCACCTTCTGCTTCAAGAAGGAACCATTCCCAAATAAAAATAGCTGGATTCTTCAAATGAGCTATTTATACTTTACAGGTTTTAAGAAAGTTCTTCCTTGTTGAACTTGTTCCAAGCTTCCTGTTTCAATGCATATAAATTAAAATCTGAAAAGCCACGAGAACCGTTGTCAACTCTATTTTAGTTTAGAACCACCGAAGTATAACGAAAACTATAGTTTGTATTAAAATGATTACAAAACAAGCCTACTCAATTTAAAAATCAATCCATTTCAAACAAGTTTACTCAAAGAACCATCACAATGGCTAATTACTCGGTAGACTGACTAGACCCACCACACCAAAAATCAGAGTTTTGAACTTCATTTTTTGTAAAGGATGCAATGTGTTCATTGAGGAGACAACTAATGTTAAAAATGATACCTTGTAAATGACAGTGAAACTCATACGTACCTTGAGAATATCAAAAACCTTTTCAGCTGTATATTTCTGTTCAAGAGTGGCACCTTTCTGCTGAACCTTATCAGGGTGGACACATAATGTGGCCTTTCTATAAACTTTTTTGACTGAGCCAGAGGTGATCAAATCAGTCAATGAAACTGGCTCCCAGCCACATTCAGGCCAAAGTACCTATTTGTTAAGGTAAAAGGTTACTTATCCGAACCAAGAAGCCAAATGTTCTAGATATTCAATAATTATTTCAAAAAATTAAACAGATAATTTCTTATTAGAAGAAAAATACAGAGAATAGGAAAATGATGAGGAACACACCTGTTGCAATGATGAAAGCAGTGCACGCATATTGCCTTCCTTCCCTGCAGCCCAGCGTTTTATCTCAAAATCCATAGCTTCAGCAATCCTCTATCAAAATCAAGGCAAACAACAAACTCTTTAAAATTCAAGATTTCATTAAATATGAATAAAGAAATGGTGCAAAAGCATGTAAATCGCATGCAGCCAAGAAGAATAAGAAACCCCATATGTAACCTACAATTAAGATATCAACTGAACTACTTACATGTCTTTCTTCTTGCTCATTCTGTGATTGACGATCACGCTGATTCATATCAGCAACTGCTCTTGCCTGGCACAAAAACAACCTAGACTGCTGAACTATGTTTTACAAAGAAAATATACAAACTTTAAAATACACACACACACATACAAATATAGCAAGAAAGGTGCCATGGTTAGTATTTGCCTGGCATTTTTGCCAGCACATTATGCATATCCAAGATCAAAATGACATAGGTAAGTCTTACGAAAGGAACTAAAGGATCGGCGATTCAGGTGAGTAGCAATGTGAAAACTTCTCAAGTATCAATACATGGATGGAAGAGCTAGATGCTTGGCATTTCTTTAAAATTTTGTCCTGGAAAATTAGTCTTGTGCTTGGGTTGACACCCTATTGGATGCCTCAGGCTATGAAGTATTTACTTGTGTGTGTATACATGTGAGGGAGCATGAGTGAAAAATCAGAAACTTGAAAGTAAATTTCTTCTTATACTTCTACTAATCAATGCTGTTAAGGCGCTTGCCTAGGCGTTACGGCACAGCGAAAAATCGACATTAAGCTTTAACATTCTTAGGCGAAGCGATTTTACTGGGTGCTTGCCTTAATGTGCTTTTACTGCGCTTTAGGCTCTAAGCTAGGCAACAAAAAAGCTAGCTTGAGTGAAGCAGTGAGCCAATTTTAATTTTTTGTACTTTTTATACTCAATAGAATGAAGCGGTGGAGAGGCAACTTTTATTTTTTATTTTTTCAACTCAAAGACTCGAAAGAAAAATATTTTAAGGAAAAAACCCAAATACCCATTGAAGCAACTTTAAACTTTTAAGTTTCTTTTTCCTTTTTTATTTTCTAAAGAAAAACTGAAATATTATTAATTCCTAAGCTGACTTTTAACTTTTCTTTTTCCCTTCTTTTTTATTTTAAAACTCAAAATATTATTATTTCCCTTTATTTTATTAATTGTAAACCTACTATTCCTCAACTTTATTAGTTAAAACCAGATACAGACACTACCAAGCAAAAGGTAAACATGTTTTTTTGGGTTAAAATGTGCCAATAGTCCCTGTACTTGTATTTTTTTAGGAATTTAGTCCCTCTACTTTTTAGATTTCCAAATTCAAATCTAACGGTTAACACTGTTTTTCATTTTGTTAAATTTATTGCCCTGACATTTCAAAATAGAAAAACTACTCACTTGGTAGCTA
The DNA here is from genome assembly GCA_005610355.1 of Gossypioides kirkii. Taxonomy (NCBI): domain Eukaryota; kingdom Viridiplantae; phylum Streptophyta; class Magnoliopsida; order Malvales; family Malvaceae; genus Gossypioides; species Gossypioides kirkii. The sequence continues at coordinate 22,518,934 of CP032248.1, forward strand.
TATAATTAAAAAAAATATTGTAATTAACCTGAATTTAACAAAAAAAAGTTTAAGAGTATTAACAGTTGGACCTGAATTTTGAGATCTAAAAATTAGAGGCACTAAACTCTTGGAAGTGCAAGTACAGGGACTAAATTCCTAATTTTCGAGAAGTACAGGGACTATAAGCATATTTTTACCTTTCTTTTAATCCTCTATCTATTCTATTATTTCTTATTCTTTTAATTCTTTTTCTCCTCCTCTATTTTATTTTCCTATTGCAATTTCTTTGCAATAAGTTTGGTAATATAAATTCCAAGCAAAAGATTGATATATTTCTTTTTTTAACCATTATTGTAATTGTGAAACCTGAAAGTACTGTAATTTTTTTTATTTTTTAACTAACAGACCAACCATAATACAATGTAGTGTGTATTTATATGTACATGCATGCGCCTTATTTTACTCAGGCGAGCGTTTTTTTTTTTTTTTTTGTGCCTTGACCCTCGGGCTATAGAGGACTTTGCACCTTGACGAGCCTAGAGTCCTTGACAACACTGCTACTAATCTAATTTACGCCTAATAATTAAAGAATAAAAATAACTTTAAGGTAAGAGTATACACACCACTCTGTCCTGGGTCCTTTGATGACGTCCCAATCTGGCTCTTCGTCTTTCTTCACTTTCCCCAGCAACTTCCTCAAATTCTCCAGACATCGAGGCAGCTTTTGGGAACAAAAATTATAAAAAAGATTAACATAAAAGAGCTAATGTTCAAATATAACTTCCATAGCTAGACATAGTCCATTTCTATATTGCAGCAACATAAAATACCTCCAAAAATAAAAGAGAGGTCATCCATTCCATTCATCATAGTGACAGGAGAAGCCTTCTTTGCAGTGGATGATGCACCTGCAGATGTCTTTTGCTGTCTATTGTGCATATTTTTATCAAACATAGGATCCTAATAAGAACATAAAGAAAGAAGTGATATCAATGAAAAGTTCCGCAGTTTTCAATAAGTGGTGTACTTTTTACATCTATAGTGCTCACCAAAGTAGTTGCCCTCGTCTTTGGTGCACTATTTGATCTGGAACTCACACCAAAAAAGGATTCCAGGTCATCTTCTCCATTTGATTGAGTCATTTTTGTAGCATCTTCAGCTTCTTTAGATCTACTAGACTTATTGTGCGCTCTCCCCATGGCAAAGTCCTGAAGTTCATCTATCAGAGATGCACCAGAACTCTTGGCTACATCAAGAATGCTCTCAATAAGCTAATGATGGGATCAAAAAAGAATTATCAAATTGAGCTTAATTTTTTTCTGAAGGATGAAGAAGAACCTTTATCTTCTTTAGAAACTTGTGCTGGTTTTGGAGGAGGCCTAAATGATTGTGAAGCATTTGAAGAACCACGAGGCTTTGTTCCTCCAGATTGATTAAGAACGCTGAATTCTCCCAGTGGATCCATGGGGGCTTCTGAGAAATTACATTCTGAGCCAAAATCAGAGTCTAATACAACAAAAGGTTCCTCTGATGATCTGGTTGACTTGGTTTTCTTAACATTAGTCCTACATAACGAACAATTGAAAAAATCAAATAAGAATTTTTAATTTCTACATACTAACATCATGATCATATCGATGCAGCTACTTCATAACATCCACCAGCAAATATGTGCACCAAATGTGTGATACAAAATCATAGTTATTGCTGAAGTCAAATACATAACAACAGGGTCCAAAGAACAGCTTCAATATCTTTTACTTCCTAACCAGGAACACTAACTCAACAATTTCCATTGCAATATTGCCTATGAATGTATAGCAAGTAATAGATTGCAAGCGGTCACAATTTTATGTTTAAGAAGCAAAATAAGACAGGAATAAAATAACTAGTTCCGAAATCATGAGCTTTCAGTTGCCAATATTGATCTCGACCGAACATCTACACACAACAATTCATGAAAAAATTATTATTCAGATCCATAAATTTATCTGTCATATTGTATTCTTGAAAACTTCAGAGCTAACTTATCCAAACTAATCCCCAAAAGACAAGTTTTGTATCAGAAAAAAGTAACAACTCTTACAAGTCACAATTATGAAAACAACTATTGTCCATTATTCTACCAATGCTTGATTTCTTAACTAAAAACCATTATTATCCATCTCCATTATCAGCAATACATTAATAATACACAAGAATCAAACGGCAAATTATTCATCTAAAACTTTAACACTCAAATCAACACTAATCAAGCAGAAAATATATAGAATTTTTGGTGATAAATTATATTCATTTTTAGCAAGTATAAGTACCTATTAACTGAAGGGCTGCTTGCACCGAACCCAGGTATCAAATCATCAACACCAGCCTCATTATTCGCCGAAGCCCACGATCCATTCCTGCGAGAACTCTTCAATTTCGCCGCCAAACCACTAAAATCACCCAGCAAGTCACCGGCAGAACCCTGTTGCTTGGTGGAAGAGACAAAGGATCCAAAATCATCATTGTTATTTGCATTTTGTGAGACGGGCATTCCTCCAAATAAATCATCAACAACGTACGAATTCGCAGATGAAGATTTTGAGCCTGAATTCAATAACATTGAAGCCAAATCGAAAGATGATCCGTTAGTGCTACTGTTATTATTACTTGTATTAGATTGCCTCGTCGTGGCGTTTTGAAAACCACCAAAATCGTCGCCCAAACCAAAAGAATTACGGGAGTTCTGCTTGGGGAAAAAGTCGTGATCGTCAAGCAAAGAACCGTTACTGGGACCCGAGTTTCCCGAGGATTTTGAAGAGAACGACATGGGGTTTCGGTTCGAGCCTGAATCGAACCCGAAACCCCAGTCGGTGGTTGCGGTAGCAGCAGCGGTGGCGGTGGATCGTTTGGCTTGCGACATCGGAACCGATTTTCCTTGCGGTTTTAAGCCGTAACGCTCTGTTAAAACGCCAAATTCGTCCATAATTTCACACTCTTTATCAAAAAACCAAATGGATAGATATCTTTTGTGTAAATCAAATATATGGGTATTTCCCAGAAATGAATTCCAACAGATCTAGGAATCCGAGATTGAAAACTTTCTTTGGGCAAAAACAAAGGAAAAAAAACTATATAAAATCGGGTATTCAATGAAATTTTATCATTTTGAGGGCAGAAAAATTGATCCGAGAAAGAGAGTAACGAAGGGAGGGTTAGGATGCAAAACAAGAAACGATAAAAGACAAAAATGGCGAAATTCAATAGAGGGAGATAAAAATTTTCCGAGGAAGACGAAGAAAAGGTCTTTTCTCTCCGATTCTTCCCCTATCTTTCTTAGCTGAGTGATGGGCCATCATATCTGCCGGTCTTTTTATTTTTATTTTTCATTTTAAGTGCTAGAAAATTTAATATGATAACTAAATAAATTGTTAAACATCCAAAAAAGTTAAAAAAAAATTGTCAATTTATCAATTGGCTATAGAATTTTAATATACTCCAGCGATAATATATGGAAAAAATAGATAAATTTTGGTTGATAAAAATAATAGAAAAACATCAAAATAAAATGTGTTAATTTCATGATATTATCTTACAACAGACTAACAAAATAAATAAATAAATAACTTAACAACAGCAAATAGATAACAACAGCATTTCAAATTTTGCTTAAGACTTTCAAAATTAAATAACTTCAATTTCAAATTTAAAATAAATGGAATCCTATTTATCAAAAATACGATTAAAGTGATAAAAATACGTAATCTCATGTGTTGGTGATGTTCACTATCTCAAGTGTCACATGTGTTCAAGTCACGTTAATCGCGTTTTTATTAAGGTTTTGTTCTCCTTTTATAATTCATAAAAAAAGTGATAAAAATACCATTGAGGTATCTGTATTAAGAGTCGGATTATATTTTATCTTTTTATTAAAAAAATAAATTAATCCATGATATATTATTAAAGGTCCTTATATTAGGAGTTGATTGGCATTTTGCTCCCTCTACTTACAAAATAGATAAATTAATCCGTTTACATTAGATAAAAAGTAAAATAGTTCTATTAAAAATTTTGTACATTTTTATTATTAAGTGCTGATGTGATTAATGAAGCAATTATATAATGACATGTGATCTGTCACGTGTACTTTATATTGACATCATAATATTTAAAAATTAAAATAAATAATTTGCATAATTATTTGAAAATAACATCGTGTATGACATTTTGGAGTGATTTCTTAAATAATTATTAAATGGATTTAAAATATTATAGAAAATTATTTCAAAATTATTAAGAAATTATAAATAATTATTAATTGTTTAAAATTATTAAAATTTATAAAATTTAATTATACACATATAGTATGTTTAAAGAAGTCAAAGTATATAAGTATCTTTTTAATCAAGTTGATATTTTTAGTTAATGAATCCTATTCTATAAATTTATTATAATTCTTAATATTTTTTATAATTTCTTATAATTCAAATATATATACACATATATAATGTAACCTTTAGTAATATTTTTTATCATTAATTAGAAAATTTTAACAAATATTTACAATTTATTATAATTAATAATAATTTTTTAAAATTTTATATAATTTTGTATATTTTTATAATTATTTAAGCAATTGATTTAAAATGAATTTAGACAAATGGTTGTTTAGGCTCATTTGAACTTGAACAATCATTTGTCCAAGTTTATTTAGGACATTATTTTAAATAAATTTTAAATATTTTTCTATAATTTCCTATCATTTTTAATATTTTTTAAAATATATGTTGACGTGACAAATGTTACATCAGTATGAGGTACATATAGGAGACCACATATCGCTGTCTAGTTACTTCGTCAGTCAAATCATCAATTAACAATAGAAATTGATGGAATTTTTAACAAGATCAGTTTGCTCTTTGATCTAATTTACAATTATTAATTTGTCTATTTTTTTAGTAAATAGGCAAAATGTAATCAAACTCCTAGTATAAGAGCTTCCATGATAATTTTACTTAATCCTAATATCTTATTCATCCTCTAATTCCACATCACTTATATAAAAAGAATTGAAAAAACCCAATTTGTCAAAAAAAAAACACAAATGGATGGAAATTTGACTAGAATGGCGAATTTGCTTTTTTTTTAATGTACAGGACCAAATTTTCCCATTTTTAAATGCTGAGGACAAAATTTAATTCAAATCTTAATACAAAAGTTTTTATGATACTTTTACCAATTAAAGCTATTACATATCAGTTCAAACTCCAAATAGGTCTAATATTCGAGAATATTTAACAAAATTATTAAGTTTTAAAATGAGTTTTTTTTAACCCAACAAATTGCTTCAATGGAAAATATGATGTTATTCATCTTAGGAGTCTCGGGTTTGAGCATCTGTGTATGCAAGGTGTGTGTGCGTTGTCAAATAATTAAGAAAATATGAACGGATCCTATCATGTAATCACACCAATACACCAGTCTATTTAAAAAAATTAATAACAAAATTAAGTTTATTTAAAACATAATCTAAGCTTGAGTCCAGCATTCAATATACAAACCTAGTTGAACTCAACTTATTTTTAAATTTATAATATATTATTTTTATTTTATATATTATTTAATTTATATCACATAAAAATTAAATAAAAATATTAAAAATATACTGAGTTATCTATGTTTAAAGTTTTAATAAAAACATATAAAATTATAATAAAATAAAAAACAACCTACATATTTATTTTTTTTAAAAAAGCATAGTTGAATATAAAACAGGTTTGTATGAACTACTTAGAAAGATGGGTAAGTTTAAGTAAAATTGGAATCCAATATGTTAGGGAAAACTGAAGATTAGATTAGTTTAAATTCTATTTTTTTACTGTTATGTGATTCAAATCTTATCACTTGTTACAAAAATAAAATAAGTGTTAAAATAAGGAGATTTGTGGAGTGAAGAATTGAGGGTCGTAGCCCATCACAAATCCCCATTAAACATAAAACTAGACTGGGATTGCGAATTTGCGATCCGCCCCCGCGGTACGAACTATACCACACAAGTAAAATCCTTATAGAACTACACTTTTTCTATATGACATTTATTAGAATAGGTTTTTTAACCTTTAAATAGATGTAGTCAAAACTTCTCTTATATCATTCGGTTTTTAACATTAGTGAATTTCTCATTCCATACCCGTAGTTTTTCCCAAAAAGGTTTCTCACGTAAAATCTATTTATTTATTTTTTTATTACTTTGCGATCGTTCTATTGCCATTATCGATATTTATTATAACATATTCACACTCCACAATGAGTATTATATATATATACACACACATATATATATATATATATATATATATATATATAAGGGTGAGCATCCGATCGAGTTGAGTTGAATTGAGTGAATTTTTTTTTGAGTTAGTTGAATTTACAATTTTTATTTTATCATTCTAACTCGATTTGAAAAAAAAATTATTCGAGTCGAGTGACATGAGATTTAAGTTAATTTAACTCGAATAAATTTATTCAAGTTAAATTAAAAAAATTAAATTAACCATAAATTTTATTGACGGCATGGCTAAATTTCAAGTTACAGAATCTAAACACCATATATATTTGAAAACTCTTTTAAAATAAAATAAGAAAAAAAAAAGAAAATTAGTATGATAAACTTGATTTGATAATTTATTCATTTAAGGCCTCAAATTTGCCATTTTTGAATTTTCAAAGATTTTTAGTAGAATTTTAATAATTTTTAATTTTTGAAAATGTATTTATAAATTTTTGGAAAAAATATTTTATAAATATTTTAAATTTTTGAAAATTGTTTTGAATTATTTTCTTATTTTTTAAAGGGATGGGTTCATACATTTTCAAAACTTTCAGGGATCCAATGGGGATTTACATCAATTTGTTATTTGAGTTATTCAAAATATTCAAATTGATTAAAAAAAATCAAATAACTCGATTTGATTAACTCAAAAATAAATAAAAAACTATTTTTTCGAATCCAATTGAATTTTTCTCACTCCCATATATATTTAAGTAAAGTACGTGTATGGAAAAGATTAAAATATGACATAAGTTTCTTTACTATTCACATATTTAGAATTTAGTCCCTATATTTTATTTATAAGAATTTAGTCCTTTTATTTTTCGAAATTCAAAAGTCAAATCCAACTATTGACACTATTAAAATTATTTTATTAAATTCAAGTTAATTATAATATCATTTTTTAGTTACATGGGTAACAAATGAGTATTTTTACTATTTCAAAAAGACATACTAACAAATTTTTTAAAAAAAGTTAATAATATTAACAATTAAACTTAAATTTTAAAATCCGAAAAGTATAAGATTAAATTTTTTAAACTAAAAGAATAGAGACTTTGGCAAAAAAAGGACTAAATTTTAAATTTATGAGAAGTATGGAACCTATTGCACATTTTAACCTATAAAAACCATAATTTTAAAAAACAAATGAATAAAGAAAGAAGCATTTTTCACAAATTTCTGAAATAATAAAATCATATAGTACAAAGCATCGAATATAATAGAATCAGAACGAAAGTGAAAGAAAATATTGACAAATATTGATGGTCCACAAGGAATGATGACATTAATGAAACAATTATGGAGCGTACGTGATTTCTGCTTCCTAAAATCCAAACTCTAGGTGTGGTTTTTGGTATGACTGTCGGTGCTTACTTTTGTGGCCTTGCCATGTATTACACACCGGCCTGCCACCACTAATCACAGACTTCGTTAGGTTTTGATATTTTTTATTCTTTGGGGGTTTTTTATAGACATGTGAAAAAAAAATTATATTTATTTTTATTAAAATGTGAGACTATCACGTTTAATCATATTATTTGTCAATATCACATTGCATATTTTAATAGTATTATATATTTAAAAAAAAGTACCAAATTGTTTTAAGGCTTTTAAATTTACTTATTCATTAGGTTCAACAAAAGAGTTTAGGTTTCAAGTACGCAGAGGTTGATTTAAGGGGATTGATAGGGGTCTGATTTTCTTTAAAATAAAAATTTTAAATAAAAATTTTATTATTTTGACTTTAAAATTTTTAATTTAGTAAAAGTCAAATTATATTTTGATCCTCTAAAAATGATAAAAAATTGATTTAATCTTTTAAAAATTATAAAGATATAGACAATTTAATTTCGATCCCCTAAAATTTTTCCTAGCTTCGCCCCTATAAATATGTATAAATTGCCAAGTTAAGGTTTATATATATATATTAACTCTTATTTATATTTTAAAAGTTTAAGTTTAAGGGTCATCAATAAAGAAATAAAAAATCAATTGAGTCATTATAAAAAAATACACTTAATTGAGCCATCAGTGACACAAAAAAAATCAATTGGCTGCTGTCGTTAACAAAAATATTAATTGACAGGTTTGACAGTTAATCTCGTTGACGTGACGGACGCAAACCACTAGAAACTACCACGTGGCAATATGCTTGTCACGTCCCATTTTTCTTTAATTAGTTTAATTTAATTATAAGAGAGTGAAATTACAAGCTCTTATGTCTTAAAAATATTAGCGCAATATTAAGAATAAGTAAGAAAATGGTCTAGTGGTAGTAAGCTTCTAAGTTAACTAAATGGTCTTTAGTTTGAATCTCTTTGCTCAAATGTTTTATTTAATTTTTGCACATTTTTAACATGTGCATAATAACCTTTTCCATCCACCTTGTTGCCATTTGGGGAGGATTCCTTTCCTCCATTAGCAAGTCAAACTTGCCTTATGAATTGAAACACATCTCCCTTGTTGCTCCTATATTTCCTCACCTTATCATTCACTCACCCTTATCAAAAGTTCAAATGTTGACCACCAAAACACCCCCTAGCCGGCTATACTCCCCATTCTCCTCTTTTCTTCCTCCTCTTCATCCTTTTTCTCTCTTTTGGCAACCACCACCACCACTCCTAAATTTTTCCTTCACTGCGAGCATTGTAGCACCACCACCGTCCACAACCAACCTTTCCTCCTCTTTGCCTTTCGCTCCTTCTCTCTTCTTCCATCGTGCGCCACCGTGATCGTCGTCGTGAATCGTCGCGAGTCACCTTCTCCTCCACTGATTTTCTTTTCTTATCTCTTTTTCTCTTTTCTTTCAATTGAAAGTGACCGAACCCTCCTCCCTTCTTATATTTTTGCACCACCATCGAACCATCGCACCTTCATTGTCGGACCACCGTCGAGTTGTCGTCGTCGGACCACCATCGTCGTCACCGTCGATGATCGATTTTTCCCTTTTCGATTCCTCTTCCTTTTTTTCGATTCCTTTAGTGATTAAAATCATAATTTTTTTTCATTTATTCAATTATTTTTAGATCACTTAACCATCGATCTCATTCCATTCTTGAGCCTTCGATCATCTCATACTAAATCAAGAGTAAGTAAGGTTGTTCTATTCGTAAATCCTTCGTTTTAGAAATACTATGTCTTGGCCGAATGATATATGGCCTTAATAATTTCGTATATTATTATTATTATTTCAAAAATCATAAGTACTAATGTGATTTCGTACCAACATGAAGGGCCGAACAACAACCCATTGGGAAACCAATAGTGTGACATCGTGAGAGTAACAAATCCAAGTCTCGATTTAAGGGTAAGTGTTGGTAAGGACTATTTTAATAGATTAAAATCCTAAATATTATAAACAAGTATGATAGATCTAATTATATTACGTGTTTGATACGATAGATCGTCTTACCAACTTAGATCCAAGTGAAATCTTCTCAAATAGGATTATGGCCATCGAATCTACGGATTAAGGTGTGGGATCTAACTCTCGTTTTAAATGAAGTTTAATATTATTATTTAAATAAAATATTATTTTATTAATTAATGTGTGAGTACATTAAGTACTCGTGTGGAGTTGAAAAACTCAATCGAAAAGGAAACCAAGTAAGTGTCTCAAACTATTAAGTGTTTGTGAAAATCCGTGATTTGTGATATGTGATGTGTATCATGATGATCTCAACTCTATGTTATGTGAGTTATGGTTAGATTGATATGTGATGATTTAAAATGTGATATATGTATGTGTATGATGTGATCCATGTTTTAATATAAAAATATATATATTAAAGCATGATAAATGAAAACTATGTGATATGTGAAAATGCGAGCATGATACATGCATATGTGTAAAAACTGAGAAACATGAGCTATGAGCATGAATATGTGAAAAATGTGAAAAGTGATATATATATATATATATGTGTGTGTGTGTGTGTGTGTGTGTGTTAAAAATGTCATAGCACATGCATAGGGTGAATTTGTGAAAGGAGGAAGTTATGTGGCAGTTTAACTGCGATTATGTGGTCGTTATTGGTAATTATGTGGTGACTTGTCCATGATGTGTTATATGGTCGTTCATCGGTATCTATGTGGTGGCTTGTCCACAAATGGTGTGTTATTGGATAAACAAGTTTTGGGAAACTTGATATTGGTGTGTAGCGGAGATAGGTAGGAAATCCTCTAAATTGTGCATTGTTCATAAGCATGTCATGATATGTTCGTTAAAGTTGATGATATGTAAATTTTGTGAAAGATGTAAATATGATGGTTTGAATGTATTATGCTATGTGTTAAGATAAGTGTTTGTGTTGATCTCACAGTGAGCCTTTTAAAGCTCACCCATGATATTCGTGTGTCTCAAGTAATCTTCAGAATTAAGGCTTGAATTCGGATCTTCGGAGGGGCTCTCAGTATAATGATTTCTTGGTTGTGGATTTTGAATATGATTTAGGGTTTTTATGGACAATTTGAACTTCTTTTGGATTTTAACTATGAATTTTAAATTGGGTTTGTTTTTAATGATTTTGGGACTTTATTTTTAAGTTAAAAACTGTGACATAGGAACTCTATTTTGATGATTTAGGATAATATTGTATGAATTATTTTTATATGATTTTTTAACAACCAACAAACGTTTTAGTGATTATTAGTCGCTGCAAATATGTGTTTTAAAAAACTAAGTTACAATTCAAATATTTTTATTTTAAAAAGGAACAAATAAATTTATATTGAAAGGTACACGATGTTTTAAAAAATGAAATATTTTCGAGACAAGTGAATTTTTTTCATAAAAACATTTCTGTCATCTTTAAGGCCTATGTAATTACTCAGATTGGATCGTAACATCTAGGCCCGGTTTGAGGGATTACATTTAATGGTATCAGAACTCGATTCAAAGCTTAGACTTTGGGTAAAAGTAATTTTGAAAAACTTCATGCATCATAAAATGGTATTTTGGGAAAAACATGTCACATGTGATTTGTTATAAAGAAATCCAAGATCTCCCGAAGTCGATTCGAGTAAGTGTTCTTTAGATGTGAAACTATATACTTTGAAACTATAAAAATGTGAAAACTATATATTGTAAAAATATAGGAAACTATAGAAAACTTTTAGACTGAGACAAGTTTAGATTGTGAAAAGCGATAAATAAGTGCAATTCGTATAAAAGCGATAAAATAAAATTTCGATTGAAAAATATTCAAGTGATAAAGATAAAACCTATATCTATTGACAGCCTATATAAAACATTAAAATAAGTACTCGTTGTTAGAACTAGAGGAATGAGAGCTCGTGGAGCATCGGGTCAAGGAACCTAAATCGATTCGTCCGCATCTCGGGTACAAACCCCTTAGCATGTTTAGGAGAATGTCGAGCGAGCACCTACTATCGATGAGAGTCAACAAGAGCTTATGAATGAGGCTGTAACAAGCTATGCTGCGAGTGTTGTAATGAGTGGCGAGTGCCCAAACTAGTGCTAACAGTCATGGCACGATTGTTGAGAGGCTTCGATCGAGTAGGGTTGAACTGTTTAAGGGTGTTACTAGGACAACCCTTACCGTAGCCAAGTATTGGTTCGAGGTAACGGAGTGGGTTCTCGATGATATGGAGTGTACACTTGAACAGAAGCTTAAAGGGATTGTGTCAATGCTTCATGATGAGGCTTATCGCTGGTTATAGGCCATTGTGAGAGGCACCCAAGTCGATTGCTTGATATGGAATTACTTTCTAGAGGCATTCCAAAAGAAATACGTGAGAGTGAGGTATGTTGAGGCTAGGAGACTCGAGTTCATCAAGCTAAGGTAAAGTAATATGTCCATGGCTGATTACGAGGTGGAATTCCTAAGGCTTAATCACTATGCTCCGGGAATGGTAGCTAGTGAGCAAGATAAGTGCGTCCAATTTGAATTTGGGCTTAGATTTGATTTGTTGATGCAAGTGACTCCACTGCAAGAGATGGAGAAGCTTTGGTGGAGAAGACCAAGATTTATAAGGAGGTTAAGTGCATGAAGCGAAAACCAAAGGAGCAAGTGAGAGCTCTTGCTAAGACAGACTCAAGTCTTACTGGACAAGCTCCGCGTCCAATTAAGCAAGCCAGAGGTGACCGACTCCGCTAGAATTTATCGTAGTGGGGGACAGGATCCAGAATTGTGCCATCTATGGCAAGAGACATTTGGGTGAGTGTTGGCGAGGCATGAGTGCATATCTAAAATGTCACCTTTGTACCCAGAAGACATGAACGAAATTTGTCAAAAGCGAAAACAATGACAAGTAATTCTTTTTCTATTACCGTATATTTTAATTGTACTCTTGTCAAGGTTCGACTAACATAATAGATGAGATGGAAAATCTTATTCCTCCGTTGTCCCAACACAACTCCTACTGCATAGTCACTTGCGTCACACATCAATTTCAATGATGAACTTTAATATGGGGTAATGATGATTGGGGCTGAAATTAATCGTTTCTTTAATTCTTCAAAAACTGTTAAACAATCATCATAAAAATTAAATACTAAGTTTTTCTCCAATAACTTGCAAAGTGGTTTGGAGATTTTGGTAAAATCTTCAATGAATCTATTGTAAAACCTAGCATGTCCTAGAAAACTCCTAATGCCTTTCACAGACATTGAAGGTGGGAGTTTCTCCATAACATCTATCTTCGCTTTGTCAACTTCTATTCCTTTTCTTGCAATTATGTGTCCCAAAATCATGCCCTCTCTTACCATGAAATGACATTTCTCCTAGTTGAGAACGAGGTTTGTCTTTTCGCATCGTTTGAGTACTTTGGCTAAATTATCTAAACAATCATCATAAAAGTCCCCAAAAACAGAAAATTCATCCATAAATAGTTCCAAGAATTTTTCAACCATGTTAGTGAATATAGCCACCATACACCATTGAAAAGTTACAGGTGCATTACACAAACCAAAAGGCATACACCTGAAAGCAAACATACAGTATGGGTATGTGAAGGTTGTCTTATGCTGATCTTCTAAGGCTACAAGGATCTGGTTGTGTCCTGAATATCCATCAAGGAAATAATAGTAATCGTGTCCTACAAGTATATCTAACATCTAGTCTAATAATGGAAATGGAAAATGCTCATTCCAAGTTTCCTTATTTAACTTACGGTAATCAATACAAATCCTCCAACCTGTAATTGTCTTGGTTGGAATTAGCTCATTATTTTCAATTTTACAACTGTGATGTCACCCTTCTTTGGCACACATTGGACTAGACTCACCTAAGACCTATCAAAGACATAATAGTTAAACGTGAAATTAACTTTATTTATTTATTCATCGTTCAAATAAATAGAAATTAGTTACATGTTTACTACAACATGGGCACATTTCTCAACACACTGTGGGTGTTGATTTTTCAGGACTACTCAGTTGCGGTTTTGTCTCAATGGAGATCACATGAATAAGATTCTGCACTGTGGGAGATTCAACTTCTTGTTGAACTTTGATCGTGCTATGAACGTCACAGTAATTATGTGTAAGCGTACACTGTCGATGCAAGTATAGTAGACAGATGTATAACTTATATGATATCGATCCCACGAGGATGGTTGTTCGTGTCTATAATTGTCGATGCAATGAACATGTAATTGAAATAAAATTGAGTGATTGATTTTTCGAAGCAATAATGTAAATTTAAAGAAGTAATGCAATGATAATGAAATGGTGTCGCTGACGTGAAAATCGACAGAACACTAAGTGTGGCTCACAAGGTTAAAAATAACAGGTAATTGTTACTGCAAATAAACACAATGAATATCTTACCAAACTTGGCTTTTCTATTAGATCTAAGACTTAAACATGCGTACTAACCACACCTTTCAGTGTTGACAATGCGACATATTCAAGAACAAGTGGATTAAATTCCTTCAATCCCCAAGCAACTTCCATTATCTTGCTTGTTAATTTAATTTGTCGTTACACCTTCTAATGTCAATGATTGCAATACACTTTCATGGTCAAAACAATTAAACCCAAAATTGACAATAAAGGCAAGATTGAAGTAGATATCATTTAGTCTAAAAATCAAGAGTACTTTCATACAACTTGAAATAACTTGGATTACCAGCGTTAAAGAAAGAGAAATAACAGAACAAATGGGGTATTCTATTCCTAAGCTACCCAATATGCTCCCTTACTCTCCTCTTGTGCCGCACTTAGGATGCTCCTTGTCAAGAGCAGGTCTGCTTCCTCTTCTGTGTTAGGTCGTCCTTAAGAAAGCTAAGCTGCCATGGATGCAAGCTTGAGAAAATGGATTTTTAGAAGAAAGTCAATTCGGGCGAAGAAGAAGATCCCCTCTCTCTCATTCTCATCAATATTTAACTGCAATTCAACAGTACAAGTGTCCTTCCCACCAGATCTAACATTCTCTGACCGTACTAGTTGGTTACACTAGCTGTACAACTCACGCAAATTTGGTGTGTTAACCAGACAACTATCAAATGCTGCGACAATTTTGGGCGCAATTCTGTATCCTTTTATGCAGCGACAACTCTGTAATTATTCTTGCAGCTATAATTCTGAACAAGTTCCTGCAACGACAATTCTGGACGCATTGCTGAACAACTATTGCAACGACATCAGTAGTAAAAATGTCATAAATTCAAAGGCATTTAAGCTGAGCTCCATTAAGTTAAAGAATGCAATAACTAAATTAAAAAATGCTAAAAAAGTATGCTAAATATGACCAAACAGGAACAATTTAGACACTAAGTAAGGAGAAATCAATGGTTTTTTCTAGTACTATCAAACTTCCTTTTGATTGTGGACAACAATGAGCTCATCTTTGGATTTAACAACTGTTGGTTCCAACACATTTCCACTCCTCAAAGAAAGAATTTTACACTATTCTTTGCCTATGCTTCAAGGATTCTTCGTATCACTTGGCAAAGCACCCTGAGGTTTGTTTCTTAGCTCATTAGCTATCTATCTCATCTGGTTCTCCAGATTCCTTAGAGTCACACTATTTTTAGCCATATATGCTTTCAATAGGTTTTCCACACTATTTGTAAACTCGATTGGCTGAGGTTTCTGCATCTGTTGAGAAAAACCTGACAAATGATTTGATCAAGAATGCATATAGGAATTACCTGGGCTAGTCCCTTAATTACTCCGGGAGAAAGTAGGATGATTTTGCCATTAAAAAATATAGTAATTTGATTGTGGATCTGAACCATTCCTATTTTGATGTTGGTTTCCCATATAGTAGATAGATTCAGAGTTTGATGGGAATTCTTCAAATGCGTGATCATCACCAAAGTATAATATATAATATATATGATATGATATATGATGGGACAAATTAACCTTTTTTAAATTTTATTTAACTAGTTAACTCTTTATTTTATTTATTATATGATGTTTATTATAATTTGAGACTAATCACAACAACATGAATAGATATATTTTGATTTTAAATCCACGCATGTTTGCGATGGTGATTATGGAATAAATAATCTATTGTGATATTAATAAGTTCGTCCTACTAAATTTGTTGTATTCCCAGAAGTGAATGCAAACATAAAGAAATCAAAAATATAATCATGGACCACTAAAAGTGTGAACATAATGATGAACAAGAGAATAATGAGAGTTCTCAAGATAACTCTTCAAAGGGTAAAAATAACTTATGTTATCAATGTGATATGAAAGATTATTGGTTACATATGTGGTGTATGTCCAAATATTTTTTTTTGTTAATATTCTTTGAGGAAAGATATTAGAATGTAGTAATGAATTTTATCATTACAGATAAAAAATATTTATCTTATTGGGTAATGAAATAAACCAATATTATTATAATAGTTGGTAGTACAAAATTAGTCAAAAGCTCCAAAAGAGCTAATATATTAATATCTTGTGGTAGTTAATCCATTGGTTTTAAAAAATATTCATAATGGATCTCATATTGAGATTGTGAATGAGGAAAAAATTATATTTCATATGAATCAAAAGAGGATTGGGTTATTGATTTATATTTATTACAAATTGAATTGATTGTGACTATCTTTGTGATATTCTTTTGTCATTATCCTCATTAAGGGGTTGCAGTCAAAATATTTGACTATGAAAGATCTACTTAAATTGTGAAAGAAAAATATGAGCAATAAAATATGGTAATTCTATCTAAAACTTGTTATGGTTGAATGCACCTGAAATTGCAAGTTTTTAAACTGTGAGTATAATTTTACAGTATTCAAAATAAGTTCTCAATTAAAATTACGTGAAAAAATATTACTGATGAGAACTTTGCATGAGAGAACTTACTCAACTTTTTATGATTCAAATGTGCTTCTACAGTAACAATATAATGAAAAAAATTTACTTATGGTTGAACAAAAATTTTAACCACAAAATCTAACCATTCCTTGAAGATAATGTAACATTATGTGATAAATTCGAAGGACATAATCTTTGACATGAATGTAATAAATTGGACTATTATAATAATCATGGGGGATGGTCGTGATAAATTTTCTCACCACCAGAAGTGAAAAAATGAAGAAAGTAAGAAAAGACAAAAAATTTCCAAGAACTGTTTAAGAAGAGAGACAACTTATATATAAAAAGTCATTGGTTATGTACTTGTTGGACATTTGGAAAATAAGATTCACTCTCAAAGTTTGATATTAATAAAAGCCTTGCATTTGAAGATTTTGACATATTCCCTGAAGCAAATATTGCATATAATTTAGACATTTCTAGTAGTAAATGTCACAATGGTACTTATATGTGGATACAAAGTAAAAGAAATAATAGTAAAATTATCAATTTGCTACAATTTAGTTCAAATTGAAACATATGTTAAAGTAAACTAGAAGTTTACTGGTACAAATATATTTACTACTTGGCATGACCAATTAGACCATTCTAGATCTTATATGATGCGAAAATTAATTAAGAATTCATATGGATATTTATTAAAGAACCAGAAGATTCTTTAATTTAAAGAATTCTCATTTGTTGATTGTTCTCAATGAAAATATGTTGTTAAAAACTTACTAGCTAAAGTTGAAATTTCATGTCTTGCATTTCTGAAATGAATATGAGCTCATTAATCCACCATGTGGATGATTTTGATATTATATGATTTTGGTAAATGCATCTACAAGATAATCACATATGTGTTATCAACTTGCAACATGTCGTTTGCTAGATTATTTAAATAATTAATTTCAGATAATGCAATTAAGATAATTCATCTTGCTAATACTGATGAATTTATGTCTCAGTCTTTTATTGATTAAATTTGAAAAACTTTGGTAAAAGTTTGTTATTTATACGTATAATAGTTTTGAAAATTATTGATTGAATGCCTCTGATTAATGGCTAAACCATTACTTATAAGAACTAAACTTCCTCTTTCAATATGGGATTATGTTGATTTACGTGTTGTACGCATCAAGCCAATAAGTTTTAAATACTCTCCAATACATAACTAATAAGTAAAATTTTAGAAGAGATTCAAGTACCTAAAACTGAAGATTAAAATAGTGAAAATAAAAGATCTCGATAAGTTATGTCAATTTGAGAAAATGTCGAACCAATAATAAAAGTGGTGACAATGATTTTGCATGCAATATTATTGTGAAAATAATGAAATAAAAAGAGGATATTGAATAAATCTCTTGGGAAATATAGATATGGAATAAATTAGCCAAAATAGAAAGGTGCAACTCAAATACAATTAAATTCGTGGAGTTTTTGGACCAGCAATCCAAATATCTAAATGTAAAGCTAGTGAGAGTACAAATGAAGTAGTTTTGCAAAGACGAAATAAAATATGAAGTTTTCGCTAAGTCCTTGCATTGATTATGAGAAGATATAATATTCTTTTGTGGTGGATGCAATAACCTTTAGATATATTATTAAACTGACAGTTCATACTTGCGTCTCATGATTGTTGTTACAACCTTTTATGAATCACTATATAGTAAAGTTTATATTAAAATCCTTGAAGGATTTAGAATGCCAGAAGCATATTGAAATTATCAGGAAATTGTTCATTTATATGAATTGAAATAATTGAATATATGTGGTAAATTTGACTTAGTCAATAGTAGTTGAAGGAGGATTATAAAATGATCCAAAATATATATTTGTGTTTTTATATAATAATCATGATTAAAGTTTGCTATGATTATTGTTCAAACTCATGAAGAGATTAAAATATATTTTCCCCAAATTTTTCCTCACTCATGACTTTCAAAAAAATGGTGTTATAAATGCTTAGCAGATACATTCAAATAGTTATTTGAAAGACCAGTATTCAAGATTGAATACGAAGAATATGAGATTTTATGTGATGTTTTTATGAGGGGGAGTAAATACGCAATGTACTCTTTTTCCCTTAACCGAGATTTTGTCCCATTGAGTTTTCTTGGTAAGATTTTTAATGAGGTAACATGTTAAGCGTATTATAGATATGTGTACTCTTTTTCCTTCACTAGAAATTTTTTTCCCATAGAGTTTTTATCTTAGTAAAGGTTTTAACGAGACACATTATCTACCAATGGACATCCAAGGAGGAGTGTTATAAATATTTTATTGAGTGGATGTCCATCAAGATCAAGATAAATTTGGATGAACTTTAAATTTTAATAGTCATTAGAATTAGAGTTTTATTTCATTTATACTTTTTATGTCTATAAATATAGACAATATTTAAATTTCTAATAAAAAATAGATTCAATTTTAAATGGATTTTTTATAAAAAAAAATTATATTTTCCATTATGTTAAACTTAGTTAATCTTTTTAAATATATATTTTAAGCTTTTTACATTTTTTGTTAAAGTATTAGAAAATATGCTTCTTACATTTTCTTTTACATTATATTTTATCTTCTTATTCATTTCTAGCATTGTAAATGAAACGAGTTTGAATGAATAAATTTTTTTTCATGTTCGTTTGTTATTTTTAAACTTAATTCGTGTTCAATTTGTTTTCGTTAAGAATTTTAAATTTTGTTCATGTTCGTTTATTTAAAATTATGTATGTTCATATTCGTTTGTTTAATATTCACGAACATATTTATTTAACTTAATCGAACATGTTCATGAATATATAATTGAACATGTTCACGAACAATGTTAATAAAAAATAAACAAATAAACAAACAATATATACATACCTACAGATATTATTTTAATATTTTCATAAAAAATATCATTAATAAATAAACGAATCATAAACGAGTTTGTTCGTGAACATAAACGAACCAAACACATATTTGTTCGTGTTTGTTCATTTGTTAAATGAACATAAATTTTTTATTTATGCTCGTTTATTTAACTTAGTAAACAAAAATAAACAAAAGTTATACAAACGATTCACAAACAATTCATCCAACATTTTATTCATTTACATTCCTATTCATTTCCTACATAAATACCATCTATACATAATCACTTCATTCATATATATGTGTATATATAAACCAATCACTTCACACGGCAAAACATCCAAAACTTTTCCCTTCAAAACAATAGTAAATAAAATAGTTAATATATAGTCAATCAAAATTAACATTATCTAAAAATAAAACATAATCTATCATCAACTTTTTTTAAAAAAATCAAATAAAAATTAAAAATGAAAAAGGGTAGCCGTAGACAAAAGAAAAAAGAAAAGTCTTTTTCTATAAATCACTAAAAAAATAAAGTTCTCTTTCTTAAAAAAAAATATTTCTCTAAACTTATTTCTTTTTACTAACTAAATTATATTAATAATCACTCAATTACCAGTATAAATTTTTTATCATCCAACTATGAAAATTTATAAAACGGTCACTTAATTATTAGTAATTTTTTTTTGTCATCTAACTATGAAAAGTTATAAAATGGTCACCCAACTATTTAATTTTATCTTTTTTAGTCACCAACAATGACAACTTTTAAAATTAGTACAATAGCAACTTTAACCCTCAACATGTATAAATTATGTCAATTCAATCTTGATTCCAAAAAAAATTAACCCTCAACGATCACACATTGTGTAATTTGATCTTTTTTTGTAGTTTTGATTTTCTTTGTGACATTGATTATTAATTTTAAAAGAATGAGAAAAGTTGAAAATTATTATCTTGAATTTGTGGTGTTCCCATTTTTTGTTTATTTTCAATCAAATTTAGTTGATAGATTTGTTTTTTTTTTAGTTTTTTTAGGTAAAAGGGTCATAAATAAAAGAAAAAGTGCAAAAAAGACTAAACTACATTGTGTGTAAATGTTGAGGGTTAAAGTTGTTACTATGTCAAATTTAAAAGCTATCACCGTTAACCAACTGGTGACTAAAAAGATAAAATTGAATAGTTGGATTATCTTTTTGTAACTTTTCATTGTTGAATGATCAAATAAGAAATTTACTAATAACTGTGACTATTTTGCAATTTTTCTTAGGCAAAAAAATGGTTTAATATAACATTTGGCACCTAAACTTGACAGTTTTTCTTAATTTGGTACATAAACGTTTTTTGATCCAATTTTATACTCAAACTTGACACCTTTTCCTAATCTGGTAACTAACCTTGACCCTTTTTTTTAAGTTGGTACTTAAACTTTTTGAGGTCCAATTTGGCACTTGAATTTGACTCTTTTTCCTAATTTGGTCATTAATCTTTTTTAATATTATTTCGTTAAGCATAGCTCAATACCTATTTTTAACATGAACTTTCTCTAAAGCTGACAATATTTTTGTAGCATAACAAAAAAAACTTTCAACACTGTTATTACTTTGCGTAATTTTTATAATATTTAATAAATTTATGTACCAAATTGAATCTAAAAAAGCTTAGGTACCAAATTAGGAAGAAATACCAAGTTCAAATACCAAATTAGGTCCAAAAAATGTTTAGGTGCCAAATTAGGAAAAATTATCAAGTTTGGATATCAAATTGGGTAAAAAAATGTTTAAGTACCAAATTAGAAAAAAAATATCAAGTTCAGATACCAAATGTTATATTAAACCAAAAAAATTAATACTCATCCTACTAGTTTACCCTAAAAGTTTTAAGTATTGAAGTTGGATATTGTGTTTTAAGTATTGAAGTTGGATATTGTGATATTCGAATTGGGTTGATTAATGGCTAAGTTAAATTAATTTTTTACGAATGGAAAACCTAAATCCTCTTCTCTCAGGCCTTCAACGGTATCATTTAAATGGACAAGCGCCTATAGCTGAATCTCTCGAGGTCCCCCTTTTGGGTTATTTTTTCAGCATTCCCAGTTGCCGACCAACTGCTTGATTTTATGTTCGTGTGATGTTGTTGTTTTCTCTTTTGATTCCTTCTCTTTTGTTTTGTTCCAGGATAAGGTGGATCGTTTCAAGAAGACTTTAAGTGATTTTTCTAGCTTAAATTACTAGGTTGTTAGGGATTATGATGGTCTTATTGACTCTGTTAGTGCACTTGAGCTAGAGAGATTCAGAGGCTATCTGATCAGCAGGTTGGTCGGCTTTTTAGCTTAAATTATTATTTTTTTTGGGGGGGGGGGGGGGGGGGGGGGCGTGTTACTTAGCAATAGCGTTATTTTCCATATACAATTGATAAAAGTGAAAGAAAGTTCAAAAAAAAAAATCGAATCTCTGTATATCAAAAATGGCTTAAAATGTATCAAATGTGGCTTGTTCTATAATATTGGTATTTTGTTTGTTGTACTTAAGGTGAATTCTGATTCGTGTTTGAAGTTCAAAAATGAAACTTGTCAAAGTTTACAACTTTCATGAAATGTTGGGATGGATTACGCTGGTGAGAAGATATTGTTCAAGTGAACCAACGAGAGATGTTTCAGTTACGAGCAAAAAAGTTTGTAAAATCATGATGTCATCCTCTCCAGTGGTGCTTGATACAGCTCTTGATCAAAGTGGGTTACGGGTTTCGCCGGAGGTAGCAGAGGATGTTCTTAAGCGGTTCGAGAATGCTGGAATGTTGGCTTATAGATTTTTTGAATGGGCAGAGAAGCAGCGGAATTGTATGCATACTGTTAGGGCTTACCATACCATGATTGGATCTTTGGCTAAGATTAGGCAGTATCAAATCATGTGGAATCTTGTGAATGCGATGAAGAACAAGAGCATGTTGAATGTTGAAACGTTTTGTATTATCATGAGAAAGTATGCAAGGGTTCAGAAGGTGGATGAAGCAGTTTATGCTTTTAATGTCATGGAGAAGTACAGTGTGCCACCAAATTTAGCAGCATTTAATGCCTTACTGAGTACTTTATGTAAGACTAAGAATGTGAGGAAAGCGCAAGAGATTTTTGATAAAATGAAAGATCGTTTTTTGCCGGACTCCAAAACTTATAGTATTTTGATTGAAGGATGGGGTCGTGCTCCGAATTTGCCAAAGGCTAGGGAAATCTACAGAGAGATGGTTGATATGGGTTGTGACCCGGATATTGTGACCTATGGTATAATGGTAGATGTTCTATGCAAAGCTGGCAGAGTGGATGAAGCAATTGTAATTGTTAGGGAAATGGACTCTAATGGTTGCAGGCCGACTTCATTTATTTATAGTGTTTTGGTCCATACTTATGGGCTAGAAAACAGAATTGAAGATGCAGTTGACGCATTCCTAGAGATGGAAAGAAATGGAATCAAGGCAGATGTGGTTGTGTACAATGCTCTGATTAGTGCTTTTTGTAAAGTAAACAAATTAAAGAATGTGTATAGGGTATTAAACGAGATGGATTCTAACGGTGTGGCACCAAATGCAAGAACTTGCAATATCATTCTCAACAGTTTGATAGGTCGTGGAGAGACTGATGAAGCTTTTAAGGTGTTCCGCAGGATGATCAAAGAATGTGAACCAGATGCAGACACGTATACAATAATGATAAAGATGTTTTGTGAGAGAGATGAGTTAGACATGGCATTTAAAGTATGGAAGTACATGAAATTGAAGCAGTTTATCCCTAGCATGCACACATTTTCAGTTCTCATAAATGGATTATGTGAGAAGGGCACTGCTGCTAAGGCTTGTGTTTTACTAGAAGAGATGTTAGAAAAGGGCATTCAGCCCTCAGGTCCAACATTTGGGAGGTTAAGGCAATTGCTTATGAAAGAAGGGAGAGAAGATGTGCTCAAATTTCTTCAAGAGAAAATGAACCTCCTCATCAAGGAGCCTTTGTATGATTGAAGAATTCTTCCTTTTTAGTTGTTGAGAATGCTGGATAGATGGAATCAGAATACCTGATTACCTCATGGAATTAAGGTAACTTTTCTGTTCTGCCGCATGTAAAAAGAACACTTTTGCACTTCTCTTTTGTTTCAGTCTTGCCTCACTAGTGGATGTGAAAGTAACTGAATCAAACTCTCCATAGGTTTCGCTGTATACACTGCTAGCTACTGGAAAATGTTAACCTGATTTGTAACTTTAAAGAATGGTCCAGACATTAATGCTTTCTAAGAATGGTAATGCTCTGTTAGTGGTGGACATGTCATAATTTTCATTTTATGCATCATATGCTGATTCAGGAATTTAGTCACAGCAATTCAAGCTTTCATAATTTTAGAACAGGCATGGTTTTTGTGCTTCAAAGCCTAACCTTGCTGATAATTCAAGTGGACACAGTTATCTTCATGAACTTTTATTATTATTACTATTATTAATATATGGAACTGTTTACATTTATTTGAAGGTCTAAGAAATGAAATATCTATTGAAATGAAATGTGAGATGTTTCCAAACACTCTGATATTCAGAGAAAGACAGACTACAACAAGTAGAATATGTAGCAGGAAGCAGGAGTAAGAAGCAGGTTTGACTCAATTCGTGTCTATTATTGGTAATCGATAAAAACAGAGGAAGTGGATTGGCATTGTTTTTTTGGACATACATATGGATATCATGGAGTGTTAAGAGCACGTTCAGGGTCTCTTGATGCCATGGGTTCTTTCAAGAGGTAAATGAACTAATCAGCCCTCTCAGTGCAAGTACTTGCTAAGTTCTTGTGTTTTAGATGTGAAGAAATCAATAGTTAAGGCAAAGCAAAGAATCATATATGCTGCTTTCACTGTTAATACTTTGAGTCTGGGGACTTCTAGGTCAGATAGATTTGTGATTTTTGCCCATTTTGCAATGTTAATGGGAGAAGAAATGAAGTCACTCATACAATAACTTGTTTTCTTCCATTGTTTCTTTGAGATTATGTGTAATGGTATTTAGGTTTTGAAAATTTCCATATATTGGCTTTTACTGTTATAATTTTATTTTCATTATCTTTGTTTGTATTGGGATTTTTGTGAGATTATATCACCACTGTGTTTTGTAAATACCGTATATGCTGAACTGAAGCTGAATTGAAAGCTGTCAATACCATGGACATAGTGTTTTGGTCTTAAATTAATATAATCTAAATTTCATTTTAGTAAAAATTTCAGTATGTTTCAATCTCCTTCACCCAATAGCAGTGACACAAGATTTTCATATAGTCAGTCTTTTTTATAACAACTACTTCTTATAATAACATTAATTTATAGTAAAAACAACTTTTTTATATTTTATTTTAATTCTTTATAACATCCATAATTGCGAAATACGTTCTTTGTTAAATTAATTATCTATTACAGTATATTGCTTAAAATTTTAAATAAAATTGTAGCTATTTGTAAGTTTATTAATTATAATTTATTAAATAAAAATTATTTTAATTAAAATATTTTTTTAATAAAATGTTTAAATTTTACATGAAAAAAATCTATTAAACATATTTTAT
This sequence comes from Gossypioides kirkii, assembly GCA_005610355.1. NCBI lineage: Eukaryota > Viridiplantae > Streptophyta > Magnoliopsida > Malvales > Malvaceae > Gossypioides > Gossypioides kirkii. The sequence goes on from CP032248.1 coordinate 22,543,969, forward strand.
TAAATGAAAATAATCTTCAATGAGTAAAATTAAAGATATCAATTTTAATAAACTATTAATTTTTTTAATTAAATATTTTACTATGAATTTGAAAAATCATAAACTTATAAATTAATCACTTAAATTTAATAACTTATGATAAATTAATTAATTTAAGTTGATAAATCATACTGATTAAATAAACTTGTTAGATTTGTGAATATAATTAATCATGTGAAATAATGTAACATGCATAAAAGTACTAACGCATGCACTTAATATACACCTATTAATTATGTTAATTTGATTCCCACCTTCATTTTTTAACATAGTTTTCACATTATTTGACAAAAAACTTAATAGATTTGCAACAATTATCTTTCTATAACATCATCTGTTATAGGTATATAACATCCACCTCTCTATAACAGAAAAATGGAGTTGTTACAAAAAGGGTTGATTGTATTTTTTTTGGTAGAAAAGATCAGCATAATGCGATTACAAACTTAAAAGAATTGTCAACTTAAACATGAGTACTATGCTCAGCTAACAATATATTCTTTATAGCATCAGGAGGCTCCCAAAACAGTTGGACCTTGCCTACATCACTCGAACTTATTTTGGCTATATGATCAGTAACCTTATTCTGAGATCTTAAGACGCGGCGAAATCTTACTATTCAATCTCACTTAAGCAAACTATGCACTAAGCGTAACTCCCCAAAATTACTATTGATCGTTCCACCAACAAAATTAATTCAATCAGAAGCGCGTTGTCACATTCCAACTCTAGGTTTTTGTAACCATTTCCCTATGCTATTTGAAGGCCTTCCAGCACAACTCTTGCTTCAACCTTAAAAATTGTGTCCTCTTTTATACATATTGAAAAACCACACAGCCAATTTGTGTCGGCAGGTAATGCTTCGTCTGTGTTGAGTTTAATCCAACCATTCCCCGGAGGCGACCAATGTATTGCAGTGACTATCGAATTAGCATGTATTAGATTGGAGGACTTCAAATCATAGCTCCTTGCCCAAACAAATCTTGTATCAACTATATTTTGAACACAATTATGGCCATTAGAAAAAACATAGTAATTACAACTTTTCCATAACAACCAGCAAAAAATAGAGAAAATGGCATGCCAATCAATGTCCCCAACATTACATAGACCTTTGTTCTGCATATTCCATAACAACCAATCCTTAAGATTCATTGAAAAGAAAACCATTTGAGCATGTCTCGGCACAACACAAAGCCAGACCGATTTAGAGAAACAACAATGTAACACCTCAAACCCTATCGGGACGGACCAACCTGAATTCGAAGCGTTACATTAGCTACCGAAGTGACACTCTAGCTAACGATCACCTGATGCACACCCCAACCTTATAACACCTCATTATGACTAATTAACTATCACTTATTAATGTGGAAGCAATTTGTGAACCATTTTTAAACTTTTTCTAAGTATCTAATCTAAGGTTAAATTATCCCGATTTTATTTCTAAATAGTTATCAACCTTCTTTTAGTCAAATTATGCAAGCCATAAAAATTTTAGCTTAATTCGAGTTCATTTACTATGTCTAATTCAAGTTTTACTTAGGGATTAAATCGTAACTTTTACAAACTTTTAATACATTTTCAAAATTAAAAATGAAGAGTGTTTCTACCAAATATTAACAGTTACAAGTCTAATCCTAAAATATTACCAAGTTTCCCTATCATTAAAGACTTCAATTAATCTAATCAAGTTTTAGGACTAAATTACAAATTAAGCAAATTAGAATACTAGATTACAAAAACAAAAATTCAAACCCCCAAAACCCACATGCACGTGTGCAAATCGTTGTACCTATTTTTTCAAAAATTCATTTTAACTACCCAGTTTTACATATTTTACTTACTTATTAAACTTGAAATAGCTACAATGAATCACCATAAACATCCACACCTCCAATTTAATTTATTTACAACAAATATGCAACAATTAATCAAAATTTAACACCCAATTACACGTTTAGAAAACACCAATTAATTCACACAAGCTACATACCTTAGTCGCAAGCAATCCACTCCATGGTAAGCTTCAATTAAACATTGTTAGTATAAAATACATGCCTCATACACCGTGTTATCAACCACTGTACGAACTCTAATCAACATACCATAAATCACACGTCAATTAGACATAAAATCATTATTAAAGCAATTATAAAATAACAAAAATTAAAGTCCAAAATTTAATGTCCAATGTCCATTACAAGTAAAATAACACTAGTCCTAAAAGCATCACAATGCCCCTATATAGTCTCTAAAGTAAATTTCTTAAGCCACTATCGAGCCTTATTCTTGGATTTCCCTTGCACTCGCTTCTTGACTCCTTACACCCGAAAATTCTCTGCATGAAATGTGAGGGTCTGAGCTTAAAAAGCTCAGTGAATGATAGTAAAACATCAAGTAATTTGCACCCAGTCATGCATAAATTAAAGCAATAAACATTAAATTTTAGTCACAACATGTTAACACTCACATGCTATTTCAAGAATTAAGAATCAATTCTTCCATGGGTGTACAATCATCTTTTAACATATAAACATTCGTTATATTAACACAATCAATTAATTATATTGACATAATACATCCATGAAAATAAGTAAATGTGTGATCATACATTGGATAAACGGATCTCCGAACTCCCACAAAGCAAATACAGTCCTCCGAATTGAGTGGGCTGAAGCCACATGCTCCCTTATAGTGCCTCAAATAACCCGATGAGTGGAGACTCAAGCTCAATACTCCCTTATCTATTCCAAACAAATCAGTCCACCATGAGCCATATGCCCACAATATCACAAACAATGGTGAGTACTCACAAATTCTATGGTATGCCAACTACATCCAGTGGATCCACCATGCAATGTTGCCAATATAATCATACATACAAGGCATTAAATATGATGTTTAATCACTTAATTTAGGATGTTAAAATGCAAGTAAAAGCATGTTGCTAAACAATTTTAACATCAATAAAATTAAGCATAACAAATATCATTTTCCCAATATTCATATATCAATTAGAAAACCTTTATCAAATGTTCAATAATCCACAACTCATGCTCCAAATATCAGTTTATTCCATACAATTTAATCATGCTAAAAGTATAATGCACAACTTACCAAACTAATTGTCATTTTGCTCTTTTATAAAATAAAACCTATTTTTGCAAATCCAACCATCCAATATGCAATTAAGTCATTAAAAACACCAATTGAACCTTTAATTTAATACATAATTAGGCCAATTTACCAAATTGCCCTTAATATCACTCACCTCCACACTTAGCTCTTTAAGCAAAAATGTGTTTAAACAAGCAAGTTTGAACTTCAATTCGGATTTGCACGTTCCTCCTCTTGATGCGGAGCTTTAACAGAGACAAAGTATACATTACAAAATGATAATAGCAACAAGAAACACGAAATTTGATAAAGTATACGAATCTAAATCATTACTCTAAACTACCTTACCAATGTTGCACAACTAAGCCAAAATATGGAATTCCTCAGCTAAACACCATTTTCAACACCTCAAACCAATCGTAATCTTCATTTGCAGTCCAATAACATGTATTCTAAGTGTTAATTTCATCATTTAATCCATTTCATAATTTTTCGAAAAAATCATCAATGTTATTGATCAAATTCGAATTTCTAAAAATTGATCCATAAAACGTGTTTGATCTTTTGGTTTAAGATTAAAAACCTCTTATTAGACCTATTTTGAGCTTAGAAATCCATTAATATTTGGATTCCTACTAAAAATTAAATATCCACCATTGTTGATCTTCAAGTTTAAGAAAGAAGAAATTAAAGTTGAAAATCCATTATAATCACTTTAATTAACAAATAATGATTGAAATAAACTTTAAAACAAGTTTAGAGGTAAGGATTACCTTTAATTGAACTCAAATAATTGATTTGGAAGTTTGAATCAAAATGCTTGAAAAAATTCGGATGATTTTTTGCCCAACTTTGAAAATTATTTCAAGGGATTTTAGAGAGAATTTGGGAGAGAAAAGGTTTATATCTCAATTTGGGTGAAAAATGAGTGAAAAATAAAAAAAATCATTAATTTGCAAAAAAAGTGAGAAAAAAATCTCAATTCGGGTGAAAAGTGAGATAGTTGCAGAGATTTTAAAATTGAAATCCCCCACTTGATTTTCAAAATTTGGGGAATTTGCCATCAGGCCACTCCCTTTTTCCCTTGTTTTACAATTTGCTCATTCCCCTCCAAAATTTCGAAAATATGGTTTATTTTACTATAAAGCCTCTTACACATTTTCTTTGTTTTCCAAATTAGTCCTATTTAATTAATATTTTAAATCACCCAATTAGACCCTTATTTTAAATTATTTTTAAATTCCAATTTAACCTAAAATATTTATTTTTATCCAAAAATTATTTAAAACCATAAAATTAATTTTTCTAAAAATATTTTTATTTTCCAGAATATTATTTACTGATTTTTTGATGAAATTAAGCTAACTAATTAAGAATATAAATTGCTAACTAACCTGTTTAATTCTCAATTTTCACTTGGAACTCGATAAACTTACCTAAAAATACTAGACTAATTTTTAGGGTCTTACAACTCTCTCTCTCTTAAAAGAAATTTCGTCCTCGAAATTTACCTAAATCGAATAGGTATGGATATTGACGCTTCATGATATCTTCTGATTCACAAGTGGCTTCCTCGGTTTTCTGGTTGCCCCACAAAATTTCACTAATGGAAGCGCCTTATTGCGTAGCACCTTGACCTCACGGTTTAGGATTGCAATCGGTTCCTCTTTAGACGAAAGGTTAGATTGAATCTCAATCACCTCAATAGGAACAACATGGGAAGGATCCGATCTATACTTCCGTAGCATGGAAATATCAAAGATATCGTGAATACACTCAAGTTCAGGCGGGAACAAAAGACGATAAGCAATCGGTCCAATCAGCTCAATAACCTCCTAAGGGCAAATGAACCTTAGACTGAACTTACCTTTTCGCCCGAACCTTAAAACCTTCTTCCAAGGAGAAACCTTCAAAAACACCTTATCACCAACCTGATACTCGATATCTCGACGTCTCAAGTTAGCATAAGATTTTTGCTTATCTGAAGCAACCTTCAACCGCTCACAGATAAGCTTCACCTTGTTCTCGACCTCACGAACCAAATCGGGACCCAAATTCCTCTTATCCACCATGTCAGACCAACATAGTGGAGTCCTACACTTCCTACCATAAAGTGCCTCAAACAAAACCATCTGAATACTCCTCTGACGGTTGTTGTTATACGTAAACTCAGCCAACGGAAAATGACAATCTCAATTGCCACCAAAATTGATAGCACAACTCCGAAGCATATCCTTGAGAATCTAGATCACTCTCTCAGACTGACCATCTGACTGTGGATAATACGTTCTACTGAAGTGAAGCTTTGTACCCAAAGCTTCATGCAACGTCTTTCAAAATCCCGAAATAAATCGTGGATCTCAATCCGATATGATAAAAATTGGAACTCCATGTAATATTTCAATCTTCCTAATGTAAAGCTCGATCAACTATTGCAAAATGAAGGTCGTACGCACAAGCAAGAAATGTGCACACTTCGTAAACTGATCCATTATTACCCAAACTAAATTCTTCAGTGATGGAGTCAACGACAAAGCCGAAACAAAATCCATTATGATCCGTTCCTATTTCCACCTTGGAATCTTGATTAGCTGAAGTAACCCAAACGGACTTTGATGCTCAGCTTTAACCCTCTGGTAGACTAAACACCTAATAACAAAATCAACTATGTCCTTCTTCAACCCTGGCCACCAATACAAAACTCAAAGATCCCGATACATCTTGTTCCCACCAAGATGCATAGCACATGGACTATTATGAGCCTCGATAAGAATCAAGTGTCTTAGATCCTCATCCATCGGAACACATCTGACCTCGAAAACAAAGAACGCCGTCAAAATTGAGATCAAAATCTCCAAGAACACCCAATTCAACTTGATGGATACGTGAGCACCCTCGAACGTGCTCCTGTTCGGCGTAGATTTTGGTTTCCACAAGCATACGAGTCAGGTTGTAAATATAGTGTGTTTACAACGGAACACTTGGAAGTATTCAGAGGATCGTACCCAAAGGAGGCATAAAGTTATAGTAAATAAAATCCCTGCAAACAATAAAATTAATTAGTATTGATTTTAGGGTTTATAGTACGAAAAAAAATTGTAGTGTGTTTTGGAAGCATAAAAATAAAAAAATATTTAAAAATAAAGTAAAAGTGGAGTTGTAGAAAATCTTATAAATGACTTTGGGGAAATTAGGTCGTCTTTGTATAATTTCCTTGATTGTTGGGTTTGAGGATTTTCCTCCATTCAACTAGTCACTACCCCAGTTGGATCTCTCAATCTTCCGCCGGCATAGCAAGTCGATAGAGATTACGTATCATTAGATGTCACAATCTAAACCGGTCTGGGGAAAAGGTGTTCACGCATGGGCAATACCAATTTTGGGTTCATTCTCACCTAGATGATTTTTTAGGGTTGTCAGGCTTAGTGTTTGTTTGATGTTCTTGCTTTCCCAAACAGCTGATCTGAAAGGTAAAATCCCTGTAAAACAACAATCAATTATTCATATGTCCACTCCCTAATTCCTCAAAATGGAATTAGTTCCTCATGGCTTCTTTATTCATCAATAACACAATATATGAAAACATATAAATCAAGAATCGAATGAAAAATAGAACTAGAATTGTATTATGTAATTTGTCAGAAAAACTCCTCGAACGTTTATGCGAACCTCTACAATCTCGTTTCACAACTGAAAAGTAAAAACTAAAATTGAAAACTAAAGTCTAACAATGGTGTGTAAAACCTTAGTGCTAAAGGTCCTATTTATAGCTTTAGATGGCTGTTTTTCCTCAACCTTAGGTCAGCTGTCGTTCCTCATGTTTAAGTGGCATTGTAATGACCCAAACACCCTTCATTAAGAGTGAGATATGCGTTTAGGGGTCGATGTCACGACACACCAAGTCCTGTGTTGCGACACAAGCATCAATCTCCATGTGAAGCATCATCCTATAGGCGTTGTCGCGACATAGCTTATGTATGTCTCGACAAAGAAGTCAGTCTTCGGGTTCCCTAAGTCTGGTCCCTTGGTTGTGACGTAGCTTAGCCTATGTCGTGATGAAGTGATCAGTCTCCTATTATTACATTTCTGATGTAACAACTCGATTTTTAATAATGTCAAGAATAGTGGTTTCGAGACCATAACTCCATGAGTCAGGTTGTAAACATTATTTATTTAATATTTATGATGTCATTATCATCGTATTAAATTTTGGTTGAGAAATTTTATTGTTTAGATAGCTAATTGAGTAAAAAGGACTAAATTGTAGAGGTTACGAAAGTAGACTTTACTTAAATAGAGGGACCAAATGGTCAATTAAACCAAATGGATTAAGTTAGTGGAATGGCATGAATACTTAAGTGAATATAGCATAATTAATTAAGTTAAAATAAAGGGACAATTAAGCTAATGATGAAAGTCACAAAATTTACAAAATTACCATTGTTATATAAGTAAAATTAAAAGAAGAAATTAGCTTATTTTCTTCATATTTTCATCTTCTTCATTCATCCAAGAGAAGAAAACTTAGGGTTTCATTGTGGAAACTTCAAATCTTTGATTTGGTAAGAAAACCTTGATCGTTTTTAATAATTTTTATATTTTTGTGTTCGTATTAACTTAATTTAGCTAACTTAAGGACTAATTTGTGAATCTGTTAATTGTTATAAATCTTGACATTTTTGAATAAGCTTGTTCTTGAAATATTTTGAAGTATTTTTATGCTTGATGGTTAGATTTTTTTGATTTTGTAAAGTGCTTTTTGATGAATTTAAGGTTTGAGGACTAGATTGTGAAAATGGTGAAAATACATGTCCTTGATGTGAAATAATTGCATGTAGGTGTTGGGTGAATACCCAAAGATATTTTTCTGGTATACGTTGGAATGTAAAATGGTTATTTTGCATATTTTTCACTTAAGGACTAAATTGAATAAAAATACAAAGGTTAGGGGTAATTTCGTAAATTTCCCAAAGAAGGACTTATATGTATAAGTTTATCAAATTACATGATTTAATGATAAAATTGATTGATTTATTATGTTAAATCGAGATCGAGCCACCGATCGTGAAAAAGGGAAAATTTTAGAATAGTCGTTGGAGTTTCACCCAAACTACAATTTCATCCGGTAAGTTCGTAATGTTAGTCATTATGCATTGAAATGTCTCTTTGTGTATTTATTGCTATGTAGCTAACTCAAGCAAGGTGAATGTTCGAGAAGATTGAGAAATGAATGAAGAAACGAGATGTCAATTCTGGGGTCGGTTATCTGATTCAACGCGATGGTTGGGATCTTGCATATGTTGCAGTTTCCTGATAGCTTGTGTGAGCAGCATCATGAGTCGATAGATTCTGAATGAATACTGATATATGGGCCCTTACGATGGCTGTGTTTCTACATACGTTGCGGATTCTCATTAGCTTGTGTGAGCGGCATCGTGAGTGGGTAGTCTGGATCGTATCGATGGCTGAGTCTCTGGATATGTTTTTGATTCTCATCAGCTTGTGTGAGTAGCATCGTATACTGGTTAAACTTTGTCTAGGCTTATAAGAGCTAACCCTATATGGGCTCGTAAGAGCTAACCCTATCTGGGCTCATACGAGCTAAATTTATATGGGCTCGTATGAGCTAATCTCTGGAAGACCTGAAGAGTTCAATCCGATATTATTTTAATAGGATTATGAGGACATATTTACTATTATCTTTATAAATGATTTGGTTATTCTGTAAGATGTTGATTTCTCGAACTTACTAAGCTTAATAAGATTACCTGTGTATCTGTTGTTGTTTTGTAGATTCTATTTTGCTACTTGAAGATCAGATCATCTTGAAGAAATCAATGTATCTCGGGAGCTCGTTCGGTAGTATTTACATCACTTAGTTATATGGCATGTAATAGGATGATGTTATTTATGGAATGCTTGATTTTGGGTTGGTTGGTTGATTGTTGAAAACTTAGTTGAATGTTGAAGTTAAATTGTATGTTTGCTTAATGTTGAAAAATAGACATTATGCATTGAAGTGTAATGTCATGTGAATTCATGAACACTTGAGTTATTTTTATTGTATTTTGTGGTTATGCAATGTAGATTGTCTGATGAACTTGAGAACTTCTATGAATTTTTGAATTTTGTATACTTGTTTCGGTAGAACTCTTACATGTATCGGTAGAAGTACAGAGTAGGAGAGAGGTTGGTTACTGACTTGCATTGTTTCGGTAGCAAAATGTGAAGTATTAGTAGTTTGGTTATAGTAGTATCGATAGTTTGAGTACTTGTATCGACAGAAGTTGCAGGGTAAAACTTCTTAGCTCTCTAGAGTTTGAAGTATCGGTAGTAGCATGCATTGTATCGATAAAAGTCACCCTTGTATCGATAGAACCATCATAACTACTGGTAGGAAACTGCAGCCAATTCTGAATTGCTTATTAACTTGACTTCTACCGATACTTTTCTAACAAGTACCAGTAAAAGTCTCCCAGAATTGTGGAAATGACATTTTTGCCTAAATGAATTGTATTGTTATTTAATTTTATGATTTATATTGTGTATGATATGTTAATTTATTTAAATATATTAAAATGAAGTAATATCGGAAGTTAGTCGACGTTAAATGATTGGAAAGACTTCGGGACCCTAACTGGCGATGATAACGGGTTTTGGGTGTTACATCTTGTGGTCTCCTGCAAAATCACTAAGTACAATAGCTGACCTTTAGGCCTCATTTGACCTTAAAGACAAATAAAACGACATTTTAACACTTAAAGTACATAATTTATTTGAACAAGAAATCTAAACTAAATCTTATGAAAATATAACGAAATACTTGATTTCAAGCTCTTCAAGTGTGAAAAATAGTTCAATCTGCTAGGTATGAAACCGAAAAATCAATACGATGCGCCAAACTCTTATCAAACAGCTATCTCTCTCGAATCTACTGTGTAAAGGTCGGCTTCACCTGAAGCTCAGCCAACACCACCCTCCTCGAAAATCGACAACTTCGCAAACATTGCCCTTAAGTCAACTAAAGACTTGCGACTTAAGGCATCAACGACAACATTTACCTTTCCCAGATGATACTCAATCACATAGTCATAGTCCTTCAGCAACTCAATCCAATGCCTCTGTCTCAAGTTCAACTCCTTTTGGGTAAGCAGATACTTAAGGCTCTTATGGTCGGTGTAAATTACACACCTCTCACCATACATGTAATGACGCCAAATCTTGAGTGCAAAGATTACAACAGCCAACTCTAGATCATAGGTCAAATAATTATGCTCATGCGGTCTCAACTGCCTCGACGCATAATCTACTACCTTTCCCTCCTGCATCAACACATAACCAAATCCCATGTTGTTTGTGTCAATACTGGCGCTTCAGTCAAAACCGACTTTATCTTCTCAAAACTCTTCTGCCTCTCATCAATCCACTCAAAGGCAAAGTTCTTCTGAAGAAACTTCGTCAACGGAGTAGCAATGCTCGAAAAACCCTCGATGAAACGATGATAGTAACCGATTAAGCCAAAGAAACTCCTGACGTTAGACACAATCCTCGACGGCTTCCAATCTAAGATCACCTCAACCTTCTTCGAATCAACCCGAATATCCTCAGCTGGAACGACATGACCAAGAAAAACACCTCATGAAGCCAGAATACACACTTGCTCAACTTAGTATACAACTTATTTTCTCGCAATACTTGAAGAACCACTCTCAAATGCTCGATGTGCTCATCCTCCGATCGAGAATATACAAATATATCATCTATGAAAACCACAACGAACCGATCCAGATAGGAATGGAATACACGATTCATCATGTCCATAAATGTGGCAGGTGCATTAATCAACTTAAATGGCATGACAAGAAACTCGAAATGCCCATAACGAGTCCTAAAAGCCGTCTTCATAACATCCACATCCTTCACCTTCAACTGATAATACCCAGACCTTAAATCAATCTTGAGAAAATTGAAGCTCCCCAAACTAGTCAAACAGATCCTCGATCCTCGAAAGTGGATGCTTATTCTTGATGGTCAACTTATTCAGCTAACGATAATCAATGCACAACCTCAAAGTCCCATCCTTCTTCTTCACAAACAAAACCGGTGCTCGCCACGGTGACACTCGGTCGAATGAAACCTTGGTGCAACAACTCTTGTAACTGAAGCTTCAACTCTTTCAATTCCTTAGCTGCCATGTGATAGGGTGCAATTGACACCGGAGCTATACCGGGATAAAGCTTAATACCGAACTTGTAAACTCGAAAATATGTAGGTTTTTCCTATGGATTTTCATGACCTTTTTACTTAAAATCGATGTTAAAACCGAGTAATTGTTTAATAAATTAATGGAATATGTTTAAATATTAATTTAAGACATGGAAATTATAAAATTGTGATTTTATGCTTTATTATATAGTTTTTATGCACAAAATGGTTTATTTTATAGTTTAATTTAATATGTTGCATTTTAATGTATAAAGTGGGTCATGCTAAATTTAATTAATTTTAAAGCATGAAATTATATTTAATAATTAACATAAATTATTCATTAATAATTGGGTTGATTAAAATGTTATGAAATTAGGTTAATTAAATTAATTAATTTAACCCAATATAAATTAAATTACTTTCGACAAGTCTGATTATTTTGTTGGGTCATTAAAACCATCGAACCCAAGAGGATTTGAAGCCAAATTTTGGCAACACTATGGCTGTCCAATAAATTATTTTTTGGTTTAATTGCAAGGAGTCCTTACAGTTGAAGAAAATCAGAAATTGGCCCAAAAAGATGTTGTTGACTAAGTCTTGGTCCCTGCTTGATGTGCCAAGTTGATTGCTTCAAAATGAAGCAACCAAATCAATTCAAAATCCCCAAAGCATGGACGACCAAGCATTAGAGTAAAATGGGGAATTCAAACTCTCTATTTTTAGTAAATGTGACCTCACCCCTCACTTATAAATAGAGCCATTCCACCACACTTTCAAATCATCCCTCATCACTCATATTCTCACATTCTCTCATCCTCTCAAGTTCTTTCCATTCGCACTCCTAGAATTCATTTCTTCCATTGATATTTTAACTAGTTAAGCGCTTTAAAGATCCCTTGGTCGGCCACCTTGGAGAGCCATCAGCAAAGGAGCAAAGCAAAGGATCGAAGGAGTCATCTGCGGTCGGAGTTTTGGGTGACAGTCACTTCGATAGAGTTTATTCTTTCTTTTCTTATAATTAAGTTTATAATGTTTGCTATGTGTTCTTTGATCTTTTCATCAACAATGATAACTTAATTTTATTTAATCTAGGATGATTGCTTTAATTAAATAATATTCATTTGATTCATGCTTATGATGTTTGTGTTTCAATCGATCATGTTTTCAATTAATATCAAGTCTGTATTTCATTCATACGAGATTGGGTGCACTAGAATTAGCTGAGCGGTCTTGACCAGACGACGGCTAGTGGACATAATAATTGAAATGTGCATGCTCAATTTAGATCCTAACCCGATTAGATTAAGGTTCATAATAACTTTGACAAGCTCTATTATCTACATTGTGTTTAGGTTTATGTGATTAAATTGTTTCAAACCTGACACATCCCTGTTACTTCACATTAATGCTAAGAACCCTTAGTGAATAATGATCATTGAAATGCGTATTTGTTAATTAAAGGATTCTGGAAGGACCTAATTTGGTTTCCAGAGTCATGAAAGATCGAGTTGCCATGGAATATTTTTCGAATATTATTAAGCATGTTAATGATAAGTTAAAGTAATTAATGTGATTATCCTAGTTTTGTTATATTATTAATTGTTGTGAATTGTGTTTATCTGTTGCTAAAATCCAATCATTCATATAGATAGTTTGCGTACTTAGATTAATTTGAATTAGGGATCAATTGCATTTAGATTATTTACATTTAATTTTAATCATCAATCCTTCAAATATATTGTGTTTTATTACCAAGTTATTTAATATAATTTTACAATTAATTGATTAACACATACAGTCCCTGTGGAGACGATAACTCGATACTTACTTATTACTTGATAACGATTGTGTACACTTACACAAACTTACGCACAACAAGTTTTTGGCACAGTTGCTGGGGACTATTGTCTTAATCATTTTTTTGACTTATTTATTTGAAATTTGGTTTTATTTTTATTCTAACCCTACTAATTTATTCTTTCATTTTTGTGATTTTCTTTTCAAGTGTTTATGAGCATAGATCGAATTATCGATTTACTCCTTGTAGATCTTGAAATCAAGCGAACATTCAGACAGAGAAGACGCGAATGATTAGCCCGAGACAAGTCGAGTTGGACCTCATAAATCAAAATAATTGCCAAGGTAATGGAGCTGATCATGTGCTAAATCACATCCTTATAGCTGATGATAGGGATCGATGCATCAGAAAATATGTTGTGCCACTCTTTAGTGAACTAAATCCAAGAATTCGAAAGCCGAATATTGAGGCACCCCAATTTGAATTGGAACTAGTGATGTTTCAAATGCTACAAATAGTGGGCCAGTTCTGTAGTATGCCCATGGAAGATCCACATCTTCACCTTTGATTGTTTATGTAGGTCGGTGATTCATTCAAGATAGTCAGTGTGACCTATGACGCACTGAAGTTGGAGTTGTTTCCATACTCGTTGTGAGATCGAGAACGAGCATGGCTCAATTTGTTACAACCGAGTTCAATATCTACTTGGCAAGAATTAGCTGAAAGATTTTTAGTCAAGTATTTTCCACCTAGCAAGAATGCTAAGTTGAGAAATGAGATCACAACTTTCCAACAATTGGATGATGAGTCTTTGTACGAGGCTTGGGAGCAATTCAAGGAGTTACTTCGTAAGTGTCCTTGTCATGAGATTCCTCATTGTATTTAGTTGGAGACGTTCTATAATGGTCTTAATGCACATACAAGATTGATGGTAGATGCTTCTACGAATGGTGTTATTTTGTTTAAGTCTTATAATGAGGCTTATGAGATCATCGAGAGGATCACTAGCAAAAACTATCAATGGCCAACAAATCGAGCAGCTTCAGGAAGATGTATAGCCGGAGTTCATGAAGTTGACGCCTTCACTTCACTATTAGCTCAGGTATCTATTTCCTTTATGTTAAAATAGTTTACTACTAATGGTGTAAATAATTTTGCAGCTCAATCATCAAGTCAGTTCGAAGTTGTTTTCTGTGTGTATTATGGGGATGGCCATTCTTTCAAGAATTGTCCATCAAACCCCGAGTCAATTTATTACGTAGGGAATCAACATAATGATAGAAGTGCACAAGGACCATAGTCCAATTTCTACAATTCTTCATGGCAAAACCATCCTAACTTATCTTAGAGCAACCAAGGAAATAAATCGAACAACAATTACATGCAGCATAGATCCAAACAATCCCAAGGGTTTAATCAACAAGCTCTTAAACCACCTCAAACCGAATCCTTAAATAGTTTGGAGAACTTGTTGAAGGAGTACATGGCGAAGAATGACACTTTGATCAAAAGCCAAGCAACAACACTAAAAAATTTGGAGAACCAAATGGGCCAGTTAGCTACGAAGCTTCGTAATAGACTATAAGGAACCTTACCGAGCGATACAAAAATCCAAGAAGTTTGTGTAAGGAACATTGCAAGATAGTAGCACTGCAAAGTGGTAAGACTTTGGAACCCCGAGTGATTGATGTTGAGGATGAACCTATTGAGAAGGAGGAAAGTCAACCAGCTGTTCAAATTCCAACATCAAAAGAGCCGAAATATGTAAAGTCTAACGAGGTAAACCCTAAACCTATAAATTCTGATAATTTAACATCTTCTTTAGATGTAGATTTACCTCTTCAAAAAAGTTTTCTTGTCCAACCGAAAGTTTCATCACCTCCATAACCGTAAATATTGCAGCAACACAAGCTAAAATAAGAGGTGCAATTCAAAAAGTTCTTGGATGTTTTAAAGCAATTACACATCAATATCCCATTGGTGGAGGCTTTAGAACAAATGTCGAACTATTTGAAGTTTATGAAGGATATTCTGTCCAAGAAGAAGAGACTTAGTGAGAATGAGACTGTTACTTTGACAAATGAGTGCAGTGCGTTCCTACAGAACAAGCTGCCACCGAAATTGAAGGACCTTGGAAACTTTACTATACCAGTAATATCAGAAAGTCTTACTGTGGTAAAGCTTTGTTCAATTTAAGAGCGAGCATCAACTTGATGCCCATGTATATTTTCAAGTTATTGGGAATAAGTGAAGTAAGACTCATAATTGTGAGACTTCAGCTAGCGTATCGATCTTTAACATATCCTAAAGGAAAGATCGAGGTTGTTTTTGTAAGAGCTGATAAGTTTATTTTTCCTGCTAACTTTATTGTCTTAGATTTTGAAGCAGACAAGGAAGTACAAATCATCCTTGAAAGACTTTTCCTAGCCACGAGAAGAACGTTAATTGATGTGTAGAAAGGTGAACTCACCATGCGAGTTTAAGACGATCAGGTAACATTTAACATTCTTAAAGCTATGAAATTTCCTGATCCTATAGAAGAGTGTTTAGTTATGGAAGAGATAGAAACTTTGGTTTTTATGGAGAGCAATTTTATAGAAGATCCATTAGAGGATGCTTTAGAGTCAAACCCTTTGGAAGATGAAGAAGGTGAAGAAAACATAACTTTGATGGAAGCCAATTCGAGGAACTATATTCAATCAGCGCGGTTTGAACAATTGGAGTTAGAAGCGCGTGAATATGTGCAACGCAAGTTATCAATCGAAGAATCACCTAAACTTGAGCTAAAGGCACTTCTTTCCCATTTGAAATATATTTACTTAGGTAATTGTTCTACTTTGCTTGTGATAATTTCAGCAGAGCTGACAAGAGATCAAGAGGAGCAACTAATTTTTGTTTTGAAGAAGTTTAAGAAAGCAATCAGCTGGACCATAACTGATATTCGAGGTATAAGCCTTTCCTTCTACATGCAAAAGATTATCTTAGAGAAGGGTGGTCGAGCTCGAATTGATGGGCAAAGGAGGCTTAATCCTATCATGAAAGAGGTAGTTAGAAAGGAAGTGATCAAGTAGGTAGATGCGGGAATTATCTACCCCATCTCAGATAATAATTTGGCTAAAGTACTTAAGAGATGCGAAGAGACGAATCTTTTCCATAATTGGGGAAATGTCATTTTATGGTTAAGGAAGGGATTGTCTTAGGGCATAAGATTTCTAAGAGAGGAATTGAAGTTGACAAAGCAAAGGTGGATGTAATTGAAAGATTATTGCCTCTAGTTAGTGTGAAAGGAGTTAGAAGTTCCTTAGGCCATGCCGGTTTTTATCGAAGATTTATCAAGGATTTTTCAAAAATTTCTAAGCCTTTATATTTGTTGTTAGAAAAAGATATAGTGTTCGATTTCAACAAAGCATGCTTGAAAGCTTTTGAAGAGTTAAAGAGTCAGTTAATCTCAGCCCCAGTAATCGTTACACCAGATTGGAACTCACCTTTTGATTTGATGTGTGATACAAGCAATTTTGCCATTAGAGCTGTGATGGGTCAAAGAAGAAACAAAGTGTTTCAACCTATCTACTATGCAAGCAAAACTTTGACAAGAGCCCAACTCAATTATACGGTAACTGAAAAAGAACTCTTTGCTATAGTTTTTTCTTTTGACAAGTTTCGTTCATATCTTATATGTACCAAAGTTACAATGCTTACTGACCATGCAACCATTAAATAATTACTCACCAAGAAAGATGCTAAATCGAGGTTAATTCGTTGGATACTCTTATTCCAAGAATTTGACCTTGAGATTTAAGACAGAAAAGGTGTCGAGAATCAAGTAGCTGATCATCTGTTGAGGTTGGAGCAAAATGAGGTAACTCAACCACTTGTTCTTATCAATGAGAATTTTCCTGATGAGCACATCTTTAAGGTAGGTCGAATTCATGAAACACCTTGGTTTTCCGATTTTGCAAATTATTTAGCATGTGGAATAATCCCTCGAGAAATGACATACCAACAAAGGAAGAAATTCCTTCATGATAGTTGGTATTATTTCTGGGAGGATCTGTTTTAGTTTAAGCAATGTGTAGATAACATAATCAGGAAGTGCTTAGCTGAAACTGAGATTGCTGAGATCTTGTACCATTTTCATTCATCTCCAAGTAGGGGACACTCTGGTGGATCACGTACTATAGCAAAGATTTTACAAGTTGGATTCTTTTGGCCTACATTGTTTGAAGATGCTTATGCATATGTGAAGAATTACGATAGATGCCAAAGGACCGAAAATATATCAAGGAGGAATGGAACGCCCTTGACAAATATTTTGGATGTTGAATTATTCGACGTGTGAAGCATTGACTTTCTAGACCCATTTCCTTCTTCGTATGGGAACAAATACATCTTAGTTACCGTGGACTATGTATCAAGTGGGTTGAAGCCGAAGCGTACCCAATGAATGATGCTAAGTTAGTTATGCGATTCCTACATAAGCATGTGTTTACACGGTTTAGGACTCCAAGAGCCATCAATAATGATGAAGGATCTCACTTTGTGAACAAGTGACTTAAGTGGTTACTTGATAAGTATGATGTGAAACATAAGATTGCTACTGCCTATCATCTATAATCGAATGGGCAAGTTGAAAGAGTGAACCGTGAAATTAAAGGAATTCTTGAGAGGGTAGTATGCCCTAGTAGAAAAGATTGGTCTCGAAGGCTCGATGATGCATTATGGGCCTATCGAACAACATTTAAGACACCATTAGGAATGACTCCTTATCGGTTAGTCTTTGGAAAGGCATGTCATTTGCCATTAGAGTTGGAAAATAAAGCTCACTAGGCTTTGAAACGATTGAATTTGGATCTTAAGCAAGCCGGTGAGAGAAGAATGTTACAACTTGATGAGTTAGAAGAACTGAGGTTATTTTCATATGAGAATGCCAAGATGTGTGAAGAAAGATCTAAAAGATGGCATGACAGTCATATACAACCTTACGAGTTTAAAGAAGGTCAAAGGTATTGTTATTTAATTCAAGGCTAAAGTTATTTCTTGGGAAGCTCAAATCCCGATGGAAAAGACCTTACACTATATACAAAGTTTATCCATATGGTGTTGTTGAATTGTACAATAATTATGGAGGTAAGTTTAAGGTTAATGGTCAATGTCTCAAACACTATTGGGATGGTGAAGTTGAGCGAGTTGAATCCTCGTTCAAACTAACAGTCCCTTAATTTTTTATGATCTAACTTGTGAATAAATAAATAATTAGAAATTATTTCTCTTAACTTAATACATTTAATTAATTCTGGCTAAGGAGATTGAAACTTAAGCGAGATCGCTGTGACCCCTCCAAGCTTTCTTGGGAATTAATTTATTGTAATATGTGAAGAAGAAATTTTCTAATTAGGTTTTGGAATTTTTATTTTTCATTTTTATGGTTAATTTTAATTTTATTGTTTATGTTTAATAAGGGGTCAATTTTTCCCAAGTACTAATCAGTTTATTGTTTTTAAGTTCAGTCTGTAAATACAATTTAAGTATGAGGCCCAAGACAGGAAAAATGAGGGAAAATTGCTGCGACTTTCATTGCTTGCCGCCCAAGCAACCTATTATGTAGCTAAATTTTTGCTACATGTTGCCCTAATCTCTTGCTATATAAACCTCTCTTCACCACACTAATTTTCACAACCCTCAAGCAATTAGCTTAAAACCCTAACCACCCTTAATTTTCCCCTTGTTGTCATTAGCTTCAAATCTCAAAGAGACTCCCTAAAATTTCTTCCCTTGTCACAGAAGCCATTGTCGTCGCAAGGAGTTTACCGGAACACGCCTGTCGCTACTGCATGTTGTCGTCGTCGCCACACGCCATCGTCGCTACACTTCCCTTGTCGTCGCAAGGTTGTCACCATTGCAAGTCCCTGCCACCATCAACGTACCGATTTCTTTTAACCATCTTTTGTCAAAATTCTGCCAAATTTTTGGGAAAAGTATCATGTCTCGCAAAAGAACTAGATCTTCCAAGACTACCCTTGAAAACCTGATTCAGATAGATGAGAAAGTGAAGGAAATATTTGATTCCATCTTCAAGCATCAACCTATGATGTTGAAAAAAGGTTTTAACTTGAATAGCACTGATTTGATGGTTGAACCTGTGCTAATTCGAAAGAAGATCAATGCTATCAAATGGGAACAATTTTGTGATGCTTGTTCACTTCCTGATGATGAACTAGTTCGAGAGTTTTATGCCAGTTTGACGCTACAAAAAGCTATTGAGGTCATTGCCCGAAAGAAGAAGGTACACCTTACTTCTAAGTCCACTAATGATTTAACTTACCTGATGTTAAATAAGATAAGTATTTTCCTATGATGAACAATATCAATTGGGATTTTCTTCAACAAGTGCTTGATGTTATTACAAATCTAGGATCCATATGGATTATAAGAAAGTATGAGAGTCATTCTTGCTGAAGGGAATACCTAAAATCGGTAGCTAAGGTATGGTTTTATTTCGTTAACTATAGCTTTATGCCTATCTCACATTGTAACACTCTAGAATTTTAGGGATTAAAGGGAGGTAATTACAAAAATTTAAGGGTCTATTGGGTTAAAATTCGTTAATTGAGGAAGTTGGACTTATTTGTGATGAGTGTGAAAGTTTTGGGTCAATTTAAAAACCCTAGTATACTTTAAGGACCCCTATGAAAATAACCCAAGTTGCTTAGGTATTTAAACACCCTTAATTTTTCTTTTGGCCATTTTTATTCCTTTGTTCCCTTGCCTGCCGTTTCTCACCTTCTTTTCTCTTTAGTTTTTCTTTCTTTCTTTTATTTTCAAGAGCAATCACCCTGCGTTCAAGGTCATTTTGCCGTCCGTGCTAGTCATCGCCACCACCAATCTTCTCCTCTCACTTGTGCGAGCCAAACCCCTCAAACTCAAACCTCTTAAACCATCACTGTTGTGTGTGTTGACAAGGGGGGCTTTCGGCTTTGTCACTTTCTTCATTACTTGGTTGTTTTAAAGTTGGTAAGTGGTTGTTCGTGTGTGGGACTTTATATTTTGGAGTGGTTGCTTGTTGTATTTGGGGTGGTCGGACGCCGGTGTAGGAGGTTGCCGTCGTCGATGTCGTTTGGGGAGAGGGGAGCAAACTTTGGTTTTTCCTTGGTGCATCATGGTTGTGATTCGGGTCAAAAATAACCAACCCAAATCTGATGGCCCAAATAGGAGAATTGATGCATAATCCATTAAGCTTTTTGGACTCAAACCTTTAATATCCAAAACCAACCCAATAACTTTTTAAACCCAAACCATATAAACCCTTTAAAAACCATTAAGCCCAAACCCAATTGAACCAAGTCCAAACCCAAACCAAAGTCAAACCGTTGACCGATCGTTGACCGACCGTTGACCATTGACAGTTGATCATTGATCATTGACCGTTGACTTTGACCATTGACTTTTTTCGAAAAACCCTACCCTGCCATTTTTCGACGTCCTAAGTCTGATTCCGCTGTCCGTTTTGCCAAATTCTAACCCGAAAGTCTTGTTTTGATAGTTTTATCTTAAATTGTGTACTTTAAGTTATTTTAGAGTTTTAATTTGAGGTTTACTGATATAAAATATTCGTGTTTAGGTGATCACGATTCTGAGGTGGACGATTTACCTCCTCCACCTGTTCAACCCATTCCTGCATCGATTCTGAGAGTTAGACGTAAGTTACTTTAGTTTTGTTTTGTGTTTAAGTGGTGGCTAGGTTTGTAATAATATTTAGTTGTATTTGTAGGATCTAATTCCGTTAGATCGGGAACTCGTACAGTGCGTGGCGGACGACCTCCTCGTCGCTAGAGTTCTATTTGCTTGAGGTTTGTGTTCTAACTGTAATATACCTTAATGTATGTGATGTGATTGAGATTATGTGATTTTATGTTGTTTGAGGTATGTTGATATTGAGATGGTTGTGTTGTGATAAAAAAATAATGGTATGATTGATTGAGCTGTGAAAGTTTATGATGATAATGTTATGCATATATATATGTACCTTAAGCATGTGACGGGTAATTATTGTGATTATTCTATAGTGATTGTGATTCATGGGATATAATTGAGAATGAGTTTGAGGAAAAATATATATATGATAATCATGTGGTCATACCATTATATGTTCATGGGGTGGGATTGTAAGGTGGAAGAAGTGGTTATCATGCCTTTTAAGGTTGATACTTAAGCCACACTGCGATTGGTGACGTTGGTTGGGAAAGGGTTCTGGGAACCTTTTCACTGTGTTGGTGTGATGTTGTATAGGTGCATTGCATTATTTTTGTGTATGAAATATGATTTGTGGTTACCCTTTTGTGATATAAATTGTTATGTTGTTTTTTTTAAAAAATACATTAGGTTATATGTACTTTGGAGACACACTGGGCTTTATAGCTCATACCTCCATAGTTCTTTACAGGTAATCAGGAATTAGGTGACTTGGTACCCGGAGGCTTAGTTACAAATTTATATTATTTTATTATTATTATTTTGATTTTGGATTATTAATTTACTTTGTTAGTAACTATTCGTTTTGAGTTGTAAATACAATTTATTTTGAGACTTTTTATATTTTATTTTTGGGAGTTTAATTAACTTATTTTATTTTTAATTATAGATTTAAAATTATATATATGTATAATTATGTTTATCTTTGGGAATGAATGTGAATGATTTTGGGTTTATCTTTGGGAATGAATGTGAATGATTTTGGATTGTTGAGTTGGATGTGGGTAAATTACTTAAATAATCTTCTAGATCCGATCGTATCTTTTGGGTCGGGTATAGGGGGTTACACATATAGTTCCACCATCTCGATGGAACGAATCTCTTGTTGTATGCGATATTGACTGAAAGGTCTATCAATGTGGGGAAAATTATTCTCAAGGAAATCCATGACTATGCCAAAAAGAAGACCGGAAGTGCCTACTTCCTATCATTGATTACTTCACTTTGCTTATGGGCCCATGTGAAAACAAAAGCAAATCTGAAGGGTCATTATGTTCAAGGTTGCATAACATCCTATGACCTTGAAAGGTTAGTAGAGAGAGTTCATAAACTGAATCGAAGTGAACAAGATGAACCAACTGAACCAGAAACTGATGAGTCGTCAAACAAAGCTGAAACTGAAGCTGATTCAGTTGCTAACACTGAAGAAGTAGGATATGAGGAGGAGCCAAACAATCCTAAACCAACTGAGGAACCTAACAACTCTAAACCAAAAGTTAAGCCAAAAAATGAACCAATCGAGCCAAGTGTCGATCCTGAATTGACAACTCTAATGCCAACTTCTGTAAGCACTTCAAAGAAATCGGAATTGTCAATCATGATGTATATGTGCAACTTCATGCACAATCCACAACAAAGTTACTGGAAATATGCAAAGATTAGAGATGATTCCATTAGAAGTACTTTTAAGAATATCTCTAACACTTTTGTTCCTGAGTTCCCAGATGCTATCTTCGAGACATGGAAGGAAGAAGACGACTATGAAAGCGAGGATGGGTTGAAGAAAAAGAAGACAAAGGGGATGAGTCAGAAAAATAAAAGGGAGGATTCTTGTCTTTGTTTGTTTATTTATTTATTTTTAGGTCTTTAGGTGTTTATTTCTTTCGTAATTAAGATTTTATATTCGTATAATAAAACATTGCAAACATGAATAAGCTTAACACCTCTTTATTAAGAAAAAGTTAAGTGATGTGGTAATGAGAATGGTCATGTCTAGGATTGGATTGTTAAGAAAGACTTGGTATTTAAGTAGTCTTTATGACTCACCTCTCTTTTCTTACAACCTTACCTGGTGTTCAGATTTCATTCATTACTTTGTTTTTGCAATGAGGACAATGATTCTTCTTAAAGGGGGGTAAGGCAAATAAATTGCTTGAATTTTTAAAATTTTCAAGTATGTTTTAATCTTTCTACATAAGTATGCATTAATAAATAAATGTTTAGAGAAATTTTTTGTTAATAAGTTAGTTTGAATGCAAGCATGAATGATGATTCTATCTGAGTTGAATGAATGTTATCATGAATTATGGAATGTTTGTATGATCTTAGTCTTAGGTAATGTTTGCTATGAAAATTTAGTTTTCCTTAAAATTAGACATGCATGAAGGTTTATATCTTTAAAATTGACTTAGTAATTTTCTTGAGGCGAAATCCTAGGAGACATAAAAGTCTAAATATGATATAAGCACCATTTCTTTGGATTGTTTGAGCCTTTCAAGTCCAACTTATGATATTAAACCCTTGAAACTTTAATTTTGAACTTAATGGCCTATTTATTGCAAATTACCTACATCTAAGTCATATTACCAATTTTTAAATTTATCCTATTTTTTGCACCCATCTTAACTAACATTGTCTTAGTGTTCAATATTTGAGGAAAATTTTGAAAAGATATACATGCTCATACTAAAAAAAGATAAAAAGAAAGAGCAAAGAAAAGTTTGCTCAATCTTTGAAAGAAAATGTATGAGCATGAGTTTAAAATAAGTTTAGGGGAGTTCCAAAGATCCATTCAAGAAAAAGGTTATGTTACAAAAAGATCCAAGACAAAGTTAAGGGTTAAGATTATTGAAACTAAAATTCCACTTCTCTTTAATCCCTACCTTTATCCTAGCCCCATTACAACCTTACAAAAGACCTATTAATTTGATGATTATGTCACCTACATTAGTGAAGAGGAATTTCTAAGTTCAACATATGAAGACCGCAAATAAACCATATGATTGTTTTGTTTAGATTGATAGGAAATTATGTTGAACGGAGAATATTATCTATAACTTTGAAATGCATGCAAACCATAACTCATGCTAGCATATCTTGATACTTATTATAAAAATTCTGAATAATATTTGCATGTGAACTACTTAATAATAAAGAAAGTCTATGAACATGATCTTGTTGATGCATGATTATGTGCCAAAGATTTATGCTACTTACACATTTAGCAATATTGCCTTAGCAAAACCTTTGCTGTGCATGAACATTACTCATGACGAGCAATGGTTTAAGTTTGGGAGTGTGTAAACTCGAAAATATCTAGGTTTTTCCTATGGATTTTCATCACCTTTTTACTTAAAATCGATGTTAAAATTGAGTAATTGTTTAATAAATTAATTAAATATGCTTATAAATTAAATTAAGACAAGGGAATTATAAAAATGTGATTTTATACTTTATTATATAGTTTTTTATGCACAAAATGACTTATTTTATAATTTAATTTAATATGTTGCATTTTAATGTATAAAGTGGACCATGCAAAATTTAATTAATTTTAAAGCATGAAATTATATTTAATAATTAACATAAATTATTTCATTAATAATTGGGTTGATAAAAATGTTATGAAATTGGGTTAATTAAATTAATTAATTTAACCCAATATAAATTAAATTGCTTTGGACAAGTTTGATTATTTTGCTGGGTCATTAAAACTGTCCAACCCAAGAGGATTTGAAGCCTAATTTTGGCAACACCATGGTTGCCCAATAAATTATTTTTTGGTTTAATTGCAAGGAGTCCTTGTAGTTGAAAAGAAATTAGAAATTGGCTCAGAAAGATGCTATTGATTGAGTCTTGGTCCTTGCTTGATATGGCAAGTTGATTGCTTCAAAATGAAGCAACCAAATCAACTCAAAATCCCTAAAGCATGGACGACCAAGCATTAGAGGAAAATGGGGAATTCAAACTCTATTTTTAGTAAATGTGACCTCACCCCTCACCTATAAATAGAACCATTCCACCATACTTTCAAATCATCCCTCATCACTCACATTCTCACATTCTCTCATCCTTTCAAGTTCTTTCCATTCCCACTCCTAGAATTCATTTCTTCCATTGAGATTTTAGTTAGTTAAGCCCTTTAAAGATCCCTTGGTCGGCCACCTTGGAGAGTCATCAGCAAAGGAGCAAAGCAAAGGATCGAAGGAGTCATCTTCAGTTGGAGTTTTGGGTGACAACCACTTCAATAGGGTTTATTCTTTCTTTTTTTATAATTAAGTTTATATGTTTGCTATGTGTTCTTCGATCTTGTCATCAACAATGATAGCTTAATTTTATTTAAACTAGGTTGATTGCTTTAAATAAATAATATTCATTTGATTCGTGCTTATGATGTTTGTGCCTTAATCGATCATGTTTTCAATTAATATAAAGTCTGTATTTAATTCATACGTGATTGGATGCACTAGAATTAGTTGAGCGATCTTGACTAGATGACGGCTAGTGGACATAATAATTGAAATGTCCATGCTCAATTTAGATCCTGACCCGATTAAATTGAGATTCATAATAACTTTGACGAGCTCTATTATCTGCATAGTTTTTAGGTTTATGTGATTAAATTATTTCAAACTTGACACGTCCCTGTTATTTCACATAAATGTTAAGAAACCTTTAGTGAATAATGATCAGTAAAATGTGTATTTTCTAAGTAAAGGATTTCGAAAGGACCTAATTTGGTTTTCAAACTCATGAAAGATCGAGTTAACATGAAATATTTTCTAAATATTATTAAGCATGTTAATGATGAATTAAATTAATTAATGTGATTATCCTAGTTTATTTATGTTATTAATTGTTGTGAATTGTGTTTATTTGCTGCTAAAATCTAATCATTCATATAGATTATTTGCACATTTAGATTAATTTGCATTAGGAATCAATTGCATTTAGATTATTTGCATTTAATTTTAAACATCAATCCTTCAAATATATTGTGTTTTATTACCAAGTTGTTTAATATAATTTTACAATTAATTGATTAACATATGCAATCCCTATGGAGACGATAACTCGATACTTACTTATTACTTGATAACTACTATGTACACTTGCAAAAACCTACGCGTTACAGAACACTTGTTCTCTATCTGGCGGTAAGCCAGACAACTCCTCAAGAAACACATCAAGAAAAGCAAAGACAGCTCGAATCTCATCCAACCTCAACTCCTTACTATTGACATTCAAGACATAGGCTAGATAAGCTTCGCAACCTTTCAGGACTAACTTCTCGGCTCTAAGCGAAGAAATCACATTAGAAAGCAACTTGAACTTCTCTCTAACAATAACAACTTTGGAACCATCTGCGCAGCACAAAGTCACCATCTAGCCTCACAATTAACCTTCACCTGATGCTCAGTTAACTAATCCATCCTAAGGATAACATCGAACCCCTTGAACCGCAATGCTAAAAGATCTACAAGAAACACTTGTCCCTAAACCATCAAAGGACAATAGCGATAAACCCGATCCACCACTACACTATCACCTAGAGGGCTCTTAACCGTAACACCCAAACTACATGTCTCTACAGGAATCCTTAACTCTCTAACTACATCACTCAGAATAAACGATCTCGTAGCACACGAATCAACTAAAGCTAAAAGAGGAAATACTGTAGCGTGAAAGTACCTACGATGACATTCGTGGCCTCTCTAGTCCAAGGCTCCCTAACTACATAAACTCTGGCTGGACCTTTATTAGCACTCCGAGCAGCTTTGCGTTGACCAACTCTTCTACCACCATCACCTCTGCCACGGCCTCTCCTCGAGCCGAAGTAGGTGCAATAGCAACAACAATAACAGCAGGTTGGTCTCGAACCACAACTGCTCTCCTCAGGCAATCACTGACACAGTGCTCCATCGATCCGTAAACAAGACAAGCGTCGATCATCCTCCAGCACTCATCACGATGACGACAACCACAATGCTCATATAACGGCCATGTAACAACTCTCTGATCACTCGTACCATCCTCAACTCTCACGACCTGCAGCACCACGTCATCATATCCTCTCAAAATGACCTCTCTTGCCTTTTGGACCAGATCCACTAACAGACTCAAATGACCTTTTAGCAATACTAGCGACAACAACTTTTGGCTCCTCCCTCAAAGTCTCCTCTAAAGCGTGGGCCTTCACAACCAACTTATCGAAGACCCAGTAGACTGTGCTACCAGATACAACTTAATCTCACAGTTCAATCCAAACCTGATCCTCTTACAATGACTCATCTCGTGAGCCACCAACTCAGGTACATACTGTCTCAAACTCGTAAACTCAGCTTCGTACTCGTCCACAGACAAAGTACCTTGGACTAAATCCACGAACTCGCGTCTCCTTGCCTCCAGATACTGCTCTCCCATAAACTTCCTCCAAAAAGACTCCAAGAAAAAGTCCCAAGTCACTCTCTCGGGTGCAGGACCATGCTTGACAGTCATCTACCAATGATGAGCCTCATCAACAAGCAACGACACGGCACATCCAAGCTTATTCTTGTTAGAATAGCCCATTTGACCAAGGATACGAACAAATCCTTCTAACCAATACCAGCACGAGCAAGGTCTCCACCCCTAACTCCTCGAAATTCCTTACCACCTAAAGCTCGCAAACGCTCTAATGGCAATCCTTGACGAATAGGAGTAGCATTGGCATCAATGATACGCTGTAATTCCCTGGCCATCTCTAACATAAAATGCTCAACTCGAACCATTTGAGCATCATCACGCAACTACGGCGGCACATCATCATCTAGATTACCACGCTCGCGTCTCAGAGGCATTACATAAATTGTATACTAAAGAAAAAGTAAAGAAAACGTACCAGGAGTAAGTAGCAGCAAGTGGTCCAAGACTTAACTAAGTATAATTTCCTATAGGGCATTGTGTTCCCAAATCCTACCCCATCGAACAATTTATATCACAAAGAACATGCATAAGTAAAACATACAATTTCAAGCAATATTTATAGATAAGCTAGACCTTAATATTAAAAGATCTATGACCTCTTATATTTAAAAATACCTAGGCTAACCTAAAGTTCAACCTAGCTCTTATACCACCAAATGTGACACCCCAAACCAGATCGAGACAGACTGACCCGAATTTGAAGCGTTACATTAGCCACCGAAGTGACTCTCCAGCTAAAGACCACCTGACTCATACCCGACCTTATAACACCTCATTTATAACTAATAAACTATCATTTATTAATGCGGAAGCAATTTGTGAACTATTTTTAAACTTTTTCCAAGTATTTAACCTAAGGATATTTTTGTCATTCTACCACCTTAGGTTAAACTATCCCAATTTTATTTCTAAATAGTTACCAACCTTTTTTTAGTCAAATTATGCAAGCCCTAAAAATTTCAACTTAATTCGAGTTCATTTACTATGTCTAATTCAAGTTTATTATTAGGGACTAAATTATAACTTATACAAACTTTTAGTACATTTTCCAAATTAAAAATTAAGAGTGATTCTACCAAATATTAGCAGTTACAAGTTTAATCCTAAAATACTATCAAGTTTCCCTATTATTAAAGGCTTCAATTAATCTAATCAAGTTTTAGGACTAAATTACAAATTGAGCAAATTAGAATACCAGATTACAAAAATAAAAACTCAAACCCCAAAAACCCATACGCCCATGTGAAAAGACACATGCCCGTGTGCAAACCACTATACCTATTTTGTCAAAAATTTGTTTTAATTACCCGATTTTACATATTTTACTTATTTATTAAACTTAAAATAACTACAATTAATCACCATAAACATCCACACATCTCTGATTTAATTTACAACAAATATGCAACAATTAATCAAAAGTTAACACCCAATTACACGCTTAACAAACACCAATTAATTCACACAAGCTACATACCTTAGTCACAAGTAATCTACTCCATGGTAAGCTTCAATTAAACATTGTTAGTATAAAATATATGCCTCATACACCGTGTTATCAACCACCGTACGAACTCTCATCAACATACCATAAATCAAACATCAATTAGACATAAAATCATATCGTAAATCAAACATCAAATGTAAGGGTGTGAGTTTAAAAATTTCAGTGAATGATAGTAAAAACATCAAGTAATTTGCACCCAACCATGCATAAATCAAAGCAATAAGCATTAAATTTTCAGTCACAACATGTTAACATTTCACCATAACCTCACATGCTATTTAAAGAATTAAGAATCAATTCTTCCATGGTGTATATAATCATCTTTTAACATATAAACATTCAATTATATTGGCACAATCAATCAATTATATTGGCATAATATATCCATGGCAATAAGTAAACGTGTGATCATACATTGGATAAACGGATCTCCAAACTCTCACAAATCAAATACAATCCTTCGAATTGAGAGGGCTGAAGCCACGCTCTCCCTTATAGCACGTCAAATAACCTGATGAGTGGAGACTCAAGCTCAACACTCCCTTATCTACTCCAAACAAATCAGTCCACCATGAGCCATATGCTCACAATATCACAAATAATGGTGAGTCCTCACAAATCCTATGGCATGACAACTATATCTAATTGATCCACCATGCAATGTTGCCAATATAATCGTACATACAAGGCATTAAATTTGTTGTTTAATCACTTAATTTAGGATGTTAAAATGCAAGTAAAAGCATGTTGCTAAGCAATTTTAACATCAATAAAATTAAGCATAGCAAATATCATTTTCCCAATATTCATATACCAATTAGAAAACCTTTATCAAAAGTTCAATAATCAGCAACTCATGCTCCAAATATCAATTTATTCCATAGAATTTAATCATGCTAATAGCATAATACACAACTTTACAAACCAATTGCCATTTTGCTCTTTTATAAAATAAAACTTATTTTTGCAAGTCCAACCATCCAATATGCAATTAAGTCATTAGTAACACCAATTAAACCTTTAATTTAACACATAATCAGGTCAATTTATCAAATTGCCCTTAATAACACTCACCTCCACACTAACAATAGAAACAAGAAATATGGAGCTTTAACAGAAACAGAGTATACATTACAAACTAACAATAGAGATAAGAAACACGAAATTTGATAAAGTATACAAATCTAAATCATTGCTCTAAACTACCTTATCGATATTGCACAACTAAGCCGAAATATGGAATTCCTCAACTAAACTCCCTTTTCAGCACCTCAAACCACTTCTAATCTTCATTCCTAGTCCAATAACATGTGTTCTAAGTGTTAATTTCATCATTTAATCCATTCCATGATTTTTCGAAAAAATCATCCATGTTCTTGATCAAATTCAAATTTCTCAAAATTGATCCATAAAACGTTTTTGATCTTTTGGTTTAAGATTAAAAACCTCTTATTAGACCTATTTTGAGCTTAGACATCCATTAATATTTGGGTTCCCACTCAAAATTAAAGATCCACTATTGTTGATCCTCAAGTTTAAGAAAGAAGAAATTAAAGTTGAAAATTCATTATAATCACTTTAATTAACAAATAATTATTGAAATAAACTTAAAAACAAGTTTAGGGATGAGGATTACCTTCAATTGAACTCAAATCATTAATTTGGAAGTTTGAATCATTATGCTTGAAGAAATTCAGATGACTTTTTACCCAACTTTAAAAATTATTTCGAGAAAATTTTGGGAGAGAAAAGGTTTAGATCTATTCTCTAATATTTGGTTTATGAGAACAAGCAAAAAAATGAGAGAAAAAGCTCTCAATTCGAGTGAAAAATGAGTGAAAAGTGAGGTAGTTGTACTGTTTTTAAAACTGAAAAGCACCACTTAATTTTCAAAATTTAGGAATTTACCATCAGGCCACTTCCCCTTTTCCCTTGTTTTACAATTTGTTCTTTTCCCTCCAAAATTGCGAAAATATAGTTTATTTGCTATAAAACCTCTTACACATTTCCCTTGTTTTTCAAATTATTCCTATTTAATTATTATTTTAAATCACCTAATTAAACACCCCATTTTAAATTATCTTTAAATTCCAATTTAACCTAAAATATTTATTTTTTACCCAAAAATTATTTAAAACCATAAAATTAATTTTTCTTAAAATATTTTTATTTTCTGGAAAGTTATTACTGATTTTTAGATGAAATTATGCTAACTAATTAAGAATATAAATCACTAATTAACTCGATTAATTCTTAATTTTCACTCGAAACCTGGTAAACTTACCCGAAACTACTAGACCTATTTTCAAGGCCTTACAAGCAATCACGAATAGCATGTATACTAGTTTCATTAACATTACCACATCGTGGATAGTGGCCATCATCAGTCATATGTTGCCTTACTCGTTCTTCATTTGTTAGAATTCTACCTTGCCAAAGAATCCAGAGAAACACTCGCACCCTTTGAGGTGCCTTAACCTTCTAAATTAACTCCCAATCAAGAGAAACACTCACACCCTCTGAGGTACCTTAACCTTCTAAATTAACTCCCACACTTTAGGGAAGTCACCAGCCTCCTTCGGGAATAGATTCTTATAAGTTTCAACCATGGAATAAGAATCTTTTGACATTCATTTCCAAGCTAAACAATCGGATCCTGCATCTAATGAAGGTGGCACCAAACCCGCTATCTGCGAGAGAATCTGATTAGGCACTAAATTGTTCAAACGATCTCAATCCCAATTCCCAATCTTGTCAACCAGATTACAAACACGTAAAGTGTCATTTGGAGTACCATGCCCTTTGAAAAAAATTTCTAAGAGGACCAACTTGCCTAATCCACACGTCATTCTAAAAGTTCGTAAGTTGACCATCTCCTAATGACCAATAAACATTGGCAATTACATCCGGCCAAATCTTTATCAAAGACCGCCATACAAACGAACAATTACTACTTGAAATCGATGTAGGCAATACCCCATGGATACTATATTTCTTCCTAAGCAGACAAACCCACAATGCATTTGTATTAGTGAGTAATTGACAACATATTTTCATTAGGAATAAAATACTTTGAACAGATAAACTCCTCAAACCCAAACCACCTGCAGATAAAGGTTGGAAACATTTTCCCCATGATAGAAGAGTCGGTTTTCTCGCATCCGAAGTGGCTCCCCATATGAAGTTTCGTGCTAGTTTTTCAATCTCACTGCACCCGAAAATTAGGAACATGAACAACATTCATGAAATAGTTTGGTATAATAAGCAAAATAGATTTTACCAGTGTTATTGTTCCTTCCAAAGAGAGACTCGTTACATCCCATCCGTTCAGTTTATTCTGAACTTTGTTTACTATAAACTCAAATGTGTTCGTCGTGACTCTTTTGTGCAATACAAGCATCCCAAGATAAACCCAAGATCCTCAACACGGTTGAAGCCCAAGGCACTGCATAATAAGATACTACTTCATTCGAGATATTAAGAGAAAAATAGACATGTGATTTACTTTCACTAACCTTTTGTCCCGAAAATTGACAAAATGTATTCAAGATTTCATTAACAATAACCACTTGGTTTCTATTAGCCTCACGAATAAGAATAAGATCGTCTGTGAAAAATAAGTGTGACATGGTCGGGACTCTCCTTGATAGAAATAATGGCCTTCATTTTTTCTATTACATAGTAACTTCAATCAGATGTCCTAACCTTTCCATACACATGACAAAAAAGTACGGTGAAAGAGGATCACCTTGCCTTATCCCACATGATGGCTTAAAAGGTTCAGTAACCACTCCATTCCATAAAACCTGAATGCCTAAGGAATTAGGTTCATGTACTAATTGGATGGAATCCATGTTCTTACTAGTTTATCATGATCACCCCATGATGGCTTGATTCAATGGGTGTGGGAATTATCATTGCAATTGCTTACAAATGTTTTCAAGGATTAATGTAAGAAGCATGCATCATCTTAATGCATATCTTAATGTTGAAAAACGTTTTCAAACATTTGCTTAATACAAAGATATTAATATATGAATATTTTATTTTCAGTTCAAAAATGGCACCAACTCCCTTATTGAGCATACTCACTGGAAACAAATTACATTGAAATAACTATAAGGAGTGGAAAATTAACTTTATAATTGTCTTGAGATATGAAAAACTTAAAACAATTCTTGATAATAAATGTCCATCGACCACTCAAGTTTAGGCTAGAAAATGTTGGGAAGAGTCTGATGAGATAGCTCGTTGCTATATGCTGGCAAGCGTGACTAGTACTCTATATAAGCAACTGAAGATCTATAAGATTGCTAAACCGATTTTAGATAAGCTAGAAGACCTATTCGAAGGCCAAGCTGTCTTGGCTTGACAGTCTACCACAACTACCTTGATGAATGCCCAACAAAAGCTCGACATACCCGTCAAATACTATATAATCACTCTTATGGGCTATTTTTTCGAGGCCGCGAACAATGAGGCCAATCTGGACCAGAACACTCAAATTGAGATAGTTTTCAAAAGTTTGTCAAAGGATTTTGCTAATTTTCAAGCCACATATAACCTTAGCAACAAAAACCTGATGCTTACACAACTCATGAAGGAGTTACAATCCTATGAGTTGATGTTGAACGACAGTCAGTCGGTTTGAAGAGAAAAAGTGAATATAGTTGTTGCCTCTTCCTCAAAAGGGAAGGGAAAACGTGCTAAGAAAGGCAAAGCTAAGGTCTCTAGTCCACCACAAGTGGAAAGGAAGATAACCAGAAAGCCTAAAGATTTATTTGAGTCTAAATGCTTTTTTTTTACAGCAAGAAAGGGCACTTCAAGGCAAATTGTAAAAAGTGGAAAGAATACCTAGCAACCAAAGGCAAATATATGGAACTCTTAATTATGAAGCTTGTTTAATGGAAGATTCAATAGGCCATTGGATCATTTATTCGAGAGCCTCTAATCATGTTTTTGTTTCTTTACAGGGATTCTAAGAGGGAAAATATCTTAGAGATAAGAGCTTATCGTTGCGGATCGGGAACAGGACAAGTGTGGTAACTAAAGTAGTGGGAGACGTACATCTTTATTTTGATAATTTTATGAAAGATTATTTTAAAATACGTTTTCTATGTACCAAGTTTCAAAAGAAATTTAATTTCTATCGCATGTTTATATAAAGATGACTTGACTTTTAATAATGGAATTGAAATATTTAGAAATCACAATCTTATTTGTAACGGATGGATGCCAAATAATCTCTATTTTATCAAACCAAAGATGTACACATTGCTTGAGACTGAAATATCGAATAAAGGACTTAAAACTTCTCACTCCAATGAGGCGTACTTTTGGTATTTGAGACTTGGTCATATTAACCGAGAAAGATTCACTAGACTTGTGAAAGATGGCATCTTAAGTTCACTTAAAGAAGTTGATCTTCCACAATATGAATCTTGCTTGGAAGGTAAGATGACTAAGTAATATTTTAATGCAAAAGGAACGAGGGTTGGAAAACCCCTATAACTTGTGCACGTTGACGTATGTGGCCGCATGAACGTTAGTGCAAACAATTATTATGTAACCTTCATTGATTTAGAGTGGTTCGGCTTGAATTGCCTACTTCACTACCTTAGCTTTCCACTACTAAGGATTTTCCCAAATTCACTAATTTGACTAACCTTTGAGGATTAGGTTTAACCTTACAACTCCCTTAAGGTTTTTACTTGAACCTTAAGATAAAATCCTCTCAAAGAGTAAAAAAAATAAGCAAACTAATAATTAATCCTTACGAGGTTAGATTGTTTGCCAATTGAACACAAATGAAACAATAAAACACTTGAGCTGAATGAATAACAATGAAAGCTCACAACTGTGTACAAAAAAAAGTATGAAAATTTAAGTACAAAGGTTGTTTGATTGAAATTTTAGCTTGGATAATCTTTCTTGTTGTTGTAGACCCTTTGGAAGCTGGTATTTGTACCCTCTAATTGATTTTCAACCATTGTGGTTGTTGGAATAATGAATAGAGTCGTTAGGGATGAAAACACTAGTGCATTTATGTCATCTACAACATGTATCGATACTTTTTTCTACGAGTATCGATATTATTAGCATTTAATGCCTAATTTAGTGACCATTGGAGCTATCAATATCAATACCAAGGGAATTCTATCGATACCAAATAGAAGGTATCGATACCGGATCACTACTTGATAAAAACTTTGAAAGTCTAAATGCCAATTTCATATCGATATAAAAAAAAGGTATCGATAAAAGCGTACCAATATCGATACTTGAAGAAATTTATCGATACTAAGAAAAAGGTATCGACACCATATCGATACTTGATAAATACCTTGAAAACAAAATGCCATTTTCATATCGATATTAAAAAATGTATCGATAAACTTGTGAATATATCGATACTCAATTAAATTTATAGATTCTTGAAAAGTAAGTATCAATATCGGATCGATATTTTTTGACATGGAGCATTTTTAACTTGTTTGAAAAATGTTTTAAAGTTTGTTTAACTAACTTGGCCTTAAAATATTTTTCAATTATAAGTTCAACTATTTTTCTTTTTAGATATCATTTGAAATAGAATTTTGTCAAGTATTGTTAAAAAGATTTTTAATAAAAAACATAATATTTGTTATATAAAAATAATTTGTCAAATAAAACTTGGTTCAACATACTTCTTTCGATAGCATCTCCTATCCATACTAGATGTTGGGATGATTAAGGGGTGTTACAATCCACCTATCCACTTTAATCGTTTTGCTCAAAAGGTTGCTTACAACCATCAACTTTTCTTTATTAAAGAACTTTATTGACAAACGTGAAAGATGGACCTAAAATATTGTCTTCTCAATCATCTCCAAGAATGGGCGAAACAAAGGTTTCCATTTTCGAACCATCAAGTAATGCCCAACCACGACCCATGGACCGTTAGGCAACACATAAAAACAATTATCTAGATTCTGAACCCTAATTAGGAAGTAGTCATTTCTCAGATCAATTAAATCAAAATCTTATACAAATTGCCAAATTTGTTTCAACCTATTGTTAAGGAAACCATACCCAATAGATTTCCCCAATACTTGAACAATTAGAGTCTTCCTTCAAGGTGTACATAAATCAAGATTTTCTTATTCAATGATCTTTAACGAATGTCAACTTAAGCCTCCCTTTTCTTCCCAACTCCCACAATCAAAGTCAGTTCCTAATACATCATCCCACAAAAAGCTTGGGAGCATGACTCTTATTTAACATTGAATCCCTAAAACTCATACATGGTTGTCTTGGGGAGGGAGCCCTTCAACATCATAGGATGATCAATCATATCGTGACCATCCAAGACGTGATTACATGAATACTTGAACGTTGGGTTACGAACCAACACCAAATCAGACATATTGGTAGGCAAGCCCTGCATCACCACCCCGACTTTGGAGAAAAATGTTGTGTTGCACCACTGATTTCTTTTAAACCTAGGATTCCTAGCATAAATACTTTGTAAATGAATTTTTATAGTGTAACGCCATTTTATATTTTTATTTTTAATATAAAATTCATAAAAAGTTATTTTAATTAACGAATTTAATGATTATTAGATTGAAATTTCAAAATTTATAAGAACTAAAAAGATAAAATTATCCACCCAAAAAAAGGATAAAATTAGAGGCATATATTAAATTCAAAACTTAACAGATAATAGAGAGAGATAATATTTGATCTAAGAGATTTAATTGTTATTATTTAGGTCGACACTCAACATTAAAAATTTAAATTTTGAAAAAGTTATAGATACTAAAATTGATCAAATTAGAGTATACGGATTAAATTTGTAATTTAAGTATAGTACCGGGACTAATGGCAGCATTTTACCTAATTAATTAAGATGCACGAACACTTGGTTCTTTCCTAAAACCCAGCAAAGACGCGAAAGTACTCGACGGTGGAAGGAAAGCTGAGAACCCAAAACTTGCAAGTGCCAGAAAGGAAATGCTAGACAATTGCTATCATCTTTAAAATTCGTAGGAGAAGCCAACGGCAACTTTAGCTGAAACCCAAATGGTCTCTGCGCTTTCTCTTCTCAACGCTCCTTTCCTCACCCCCAAACCCCTCTCTCAACTTAAAACCCTCCCCTCTTCAAAACCCACTTCTCCTTTCTTCTTCCCTTCGTCTTTCCCTTCTTTTCCCAACCTTCAACGTCACCGTTTTAATGGACAACCGCCTTTAGCTGCATCTCTCAAGGTCCTCTTTTGCGTCTTTTTTCACCATTCCCAATTGCTGACCAACTGTTTGATTTTATGTTTCTGCAGAGTTGCTTCTGTTCACTTTTGACGCCCCCCTTTGTTTTGTTTCAGGAGAAGGTGGGCTGTTTTAAGAAGACTTTGAGTGATTTTACTAGCTTAAACTACTGGGTTGTTCGGGACTATTATCGTCTTGTCGATTCTGTTAATGCACTTGACCCAGAAATTCAGAGGCTATCTGATGAGCAGGTTGGTTGGGTTGTTTAGAATCAAGTACTTGGCTTGCTTTGTTGGGGTCATTGGGATGATTGACTGAGCTTGTTTGTTGTAGTTGGCTGCTAAAACTTCCGAGTTTAAGAAACGTTTGAACCAAGGAGAGGCTGTTTCGGATATTCAAGCTGGTTAGTCTTTATTAATGCTTCTGTTTCAGAGGGTTGATTTATGAAATTTATATGACAACTAATGCTCCTTTTATTGATTGTTATATAGAGGCATTTGCTGTGGTTCGTGAAGCTGCAAAAAGGAAACTTGGCATGCGCCATTTTGATGTGCAGGTATTGATCTTTTTATGTATAAAGATTAAAGACAAAAGCACGTAAGAATGTGCGGTCATTTATCTTTGATTACATCACTGTATACAAGTATCTTTTCTTTTTAAAATTCATTTTGAAGTCAGGTATTAATCTAAAGATCTTTTACTGGTAGATTATTGGTGGAGCGGTGCTTCATGATGGGTCTATTGCGGAGATGAAGACAGGGGAGGGAAAAACATTGGTCTCCACATTAGCTGCATATCTTAATGCACTGACTGGTGATGGTGTCCATGGTATGCTCTGCATTCTTCCTCTTTTTGGAAAAGAAATTAATCTAAAGATGTTATTCTCTATTGTTTCTGTTGATATTCTAAAAGGTTCACAGGTTTGTGTGTATGTTAGATATTGGAGATATAAGGATCTAATAAAATATTTACAAAAAGGGACAACTTTTCATCTGGTTTACGTCTAACTAGATTCTCAGCAGTCCTTTGAATTCCCTTTTGTTGCAGGATTTTTGGGTTACAACTTGTTACTCTTTAATGTTCTTGTTAACCAAATGGTAATGCGCTAATTTGACATCATTGCTTTTGCTGTTAACAGTGGTTACTGTGAACGATTATCTTGCTCAACGTGATGCTGAGTGGATGGGTCGTGTTCACCGCTTCTTAGGTCTTTCAGTCGGGCTTATTCAGGTATTTGTCTATTAAGTGGCAGAAAGTTGTAAAACTTGTGTCATTCTTGCGGAGAGTCAACCACTGAACAATTTATTTTCTTTATGCATGAGAAGCAGATCTCAGTAACTGTTTACATACTTATATACCTGTAATTGTAATAGTTTTTGCCTGTTTTGATTGCATATATAGAAGGGGATGACAGCAGAAGAGAGGAGAATCAACTACCAATGTGATATAACGTACACCAACAATTCAGTAAGTGTTCCTGATTTGGTTGGTTCAATTGAATGTAACTACTGCTGATGCATTCTTTTCCCACAGCCCATCCTTTTCCCTTACCATGCCATATGTCATGTTTCTCATGCCATTGTTCTGAAAAATTTTTAGGAACTAGGTTTTGATTATCTCCGAGATAATCTTGCTGGAAGCAGTGACCAACTTGTAATGAGATGGTATGTCCCAGAGCACTATTTCAATTTGGTCTTTGATTTTTTTTAATGGACTACTAGTGATAGATTCTCAAAAACAGGCCAAAACCATTTCATTTCGCAATTGTTGATGAAGTTGATTCTGTTCTGATTGATGAAGGAAGAAATCCTTTGTTAATAAGTGGTGAGGTAATATAAACTAATCTTTCTTCCTTTATTAACTGTTTTCTGATTCCACGAATAATACTAAATATTTTGACTCACAAAATTACTGGAACCTATTTTAAACTGTTTAACTGATTGCCTCTGAAAATTTTTGGAAATGTTGGGAGGAGAGCTGTAGAAATAGCTTGTAATAGCCTGTTGCCTCTTCTCTGTTGTGTTCCAGGCTAGTAAAGATGATGCGCGATATCCTGTTGCTGCTAAAGTAGCTGAGCTGCTAATGAGGGGTCTGGTGAGTTCAGTTGGTTGGCTTCATATTTGGTTGAACCATATTATTTTGTTGCTATCAAGCTGCCAATGTAATTTTGTACTGTTATTTTACACACGGTTTACGGCTAAAGTAGTTTCCGTGTAAATTCTGGTAACAGCATTATAACATTGAGCTTAAAGATAATTCAGTGGAGTTGACTGAGGAAGGAATTGCACTTGCTGAGTTGGCTCTTGAAACAAATGATCTATGGGATGAAAATGATCCCTGGGCAAGGTGAAATTGTTGGCCTTTTTTCTTTTGTACTCATTCTCGGGATAAGCAATTTGTACTACACTTTTTGTTCTGAATATCTGTTTCTTTTTTAGCAACTTCTCAAACTTTTGTTTCAAGTCTTCACTAACATATGTTACTTTTAAAACTTAAAAGGCCCCAAAAGAAAATGTTTGACCAACTTTAATCTGATATCTTTCTTTCCTTCGTTGTATATTAGAATTCTCTCTCTCTACCTTGATACTTGGTTCTCTAGTGGCTGAATGTGATCCAATGCACAAATTATTTGATGTTAAAATTTATGTTGTTGCAGATTTGTGATGAATGCTTTGAAAGCTAAAGAATTTTATCGGCAGGATGTCCAATACATTGTCAGAAATGGGAAAGCTCTCATTATCAACGAGGTTTTTATGTTGTGTTTTTTGATGTTTCAGTCTCTTTGTTGCAGTACCACTTCTCCATCAACCATGTTTGGATGTAATTACTGGTTCCTGCAAACTGTTTAGCTAGCCACTAAAGAAAAATAAAAAATTTAGAATTGATTCAGTTGATTCTTAATCATGTCTATTTATCCATCACAAACATTCTTAGGAGCAAAGCTAATTTTTTCTTTATGTCGAAAATACATTTGATTTCATTAACCCTTGCTTGAGGTAGAACCTTATCATTTTATTTTTTATGTTCAAGACTAAAGCTTCAAAAAATGTAAAAATTGTTGCTTTTGGTGTTTGTATGTTTAATAGTATGTCTTTCTCTTTGTGATGGCAATTAAACATTTTTGAGAATCTGCAGCTGACAGGCAGAGTTGAAGAAAAACGGAGATGGTCTGAAGGGATTCACCAGGCTGTAGAAGCAAAAGAAGGTTTGAAGATTCAGGTTGATATGATATCTGAAAACTTCTAAACTTCATCTTGACCCATATCAAGTATAAAAATTATATTTTTCTCATTCACAATTGTAAATTTTCTATATTTGTTAGGCTGATTCAGTTGTGGTGGCTCAAATCACTTACCAGTCTCTATTTAAGCTCTATCCCAAACTCTCTGGAATGACTGGGACTGCAAAAACAGAAGTATGGATGATAAGTGGATTTCATGCACTATATTTGGCCATTTCTACTTTTTTAATGCAACTCAAAAAAAATGCAAACTTGTTGTTTGTAGGAGAGGGAATTCTTGAAAATGTTCCAGATGCCTGTTATTGAAGTGCCCACAAATCTTCCAAATATTCGTAAAGATTTACCCATACAAGCGTTTGCTGTAAGACATTTAATACTTGAGTGTTTTCTTAATAGTGTTTATATTTTATTAATATTAGTTTGTTACTATTT
The DNA here is from genome assembly GCA_005610355.1 of Gossypioides kirkii. Classification (NCBI taxonomy): domain Eukaryota; kingdom Viridiplantae; phylum Streptophyta; class Magnoliopsida; order Malvales; family Malvaceae; genus Gossypioides; species Gossypioides kirkii. The sequence continues at coordinate 22,584,772 of CP032248.1, forward strand.
TTTATTGTTGTTTTTGGTTTGTCAATTCTTCTAAGACGGCTCGAGGGAAATGGGAATATGTTAGTCAAGAAGTGGAATACATGTTTAGACAAGGGCGTCCGGTTTTAGTTGGGACCACTAGGTAAATTCTCTAGCAGCCATCATTGTGATATATCCTTTCCTCTTTTCTTATTTTTTATTCTTGCTATTATAAAGAAAGTTAAACAATTGGTCAAATTTTATCTGTTAAGAGTGTTCAAAAACAAGAACATCCTTAGATATGATCTATCACCTTCTTGGTGCAGTGTTGAGAATTCTGAATACCTGTCAGATCTGCTGCAGGAGAGAAATATCCCTCACAGTGTCCTGAATGCTCGTCCCAAGGTTTGTTAATGTTTTAATTCAATGATAACTTGCAGTTGGATGAACAGTTTACCGTATGTGCAGGGTTCTTCCTTGGCATCAATAATTTACCTTTTATGTTTGTGCAAGCTTCTTTCACCAGCAGTTTTCTTTTTGCCTTCTATTCTATCAGTATGCAGCAAGGGAAGCTGAAATTATTGCTCAAGCTGGGAGAAAGTATGCTATAACCATTTCTACCAATATGGCCGGCAGAGGAACTGACATTATTCTTGGGGGAAATCCCAAAGTAAGTGTGGTTGTGAAGTCCTTTTCTTTTATACGAAAAACATAAGGAAATGACATTACACCACTTCTTGTACCATATCAAGATGCTAGCAAGAGAAATTATAGAGGACAGCTTGCTTTCATTTCTGATGAGAGAAGCTCCTAGTATTGAAGTCAGTGACATGGCAATTTCAAGAAAGGTAATTCTTTCTTGTCACTGTTAGTTGGTAAGAAATAAATTTTTGATTCTCTGCGATTTTTGGCGTAGGTGTTTTCAAAGGTAAAGGTTAGCCCATCATCAATGGCTTTGCTAGCTAAGGCTGCTTTAATGGGTTTGTGTCTCTTAAAACTTTCTGTGTAGCTTGATTTTTCTGTGTAATATACATTCTTTGTATTGATATTGGAATGGTTTTTTTAATTATTCTGATACCACTCTTCCTTTCAATGTGAATCAAACAGCAAAATTTGTTGGCAAAAGTGAGGGAAAGAGCTGGACACATGAGGAGGCAAAATCTATCATTTCAGAATCTGTGGAAATGAGCCAGTTAATGCCTTTGAAAGAGCTGCAGAAGCTTATTGATGAACAGTCTGAGATGTACCCTCTTGGCCCTTCTATTGCAATTACTTATTTGTCTGTTCTTAAAGATTGTGAAGTACACTGCACCAAAGAAGGTTCTGAAGTGAAAAGGCTTGGGGGCCTTCATGTGATTGGCACATCTTTGCATGAATCCCGTAGAATAGATAACCAGGTTAGTAATTAAATGCAGCAAAGATTTGAGTAATTATGCTACATCTAAAGTTCTAAACCATTATTTAGTTTGCAATTCTGAATTATCTTCTTTTTGATAGACATTTCTGAAGTATCTTGCTTTAAGAAAATTGCAACAATTTTTGCTATTGGAAGATGGAGACTCAAACTTCCATAACAAAGTGACAAGTATCGAATTTAGAAAATTGATTTCCTAAGGATCAATATGGTAGTTCCCTTTAATCATTTGCATCAGTTGATCCAGATAAAAATATTGGTTAGATGCTTTGCTAGATTGAGTACAACTGATTTGTCACAGTCATCCCTTATGTTTTTCTTTCTTTTTGCTGAATCACTCAACTTATTGTTTTGTTGGTCAAATGCTGCAAGCATTTACTCTGGAGTAAAACTTTTTCTATACAGTACCATGGTCACAATATTTCATACTTTCAAATGCACCTCGTATCCCCCATGATTCACTTTGATGATAGTTTGGCTTCATATGTGCCATGCCAAACAATTATATTTCTCTAGGAAGATAGAAATCTAGATGTAACTGTATATGCAAATGCCAGAGAAGGCTGACATTTTCAGTTGAGTGATGTTTTTGTTCACAAATGTAACATGTAAATTACAAGATATGGACTACTATTATACATGTATAAACGTGCATGTATATGTTGGAGTCATAAGTTTTATTCTATGAGATCTAATTAGGCCCAAATTCATTAAATACTCATTGTCAGTTGACAAATTGTTTGAAATTGGAAACTTTGGGATGCATCGAACTATCTAAAATTTGATGGTCTGACTAGTCAATGAACAAACTCTTTTCCCCTCTTTCGAGAATCACTTCATGTTACTCTTGAGAGCATGTACTTCCAGCAGCATAATATGTTGTGTTAGAATATTACATGAAAAGCACTAATGTTAACCTTGTTCATGTAGGGCCATCTTTTGTTCTATTTTGGTTGTTTTTTGGGGGGCTGTGGGTAGAGAGAACTGATAAGTGTCTTTTCATTTCTTTTCTATTTATTGCATTTTAAACATGGCTCTAATTTTTAACATAACAATGATGATGGTTCTTCACAGCTTCGTGGTCGAGCAGGAAGGCAAGGGGATCCTGGATCTACACGGTTTATGGTGAGGTAGTGTTCTATTAATTATTTATTTGAGTATTTAAGACTAAAATGACTTTTGTGGCAAAATTTTTTTAAAAAGTAAGTTAACTGGGCTAGTGTTGCCCAGTTACTATGGATTGGTTAAATGAATTTCTTGCCCATCATGCAAATATCAGCCCTTCCAATCCATTCCAATTTAGATACAAGACAATCTGGTATGGAATTTGGGAAAAAGAAATAAGTTCAGTATTGGAAGAGATTTTTTCAGCAGTTAATGGCCTATATCTGTAACTTAGGTCAGTACCAGTTCAATCTCTCATATCTTGTTATGGGCTAGTGTAGTTCTATGCATAGCTTTGACCCACTATTTTAGGTATTCTTTTGGCCTACTGATGCTTTGAGGTGAAAATTCTGCTCTGACGTTCCATGGACTACTAATTGTTAATGGTTAGAGAGATTTCTTTATTTTTTGTTGTTGTTAGCCAAGGTAGAGGGAGAGGTGAAAAAAAATAAGATTAGAAATGAGTGCATCTGAAAATCAAATTGCAGTTGCATTGCATCAATTGAGCATAAAATGTGGGAAATGCACTAAAAGTACTTTGTACAAGTGAGTTGAAGAGGTGTAATATACTTTTGTGAAAGATGCAACATAGTGAAAGATGTTTGTGCCAAAAATGGGAGGTGGAGATCAAAGAAGGCATCATTGGATAATGGGGGCTACTGTAAAGGACCTTATTTTCATTGATCTTATTCACCACATGGTCACAAAATGCACATGTGGTATAATATGATTTACGCAGTCAAATGGAAATCTAACATATGAAGAAAAAAGCCTTATATCTGAAATGTTTGTTCTTGTGCCCAATGAGAATAGCAGTTGAAGGGTTGATTTCAGAGTGGGTAATAACTACTAATAAAGGGAACATTGTGTACCATGTATATGAAAATGAGGTAATCACTTGAGAGATACATGAATAGTATGTGACAGTAATTTGATTATGAATTCTTGGGTTAGTTGGATTCTCATGTAATAGCCACCATCACTCTTGTTGATGGCCTTTTTGAAAGATAATATTGGGCTCACCTATTATTATTATTAACAATAAGGTATGTATATATACACAAATGCATGCACGTAGAAAAGAATAAGCGACTAGGGTAAATTGTACAAGATAGGAGAAGTCTATCTACATAAGAAATCCTATTTACAAAGTCTATCTACATAGGAGCCCTATTTACATTATACTATTATCTCGCACACTCCTCAAGCTGAGTGTGGGAATCGCACGACCAACTTCTTTCCAAGGACTTGAAACCAAGACTTAAGCAAGGGCTTGGTCAAAACATCAACAACCTGTTTATGAGAGCTAATATATCAAACATCAACGGTCTTGTCATGAACTTTCTCTTGCAAAAATGAAAGTCTGTCTCCTTATGCTTTGTACATGAGTGAAAAACATGATTGGCTATTAAATTAGTAGCAGCCAGATCATAAAAAATTGAGACTGATGAAGAGAAGTAATTTCATACAAGATAGATTGAAGCCAAAGAACATCAGGAGCAACACAAACCAAGGCACAATACTCAGTCTTAGTAGAAGAGCGACCTCTAGCCTGCAGCCTTCATGAAGCCCAAGAAATAAGATTATTGCCAAGAAAAACCACAAAACCAGTAGTCGATTTTCTTATCATAAACTTAACTAGCTCAATTAGAGTCAAAAGTGTTAAAATCAGAGAAAGGGCATCAGAAAAGAATATGAGAAGAATTTCTCTGTCTCGTTGATTTCAATGAGTAAGTTACATAGCTATTTATATACACAAAATAGGAAGAGAAGGAAATTAGTAATGACAAAAATCCCTAAACATAAGCTAATTGAATCTAATTAAATCCCTAGAGATCAGTTATACACATTGCCAATTATACTGTTAGTTGTCAATTAGTTAACAGCTCCCCTCAAGTTGGTGCATAGATATTTCACGTGCTTAACTTATAATCCAAAATAGATCTTATTGCTAAGTCCTTTGGTGAAAAAGTCACCTACCTGCTTGTCGGATGTCAAATGAAATAAGCTCAAGACACTAGTAGTTAGCTTTTCTTTGATGAAGTGTTGATCAATCTCAATGTGTTTGGTTTGATCATGTTGCACTAGATTTTGCACTATGCTGATGGCGACCTTGTTGTCACAATCTAAGGATAATTCGTTTTTTTTTTTTGGCAAATTTAGTTTTTTCAATACCTTTCACAACCACAAAAGCTCAGACACCTTGAGCCAAGCTTGTACTCTGCTTCCGCACTTGATTGAGCAACTACACATTGCGTCTTTCTTCTCCAAGTGACTAGGTTTCCTCCCACAAATGTGTAATATCCAGAGGTAGACCTATTAATCTAGAGAACTAGCTCAATCTGCACTTGTAAAGGGCCTCAATACAGAGATTACCATGCTTGGAGAAAAGGTGACCCTTTACTAGGGCAGATTTAGGTAATGTAGAACCTGAAAAACGTCTTGCATGTGAAGTTCTTGAGTTAATTTGGGAGATAAAGATTCATTTTCTCAATTTGGGAACTTCAATTCTCAGGAAATATTGCAATTTTACCCAATCCATTTTCAAATTCTTGAGTTAATTGCTTCTTTAGCTGAGTCATCTTTTCTTTGTCATTTCTTGTCATTACTATGTCATCAACATATATTATACGGTGAGTGATTTTACCCTTGTCTTATGAAGAGGGTATGATTTGTTTTCATATGTTGATAGTTGTTGATATAATCTTATATTTAATATGTAGAGATTTTAGGGGTTGACTAGCATATAGTTAGGGTGTACAATATCTTTACACATTAATTATAAGATTATGTCAACAGCTATCAACAGTTTGCATTGCTCTGTTGATAACCAAAAGACACTATGGGATGGGAATTTGATGATGCACCCTTATTATCTTTCCATAAAGTGAATCCTTTGGAGAACTTAGTGAGTACACAACTGGAGTTTACATTATCTTCTCAATTCTAAATAGTTTAATTATCTAAAATGGACTTACTTTATTTGCATCCTCCTTGTCTTTTATGGGTATAATTAACATTATTTAGAATAACCTTTTCTATTTATTGATGCTATAGCTTGCAAGATGAGATGTTTCAAAAGTTTAATTTTGATACCGAGTGGGCTGTGAAGCTTATTTCGAAAATTACAAATGATGAAGATATACCTATTGAAGGTGATGCAATTGTAAAGCAGGTGCGCATTGACCTCATCTATTTGAAAGCTAGAAACCTTATCTATTTCAGAGCCTTAAAAGTTGGTAGCATCTTCTCCATATTAGTGATTTCAATGACTTTATATTTGTAGCTTTTGGCTCTTCAAATCAATGCAGAGAAGTACTTCTTTAACATAAGAAAAAGCCTGGTTGAGTTCGATGAAGTTTTGGAGGTATGTGGTTGGAAACAACAACCATATTTGAACATCTTGCCAAACTAGTTGACATGATCTTGCTTTGATAAGAGTTTGACTAGATATGTTGGTGAAGTTCTTAAAGGACCATCTTGTAGGTTCTGGTGTGATTTTTAATTGGATAAGGATTATCAACAAAGTACTTTGAAATGATGTTACTGCAACATTTAGTTCATTATTTTTCATTAACTGATACTCTTTTGTACTAGATATTTTGTTGATTGATTTCCATTTGAATTCTTCATTTTAGAAACCAAGAAAGAGTTAACTTTACTCTGAAACAAAATCCATGAATATTCAATTTACACGGAAGACTAACCATCAATTATCTCAGTAAGTTATTTGATCCGTTTTTATCAGGTTCAAAGAAAGCATGTCTATGATCTCAGGCAATTGATTTTGACGGGTGATGATGAAAGTTGTTCACAGCATATATTCCAGTGAGTATCCTAATATGCTTAGATTTGCATGTGTGACCTGGCCTAGTATATTTCCCAAGTTCAAATTGCAGCCAATGAACAGTGCATGGCTCTCCTTTATTTATCCTTTTAGCGTATATGTGGTACCAGGGTCGAGCAAGAAAAACTGAGAAACTGAAAACTGATCCAAACCATTATATTGGATATTTTTTGGTTTCTCAAGTTAGAAACAGTTAGAACCGAACCGGATTCTACTTTTATTTAATTTCTAATTAATTTTAATTTTTTACGATGCAGAAAATAAATATTTTATATTTAAAATTGTGAAAATAACTTAAAATACTATATAGAAGTTAATTTTCAAAAGATACCATATAAGAGTTATTGATCATCTTTTATTTGCTTGAAAAATTATTTTTTAGAAATATTTATGAAACTGACTTTCAAACTTTACAAATAATGTCCAAGTCATAAAATAAAGTCCATTTTGTCAAAATAAAGTTCAAAATCTCAAAACCCAAAATTAATATGGGAAAACCAAGAACCGGACTGAATTGTCATGGATGGTACAAAAAGTCAAAAAAAACCGACAGAACTGAACCGAACATAGCCCTATATCTGATTGGAACAATATGAAGCAAGTCAACCCTGCTGTTGTGTTTCTTGCAATCTGAACTAGATCTAAGATACAAATTTTGGAAATTAGGTTATTTGGAATGAAAAGAGCCTTCATAAATTGCCTTGTAAAACCAGGCAATATGTTCTTCAAATTATAGTTTCATTGTGCTTTACTGCTTTTTTGGTGTGTTTAGTCAATTTTGACTAGGATATGACATAGATATTTTAGGTAACTTGGAAGTTGTTCAGTATGAGTATGTTCTACATCTAAAAATTTTAAAGATGAAAAAGGAAAAGAACAGAGCAGAATTTCCTGGTTCAATTGCATGGTTGGCCCCTTTTTTCCCCGTCATTAGAATTCATTTCAGTTATGTTGGAACATAGGAGCTAGAATGCATGTTAAGTAATTCATACCAACAAGGAATTTATAAATACTTTGATCACAAACAATAGTTATATCATGTAGAGAATAAATGTGATAGCTTTTTAATATCTCTTTCTACCTTTTCCTGCTGGTCAGATTTTATCAATTGTTTTTTGTTGTATCACGCTAGATTTCTTTTTATACACAGGTGTCTTTGGTATCATGATGTTCGGTAAAATGTTATACATGTATTTCTAACTCATGCTGGAAATTATTAGTTTGTTGCCTGGCAGAATCCAGCTTGTCAATGTACTTTCTATCTGACCATTTTTAAAGATTTAGCTTTGATCTGTCTTTTGAACATTAAAATAGAAATGTTGCTTAATAGGTACATGCAAGCAGTCGTAGATGAAATTGTTTTTGGAAATGCTGATCCACTGAAGGTATTGACTTTTTCTCTTCAGATGCCGTCTACTCCTGCTCAACATTTTAGACTAATCACACTAATTCGTTATGTAGCATCCAAGATACTGGAGTTTGTCTAAGCTTTTGAAAGAGTTCATCAATATTGCAGGGAAGCTATTGGATGGTAAGCTTATTTCTAAGCACCACCTGAGTTATTTTATATCTTTTTGGAATATTTATTACTTATTGAATTAGGATTACTACCTATCACAAAATTCCTTATGTCATGGGATTTCTGCAGACTCATTTGCAATGATCTCAGCGGAAGATTTATTCCAATCTCTTAAACAGCTACATGAATCAAATTCTGTAGATATTGACAATTTTCACCTTCCAAACTTGCCAAAACCTCCAGATGGCTTCAGAGGAATCCGCAGAAAAAATTCTTCACTGAAACGATGGCTGGCTATTTGCTCTGATGATTCAACAAAGTTAGTAGAATAATGATACTGCATCTTTAAGTTGGTTTGGATCTGCACTATTTTGATACTGAACAATAGCCATTTGTGTTTTAACTATAGGAATGGGAGGTATCGGCCAACAACTAATCTTCTTCGTAAATATCTTGGGGATATCTTGATTGCTTCATACTTGAACATTGTACAAGAATCTGGCTATGATGATGCGTACATAAAAGAAATTGAGGTCAGGTGCTTTACATTTTATAATAATTTGGGTAATTTTTAAATTCGTGCCTTGAGCCTATGCCAGTTATTGTGGGAACAAGGATTGGTGTTCCTTTGACCTAACTTTTCTCACCTTCCAAATTCTAGTTAATATCTGTAATTCTGTATTAGTGTTTGACTTGTTTGGCTTTAATAAAGTGAAATATATTGTTGTTTGGAGAAGCCATTTCTACTACTTTATTAATTATCTGTTTATTTTTCAGCCTATCCTTTTTCTGCCTCGTACATGTCATCCAAGATCTTGTCTATTTCCTCCCCTTTTTGCTGCTAATTTTCTTCTTATTGGAATTCAGAGAGCAGTTCTTGTCAAGACTCTGGATTGTTTCTGGAGGGATCATCTCGTAAACATGAATAGGCTGAGTTCTGCGGTATTTAATCTGAATATGTTGTTATCTTCAGCTGTCAAATATAGATGCGTTCTTATGCCAGTCTTTGACAGGTAAATGTTAGAAGCTTTGGGCACAGAAATCCTCTTGAAGAATATAAAATTGATGGGTGTCGATTTTTTATCTCGATGCTCAGTGCAACGCGAAGGTTAACTGTAGAATCACTCTTGCATTATTGGTCATCACCTATGGAATCCCAAGAGCTATTTTTGTCATGAAAACTGATGTTGATCAAGCTAAGGTTTGGTTCTTCACATGTTTGTCTATTAATTCCTAGATGAGCTTGCTTTACAACTCTTTTGGTTTTATTTCAAGGTTATAGTTTTTTTTACCTCAGCATCTAAACTGGAGTCTTAGGCCCAGCTATTTTTATTCTCTTTGGGATGTACTAATGGTTTTGACATCACCTCCTGCTAGGATAGCTTGTTTAACTTGGCTCTTCTTTCATATATACACACTAAAAAACATACTTTTTACTTAAGTCCTTACCAAAACATTAGCAACTCTTACTACATTTTTTTCCCCAACAAGTTGCTTAAAGCAAACCTATCACTTATCTCAAATAACTCAAGCTCTCAACTTAAACCATACAAAAAAGATTAAATATGTACTTACCTCTCTCGCTCTCTGTGAGAATGAGGACATAGTTTTTGCTGCAGTATATTCAGCCATAATCTCAATAGCATGTCATAAGACCATTTTCCTTTCTGTTGGCTGTGGATATTTGATTATGTACACCCTTTGTGAATGTATCTACTGCATTTGATTGGATAAAGTTGTTGTGCTGGTCTCTTCAGTGAACTACCATTAAATGAAACCTCATCAATGGTATACCAAGAAAGATCAAGTAGTATCATTCTGACCGGGGTATCGTATGTTTCTTATTCCATTTTTATTCTCAATTCTTAATGCAAGTGCTTAAGTCTGCTTTGAGAAGAAATACTCTTCATTGATGGGCAAGGTGACCAATGGGTTCGGCACAATGTCTCCCCACAAGGTTGTGGATGTTCTTTTAGTTCAAAGGAACAAGGTTACCTGTGTTGAACTGTGGCTGTATCAATACAACAAAGCTGTGGTTTTGGCCAACAAGTTTCACACTGATTTTGAGGTAATCCTGCAATTTTTCCTTCTACGCAAACTTCGCTTGTAGCATAGATTTCATCTCCAATGGAGTATATCAGTTGTACACTGGCATTGACGTTCTCAAAGTTCACTCTGGCTTATATGTCCATATATACACACTCGCACACACAATTGAGATGATGGGATTTTTTACATGAGCTGCGCTGAAAGGAAATTTGATATATATATTATTTTTACTGGGAACATATTGAAGTAATAATTGAATGACTTAATTTCAGTTTACACTCTGGCAGTTGATATTTTCAGATGCACGACTTAATACTAAACTTTTGCTGTGTGATATGATATGTTGTCAATCAATGTTATTGATTCTACTTCTATGTATTAGACATTGTAATGTTCTATTCTGCATCTGCATGTTACATGACATTTAAACCAGTTCCTTGCATCCGGAACCATAAGATCTATTTTTTTCAGTATGAATGAATTAAATATGAATACTACATTTTAAGGTATTGAGCTGTAAAACCGGGTTTAAGGCTATCTGGTTTAGCTTGTCCAAAAATCAGAGTTTACTCATTTGTTAGTGTACAGTGTCGAAATGTTTTTGAAATACGTCTCGACTTTTAAATTTTTAAATCGAAAATGGGAGTTGTCATCAATCATTTTATTTGGTGTGATTAGAACACTTTAAAACGTTTTAAAATCGTTTTAACAAAAGTTTTAGTCTTCGAAATTTAGAAAAATGAGTTTGGGAGTCGGTTAAGTGCAAGACAGGATTAGCACTTTCACACGCTCAAAATTGGTACATTGTCGATTATTTTAAGATTTTGATTGTTTAAAATTTGAAAACTCGAGTGAAATTTAAAATATGATCTTTAAATGCATGATTTATTTTGTCATTTTCAATAATTAAATTTGAAGAGAAAAATACCCGTGTGTTTCGAATTTATCGGAGAATTGAAATTATGTCCAACATGTTAGAGTATAACGTTATCGAAATTTCGAAATGGAAGAATATTGTGAAAATTTAGAAGAGGATATTCGATTGTGCAACTTCTACGAGAAATTATATCAAGCATGTTAGGGTATAATTATTCGAAGTTTTCACATGAAAGGATATTGTCTCGATTTTGAAATTTTAAGGCACTTGGTTATTTCGAGTTGAAGAGAAAAAAAAATGTTTAGTAAGTTAAGGCATGAGTTTCTCGAATTCTCGTAAATAACGAGTGTTCTTTCATTGCATGATTGATAAATTTAAAATTATTTTAGAAAGTCGAATTTTTGAAGAAAAGCTTGTTATCTCGAAAATATCAAACAAGGAAGTCGTGTCTAATGAGTTAAGGGACAACTCTCTAATTTTTGATAATAACATTCTTTTTTACTCGAAGATCATGTTTTGTTGTTTAGTAAAAAAGGATGTTTGATTGTTTTGATTCGAAGAACAGTCATACTTAATAAGTTAAAATGCGACTTTTCAAATCATAAAACAATGAACATTGCCTTACTTTTAAAAATGTTTTATTAAAGCACGAAGGTAATTTCTTACAAGAGTTGTATAAACATAATTTGCAATTTAATTATGATTACATAGCATAGAATAATGGATTAATGGCATATGACAAAACAACGTACTTATGATCGCAATAATAATAATAATATATAAGACCAATAAAGCAAACATGTATAGTGGTGGATACATGAAGAGATAAAACGAAATATACATATTTAATACATGAAACAAACAAATTAATATATTAATAAGTAAATAAATTTAAAAGATTTAAAAAAAAATCAAAACAATGGCAGGAAGAACAAAAGAAAAAAAAACAATCTTTAAAAAGAAAATAAAAAAGGGTTAAAAGAACCTAGTTAAAACAAGATTTAAAAAAAAAATCAAATCGAAACTTAAAATAAAAAAAAAAAACATGGATTAAACTAAAATAAAAAAATAAAGGTCAAAGTATAGCAAAAAGGAAAAATTAAAGTACACCGAAATTAAATGTATAAATAAATAATGCTAAAAAAATAAACAAAAGAATAAAAATATATACAAAGTGAAAGACCGAATTTTAAAAAAATGAAACAAATAAAAAAAGGGAAGTTTAAAAAAAAACAAGCATAAAAGGGTTGAATTAAAAAATGAAAATAAAATTAAAAGGGAAATTATAAAATGAAAGGAAATTCGGGGTTAAAATATAAATTAAAAAAAGGGGGTTTTAACGAGCAATATTCCAAGAATGGGACACGTGTCATTTTCAGGTAGGCTCACGTTTGAAGGATTAAATCTTAAATAAAATAAAATTTCACTGGAAGATTTTAAAAAGATTAAAAACTGAAAACCAGGACGAAATCGGAAGCTGGGAAATGGATGAAAGACTGCGGAGAAAATTCTACCAAAATGTGAAAACACGCGGGCCCTATTCGGTTTCGGTGCGGATAGGGTCGAGTCTCCTTAAAACGACGCCGTTTGGTCCCTGGACTTACACACCAAAACGACGTCGTGCAGGAGGTAGTATTTAAGCAAAAAATAATTCTAAAAATTCATTTTTCATCTCATTTTTTTCAAAAAATACATTTTGTTCCTTCTTTTTTCTCTGAAATTCTTTTGAGACCTTCCCATCTTCGACACAAGCCTAGCCTTCGGCCCATCGCAGCTCCGTCGCTCCCCCGTCGTCCAAATCGCCACGCACGGCGTCCAAGTAAGTGAAACAACACCCCCTTTTTTTTGGTTTTTTTCTTAAACGCAGATCTAGGTTCGGGTCTTCTTAGATCGAACCTGGATCTCTTTTTAAAAGACAAAAAATGAGATTTTTTTTATTTAAATCTTTAGATCTATTTTTGTTTCAATCGTTTTTTTCGTAATCTGTTTCTTTCCCTTTTTAAAAAAGTTTTGTTTTTACAAAACCCTAAATCTAGGTTTGATCTATTTTTTAAAAATCAAAGTTTTGATTTCTTCTCTTTTTATTTTTTTTTCTAAAACCTGTTTTATTATTTTTTATTTTTCCTTTTTATGTTTTCTGTTTTTACTCATATTGAAATAATAAAAATCAATATGTATCTATTTACATATATGTGTATATGAATAAAATAAAAAAAATGAAATCAAGACGTATGTTTGCATATATATGTTAATGCGTGTATATATATAAAAATAAATAAAGAATAAAATCAGAATGTATGTCTATGTATATGTACATGTATATATGCATGCGTATAAAAAAATTAAACAAATAAATACACAACAGATTCCTCTTGAAGCTTTTTTTGCGATTTTTATTCCTTCGTGTTCGTCCCCCCATTACAGATTTCGTGTTTAGGCTTTTATAGTCAAAGTTTTTACATGAAATATTATTCTTTTGCCCTGTTTTCTTTTTCTTTGTCGTCTCTGTCGTTCTTTGTTGCAGGTATCACCGAAATGGCGGTCTTCCATGGTCAACATCGTCACCGGGAGCAACGTCTTGCCATTCCAGTGCAAAGGGCAGCAAAAGGGACTTCGGGCAAAGGAACGGTCTCGGGAGCCGATGAGTCAGGAGTCAAAAGGTAAAAGGTTGAGGGGTCGGTATTCGAGGGGTCACGTGGATGACGTGGCAGCTGACGTGGTAGGGCAGCGGCTGCAGGCTAGGGTTTTTTTAGTATTTTTTGATTTTGACGTAATTTGGGCTTAATGGGCATGGGATTAGATTTGGGTCTTAGTATTGGGTTAAATTTTGTAATTGGTTTTTTGTAAAAAGAGACATTTTAAATTAAATAAATTTAATTCAAAATTTTATTATTATTATTTTTTTTCTTTTTGGGTTATTTTTCGAGTCCGGTCAAAATTGGGCCTCTACAGCTGCCCCTCTTTGCTCATTGTCATGAAACGGGAATGAAGCAAAGACTAAAAGGAGGATCAATTTTGTCTGATCTTGCTGAACCTCGGCCTTACTTTTCCAAACCATCGATCACTCTAACTGCACTGCATCTGCTTCTCTGTAATTTTGGGAAGATGGGAATTTAAGTCATGATTCCATCTTGCCCTAGGGTAACTTCAAAACAAAATTTGCTACTATAGTTTCACTCCATTCCATTGCAACTTCAGGGAGATTGAGATCCGCTATTGTAGTCTTGGTTTAATCCACTGACACTTCAGGGATAAGAATTTTGGTGTTGAAGCTTCACTCCATTCCACTGCAACTTCAGGGAGATTGAGATTTACTTCTGTGAGGTGGTAGCTTCAATTTGCCCTCTTGGTTTAAGGGTAAAAGATTGGGTTGCGGTTTCAATCTACCTCATGATCGGGGTAAGAGATTAGATGGTTGCGATCTGCCCCAAGATCGAGGTAAGAGATCGGATGGTTTTTAATCTGTCCCATGATCGGGGTAAGAGATTGGATGGCTACGATCTGCCCTAAAATCGAGGTAAACGATCGGATGGTTTTTAATCTGCCCCATGATCGGGGTATGAGATTGGATGGCTGCGATCTGCCCCATGATCGGGGTAAGAGATCGGATGGTTTTTAATTTGCCCCATGATCGAGGTAAGAGATTGGATGGTTGCGATCTATCCCATGATAGGAGTAAGAGATCGGATGGCTTTTAATCTGCCCCATGATCGGGGTAAGAGATCGGATGGTTTTTAATCTACCCCATGATTGGGGTAAGAGATTGGATGTCTACAATCTGCCTCATGATCGGGGTAAGAGATCGGATGTTTTTTAATCTGCCCCATGATTGGGGTAAGAGATTGGATGACCGCGATTTGTCCCATGATCGGAGTAAGAGATCGGATGGTTTTCAATTTGCCCCATGATCGGGGTAAGAGATTGGATGGTGATGTAACTTCTCTCCATTCCGCTGTAACTTCAGGGAGATTGAGATCCGCTTCTGTAGTTTTAATCCAATTTCACTGCAGTTTCAGGAAGATAGGATTTGATGTCGAAGCTTCATCTTGCTCTTACTGCAACTTCAGAGAGATAAAGACTTGCTATTGTAGTTTTGATCTGATCCGTCGTAACTTTGAGGTAGAATATTCACCGTTGCATCTTCGATCTGTTCCTCTTCGGCTTTAGGGTATAAGATTTAACGTTATGACTTCAATCTTTCTTGTCAAGCTTCTAAGGTACTAGGTTCACCGTTGCGGCCTCAACCTTTTCCCTTTATATTTCCATGGTACTAGATTCACCGTTGCGGCCTCAATCCTCCCATCACATCTTCTAAGGTACCAAGTTCGCGTTACGGCCTCAACCTTTCCCTTCAAATCTTTGTGGTACCGGGTTCGTCGTTGCGGCCTCAACCCTTCCCATCACATTTCATGATGCCAAATTCATTGTTGCGGCTTCAATCTTTCCCTGCCAAATCTGTAGAATATGCTTTCATGGACCTCTATGTTGGCCCAATTATTATGATGCTTTGATTTGAATGAATTACATGCCCCTAACTGAATGAGTGTGCATGATGAATGCAGAAATGTCATCTTTGACAAATGATTTTATTTTTAGTCCTTACCTGACATCGTTTGTCGTTTATCTAAGTCCTATCACTGATGTATTGTCATGTTTTGTGTATGTCTATCTTTGTCGTGAAACCTAAAGAGGTAGTCGTAATTTGGACTATTTGTTTTGAGACCCTTCTAAACCTCGAGTTTGGTTATTTCCAACTAGTGGTCCTGTTTCAGGTCCCTGTACTATTTAGAAATTTTTCATAGCGATATGCAGAAATCCTTTTATTCCTTATATCGTTAGACCATTAACCGTCATTTCAATGCAAAAATGCTTGAACAAGGTTGTAAGGTGGATAAAATTAAATTTTATTGGAGGCAAAGCTCGCGTGAATGAAAAGATTAAGAATCATTAGTTGATAGACTGTTAATTCAATGCAAAAATGCTTGAACAAGGTTGTAAGGTGGATAAAATTGAATTTTATCGGAGGCAGAGCTCATGTGAATGAAAAGATTAAGAATTATTAGCCCACTGACAGTTATTTCAATGCAAATGTGCTTGAACAGGGTTGTAAGGTGGATAAAATTGAATTTTATTGGAGGCAGAGCTCGCATGAATAAAAAGGTTAAAAATGACCCATATTGGTCAAAAGTTGCCAAACATAAGATGAACAAAGAACGGAGTTAGGTGCCCCAAATATCAAAGTATGAGCTTCGTTAAGCAAATTGGATAAGGACCATTCTGAGGTTGACTTGTGTCCATGAAACTTGAAGTACTTTATCGATGGCTCAAGGTGTAAAGTTTCTCCAATTTGTCACTTTTAAGATAGAAGACCACTTCGTGCTCCTTTCTTCAAAATTGAGCCGCCCTTTCAAGTTTTCAACTCAAACCTCCTCAAGTTTCGAGATGCCCTTTATAGGTTTTCACCTCGACCTCTCCTTTTCTTTTTCTTTTTCTTTTTTCTTTTCTCTTCCCTTTTTTATTTTTGGGTGAAATTTCTTCCTCACCGAATCTGAGTTCACGAGGTTGGGCAGGTCTTTGCCGTCCATCTCGATCAAAATTAAAGCTCCTCCAAAAAAGAGTTTCTTCACCTTATGGGACCCTTCCCAATTCGGCATACATTTCTTTGAAAGTCTTTTGTAAGCAAGATCCTTTTCAAAACTAGAGCTCCATTGTGAAATTCTCTAGAGTGGATCCTTCTTTGTCATCAGCCCTTGTTATTCGTTTTTTGTTCATCTGATCATGATAGATGGCTTTTAGCCTCCTTTCCTCGATCCAATCTGGATTGGCTTTGTTTTGCTTTGGATGGAGGGACTCTTGACTTCAAAGAGGTAAAACTGCTTTTGAAAGAGGTGTTGCCTTGGTGTAAGCCTCGATGAACGTTCAAATAAGCGTAGAAAGTAAATGCTGACTTCTCCTGCCAAGCTTCTGTAGGTCTCTGCTATTTTCCAATCAATCCTTTGATGTTCTTATTAGTTGCCTCCATCGTCCTATTCATTTTTTTGCAATGTGATGTTGAGTTGTGATACTTGATCTTGAATTGGCCACAGACTTTCGCTATTGTGCTGTTGTTCAAGTTGTCATTGGATACGACCCTTTTTAACATTTCATATCGACATATAATATCTTTTTCAAGAATTTGCTTAACCGCTGATTGGCATAAGAAACAGCTTTTACCCATTTGGTGAAGTAATGAATCGATGCCCATTGGAAGCTTTTGACAAATTTGGCTCGGTGACGTTAATGCCCCACATAAAAAGAAGCCATGACGTGAAGAGGTGAAGGAGATATATAGATTTTCAAGATGCCATTTGCGGGCTTTCATCTTGTCTTTTTTTTCCTTTTTCTTTTCTTTTCTTTTCCTTTTTTTTTAAAAAAAGATGCCCTTTGCGGGTTTTCATCTTGACTTTTTCTTTCTTTCCTTTTCTTTTCTTTTTTGATCTCCTCTTTTAATAGTATGCCGGGCCAAATTCTTTGAAGTTTCCATTGAACTAGATTGCGTTCTTCTTTTATGGGAGTCTGTGTGTCACAACGTTAGTTCCTTACCCGATATGCTTTGATAGGACCATGCGAAGACCTTTTCAAATTCTCGAAGAAACTCTACGGAATCTCGTTTTATTTTTGCAGAGATACATGTCTCAATTTTCACCTTCTTATCTCTTTTTCATTTTCATTTCCAAACTCACAATTTCTGCTAATTCTTTGTGAGGTAATATTTTATTCTTGTCTCGCTCAAACATCCGTAGCAAATCTGGAGACAAGTTACATTCTTGATCATCTTCGAAGTCTTAAGGTTTTTCTGGACACATGTCCTTCTTAAAATGACTCTGAATCAACAGTAGTGTCGCTCGTATCCTCGATATCAAGGGTCCCAGCATAAAGACAAAAGGGGATCCAAAGAAATATTGAATTAAAGAATGATTAATTATGGTATGAACAATGAAAAGAATGGCAAGTTGTTTGTCAAATGGGACACAAGAATGCATTGTTTTCATTGAAATAAAAGACAGTGGTCATGTTCCCTTTATAAAAAGATCCTTACTATTCTCGGGCTTAGAGCAATAAGTGTATTCTGAATATTTTTCTGGAAAAGTCCTAAAAACTACAGGAAGCTCCTTCACAGCCTAGTCGCCCAAAACACTTCCAAGGGTGTAGGGATGAATACTCAATAGGTTCCACTTTCCTCATGACTTTTGCTCAAATTTTCAGCATTCTATATCTTAGTTTATCCTGTTTCCTCTCAATTTTTAATTAGGGTTAGTGACTCTCTCGCACACGAATGTTTCGGGCATGTGGGATATTATTAAAATTAATGTATGAAGTGCAATGCAAAAATGATGAAATGTATGCAACAAGGCGTTGATTCTTGGTTCTATTCCATTAGAACAACTTTACTAGAAAACAAATTTCTATACATAAGGCAGATACATGTATGGTCATGCCTTAATGCTCAAAGCCCTAATTTTCCAAGCTAACTTTTTTTGCTCTGGTTTGACCTTGATTTCAAGTTCAAAGTGTCGGTCTTGAATGACTAAAGCCTACAAGTGGTTAGTCATTTGTAGCACTTGATCAAATTCTTGCTTGCAACATGGTCCCTATCTTAGACATGCCCCTAAGAGCGTTGAAGTCATTTTTCTTTAGCAAAATCATCTTGTCTTTGAATAGCCTTAAATTCCTTCAACGAGAAGTAGTCGTCAGAGAATACTCGACAAGAGGCTTTTCAACTTTCCAAAAATAGCCACTGAACCTACTAGCAAAAATTGTGCACCAATACACTTTCTTTTTCCCTTTCTTCCACAAGTGCTTAGTGGCTAAGGTTACTAGAACATGGGTGATTCTTTTTTCAAGTCGGTCAAACAAATCTGTAATCGTGTCCTCTACGTGCCCCAACATTTAGGGAAGACGACTACTTCATACGTGTTCGAAGATGTCAACACTCTTTCTCGCCGTAGGGTGCACTATGTCTTACAGGTTTTTCAAAGCAATGTACTTGGTCTCTTTTTTTCTTAATCAAGGTTGCAACCCAATGCTCACTCGTCTAGAGTAGGCCTTATCAACTTGAGTTCTTGGGTAATAAAGCAATGTAGTTTATTCTTCTGTAGTATGTCCATGTTTCTAAAAAAGTAACTAAGTTGAATCCCAATACCGTGTTAGGACTCGAAAAAGGTGCATCTCTACTTTAACCTTAAGTAGGTAAGGACGATCACGCTATTCAAAGTAGACTTTATTATTCTGAATCCTCAGGCAATAGGGTAGAGTGATGAACTATTCTCTCGTGGGTATCATGTCCTCCTTTCCAAATGTGAAACCATTAGAAGTTGAATTCCAATACTAAGTGAGAGCTTGAAACTGATGTCTATTCCTTTTAACATCGAGTAAGTCAACATATTCGTGATTGGACATTTGCCTCGTTTCGTGTATATACTCCTTTCAGCTCTTGCAAACTGTTATGGATTTCATTTATTTGGGTGTAATCCCAAAACTCTGATATATGCCCCTTTGATAGGCCACCACCCTTTCGTTGTTGTTTTTCTTTGACCACATATGCACAACCACGTTCACTTCTACCGTATCAAGAAATCCATTTTCTTATGACCAGTTCTCTATTTGAAAATAGAACAGGAATCAACACCTTTTTTTAAATGAAAATGCAATGCAAACGGATTCAAAATTAGTTAGTGTAATAAATACATGAATAAAATGTGACAATAAATTTCAATTAAAAGCAAAGGAACAAGAATGTAATCGTGTCTCTTACCTTGTTCAGGTAACCACTGAAGGCTTGGCACTTAATGTAGGCTCTCATGCATGCATGTATGCATAAGAAAAGCATTGACCCATGGCTCAATTCTATTAGAAAACTTTTCTAGAAAACAAATTCTTTTACATAAGACAGATACACATATGATCGTGCCTTAGTGTTCGAAAGCTTTTAATTTTCGTAGGACATCATCCAATTTTGCCCTGGTTCGTCCTTTATTTTGTTCCAAAATGTCAGCTTGAATGATTAAGTGATCGGGCTCTTTTCGTAGTTGGGTCAAAGTTTGGTTCGTTGTGCGGTCTTTGTTTCCGTCTTACTCGTCTGGCTAATCATTGGCTTTTCGTCTTTCTTTTTGACCATATGCGTGAGATCATATTATTTTCGACCTTATCAAGGAACTCATTTTCTTGTAGCCAATTTTCTATTTAGTAATTGAGCTTAAATCCACACTTTTCCTTGTATGAAGATGTAATGCAAGCAATAATTAAAAAAAGCAAAAGAACACAAGTATGATAACAAAGTACAGATATAAAACAGAGAACATAGACTTGGGAGACTGCTAATAGTTTGGTGTAATTCTATCCTAAGGTAAGCAACTAGGATTCAATAGGTGTGGTTCAAGTTCTAGAGTTGAGGTTCCCAAACCAGCAGATTCCTCGATCCTCACCCATTATAGGTTCATATGGACGAGTTCGATTTAGAGGGACACATTTCCCATATGTTTGGAAAGAAAGTGAAAACTTCACGAAAACATAGGTACGGATGTAATCCCGAAAGCGATTCACTATTCTGCACGGAGTTGAAAACCTCATGAAGGAGTAGCTTCCCACTTTCACTTAAAAGGTGAAGTAACAGAAGCGAATGAATGCGAGCTTTACACTAGCAATAATATTATCATGGTATTTACAGAAAATGCAAAGGATCATCATAATGAAAAGGATCATACATTAATTTAAATCGAGTTTTGAAATTTTTAACTAAAGGACCCGAAAATAATCAACTTTTGGCTTGACTCTCTTATTTGTCCTAGTGGAGGCCAAACTGTCAAAACGTTTTTTGAAAAGTGTCTCGACTTTTAAATTTTTAAATCGAAAATGAGAGTTGCCACCAATCATTTTATTTGGTGTGATTGGAGCACCTTAAAACGTTTTAAAATTGTTTTAACAAAAGTTTTAGTCTTCGAAATCCAGAAAAAAGAGTTCGGGAGTCGGTTACGTGTAAGGAAGGATTAGCACCCTCACACGCCCAAAATTGGTACCTTGTCGATTATTTTTCGATCTTGATTGCTTAAAATTCAAAAACTCGAGTGAAATTTAAAATATGATCCTCAAATGCATGATTTATTTTGTGCCATTTTCAATAATTAAATTTGAAGAGAAAAATGCCCGTGTGTCTCGAATTTCAACACGTTAGGGCACAACGTTCTCGAAATTTCGAAATGGAAGGACATTGTGAAAAATTTAGAAGAGGATATTCGATTGTGCAACTTCTACGAGAAATCATACCCAGCACGTTAGGGCATAATTATTCGAAGTTTTCACATGAAAAGATATTGCCTCGATTTTGAAATTTTAAGGCACTCGGTTATTTCGAGTCGAAGAGAAAAAAAATGATTTGTAAGTTAAGGCATGAGTTTCTCGAATTCTCGTAAATAACGAGCGTTCCTTCATTGCATGATTGATAAATTTAAAATTATTTTAGAAAGTTAAATTTTCGAAGAAAGGCTTGTTATCTCGAAAATATCGAACAAGGAAGTCGTGTCCAATGAGTTAAGGCACAACTCCCTCAATTTTCGAAAAAAACAAACACTCCTTTTTGCTCAAAGATCACGTTTTGTTTTAAATTAAAACAAAACCAATTTGCTAACCCTAACCCACTATTTAAAGAGCCCAACAAGCCCAAAACCTAAAAATTTTTCAGCAACCCTAATTTCCAAGCACATGTTGCCGCTCTTTCTCCACGTCACCAAGGCACACGAACCAACACCCATGCCCCGAGGCCTGCTCTTTTGCTCCCCTTTGCACCGGAATGGCAACCTCTACCACCATCGTCGTTCAAACCTGTAAGAAACAGAGAAAAAGCAGAAGACGACAAGAGCAAAAGACAAATGAAAAAAACAAAATGTAATTGGCTATAAAGAGCCTTCATTTAACCTTTGTAAGGGGGTTCTCTCTTCTTCGACTTCACGAAGAACAATGACCAGAAAATCAATAGAAATACAGAGATAACATTTTGTTCTTCTTGTATTTTCTTGTTTCAAAGCTCACAATATATCAGAATACGCATCTGCAACACAGAAATTTCAGTTCGAGGTATATTGGCATTTGTGTGTACATATACGAATATAAAAATATACATATACGCACATACATATACATACATAGATACATCTTGATTTTGTTTCTATCATATCTCTTTACGCATGAATATACATATAACTATAAACATGTCTTGATTTTTTTTTTATATACGTATATACACATACATATATACATAGATCTTGATTATATATATATATATGTAAAAAAAATAAAAAGGAAAAAACCAGTAGCAGAAACAAAGCAAGTTTTCAAAAGAAATTATAAAAAATAACATTTGATTTCGAAAAGAAAAATATAAAAAAATCAAATATTGTTTCAGATCTAAAAAACCTTTTTTAATTTGGTTTTTTTTAAAAAATAATAAAAAGAAAGGAAAAACAGATCAAAAAAATCAAAACTTGGAAAATCTCAAAGTTTTTAGATCCGGATTTGATTTCATGCGATTCGAACCTAGATTTGGGTTTTAAAAGAAGAAAACAGAAAAAGGGGGGTTTACTTACTTAAACCGTCGATGCGGCGTTCAACGACGATCGGAGACCAACGGGCACTACGGACCATGGCCAAGACCGGACGCCGACCACGATCGACCTTGAAAATCAGAGGGAAAAGTTTCAGAGAAACAAAGAAGGCAAATTTGATTTTTTTTGAAAAGAATGAATAAAATGGGCGTTCAGTAAAAAAATTGATTTAAATCCCCTAGTGAAAACGACGCCGTTTTTGAAGTTTAGGATTAGTGGTAAAACGATGCCGTTTTACGGCACCCAAGTCGGACTTGCTCCATACTCGCTTTAGATCCGCGAATCATCGCATATGGGGATATTTCCTTCTGTAGTCCTTCCTGGTTTCTCAACATTTCAATTAGGTCCCTCCTTCTTCAATTCCTCCTCACGACGTCGTTTCAAGACGAATTTCAAAGGTTTTAAAAAGCTGTCGTTTTTAACAGCTTGATTTCAAAATGAAAAATGAAAAATTGTATGATCAGTCCCTCTATCCTCTCATTTATTTGGAATTTGTCTTTCAAGTTTTTATTTTGAAATTTAGCCATCAAATTTTAATTCTTTTTAATCCGGTCATTTTTGTTTTTATTTATCTAAAATTTAGCCATTTTATTCTTATTTTTTTTTTAAATCTGTAAATTGATTTTTTTTCTTTAAGCTATTATTCTTTTTTTCTAAATGACAAGAAATTTACCATTTCAATTCTTTCAATTATTTTTACAAATAAAAATAAAAACACATGTCTTTATTTATTTTTACACCTTTTAAATTTAGTAACTTCATTCCGTCTTTTACTCCTTTTTTTAAATTTTTAAAATCTTTTCGTCTTTTAAATTTCTAGATTCTTGCCTTGTCTCAATTTTGATTTCCCTTTCTGTTTCTCATGTTTATTTACCTCTTAATGATTAATTCATCTATGTCATACAATTAACATGTATTATTATTTTATGCCATTATCATATATACCTGTCATGTTTAAACATTGTCATCTTGTTTCATTATATTTATGATTATGTATATTTATGCCATGATTTATTTTGTTGTTGCATGTATATATTGCTTAATATAACTCATTTTTTTTAAATGAAAAATACAAAAAACTGATAAACATTCGTGTTTTTAATAGAACTAAAATTTTTAAAATCGAGACAATGTTTCTTTATTTAGGGAATTCGAGAAATTGTGCTCAAACATACTTGGTATAATTTTTCTTTGAACCGAAGTAATTGAATATCCTATTTGAAAAACGAGGCAATATTTATTTATTTAGGAAACTCAAAAAATTGTGCTCAAACGTACTGGGTATGATTTTTCTTTGGACCTAAATCATCGAATATCCTATTTTAAAATCGAGGCAATATCCTTTTGAGTGAAAATCTCAAAAAATTGTGCCCTAACGTGCTGGGTGTGATTTTTCGTGAAATTTGCGCAATCGAATATCCTTTTTCAAATTTTTCCAAATGTTCTCCAATTTCGAAGTTTTCGAGAATGTCGTGTCCTAACGTGCTGAATGCGACTACAATTCTTTGGGAAATTCGAAACAAATGGGTATTTTTCTCTTCAAATTCAAATTTTGAAAATCACGCTAAATAAATCATGCATACAAGGATTGTATTTTAAACCTCACTCGAGCTTTCAAAGTTTTAACAATTTAGACTCTAAAATAATCGACATGGTACCAATTTTGGGCGTGTGAGGATGCTAATCTTTCCTTACACGTAACCGACTCCCGAACCCGTTTTTCTAGATTTTGAAGACCAAAACCTTTTCAAAACGATTTTTAAACGTTTTATGGTGATCCAATCAGACCAAATAAAAGATTGGTGGTGACTCCCATTTTTCGATTTTAAAATTTAATGTCGAGACCCATTTCAAAAACGTTTCGCCAGCTTGGCGACTCCACTGGGGACAATAAGAGAGTCAACCCAAAATTTGATTATTTTTGGGTCTTTTTTTTCCAAAAAACTCGGTTTAAGTTGATATATGATCCTTTGCATTTTCTGTGAAATACCATGATAATTTTATTGCTAGTATAAGTTCGTATTCATTTGCATCTGTTGCTACGCCTTTTAAGTGAAAGTGGGAAGCTACTCCTTTGTGAGGTCTTAACCTCCGTGCAAGATAGTGGATAACTTTCAGGATTACATCCGTATTTATGTTTTCGTGAAGTTTTCACTTCCATGCAAGCATATGGGAAATGTGTCCCCCTAAACCGAACTCGTCTGTATGAACCTATAATGGGTGATGATCGAGGAATCTACTGATTTGGGTACCTCAACTATAGAATTTGAACCACATGTAGTGAATCCTAGTTGCTTACCTTAGGATAGAATTACACCAAACTGTTAGCAGTGTCCCAAGTCTAGGTTCTCTGTTTTATATTCATACTTTGTTATCATACTTGTGTTCTTTTGCTTTTTTAATTATTGCTTGCATTACATCTTCATACAAGGAAAGTATGGATTTAAGCTCAATTACTAAATAGAAAATTGGTCATAAGAAAATGAGTTCCTTGATAAGGTGGAAAACAATATGGTCACGCGCATATGGTAAAAAATAAAGACGAAAAACCAATGATTTGCTAGACGAGTCAGACGGAAACAAAGACCGTACAACGAACAAAACTTTGACCCAACTACGAAAAGTGACCGATCACTTAATCATCCAAGCTGATATTTTGGACCAAAAATCAAGGACAAACCAGGCGAAATTGGATGATGTCCTACGAAGATTAAAAGCTTTTGAACACTAATGCACGATCATATGCGTATCTGTCTTATGTAAAGGAATTTGTTTTCTAGTAAAGTTTTCTAATAGAATTGAGCTATAAACCAATGCTTTTCTTATGCATACATGCATTCATAAGCTGCACATTTTATTAACTTGCATTTAACTCCATGAGAGCCTACCTTAAGTGGAACTGTGCCAAACCTTTAGTGGTTACTCGAATAAGGTAAGAGACACGGTTATGTTCTCATTTTTTTTGCTTTGTAATTTGTTTTCAAGTTGTATTCCTATATTAATTACACTAACTTATTTTGAATCTGTTTGCATTACATTTTCATCAAAAAGATGTTGATTCATGTTCTATTGCCAAATAAAAAATTGGTCATAAGAAAACGGATTCCTTGATAAGGTAGAAGTCAATGTGGCCGTGCGTATGTGGTCAAAGAAAAAGCAACAACAAAAATGATAACCTGTCGAAAGGGTACATATAAGAGTTTTGGGATTACACCTAAATAAATGAAATCCCTAAAAGTTTGCAAGAGCTAAAAGGAGTATATACGATGAAATAAGGCACATGTCCAATCACGAATATGTTGACTTGCATGAGGTTAAAAGGAATAGGCATCGGTTTCGAGCTCTCACTTAGTATCAGAATCCAACTTCTAATGGTTTCACATTTGGAAAGGAGGACATGATACCCATGATAGAAGAGTACATCACTCTACCCTGTTGCCTGAGGATTTCAAATAATAAAGTTTACTTTGAATATGGTGATCATCCTTACCTACTTAAGGTTAAAGTAGAGGTGGACCTTTTCCGAGTCCTAACGCAATATTGGGATTCAACTTAGTCGCTTCACCTTCAGAATCATGGACATACTGTAGAAGAATAAACTACATTGCTCAATTGCCCAAGAACTCAAGTTGATAAGGCCTACTTTAGACGAGTGAGCATTGGGTTGCAACCTTGATTAAGAAAAAAAGAGACCAAGTACATTACTTTGAAAAATTTGTAAGACATAGTGCACCCTGAGGCGAGAAAGAGTGTTGACATCTTCAAACACGTATGAAGTAGTCGTCTGCCCTAAATGTTGGGGCACGTAGAGGACGCAGTTGCAGATTTGTTTAACCGACTTGACAAAAGAATCACCCATGTTCTAGTAACCTTAGCCACTAAGCACTTGTCGAAGAAAGGGCAAAAGAAAGTGTATTGGTGCACAATTTTTGCTATTAGGTTCAGTGGCTATTTTTGGAAAGTCGAAAAGCCTCTTGTCGAGTTTTCTCTGACGACTACTTCCCGTCGAAGGAATTTAAGGTTATTTAGAGACAAGATGATTTCACCAAAGAAAAATGACTTCAACGCTCTTAAGGGCATGTCTGAGATAGGGACCATGTTACAAGTAAGAATTCGATTAACCACTTGTAGGCTTTAGTCATTCAAAACTGACACTTTGAACTTGAAATCAGGGTCAAACCAGAGTAAAAAAAGGTTAGCTTGGAAAATTAGGGCTTTGAGCATTAAGGCATGACCATACATGTGTTTGCCTTATATACAGAAATTTGTTTTCTAGTAAAGTTGTTCTAATGGAATGGAACCAAGAATCGATGCCTTGTTGCATGTATTTCATCATTCATTTGCATTGTACTTCATGCATTAATTTTAATAAGATCCCACATACCTGAAATATTCGTGTGTGAGAGTGACTAACCCTAAATAAAGTCTGAGAGGAAACATGATAAGTCAAGATAGAGAATGCTGAAAATTTGGGCAAAAGTCATGTGGAAAGTGGAACCCATCGAGAGTTCATCCCCACACCCTTAGAAGTGTTTTGGACAGCTAGACCGTGGAGGAGTTTCCTATAATTTTTAGGACTTTTCTAGGAAAATATTCAGAATACACTTATCACTTTAAGCCCGAGAGTAATAGGGATTCTTTTATAAGGGCACATGATCACCATCTGTTATTTCAATAAAAATGATGCATTGTTTTGTCCCATTTGGCAAACACCTTACCATTCTTTTCATTCATTCATACCATAATTAATCATTCTTTAATTCAATACTTCTTTGGATCCCTTTTTGTCTTTATCCTAGGACCCTTGATATCGAGGATACGAGCGACATTGTTGTTGACTCAAAGCCATTTTAAGGACACGTGTCCAGAAAAACCTCAAGACTTCGAAGATGATCAAGAATGTAACTTGTCTCCAGATTTGTTACGGATGTTTGAGCAAGACAAGAATCAAATATTACCTCACAAAGAATCAGCAGAAATTTTGAGTTTGGAAATAAAAATGAAAAAGAGATAAGAAGGTGAAAATTAGAACATGTATCTCTCCAAAAATGAAGCGAAATCGTGTAGAGTTACTTCGAGAATCGAAAAGGTCTTCACATGGTTTTATCAAAGCATGCCGAGTTTAAGGAATTAATGTCATGACACATAGACGCCCATAAAGGAAGAATGCAATCCAATTTAACAGAAACTTTAAAATTTGAGGCTTGAGGTGTTATTCAAAGAAAATCAAAAAAAGAAAAATAAGGGGTCGAAAAATTTGCAAGAGGTAAAAATGGGGAAAAAATGAAAAACTCAATACCCGTAAATGGCATTTGGAAAATTTATTTCATCTTTCCACGTCGAGACCCTTTTTCTACATGAAGCATGGACATCATCGAGTCAACTTTGCGAAAGAGTTTCTAATGAGCATCAATTCGTCCTCATTGATTACTACTTCCTATGCTAATCGACGTCCTTGAAAAAAGAGAGATCGTATGAAAATGGATCATATCCAACGATGACTTGAATTTGAACAACAACACAAGAGCAAAAGTCTATAGCCAATTTGAGAACAAATATCACAACTCAACACCGCATTGCTAAAAAATGAATGGGGCATTAGAGATGATCAATAAGAACATCGAAAGGATTCATAGCAAAGACCTACAAAGTTTGGCATGAGAAGTTATCATTTGCTCTCTATGAACATCAAATCAAGACTTTGCTGGGGCAACACCTTTCCCGATGGTTTACAAAATAGAAGTATTCTTGCCCGTTAAAGTCGAGTTTCCTTCCCTCCGAATTTTGTTAGAACTGATGAAGCAGGACGGATCCAATCCAGATGTAGTCAACTGAACTTGATTGAAGAAAAGACACTAAAGTCGTTCGTCATGATCAGACGGAAAGGGCTTACGACAAAGAAGGACCCGCTCTAGAGAATTCCACGAGAGAGCTCTGGTCTTGAAAATTTACAAAAGATTTCCAAGGAAAATGGATATCGAATTTGGAAAAGCCTCATGAGGTAAAAGAAAAAAAACCTTTTTGAGAGAAGCTTGGATTTTGACCGAGATGGACGGCAAAGACCTACCCAACTTCATGAACTCAGATTCGGTGAGAAAAACGAAAGAAAAAGAAAAGAAAAAGGAGAGGTCGAGGTGAAAACTAGCAAAGAGCATCTCGAAACCTAAGGAGATTTGAGTTGAAAACCTGAAAGGGTGACTCAATTTTGAAGAAAAGAGCATGAAATGGTCTTCTCCCTCAAAAGTAGCAAGATGGAGAAACTTTACACCTTCTAGCTTCGATGAAGTACTCCAAGTTTTATGAACACATGTCAAACTCAGCACGGTCCTCATCAAGTTTGCTCAGCGAAGCTCATACCTTGATATTTGGGGCACCTAACTCCATTCTTTGTTTACCATTGTGTTTTGCGACTTTTGACCTGTACGAGTCATTTTTAATCCTTTTTCTGTGAGCTTTGCCTCCAAGAAATTCAATTTTGCGATCATGTTCAAGCATTTTTACATCAAAATAACGATTAATGAACCAACGATCTTTTCATTCATTCGAGCTTTACCTTCAATTAAATTCAATTTCATCTAGCTTACAACCTTAATTCAAGAATTTTTGCATTTGAAATGACGGTTAGTGGTCTAAACGATATAAGGAATAAAAGGATTTTTGCATATTGTTCTAGAAAATTTCTAAATAGTACAGAGACCTGAAACAGGACCACTAGTTGGAAATAACACAAACCCGAGGGATAGAAGGGCTTTGAAACAAATAGTTAAAAATATGACCACCTCTTTAGGTTTCATGTCAAAGATACCATACCAAAAGAAAAACATGATAACACATCAGTGATAGGACTTAGACAAAGATGAACGATGTCAGCTAAGGATTAAAAATAAAATCATTTGTCAAAGATGACATTTCTGCATTCATCATGCACACTCATTTAGTCAAGGGCATGTAATTCATTCTAATCAAAGCATCATAACAACCGGGCCTACATAGAGGTCCATGAAAGCATATTCTACAAATTTGACAGGGAAAGATTGAAGTCGCAACGGTGAATCTGGTACTACAAAAATATGGAGGGAAAGGTTGAAGTCAAAACGGCGAACCTTGTACGTCAGAAACATGTTGGGATTAAAACCGCAACGATGAATTTGGTACCACAAAGATATAGAGGGAAAGGTTGAAGTCGCAACGACAAACCTTGTACCTCAAAAACATGCTGGGAAAGATTGAAGCTGCAACGATGAATCTGGTACCACGAAGATATGGAGGGAAAGGTTGAAGTCGCAGAGCGAACCTTGTACCTCAAAAACATGCTGGGAAAGATTGAAGCCACAACGGTGAATTTGGTACCACGAAGATATGGAGGGAAAGGTTGAAGTTGTAACGGCGGACCTTGTACCTCAGAAACATGTTGGGAAAGATTGAAGCCGCAACAACGAATCCAGTACCTTGAAGATATGAAGAGAAAGGTTTAGGCCGCAATGGCAAACCCGATGCCTTAGAAGATGTGATGGGAAGGATTGAGGCCATAACAGCGAATTCGGTACCATGAAGATATGAAGGGAAAGGTTGGGGCCACAACGGCAAACCCTGTACCTTAAAAGATGTGATGAAAAGGATTGAGGTCGCAACGACGAATCCGATACCATGAAGATATAAAGGGAAAGATTGAGACCACAATGGCAAACCCTATACCTTAGAAGATGTGATGGGAAGGATTGAGGCCGCAATGACGAATCCAATACCATGAAGATATGAAGGGAAAGGTTGAGGCCGCAACGGTAAACCCTGTACCTTAAAAGATGTGATGGGAAGGATTGAGGCTGCAACGGTGAATCTAACACCATGAAGATATGAAGAAAAAGGCTGAGGCCGCAACGATAAACCCTGTACCTTAAAAGATATGATGGGAAAGATTGAGGCCGTAACGGAAAATTCGGTACCATTAAAATATATGAAGGGAAAGGTTGAGGCCGCAACGGCTAACCTGGTACCTTAGAAGACGTGATGAGAAAGATCGAGGCTATAACGACGGATGTAGTACCATGAGAATAAGGGGAAAGGCTGAGGCCGCAATGGTGAACCTAGTACCTTAGACGCATGACAGGAAAGATTGAAGCCGCAACAGTGAATCTTATACCCAAAAGCCGAAGAGGAGCAGATTGAAGCCGCAATAGTGAATCTTCTACCTCGAAGTTACAGTGGATCAGATTAAAACTACAATAGCAAGTCTTTATCTCTCTGAAGTTACAGTAAGAGCAAGATGAAGCTTTGACATCAAATCCTATCTTCCTGAAGTTACAGTGAAGTTGGATTAAAATTATAATAGCGAATCTCGATCTCCCTAAAGTTGCAGTGGAATGGAGTGAAGCTACATCACCATCCAATCTCTTACCCTGGTCATAGGGCAGATTGAAGAAAACATCCAATCTCTTACCCTGATCATGAGGTAGATTGAAGAATCCAATCTCTTACCCCGATCATGAGGCAGATTGAAGATATCATCCAATCTCTTACCCCGATCATGTGGCAGATTGAAGACACACCAATCTCTTACCACGATCATGGGGTGAATTGAAGACATCATCCAATCTCTTACCCCGATCATGGGACATATTGAAGACATTATCCAATCTCTTACCCCGATCATGGGGCAGATTGAAGAGGCACCAATCTCTTACCCCGATCATGAGGCAGATTGAAGACATCATCCAATCTCTTACCCCGATCATAGGGCAGATTGAAGACGCACCAATCTCTTACCCCGATCATGGGGCAAATTGAAGACATCATCCAATCTCTTACCCCGATCATGGAGCAGATTGAAGACATCATCCAATCTCTTACCCCGATCATGGGGCAGATTGAAGACATCATCCAATCTCTTACCCCGATCATGGGGCGGATTGAAGACATCATCCAATCTCTTACCCCGATCATGGGGCGGATTGAAGACATCATCCAATCTCTTACCCCAATCATGAGGCAAATTGAAGACATCATCCAATCTCTTACCCCGATCATGGGGCAGATTGAAGACATCATCCAATCTCTTTCCTCGATCATGAGGCAAATTGAAGACATCATCTAATCGCTTACCCCAATCATCGGGCAGATTGAAGATGCATGAATCTCTTGTCTCGATCATGGGGTAGATTGAAGATATCATCCAATCTTTTACTCCGATCATGGGGCAGATTAAAGCATCCAATCTCTTACCTTAATCAGAAGGCAGATAGAAGATAATCCAATCTCTTACCTTAATCAGAAGGTAGATTGAAGACAAACCAATCTCTTACCCTAATCAGAGGACGAATTGAAGACAATCCAATCTTTTACCTTAATCAGAATGTAGATTGAAGACAATCCAATCTCTTACCCCAATCATGGGGCAGATTTAAGCATCCAATCTTTTACCCTAATCAGAGGGAAGATTGAAGACACTCTTACCCCGATCATGGGGCAGATTGAAGCTATCATCCTACAGAAGTGGATCTCAATCTCTTGAAGTTGCAGTTGAAATGGAGTAAACCTTCAACGCCAAATCCTATCTTCCTAAAGTTGTAGTGAAGCGAATATGTTGAAAGAGTGGTTTACGTGAAGAAAAGAAGTCGAATTTCGGCAGGATCGAACAAAATTGGTCCTTCTTGAAGTCTTTGGTTCATTCCCGTTGCACGACAATGAGCAAAGAGGGGCACCTGTAGAGACCAATTTTTATCCAGCCCATGAAAAGAAAACCCAAACAAAAATAAACTAAAAATAAATAAATAAAATTAAATAAAATTTATTTAATTTAAATGCCCCTTTTACAACCATTACCCAAACCTAATAAAACCAAAACCCAAAAATTACAAAACCAATTTGCTAACCCTAACCCACTATCTAAAGAGCCCAACAAGCCCAAAACCTAAAAAATTTTCAACAACCGTAATTGCCAAGCACATGCCGCCGCTCTCTCTCCACGTCACCAAGGCACACGAATCGACACCCATACCCCGAGGCCTGCCCTTCTGCTCCCCTTTGCACCGAACTGGCAACCTCAGCCACCATCGTCGTTCAAACCTACAAGAAACAGAGAAAAAGCAGAAGGCGACAAGAGCAAAAGACAAATGAAAAAAAAACAAAATGTAATCGGCTATAAAGAGCCTTCATTTAACCTTTGTAAAGGGGTTCTCTCTTCTTCGACTTCACGAAGAACAATGACCAGAAAATCAATAAAAATACAGAGATAACATTTTATTCATCTTGTATTTTCTTGTTTCAAAGCTCACAATATATCAGAATACGCATCTGCAACACAGAAAATTTTAGTTCGAGGTATATTGACATTTGTGTGTACATATACGAATATATACAAATATACATATACGCACATACATATACATACATAGATACATCTTGATTTTATTTCTATCATTTTTCTTTACGCATGAATATACATATAACTATAGACACGTCTTGATTTTATTTTTTTATATACGTATATACACATACTTATATACATAGATCTTGATTTTATTTTATATATATATATGTGTAAAAATAAAAAATAGAAAAGGAAAAAACCAGTAGCAGAAACAAAGCAACTTTTCGAAAGAATTTATAAAAAATAACATTTGATTTCGAAAAGAAAAATATAAAAAAATCAAAAGATTGTTTCAGATCTGTAAAAAAAATTTTAATCTGGTTTTTTTAAAAAAATAATAAAAAGAAAGGAAAAACATATCAAAAAAATCAAAACATGGAAAATCTCAAAGTTTTTAGATCCGGGTTTGATTTTATGCGATTCGAACCTAGATCTGGGTTTTAAAAGAAGAAAATAGAAAAAGGAGGTTTTTACTTACCTAAACAGCCGAACGCGGCGTTCAACGACGATCGAAGATCAACGGGCACTACTGACCATGGCGGAGATCGGACGTCGATCACGATCGGCCTTGAAAATCAGAGAGAAAAGTTTTAGAGAAACAAAGAAGGCAAATCTTATTTTTTTGAAAAGAATGAATAAATGGGCGTTAAATAAAAAAATTGATTTAAATCCCCTAGTGAAAACGACGCCGTTTTTGAAGTTTAGGATTAGTGGTAAAATGATGCCGTTTTACGACACCCAAGTCGGACCCACTCCATACCCGCTTTAGATCTTCGCGTCATCGCATGTGGGGATATTTCCTTCTGTAGTCCTTCTTGGTTTCTCAACATTTCAATTGGGTCCCTCCTTCTTCAATGCCTCCTCATGACGTCGTTTCAAGACGAATTTCAAAGGTTTTAAAACGCTATCGTTTTTAACAGCTTGATTTCAAAATTAAAAATGAAAAATTGTATGATCAGTCCCTCTATCCTCTCATTTATTTAGAATTCGTCTTTCAAGTTTTTATTTCTAAATTTAGCCATCAAATTTTAATTCTTTTTAATCCGGTCATTTTTGTTTTTATTTATCTAAAATTTAGCCATTTTATTCTTAAAATTTTTTCTTTTTTTTTAAAATCTATAAATTGATTTTTTTTCTTAAGCTATTATTCTTTTTTTTCTAAATGACAAGAAATTTTCCATTTCAATTCTTTCAATTATTTTTAAAACAAAAAATAAAAACACATGTTTTTATTTATTTTTACACCTTTTAAATTTAGTAACTTCATTCCGTCTTTTACTCCTTTTTTTAATTTTTAAAATCTTTTCGTCTTTTAAATTTCTAGATTCTTGCCTTGTCTCAATTTTGATATCCCTGTTTCTCATGTTTATTTACCTCTTAATGATTAATTCATCTATGTCATACAATTAATATGTATTATTATTTTATGCGATTATCATATATACCTGTCATATATCAAACATGTACATTGTCATCTTGTTTCATTATATTTATGATTATGTATATTTATGTCATGATTTATTTGTTATTGCATGTGTATATTGCTTAATATAACTCATCTTTTTTTAAATGAAAAATACAAAAAAATGATAAACATTCGTGTTTTTAATAGAACTAAAATTTTCAAAATCAAAGCAATGTTTCTTTATTTAGGGAATTCGAAAAATTGTGCTCAAACATATTGGGTATAATTTTTTTTTGAACCGAAGTAATTGAATATCTTATTTGAAAAATGAGGCAATATTTTTTTATTTAGAAAACTCGAAAAATTGTGCTCAAACATACTGGATATGTTTTTTCTTTGGACCTAAATAATCAAATATCCTATTTTAAAATCAAGGCAATATCCTTTTGTGCGAAAATCTCAAAGAATTGTGCCCTAACGTGCTGGGTGTGATTTTTCGTGAAATTTGCGCAATCAAATATCCTTTTTCAAATCTTTCCAGAAGTCCTCCAATTTCGAAGTTTTCGAGAATGTCGTGTCGTAACGTGCTAGATGCGACTACAATTCTTCGGGAAATTCGAAACAAACGAGCATTTTCCCAAGGATGGGACACGTGTCATTTCAGGGAGGCTCACGTTTGAAGGATTAAATCACAAATAAAATAAAATTTCAGGGGAAGATTTTAAAAAGATTAAAAATTGAAAACCAAGACGAAATCGAAAGCTGGGGAATGGATGAAGGACAGCGGAGAAAATTTTACCAAAATGTGAAAACACGCGGACCCTATTCGGTTCCAATGCGGATCGAGTCGGGTCTCCTTGAAACGACTCCGTTTGGTCCCTGGACTTACACTCCAAAACGATGTCGTGCAGGAGGTAGTATTTAAGCAAAAAATAATTCTAAAAATTCATTTTTCATCTCATTTTTTTCAAAAAATACATTTTGTTCCTTCTTTTTTCTCTAAAATTCTTTCGAGACCTTCCCATCTCCGACGCAAGCCTAGCCTTCGGCCCACCGCGGTTCCATCGCTCCCCCGTCGTCCAAACCGCCACGCACAGCATCCTGGTAAGCGAAACGACACCCCTTTTTTTAGTTTTTTTCTTAAAACGCAGATTTAGGTTCGGATCTTTTTAGATCGAACCTGGATCTCTTTTTAAAAGACAAAAAATGAGATTATTTTTATTTAAATCTTTAGATCTGTTTTTGTTTCAATCGTTTTTTCGTAATCTGTTTCTTTCCCCTTTTTAAAAAAAGTTTTGTTTTTACAAAACCCTAAA
Organism: Gossypioides kirkii; assembly: GCA_005610355.1. NCBI lineage: Eukaryota > Viridiplantae > Streptophyta > Magnoliopsida > Malvales > Malvaceae > Gossypioides > Gossypioides kirkii. The sequence goes on from CP032248.1 coordinate 22,620,323, forward strand.
TCTGGATTTGATCTATTTTTTTAAAATCAATGTTTTGATCTTTTCTCTTTTTATTTTTTTTCTAAAACTTGTTTTATTATTTTTTATTTTACCTTTTTATGTTTTCTGTTTTTACTTATATAGAAATAATAAAAATCAATATGTATCTATTTACATATATGTGTAAATGAATAAAATAAAAAAATTGAAATCAAGCCATATGTTTGCATATATATGTACATGCGTGTATATATATAAAAATAAATAAAGAATAAAATCAGAATGTATGTCTATATATATGTACATATATATATATACATGCGTATAAAAAAAATTAAAAAAATACATACACAACAGATTCCTCTTGAAGCTTTTTTTGCGATTTTTATTCCTTCGTGTTTGTCCCCCCATTACAAATTCTGTGTTTAGGCTTTTATAGCCGAAGTTTTTACATGAAATATTATTCTTTTGCCCTGTTTTCTTTTTCTCTGTTGTCTTTGTCGTTCTTTGTTGCAGTATCACCGAAATGATGGTCTTCCATGGTCAACATCATCACTGGGAGCAGCGTTTTGCCATTCCAGTGCAGAGGGCAGCAGAAGGGACTTTGGGTAGAGGAACGATCTTTAGAGCTGAGGTGTTAGGAGTCAAAAGGTCAAAGGTTGAGGGGTCGATATCGGAGGGGTCACGTGGCTGACGTGGTAGCTGACGTGGCTGATGACGTGGCAGAGCAGCGGCTGCAGGCTAGGGGTTGTTTAGGGTTTTTTTTATTTTGACATAATTTGGGCTCAATGGGCTTGGGTTTAGATTTGGGTCTTAGTATTGGGTTAAATTTTGTAATTGGTTTTTTTGTAAAAAGAGACATTTTAAATTAAATAAATTAAATTTAAAATTTTATTATTATTATTATTATTTTTTCTTTTTGAGTTATTTTTCGAGCCCGATCAAAATTGAACCTCTACACACAGGTTCTTGTATAATATCGCAGATTGTATTTTAAGAAAGAGCAAAATGATTTTATGTAGGTTAAAAGAAAATGAGCAAAGATGGACCCTTTTGAAATTGAAGTTAATTGTTTATTTAATCCAAAATCAATAATCTAAGTTTTAACTCGAAAAGTCCAAATCCTAGAGCTGTAATCACAGTTTGAGACCACCATTTCCTACTTGTATTTCCCTCCTACCCCATCTCAACTTTGAAAAATCTCATTGTGCATGACTGGAATGTATGATATGTGAATTTAATCAAAATAGTAGAGATAGTATTTTTAGAATGCATTATATAAAGACATTAAATTCTTATGGGAAAGAGATGATTTGTAGTATGAGAAATGGTAAGGTAAAGAAATGAATATATTCCTAACATATGAATTTATGACTAAATTGAATAATAATTAAAAGTATAATGATTGTATGAAAAGTAAATATTTTCACTAAAACAGTTTTTGGACGACAACAGTAGTTCAACCTTGAAAATTCATTAAAAATAGTAGATATTGATTTAAAGGTTAAATCAAATATGAAATTAAAGCTTGTTGAATCTAGTTTTGTATAGCAAAAATGATATAAGCAATGGGATTTTAGATGATGAGATAAATAACAGTGAGACATGGTTAGATTGATTTTGTGTTCTTCTATTCTAATTTTGAAAAGTCATAAAGAATTTTACAAAAATATTCAAGAGATGAAAATTGTATGTCTAAAAGCTTAATAATTCTATTTTGAAGAGAAAAACGATAACATTACATGTATAATATAATCAAAAGATAAATAAGTTTTAGTGGAGAAAGGTTGGAGTTGTCTAGCAACAAAATATAGGAAGAAATGAAGAAATAATTTAGTGTATGTTACTCAAGTAGATAATTTTGTTAAAAATGTGTAATTAGTGAAAGAATAATTAATATTGCATATAGACATGTTAAACTAATAGTCAAAGATATTCAATTTAGACCTTTCATGTATTTGATCCTATTATATGTGTTATTTGGATTTTTTTATCCAACACTTATAATTTATCCAATCTTATAACAATTTTTTATTTCTCAAAATATTATTTATTTAATCTATTAATTTAGTTAATTGAATATATTAAATTAGTTTCTTAGTTAAATTATTTTTTCAACCCAATTCTAATTTCATTGAAGTCATGACAACTTTACTATATTAAAATCTATGAGAAAATGTATTTAGTTGCTTTATTCAACAAATTCATGATGATTAATTTGTTTAGTTCTCACTTTGAACTTTAATTATTTAATTATAATTAATTAAATAACTATTCGATTAATTTCTAAGTCATCTTTTGTACTTAGTGAAAAAATACATTCATTGCAGATAGTGATACGTGTAATCTATTTCTCTTGCTTCATCATTTTCATTCATTTAATATTTATCGGTTTTACATACAATTCGTTTCTAGTTATCTCGAGCTAGTAGAGGGAGCAATGAGACATATATTATTAGGGCTCAAATAATTTGTAATTAAGTTTTGATTTTTTACCTATTAATTACAACATTATTTAGTCATGATGTCATTACATTAAAGTATTATGATTGAGTTCTCCCTTATTTATTAAGTGATCGTCTAACGACTTTAGCATAATTGTGTTACCCTCATAAAATATTCTTAATGTAACACCCATATCTTGTTTTCGTTGTCAGTTTAAGGATTGAAGTGTTCTAGAATTCAAACAGACGGTCGTGTAACTCATTGGCTTGAGACACACGGTCGTGTCGCAGCTCGTGTCTCAAACCGTGTGAAATCTGCACCAAACTAACATAGCACACACAGTCGTGTGAGGTGATCGTGTGTGGCACACGATCGTGTGCATCTAAATTTACCCCTTAAACAAGCTAAAATCACACTAAAACTTGACCAACAAGGTACAACCAAAATACCAATCATCCTATGTTAAAAACCATAAAAACATGCACTTAAAACATGCCAAATTAACATCCTAAACAACTAACCAATGAACCATTCAAAGGTACTTCAAATAATAACCAAATATTAAATCAAAATACCAAAACTTTATCCAAAATCAAACCCTATTTCAACTTCAAAACCAACCATATTAACATACAGTAACCTACTACAAAGATTTATCAAACAATTTATAACATTCATTTAAACATAAAGTTTGGTTAACTCAACCTTACAAGATGTTGGGGATCGATCCGATTAAGCAACGAACAAGTAAAAATTACGGAATAAATTGAGAAATTGAGCACACAAATTTAACGTGGAAAAACCCTTCCCAAGAGGATAAAAAACCACAAGCAAAGATAATTTTACTATATGGCAAAAGAATGAAGAGTACAAAAGATGGAGATAAAAACTAAGCCTCGAAAACTCGAAAACAAAGAACCCTCAAAACATAAACACTAAATTCTCCAAAAGTGTTAGGAGTTTTAAACTCTAATGGGTGTATTTCTAAGTTTGTAAAAGATCCTATTTATACGCTAAATTCCTAGGTCAAATAATAATAAAATAATCTAGACTAATAAAAGTTTGACTCAAACAAATCAATAGAGTTTAATTGAAAGATTATTTCTCAAATTTGACTTTAAAATAGGAGTCATAATTCAACAAATCTCCATCTTGACTCATATTTCCACAATGCCATCTATGCCAAAGCCCACCACGGGCCTATCTTGAACTATGCAGGGAATTAACTGAGTCAAATCTGTGCTTAGAAACTGAAATACTTCTAGCCTTCTACTTGTGCACTACCAAATCAAAACTAACTCGAGTCTGATTTTCACGAACACAATGCCCTAATTTTTCAAAGCCTACATCCAAAAGAGAAACTCTCTTCAATGAAACAGTCATACTTTTTTCCCTCCTATGACCAAGTTGCCTCCGCTCAAATGAGTTGACTTCAACTCCGTAACAGACGAGGGACGTCCGATTTCACCGGTCACTTTAGAACATTTCAGAATATAAAGACTACCGATCTTTTTACCTTTTAACAAAACAAGAGCTCCACGAGATAGCTTAATGCCGCTCGACTCGATGTTGATTCTGCAATCTTTTGAGTCTAAAATACTCATTTTGAGTAACATATTTTGAGATCGTAGTGCTAAATTTACTTAACTTATTTTGAGTAACATAAGTACTTAATAACATGACATATTGACTACATTTTTCTCAAAGTTCATTATTCATAAGTTCTCATGATATTCATTGCATCAAGAATATACCAATTCCATGAAACCTTCCATATCAACTTAGCCAGATCATCAATACTCATTCGTATACTCGTTCCTTACTTTATTTCCAAGGGCATCATAGATGCATGATAGGGGCACCAAAGTGCAATCAAGGGTACAATTGTACCATCAGGGGCATCAGAGTGCATATAGGGGCATGAATGTGCATTTAGGAGCATTGAAGTGCAAATCGGGGCACCGGAGTGTAAACAGGGGCACTTATTCCTTTCCGTAAACACAGTCAAATTTACTTTAATTACACACCAATTCAATAAAATCCAAAGAATACCATTATATTCAATTCTCAATTTGTACTCACATATATAACATTTACAACTCTCATTGTAGTATATAAATCATATTAATTTCATAATTGTATAAAAATTCATCAACTAGAAAAAAATAGCAATATAAATTAAAATTTAATTATAATAATAGCAAATCACTACGAACTTACCTATGATTCGCTTTTGATTTATACACATGGATTACTTCACGATTTTTTCTTTTCCTTGATTATTGTCTTTTTGACTTGTCTCTTGATCTATATAATAATTCAATTCAACTAATTAAATTCATATACAATTTACCTCAATTCAATGCATGTAACCCTTAACTTTATTCAATGCATGTAACCCTTAATTTTTAGTATTTACACATTTTCCCTTAACTTTTACATTTTTTACTATTTAGTCCCCAAATTCAAAATCTTTAATTTAGCAAAATTTACTAAATGTTCAAGCTGGCCGAATTGATTTCCAGTTTAATACAATCTATAACTATTCAAAATTTACAAGAATACCATGTAACTTTTCTATTTCAACAACTAAATCCATGGCACAAAAACTAACAAAAATTACATAATAAACTACGTTCAAATCAACAACCACTACTTCAAACTCTCTATAACATCACAACCAACAAGAATTCATCAATGGTGAAATCTAAAATCTTTGACAATTTCAAGAACGAAGGTACGGGTTAATTAGACCTAGTTGCAATGGTCTCAAAAACATAAAAATTACTAAAAACGGTTAACAAAAACATACCATGTGTAAACTCGAAAATATATAGGTTTTCTCTATAGATTTTCATCACCTTTTAACTTGAAAATGATATTAAAATTGAGTAGTTGTTTAATAAATTAATGAAATTTGCTTAAATATTAAATTGAGACATGAAAATTATAAAGATGTGATTTTATGCTTTATTATATAGTTTTTATGCACAAAATGACTTATTTTATGATTTTATTTAATATGTTATATTTTAATAGTAAAGTGGGTCACACAAATTATATTAATTAAAGCATGAAATTATATTTAATGGACATGTGTTATTAATTGGATTGGTTAAAGATTATAAAATGGGTAAATTAATTATTTAATTTGACCAAAATTAATTACATGTGTTTTGGACAGGTCTGGTTGCTTATTGGGTTACAAAACCGTCCAACCCCAAGTGAAGGAAGAGCCCAATTTCAGCACACACATTGGCTGCCTAATAAAGAGTTTTGTGATAATTGTAAGGAGTCCCTGCAATTGAGAAAAATCAAAATTCAGCCCAGTAGATTGCAGTTGACTTTGTCTTGATCCCTGCTTGATTTAGCATGGTTGAATGCTTCAAACAAGTAAACAACCAAGCTTGATTTCCTCAACTCATGACCGGCCATGCAAAGGAGAAGAACGTGGGATTCAGCCACCCTACTTTAGTAAACTCACCCTCAAGCTCACTTATAAATAGAGCCCTCAACCTCAGTTCTCAAATCATACTTTCATCCATCATTTCTTCATTCTCTCAATCTTCTATTCTCTCATTTCTCTCTTCATTCCCACGCCTAGCTTCATCTCCCTTCTCCTCATATTTTAGCTAGCAAAAGCCTCTGAAAGATCCCTTGGTCGGTCAGCTTGGAGAGCCCTCAGGAAAGGAGTGAAGTGTTCTTTGATCTTGTTATCAACAATGGTGGCTTAATTTTATTTAAGTTAGGATGATTGCATTGATTTAATAATATTCATTTGGTTCATGCTTATAATGTTTGTTCCTCAATCGATCATGTTTTCAATTAAATTCAAGTAGGTATTTCATTCACACGTGATTGGATGAATTAGAATTAGCTGAACGATCCAAAGCAGACATTAGCTAATAGACACAATAATTGAAAAGTGCATGCTTAATTTATATCAGGCCCAGAATGAATTAAAGGTTCACAATAACTTGACTGAGCTCTATTACCTTGCTTGGCTTTTAGGTTCATGAGATTAAATTGTTTCAAACAAATCCAGTACCTGTTATTTCGCATGAATACTAAGAAACCCTTAGTTTAGTATGATTAGTAAAATGCGTATTTAACTAAGATTCCGAAATGACTTAATTTGGTTTCCAAGTTCATGAAAGATCGAGTTGCCATGGAATGTTTTCCGAATATTAATAAGCATGTTAAGAATGAATTAAGTTAATTAATATGATTATCCTAGTTTATATATGTTATTAATTGTTGTGCTTGTATTTTTCTACTGCTAAAATCATTTCATTCATTTAGATAATTATCATATTAGGTTTAATTACATTTAGGGATCAACTGCATCTAGTTATAATCATTTAATTTTAATCAACATCACTCTCAAAATTATTGTGTTTCTACCAAGTTGTTTAATTTAATTTTACAAAATATTGATTAACATATATAGTCCTTGTGGAGACGATAACTCTATTACTTACTTATTACTTGATAACGACTGTGTACACTTGCACAAACCTATGCGTTACACCATGCATCCCTATCAAGCTTGGCCTAACCAAAGGGTTTCTTAACCATGAAGTTCTTTAACTTTTCGATGGTGAAGAAGAAAAATAAAGATGATGACATTTTGTCATCCTTTTCTTATTTAATTTCTTTATTTAAATTACTAGTTTAACTTTAATTTTCACCACAAATTTCACTTCAAAATAATCCAATACCGTCCACTAAGTTTCAATATGGTCTAATTACCCATACACCCTAACTCATTTAGTATTTAATCTATCAATCCTTTTAATTTAATAATCACTAAGTTTTGCATCTATCACAATTTAATACTTTTTACTTAGTTAACCCTCTAGATGTTAAAATTTCTTTACCAAAATTTAATACGATGCTACTGACTTCATAAATATTAAATAATTAAAATTTACGAACTGACATATGGGAATTATGCTCTCGAAACCACTATTTTCGTTCCCCCTAAAAAATGAGATATTACAACTCTCCCCTAAAAGAATTTTCGTCCTCGAAAATTTTATCAGAGAAAAGATTTGGGTATTGAGATTTTATGTTTTCTTCCGTTTCCCACGTCGCTTCTTCAATCTCGTGTCGTCACCATAACACTTTAAGCAATGATACAGATTTGTTTTTCAACTCCTCTATTTCCCAAGCTAAGATCTTTACAGGTTCCTCATCGTAGGTTAAATTAGGCTGTAACTCAATTTCTTTTGTAGATAAAATATGTGACGGATTGGATCGGTATTGTCGAAGCATTGAAATGTGAAATACATTATGAATCTTGTCAAGCTCCGGGGGTAAAGCCAAACAATATGCAATTAGTCTTATTCTTTCAAGAATTTCATACGACCCAATAAATGTAAGATTGAGCATCCCTTTTCTGTCAAATCTTAATACTTTCTACTAGGGTGAGACTTTCAAAAATACTTTTTCACCAACAGAAAACTCAATATCTTTTCTTTTCAGGTTAGCATAAGATTTCTGACGGTCGGATGCAACTTTCAGATTATCTCAAATAATCCTGACTTTTTCTTCAATTTCACGAACTAATTCAACCCCAATCATCTTCTTTTCACTTAACTCAGACCAAAATAGTGGACTTCTACATTTACGTCCGTATAAAGCCGTATATGGGACCATTTTTATGCTCGTCTGATAACTATTATTATATGAAAATTTAGATAGAGGCAAGTAATTTTCCTAGTTGCACTCAAGTTCAATGATGCAACATTGCAATATATCTTCTAAAATCTGAATAATTCTCTCGGATTGACCATCGCTTTGCAGATGAAAAGCAGTACTAAAATTCAATTTCGAGCCTTAAGCTTTATGTAACTTACCCTAAAATCTAGAAGTAAATCTTGGATCACGATCCGATATAATCGATAGCAGCACACCATGCAATCTCACAACTTCAAAAACATACAACTCAAATAGTTTCTCAAGTGAGTTGTTAGTTCTAATAGGTATAAAATGAGCCAATTTTGTCAAGCTATCCAAAATAACCCAAATAGAATCTTTTCTTTTCATAGTGAGAGGTAGCCTAGAGACAAAATACACAGTGACTCGTTTCCACTTCCACTCAGGAATCATTATTGGTTGCTGTAAACCTGACAAAACCTAATGTTCTGCTTTCACCTACTGGCAATTTAAGCATTAGAACACGTATTATGTTATTTCTTGCTTCATACCAGGCTCCTAATAATGTTGTTTCAAGTAATTATACATTTTGTACTCCCAGGCTGAATCGAGTAAACACTGCTATGAGCTGCATCCAACAGTTCCCACTTTAACTCTAGATCATTCGATACATACAATCGGTCTCGAAAATATAAACAGTTGTAATTCTCGATACAAAAATTAGATTTCTCATCACTTTTAATTAAATTGAACTTGGATAGCAACTCTGAGTCATTTTTTTGTAATTCTTAAATCTTTTTTAGAAATATCGACTTTACCCTTGGAAACATAAAAATAATAGCTTTTCTAGGATGACAGTCAATTATCAAATCGTAATCTTTTAGCAATTCAAGCCACTTTCTCTGACGCAAATTCAATTCTTTCTGAGTCATTAAGTATTTCAAACTTTTATGATTAGTAAAGATATGACATTTTCACCGTATAAATAGCGTCGCCAAATTTTTAGAGGAAAACTACTGCAACGAGCTCCAAATTATGCGTCAAGTAGTTTTGCTCATGAGGCTTCAACTATCTCAAAGTGTATGCAATTGCTTTTTCACTTTGCATCAAAACGCATGCTAAACCACAAAGAGACGCATCACTAAATACGGTAACTTCCTTCCCAAATTCAGGTTGCGTCAAAACTAGAGCTTCTGTTAACATACTCTTCAGTTGTTCAAAACTTTTTTGACACTTATCAATCTAGACAAAGGTAATATCTTTCTGCAACAATTTCATCATCGGGGATGCTATAATAGGAAAGTTTTTAACAAACTGCCAATAATACCCTGCTAAGCCTAGAATGCTACGAACTTCAGAAACATTCTTTGAAACCTTCCAGTCAACGATCACAGATATTTTATTTGGATCCACACGAATACCATAAGATGAAACCACGACCCAAAAAATCAACTTCCCGTAACCAGAATTCACATTTGTTAAATTTCGCATAAGGTTGTTTGTCACGTAGAGTTTGCAACACAATCCTTAAATATTTAGCATGATCCGATTCATTCAACGAGTATATCAGGATATTGTCGATGAATACCATGACAAATCAATCCAAATAAGGTTGAAAGACCCGATTCATTAAATCTATAAATGCTGCAGGGAAATTAGTCAATCCAAATGGCATCACCAGAAATGTGTAATAACCATATCTAGTTCTGAAAGTAGTTTTCGCTACATCTGGCTCTTTAACTCGCAACTGGTAATAATCGAATCTCAAAATCAATATTAGAAAATAGTGTAGCTCCCTTTAATTGATCGAACAAATCGTCAATATGAGGTAATGAGTATTTATTTTTTATGGTAACTCGATTCAGTTGTCGATAGTTTATACACAATCTTACCGATCCATCTTTTTCTTCACAATGAGAACTGGAGTACCCCAATGTGACACACTAGATCGAATAAATCCATGTTCTAACAACTCTTACAATTGTGCTTTCAACTCTTTCAATTCTGTAGGAGCCATTCGGTATTGAGCTATCGAAATTGGAGTTGTTTCAGGCACAAGTTCAATCACAAATTCTACTTCCCGAGTTGGTGGCAACCTATACAATTCTTCAGGAAAAACATCAGCATATTCTTTGACTATTGGCACTTGATCGATTTTAGATTCAGTCACTTTTGAATCAAGCACGTAGGCTAAATAAGCTTCACATCCCTTTTTAATTAGTTTTTGAGCTGACAATGCTGAAATCACATTTGTAATGCAAACAATCCCATCTGCCCTAACACAAACATATTCACCATTCGGACTCTTCAAACTAACTTGCTTCCTTTGGCAACTCACTATTGCATCATGCTCAGTCAACCAATCCATTCACAAAAGAAGACCAAAATCATTGAAAGGTAACAACATCAAACTAGTAAGAAATTCATAACCCTAAACTTTCAGTGGACATGATTTACAGATCTGGTTAACTAAGACACATTGACCGAGTAGATTCGTTACTCTAATAGTGTAATAAGTGGACATAACAGGCAATTTCTTTTTGTCTACTAATGTAGTGCATATATAAGAGTGAGTTTATTTAGGATCAATCAATGCATATACATTAATATCAAAGAGAGAAAATGTACCGGTAATAACATCTGGTGCAGTGACTTTGATCAGCCTGTAAACGTCACAGCTTTTAAGTGCAAGTGGATGCTCATCGATGCAAGTATAGTTGATGGATTTGCTTTATCGGATATCGATCCCATGAGGATAGAGTTCTTGATGTTCAATTGTCGAAACAACTAAAGTTAAAATTAGAGAAAATGCTAGTAATGATGTCAGCACAATTAAATCAGATCTGCACAACTAAGTTAGTCAAAATTGTCAATGCAATGAAAAATGTCAGAACAACTGAAAGTAAAATAAATTGTTGTTAATATTTTGATAATTTAAATGCAGAAAAGTAAAAGAATGATCAAGTGCGAAGAATGGAGTGGATCACTTACTTCACTAAGTAGAAACGCTAAATGTGACGACAAAGTATTTTATAGATGAACTATCGCAGCAATAAGGTTCTAATGAAATTATACCAATAACAACTCTTTGTTTATCAAAGACTCAAGCGCCCACATTTACCCCACCTTCCAGCGTTGGGAATGCCTTGCACTCAAGAACATGTGACTAGAATTCCTCCTGGCCTCAAGCAAATTCTGCTGACTTGCTTGTTAACCTAACTTGTCACCGCACTTTTCAGTGTCGGTAGACTGCAATTGCACTTCTGTGGTCAAAACAGTTAAATCCAAAGGAAAACAGATGAGAAGAAGTGAATAGGAATCAAAGTAATCTAACATTGAAAGATATTTCCATATACAATCAATTTTCAATAAGAATTCATCAGCGTTAAAAGAGGGATTAACAAATAAGTCGAAGCATACTATTCCTAGGCTACTAGGATTATTCCTTAACCGCTCCTCTTGTATCGCATCAAGCACTCCTCATCAGAAGTTGTAGCACGCTTTGTCGATCAGCTGACCGGACTCCAGAACCAAGCTTTAAAGCTTTAGAGAATTTGCAGAATTAATTTCTTCACCTCTTGATATCTCTTTCCTTCTTCTATCCTCTATTTATAAGCTTTGAGAATTGTAAATTTCATCTCCTCTTAGATCCAACTCCTTTTACAGCTGTCAAAGTTTGTTAAAATCCAGCTGTGCACTCATGTAGATCTGGTGTGTTCTTCATGAATCTGCAGGTTGTCGTGATATCGCTGGGCACAATCTGTAATCTTTAATTGTGGTGACAACGTGTTATTCTCCAACATTGGTGCTTCTAGATGTGTTTGCAGCGTGAATTCACTCATATGAAGTAAATGTTTCCATGCGGTGACATTTCTGGCCGTAATTCCAAGCTAAACTTGTGGTTGCATCTTTGAACTTTTTCTAGCATTGATCTTCCGAGATGGATCCCTACGCTGACAATTTCGGACACAATACATATGTTGCATACGACGACATTAGTGCACAAAAAAGATAAAATAACGAGAATTTAAGCCACACAATATTAAGTTAGAAAATGTAAATACTAAGTATGAAATGACTATCATGCACGCTAAATATAATACAAAAGGGACAGTTAATACATAAATTTAGGGAGAAAATAAGTGTCATTTCTAATGCTATCACACCCCAAACTTTAGTTTTTATTTGTCCTCAAGTAAACAAAAGTAAACAAAGTCACAAACAAAACATGTCACCGCAATCATTATTGTAACAACTTAAATCCTCTGAATTCTAATGCACAAATTGTATTCATATGATAGAATAATACACCGACAATTTATAGGTATGGATAATTAAAACTGCAACTTCACTAATGTTAGTAACAAGCTTTGAATCTTAACCTTCCTTGACCAATACAACATATATTTCTTTTTCTTCTTTTCTCTTTTCCTCTTCTTTCTTTCTTTCTTTCTTTCTTTTTTTCCTTCTTTTCTCTTTCCTCTTCGTAATGGGAAATCACGAAGGAAATGGTCAGTGGATCCACAATGAAAGCAAGCTCCCAACTTTGATCGACATTCTCCAAAATGTTTTTTTTTCATAATCATTACAAACAGGGACAATTCTCTCAACATTCCTTACAGTTCCAACACTAGCTGCTAGAGAATTCACAAACTTTAAATTGTTTTGCTTCGAATTGTCTTTGCCAGTGAACTTTGAAGGAGCAGCCGATCGATTAGCTTCACTCCTGAACTTCTTCGAAGGAAATGTTTAGGCTGACTTAAACAATCTCCTTTTTCTGAATTCTCGAAATCTCGCATCTGACTTCTTCGATCTTTTGAGCATGTTCCGAGAGTTCTACAAATTCACGTATCTTTAGTGCCATCTCAGACATTTGTATATCATCATTTAAACCCTCTTCAAATCTAATGCACATTTAGTCCTTATTTGACACTATATTACGAGCATACTTGCTTAATTGTACAAATTCTCGTTCATACTCAGCAACAAATAGATTTCGTTTTTTAACTCAAGGAATTCTTTCTTTTTCATGTCAAGAAACAATTGACTAACATATTTTTTCTTGAATTCTGCTTGAAAGAAATCTAGTTAATACAATCACTAGATGTAGTCATGCTCAAAGTGTCCCACCCCGAGTATGCTTCATCTTTCAGTAATGAAACTGCACATATCAGGCAATCATCAAGAGTACATATCAACTCTATAAAGACTCTCTTTGTATTCACTAACAAGTACTCGGCTTTTGCAGGATCCTCGTCAACTTGGTCTCTAAATTCTTCAGCTCCACATTTCTGAAATTTATCCACCATCAATCGAGTAACTGCCACTAGTACAGGATTTTAAGGATAAAGGGGTGCCATAGGAGGCACAATAGGGGGTGGAGATGGTGGAGTTATAGGATTTGCTTGTTTGAATTTGTTGAGCCATTGGTTCATCATCTCGAAAAATACATTTTTCATATCATCACTAATGGATTGTGGAACAAATGCATTATTACTTATTTCAAGATTTGAAGCTTGAACGTTACTTTCAGCTTATTAACTACAACTCGATTCGATTCAGCTAACGTATTGACTCTATAAGAAAATACGTTGTTAGAATGGATCAAAAGCATCACACTATCACAGGGTATATGTGGCATGTATATACTAGACTCTATACATGTTACGTTAGTTCCAAAATCGACTAAACCGTAAATTTGATACCACCAAATGTAACACCTATATCTCATCTCTATTGTCGGTTTAAGGATTGGAGTTCAAATAGAACAATTTAACTTAAATACATAACAAATATTCAAGTAATTTATAACATTAATGAATTCATTGAATAAATACTTATATGAGCCTTAATTTTAGTTTACGGGACTCTAAAATCAATTTGGAAGCAATCAAATGTCAAATCAAATCAAAATAAAACAAATAAGAAAAACTTAAAAAGTTTGAGAAATAGGGGGCACCCGACCATGTGACTAGCTTAGATCGTGTGAGCATTTAAAGTAGGGACACATGATCGTGTCCCAGCCTATGTCAAAAATCGTGTAACTCATTGACTTGAGACATACAGCCATGTCCTAGCCCGTGTCTCAGACCGTTTAACTCACTGACTTGAGACACACAGTCATGTCTCAACCCGTGTCTTAGACCGTGTGAAACTTACACCAAACTAACAGAGCACACACAGCCGTGTCGGGTGATCGTGTGTGGCACACGACCGTGTGACAGCCTGTGTATCAGGCTGTGTGCATCTAAATTGACCCCTAAAACAAGCTAAAATCACACTAGAACTTGACCAACAAGGTACAACCAAAACACCAATCATCCTATGTTAAAAACCATAAAAACATACACTAAAAACATGCCAAATTAACATCCTAAACAACTAACCAATGAATCATTCAAAGGTACCTCAAATAATAACCAAATATTAAATCAACATACCAAAACTTTATCCAAAATCAAACCCAATTTCAAATTTCAAAACTAACCATATTAACATACATTAACCTACTACAAAGATTTATCAAACATTTTATAACATTCATTTAAACATAAAGTTTAGTTAAGTCAACCTTACAAGACATATTCAAAAGAAACCAATTCAACCTATTCACCAACTATGACTACTAATGATGACAACTTCACATATATATAAACCTATATACATGTCATAACCCAAACAAAATTTTGAAAAGCTACCGAAGTAGTTTAATAGTGTGAGCTTTGTGCTTGATCCTTCCAAACAACCGACAATAATTATCTACAAAAAAAACGAGAAAAAACATAAGCTTACAAAGCTTAGTAAAATCATTGTGCTAAATTTACTTAACTCATAAGTGCTTAATAACATAACATGTTGAATAAATTTTTCTCAAAGTTCATTATTCATAAGTTCTCATGATATTCATTTCATCAAGAATATACCAATTCCATGAAATCTTCCATATCAACTTAGCCAGATCATCAATACTCAATTCACATACTCGTTCTTTAATTTATTTCCAAGGGCATCATAGATGCATGACAGAGGCACCAAAATGCAATCAAGGGTACAACTATACCATCATGGGCATCGAAGTGCATAGGGGAACAAGTGTGTATTCAGGGGCACCGAAGTGCGAACAGGAGCATCGGAGTGCAAATGGGGGCACCGAAGTGCAAACAAGGACACTTCTTCCTTTTTATAAACACAGTCAAATTTACTTTAATTACATGTAACACCTTATACCCGGCTTGATTGTCGAGCTCGAATACTAAGATGCTACACCACCGTCTACCATTGTTTTCATCATAAACCGTCACATTAATGTACATGCACTTTTTTCTTTTATTATTAAAGCATTCATACGAGTTTTAGGTCATACGTACTCTAAACGTGCAAAACAATTATTGAATATTCATAAACTAAGCACTAAACATGCATTAGGACCACTTAGCAAAATTTCCCAAATAACAGTCTCAAATATCATATTTAAAGCCCACAAATTATCAAGCATAATACGCATGCAAACAACTAAGAACCTCATAACAAACCAATATTAAATCTACCACATTCCCTTAATCCCCAAATAAAAAATAAGTAAATAACACATACTAAAAATGCTAAAGTTTCTTGGCTTGGATCACCTCTCGAAGGGCACATCTCTCACATCGTCCCTACTGATCTACAATGGTTAAAAAGGAGAGGGTGAGCTCAACAAGCTCAATGAATGCTCAGAATAACCACTATGCAAACTAGTCATCATGCATCAATGAAACAAACATATAACATATTCAAATCATCTTTAACTTTAGTGTCACATTTACATATTTAATTATCTTTCATGCATTCTTTTACACAATAATCAAACAAATATTTAAGCATTTTTATCATAATATATTATTAATCACATATATCCACTTATAATCACATATAATCACATTTAATGAAATTTTATGATAGTTTGGCTCTTGAGGTTATGAAACATAAAGTGGACACTATCACCACACATAAGTGAAGAATATAGCTAACACTCTCCAAATACACCAACACACATATCCCATCGAATGAAGCTTAGCTCGCATTCCCTTATCTTTCCAAAACTGTCCCAAGGCCTCAATGCCCAAATCACATAACACATGTAGGTGAGTACTACAATCCTATGGCATGCCAACTATATCCAACGATCTCATAAGGTTACAAGGCCAAAATATCCATATTATTATTACACATTTACTTGCCAATTTTTCGCACATTAACACTGCATATTCACATCATCAACATAATATATTCACTGTCACATGGCATGAATAACATACCCATATATTTTCTGTCTAATGGCATGAATAACATACTCAAATATTCACTTTCACAATAGTCATCTCAAGCTTTTAATATATGTCATAGCATCTCGCATATGTTCATATTTCATATTTGCACAAGCACACATATATCACAAATAATCATAAGTACGAGAGCACTTACACTTGGAATTTAGAGTAGGGGTTTAGGCTACCTATAAATTCCCAATTACACAATGAATCATTTACGAATAGCAATTCTAAAACACTCACCAAAAATATGCTTTCGTCGAAATGTTGAAAGCTCAAACAAACTTTTTTTTCCTTTGTCTCTACTCTTTGAAGGTTCTATTGAATCCGACGCTTCAACAAGACAAACCGCACAAATACATAATAAAAAATCAATCAATAACTTATCTTAAACAGTCCTAAACAATATCCTAAGCTACGTTCTCTTTTAATTGAAATCTTCGACATAGGAAACTTAAAATTCTAATATCTCAGTCTACACTTAATCATTTTGCACGAAACGAATTCCATTCATCTACATATTCATCAATGGCTAATTTCCAACCTTTAAACAATACAAAACTACATGTTTTAAGGTATCAAAATTTTTCGACATACAATGGCCAATATAACGAAAATTCATTAAAACTTGAGAAATATTTAACGAAACCTCAAAGTAACTTTAGAAACCTTCTAATCATGTTAAAACTAATTGAAAAACACTTAAAACCAAGTTTTAGTCCACAATCCCGAAATCCATTATTTTCGACCTAATTTTCAACTTTTATTTAAAACATGCGTTTTAATGACTATAAAATTCAGTCCAAGAGACTAGATATCATTTAAAACTAACAGAAAGAAAAATGGTTACCTTCGATGGAAGAAAAGCGAGCTTTGATGCAAATCCAGAAAAACCTAAGTTTTAAGAATATGATGAAATTAATGAGGTTTTTGAGTGTTTTTCTTGATTTTAATAGATATTTATGGTTCAAGGGATGTAGGAAATAAAAAGGGATTAGGATTTGGAAGTAAAAATCAATTGGGAGAGTTGAGAGAATAGAGGAGAAATCTAACATAAAACTATAACTTTTCCTTTTGATTTAAACGCAGGGACTACTCCACGATTTTCCCTTTTCCTCGATTATTGTCTTTTTGACTCGTCTCTTGATCTATATAATAATTCAATTCAACTAATTAAATTCATATGCAATTTAACCTCAATTCAATGCTTGTAACCCTTAACTTTTCAATTTTTGTACATTTCCTTAACTTTTACATTTTTCATTGTTTAGTCTCTAAACTCAAAATCTTTAATTTAGCAAAATTTACTAAATGTTCAAGTTGGCCGAATTCGTTTCCAATTTACTACAATCTATAATTATTCAAAATTTACAAGAATACCATGTAACTTTGCTATTTTAAAAACTACATTCATGGCTCAAAAACTAACAAAAATTACATAATAAACTACTTTCAAATCAACAACCAATACTTCAAACTCTCTATAACATCACAGCCAACAGGAATTCATCAATGGTGAAATCTAAAATCTTTGACAGTTTTAAGAACGGAGGTACGAGTTAGCTAGACCTAGTTGCAACGATCTTAAAAACATAAAATTTACTAAAAAATTAACAAAAACATACCATGCACCCCCTTAAGCTTAGCCGAACCAAAGGGTTTCTTAACGATGGAGTTCTTCAACTTTTCGATGGTGAAGAAGAAAAATAATGATGATGACATTTTGTCATCTTTTTCTTATTTAATTTCTTTATTTAAATTACTACTTTAACCTTAATTTTCACCACAAATTTCACTTCAAAATAACCCAATACTGTCCACTAAGTTTCAATATGGTCTAATTACCTCATAGACCCTAACTCATTTAGTATTTAATTTATTAAATTCATTTTGTTCAATAATCACTAAGTTTTGCATCTATCACAATTTAATACTTTTTTCTTATTTAACCCTTTTGATGTTAAAATTTCTTTACAAAAAATTTAATACGATGCTAATGACTTTATAAATATTAAATAATTAAAATTTACGAACTGACATATCAAAATTACGGTTTCGAAACCAATATTTTTGTTACCACTGAAAAATGGGATATTACACTTAATCTTTTTGGTATAAATTTGTTATTCCAATGAGATTTTTTTGGATCTCATGGTAACCATTACATCATTTTTCATGAAAAATCAATTACTAACAAATAGTAATTTGATCATTTACCTTTAAGGAAAATGACCTATGACCACATTACTTTTCATCTATCATTTAATACCCATAAGAGTATATCATTTACCCTTTATTGGGCTATAAATTCCATTGTTGTGGAGTGATGCTACATCATGCAAAAGTCATATATCTTATGTACGGGCTTTCAATTCCTTATGTATTTGATCTCAAGCTGTCATTTACATCAAAACATACGAGTCATGCATACATAGTTTATTATCCACTTTGGATTAGGTATGACAGACTATAAATGTCACAAGTGAATAAATCCACAAACAAATATAGAATTTATTCTACTTGGGTCCAATCCAATGTAATGTTAGTCCAGTCAATCACATCTATGTCTCTATCATTTAGGATTCATTCGCTTTAATACTTAAGACAAGGTATCTTCCCAATTAGACTTGATAGATGATATATTAGTCTTGCAATTGGTTTGCTCATTTTCGATTAAACTAAGGACATGTTTAGATTATCTATTAATATAAGTTTTCTTTTCGTATTATGATTCGAGTATGTAATACCACTTTTTGTATTACGATCCAATCATATAATACTGCTTAGTATTAATTAAATGTTAGATAATCAATGAGTCAATATTTGCTTTCATTTTTCTTTGCTTGCAAAAATCGTTAATGAAATTGATAGATATTGTATTAAATCAATTTGTTCAAAAAAATTACAAGTACAGAGACAAAATCACTACTCTAAGGGCATTAGATCCCTACAGCCTCTCACATGCCCTAGAGAAGTAGATGAGTCATATTTCGTATTTCCATACCCTTTACATGTTTCACAAAACTCCTAGTCATCAAATTCTTGGTAAACGGATCCACAAGGTTGTCTTTTGATGTGACTTTGACTACATCCACTATCCCGCCTATTACTACCTCTCTTATGATGTGATACTTTCTATCAATGTGTTTTTTTCTCTTATGGTTTTGGTTTCTTTGGTGTTAATTATTGTCGTACTATTATCACAATATAATGTGATAAGTTTTCCATACTAGGAATGACTTCGATGTCCATAAGAAATTTTTGAAGTCATATCGCTTCTTTTGTTGTCTCATAAGCTACCACATATTTGGCCTCCATAGTGGAGTCAATAGTACAACCTTGCTCGACACTTCTCCACACTCTAGACCCGTCGCCTAGGACAAAGACATAAATCAATGTCGATTTTCTCGAATCTTGATACCTTTGGAAGTTAGATCTATATAACTAATAGGACTAAGATCTCCCCTGAAATATACAATCATATAATCCCTCGTTCTCTGTATATACTTCAGAATATGTTGAACTGCTTGTCAGCATCTTCGACCAGGATTCACCTGATATTGACTCACTAATCCTACTGCAAAATAGATACATGAACGTGTTCATACATAGCATACATGAGACTTCATACTAACGAAGTTTCTCATATGCTATCTTTCTTTCGTTGTCTTTGGACAGTCCTTTAAAGAAAGATAGAAGTTCGATACAGAGGGTTGAGTTCCTTTCTTTAAATCAGACATAGCAAAACGTTCTAATTTCTTGTCTATGTATGAAACTTGTGATAAATCTATCATTTTGTTCTTTCGATCCCTTAGGATTCAAATACTTAGAACGTAATTCACTTCTCTCAAGTTCTTAATGTTAAGTTGTTGTGTTAACCATAGCTTAAACAATGACAATGTCCATATATTATTCCCAATGAGTAGAATTTCATTGACATATAAAATAATAAAAATCACCTTTCCATCTATAATTCATTTATAAAAACAAGTTTCATCATCATTTTTTCTCAAATCCATAAGTTTTGATCGATTGATTAAATCCTTAATTTCATGAGCGAGATGCTTGCTTAAGTCCATATATGGATGTAAACTTTATACTCATTTCCTTTAGCTATATAATTGATTTGTTGCACCATGTAGATGCTTTTTTTAAGATAGTCTTTAAAAAATGTTGTCTTGACATCCATTTCCAAGACCTCATAATCGAGAGTCTTCACAATGGATAATAAAATGCAGATTAAATTGGACATGGCTACCAGAGAGAAGGTTTCCTCATAGTGTTTCCTTCTTTTTAAGTATACCCCTTTTCTACAAGTCTAGCCTTATAAGTTTCAACTTCTTCTTCAACAATTTTTTTCTTCTTGTAGATCCATTTACACCCTATGAGTTTTATCCCTTTTGGTAAGTCTACAAGTTCTCACACTGAGTTAGATTTCATAGAATCCATTTCAACTTTTATAGCGATTTCCCAATGCTTGAAATCAGCATTTTGCATCGCTTAATTAAGCGTTAGGGGGTCATCATCTTCTTGTTCGACAGACTCAATGTTAAAAACACTTCCACTAGACAGGAAAAATCAGAGCTACGAGAGACTTTCCCTGTAACACCCCTAAATTTTATGATTTGACACGTGGCATAATGCCGATGTCAAATAAGTGACTTTACAAGAAAATTTGGTAAATAAGTTAGAAAAGGGAATATTTTGAGAATAAAGTTGATTCTAAATATGAGAATTAGTGGAAAGAATCTTGAAAATGAAAATATGACAAAAAGTACTAACTTGTAAAATATTGAAAAGTTAATGGATTAAAGTACAAATTTAGTCAAAATGAAAAAAAATTATTATTGATTAATTTGCAAGGAAATTTATTGCATTTGTATGTTAGTGGGTTAAAAACTACTTTTGGGACCAAATTGGAAAAAATCAAAAGTATGGTAATTAAATTGTAAATTTCCCAATTTTATCGAGAAAAGGGGGAAAGATGTAATTTTCACCACCTAGGGATTTATATTCAAGACACTTATTACGAGATTTGGATTTGATAATTTTTTATTAATGTGAAGAAAATGAACTTTGGGAAAAAAAAAGGGGAAATGTAATTTAACCTTAAAAAGGGCATTTTGGATACTTTTCAAGAATTAAATATTAGATATATTATTGGAATAAGATATTTTATATTTGAAATGGGCTTTGGACTTCTAGGCCATGGAATGATAAGATGGGCCACTAATGTTTTACAATTTGGGCATGTGATTGAATATGAGCTTTTTAGGCCCAATTGGTATTAATTAAAGGGAAGAAAAGCATAGAACACTCTCCATTCTTCCCCAACAGCTGGCCACACTCATTCATAACAACCCCCATCTCATTCTCCCATTTCCATTGCCATTCTCTTGGAATTTTCTAAAAAACTATCAACATTCACCTTGATTATTGATAAAATCACTTATAAAACTATCTTGTAAACTCATTTCCTCAATTATTTTTATCAAATTTTAGCTTTATGAGAAAGAAAATGAAAGCTACAAAGAGAAATCCTCATTAAGGTGAGAGATAGTGGATTCCATCTCTCCTAACTTATTTTTTAATTTTGGTTGTTGAATAAAAGTTTGGAAAGCTTGGATATTAATTTTGACATATTTTTGTGTTTATGGAAAATGAGGAAATAAAAAGATTTGGAAGTTTGATTGTGTGATTTAGAGCGTCTAAAAAGTAAGTACCTTTGGATTCTCTTACTTCTCTTATATCAATATATATAGAAAGAAATCATGTTAATATGGTTATGTAAATGATTTTGTGTTATATGGTAAACATGTAAAAATCATGGTTTAAAGAATATGAAATAAACCAATAGTGTGTTGTGGTGAAAATAATTAAGATGGACATGTTATAAGTTAATAATGTGATATGGAAACATAAGTTACTTTGAATGTTTGTTGGAAGTTACTTAACTAAGATAATCCTGAGAATATAACCATCAACTCGACACCAATCATAAATATGTACTTTAATATGAGTCATTGTGGGACAAGCTCAACGAATAACATATATGACAACTTGTGAAGTCCACATGATAATACTTTCTATGGGGTGTGATTAAGGTAAAATTGGCTCGAAGTATTATAATTTCATCAGATAGAGACCATTGATGGAGGTCATAGGTTTTGTTTAGGAATCTTTTTGTACTCAATATTTTAAAAATCATAAAAGATTTTTATTTGGGTTTCAATCATGAATGATTAAATATGTAATGAAAGTACATGATACATTTTTCTCTAAATTATATGACATGCCTATATTGTATATGCATGAATAAACTTTCGTCAATTTAATCTCATACAATTCTCGTATACCATCCAAAGGTTTCCATGATTCCATCTTAAGGAAAAATAAAATAAAATTACAATATTTTTTCCAAAACATTCTTTGAGTCTTTTAGGTGAAATTCAAGTATCTAGTGGGTTTCTCAAAAAGATCTCTAAACCTAAAATTAAAATGTTCACCCAAAATTAATCTCAAAACCTGAAAACTTGAATAGTTAATAAAAAAATAGGATCCACTATCGGACCATCATATCGTCGGCCATCACCATCAGCCTTTTTTGTTGCTCCACCAACCATCCCTGACCATCGTCGACCACCACTAGTTGACCTTTGTTGTCGGTTCTATCGGGTTTGCGTCATCTTGTTCAATTTTGGTCTTGCCGCCATTATCCTAGTTTCTTCGGTTCGTCAAAAAAATTTATTAAAAAAACTTCTAGTCCATTTTCGGCTCAAATGGATTTTCTACTTTTCACAACAACTAAAAGAAATTAAAGAAATCAAAATAAACCTGTGTAGAGATGATAGTCCACAATCTAATTACAAACTCAAAATGATTAAAACCTAAATTACAGCCAATCTAATTTCTAAAAATCACAACCTTCTGGTAAAATTACTTTATAGAAAAATATATGAAATAATCCATACATTTATCCACATACATAATAATCCAAAACATGCACACAATTTAAGAATGTCACTTCTTATCTTTATTTCAAATAATGAGGCAAAGAGAAAGTTCACTACTGATTTACATTACAAACATAGTACAACTTAGCAGTGATACCAATTGTTAGAAAAATTGATTTAAAAAATATTATTTTTAGGCGTAATGGAAGTTTAAATTTTTCCATAAAACTGAATCTTTGTGATATTTATAGCATTAAACCCTTAATCAAAATTATGAATGTGCATTGTACGAGGTGGTTAAGTCGATCCCTAATTCCTATCGAACAAACTTCTTCATTATTCTTGAACCACAGATTGCTTTGAGTGTGGGCTTAAGCAACACGAATCGAATGCACAAAATGAAATTTTTTTAACATTTAGTAGGAAAGTTAATTCTCTTTATAACAGAAAAATATGTATTTCCCATAAAAAAATTTATTCTGTAAAATAATTTTCCACGATTTTCTTACAGAATAATTACGCTCAACACATAGTTCTTATTTATAGAGAAATGGTATAAGATTTCTGTTTGAATAAGGTCTAATTAAATAATAATATTTTAATACAAAACACAACTTCTAGCCTACATAGAAGAGCTAGGGGCGACGACATGCCCTATAAGATACTAAGGTTTGCCGACCCTTGTGTTTCACAAGGCCTATTTGGGCCTTTCATGTATCGGATGAAGTTATATGTGTTATTTGAACTTTAATCCAATAGTTATAATTTATTCAACCTTATAAAAAGTTTCTATTTCCCAAAATATTATTTAATTAATCTATTAATTTAGTTAATTTAATTAATTACATTAATTTTTAATTAAATTATTTTCTCAACTCAATTCTAATTCCATTGAAGTCATGACAACTTTACCATATTAGAATCTATGAGGAAATCTATTTAATTGCCTTATTCAACAAATAAATGATGACTAATTAATTTAATTCTCATTTTCAACTTTAATTATTTAATTACAATTAATTAAATAACTATTTGAAGAAAATAAATCAATTTCTAAGTCATCTTTTGCACTTAGCGAGAAAACACGTTCACTGCGGATAGTGATACATGTGATCTATTTCTCTTCATCATTTTCATTCATTCCATATTTATTGGTTTTACATGCAATTCATTTTTGGTTATCTCGATCTAACGAAAGGACCGATTGAACATATATAATTAGGGTTTAAATAATATGTAATTGAATTCTGGCTCTTCGCCTATTAATTACAACATTATTTAGTCACGATGTCATTCTATTAAAGTATCATGGCTGAGCTCTTCCTTATTATATACTACTACGAAAGCTACTTATCAAATGTTAGTTCAATGACCTTGTTATAAGTGTGTTACCCTCATGAGATATCTTTAATCTTTTTGGGAGAAATTCGTTCTCCCAATATGTTTCTATTTTATCTCATTATAACCATTGTATCTTTTTTTCATAAAAAGTCAATTACTAACAAATAATAACTAAATCGTTCTTTTCTAAAAAATGATTTGTTTCCACATTAATTATCGCATATCATGTAATGTCGATGAGAGGATATCATTTACCCTTTACTGGGTTTGAATTTCACTATTGTGGAGTGATGCTACATCATGTAAAAGTTGTATGTCCAATGTACAAACTTTTGGTTCCTTACCTATTTGAACTCATGATTTAATTTTATTACATTTGATGTCTGATAGTACTAGAAGGAACTATGGATTTATCCTTACTTATTATTTAAGTTGTTCCCATTTGGTCATCCTTAGCATACGTTTTTAGTAATTTTTGTTTAGTTATTGCATTTTCTAACTTAATGGAACTCAGCCTAATTACCTTTGAATTTATAATATGTTTAATACTGATGTCGCTGCATTAGTCTGTTTAGCATTGCGCCGAGAATTGTCACTGCAGGAACTTGTTTAGAATTATCCCTGCGTGAATATGTCCAGAGTTGTCGCTGTATAAGCAGGTCCAGAACTGTCCCAGCATCTGACAACTGTCTGGTTAACACACCAGAAATGCGTTAGTTGTATCGCTAGTGTAACTAACTAGTATGGCCAGAGATTGCTAGATATGGAGGGAAGGACACCTGTACTATTCAGCTGCAGTTAAATGCTCTTGAGAAGGAGAGAGAAAGGAGTCTTCTTTCGGATTGATTTTCTTTTTAAATCCATTTTTTGAAGCCTGCATCCATGGCAACTTAACTTTTCTCAAGGGTGACCTGACGCGAAGGAGGAAGCAGATCTGCTCCTGACGAGGAGCTCCTAAATGCGACGCAAGAGGAGAATAAGGGAGCAAGTCGAGTAGCCTAGGAATAGTAGTCTCCATTTGTTCTTGTATTTCTCTTTCTTAAACGTTGGTGATTCATGTTATTTCAAGTTTGTATGGAAGTACATTTGATATTTAGACTAAATGATATCTTATTTAAGCTTGCCTTTACTGTTTAATCTTTGGGTTTGAATGTTTTGATCACGGAAGTGTTATTGCAGTCATTGTCACTGGAAGGTGCAGCGAGAATTTAAGCTAACAAGCAAGACAACGGAAGTTGCTTGCGGATTGAAGGAATTTAATCCACTTGTTCTTGAATATGTTACATTGTCAACACTGGAAGGTGTGGTTAGTGTGCATGTTTAAGTCTTAGATTTAATAGAGAAGCCAAGTTTGGTAATACATTCATTGTGCATTAATGCAGTGACAATCACCTTGTATTTTAAACCTTGTAAACCACACTTAGTATTTTGTCGACTATTTACGTCAGGGACCCCATTTCATTATTATTGCATTTCATCTTTAATTTTACATTATTTCTTCGACAATCAATCTCACGATTTTATTGCATTTACTTATTCATTGCATCGATAATTATAGACAACAAACATCCATCCTCATGGGATTGATATCCGACAGACTCACATCTGTCTACTATACTTGCATCGACAATGTACGCTTGCACAATATTTGATGTGACATTCATAGCGCGATCAAGTTTTGGCGCCGTTACCGGGGATGGCTTTTGTTTGATGTTCTTTTGGTACTTATTCTATCTTATCTAACCTTTATTTGTTACAAATTTGTTTTCTTTTTGTTACAACTTTTTCATTTTTCTTTTAGGTGCTTTATGACTCGGAGAAATCTTAAACTTATTGTTGGCTTAGATCTAGAAAAAGAACACACCATTCGAAGGAGATGACAGGAACAGGAGAATATGGCTCTGCCAGGAAACGATACAACCATACCACAATTATCGTCAAAAAATCCTATCACACCTCCTATACAGCCACAAAATATTAATAATCCACCGCTACCGCAAGAAGATCAGATGCAAAATCGACCTATTCAAGATTATGTTGTTCCTGTGTTGGATGATTTGCAGCCAGGTGTTGTTAGGCCAGCTATTCAAGCTGGGAATTTTGAATTAAAGCCAGTCATGTTCCAGATGCTAAGCTCTAATGGGTAGTATGTTGGACTGCCACATGAAGATGCGAGAGAGCACCTTAAATCCTTTCTACTGATTTGTGCTTCCTTCAGTCAGCAAGGCGTTTCTGATGATGCCTTGAAAATATAGCTATCCTCTTATGCCTTGAAATTTTTTACAACGAGCTGAACGTACAAACAAAAAAATCTTATCGACGCATCTGCTAATGGTCCTTTGTTGGACTGTACATATGATAAAGCTGTCAAAATTTTAGAGAGAATTTCTCAGAATGATTATCAATATCCAATCTCTCAAGCTGCACAAGTGAAAGCAAATTTTGAAGTTATTAAATTAGATGTTATATCAGCTCTAAGTGTACAAGTTTCTTCGCTTGCAAACATGATAAAAAATATGAAGGGGACTAGTGACGTTGCACCCATTCAAGTTGCTCAACAAATTGATGTCCCTACATTTTGTTAAGAAATTTGCGGTGACAACCACAGTTATGAAGATTGTCCACAACATGCGGAGAATGCTTTCTATATCAATAACATCCGTGGAAATTCTTATGGTAATTCCTATAATACTTCTGCGAGAAATCAATAGGCTTGGGGAAATCAGAATGCCGCGACATTCAGATATGGAAATCATCCAATCAATGCAATTATAGGCAAGGGAATTATAATCAGCAGCACCAAAATTACAGCCAGAATACTCAAATGCATTCACATCAAGATCACATGCAGCCACATCAAAATCGTGTATAGCCACAACAACCTTCGATGCCAAATCTGGATGTTCAAGGACAACATCAGCAGTAGTACATACAACCATGATCTGATTCATTAGTAGCCCTTGAAGCCTTAATGCATGAACATATAACTCGAACGAAAGCCATTGTACAAGGAAATTCATCCTCTATCCGAGTGTTGGAAGCACAATTGGGGCAAATCACTTTGAATTTAAACACACGACCACTAGGTGCATTACCTAGCGACACAGAAAATCCAAATTCGAAAGGGAAGGAGTATTGCAAAGAAATCACACTTCAGAGTGGTAGACAAATTGTCGAGCTAGCTACCAGCTCTACTACAGCACTTATAGTCACTAGTGAAGTGGATCAGGGTGAGAGAGCTGTGTCTAACGAAATGGTAGATGAACCAGAGAAGTAGGTTCCACAAATTATCACCCCAATGCCTACTATCAGACCGACGAAATTATCGATGCAACCTGATGTATCCATACCTTTGCCTTTCCCACAAAGATTTAAAGAAAAGGAGCTTTATAGACAATATCAGCAGTTTCTAACAACATTAAAGCAACTTCATGTCAATATCCCTCTTATGGATTCTCTTGTACAGATTCCCAATTATGGGAAATTTATGAAGGAGCTATTGTCCAAAAAGAAGAAGCTGAATGATATTGAGACAATTGAACTCACAGAAAGATGTAGTGCAGTCTTGATAAATAAGTTGCAGCCTAAGATGAAAGACCCAAGAAGCTTTACGATCCCATGTTCAATTGGCAACCTTATGCTGTTGTCTACTTTTAAAAAATTGGGGATTGGTCATATGAAACCCACTGTAGTGGCATTGCAGTTAGCAAATAGATCGTTAGCGTAACCTAAAGGACAAGTCAAGGACATATTAGTTCGCGTGGATAAGTTTGTGTTCCTGGTCGATTTTATTATACTTGACTGCGAAGTAGACAAAGAGGTACCCATAATCTTGGGATGCCCATTCCTAGCTACTGGACACACTCTCATAAACATGTACAAGGGTGAATTAACCATGAGACATAATGATGAACATGTCACCTTCAGTGTTTTTGAAGCTATTATCTACAAGGAAAAAGAAGAATGTCACACTGTTGATGTGCTGGACGTATTAATTGAGGACTTCAATGAGCGAAGCATAGTATTTTTAGAAGAATTTGTGGTGACATCGGATGAAGAATTTCTAGCTGATTGTGACAGTAAGGTTGAAGCGAACAATATTGAGCTTAGGCGTGGATGGCAAATGGAATCTCTAAAACTAACCAGTAGAACGGCTCTAGTCTTTGAGCCATCTATTGAAGAAGCCCTACTTTGGAGTTGAAGCCATTGCCTACTCATCTGAAGTATGTTTTTCTTGGCAACAATAACACTCTACTAGTTATTGTCTCTGCAATAGTAGACGCAATTCAGGAGGAAAAATTGATCCATATCTTGAAACAACATAAACGTGCGATTGCCTGGAGTATTGTTGACATTATAGGCATTAATCTCTCTTTTTGCATGCACAAAATTTGGTTGAAAAATGAAGAAAAGAAATCGATTGAACAAAAAAAGAGATTGAATGAGAAAATAAAGGAGGTGGTTAAAAAGGAGATTATCAAGTGGCTTGACGTGGGCATTATTTACCCAATTTCTGATAGCAATTGGGTAAGTCCAGTTCAATGTGTCCCTAAGAAAAGTGATATCACTATGGTGAGCAATGACAAAGATGAGCTAATCCCTACAGCCATCCCTATGGGTTGGCGAGTATGCATGGATTATTGCAAATTGAATGCAGCCACAAGGAAGGACCATTTTTCACTTCCCTTCATCGATTAGATGATGGATACGCTTGCTGGAAAAGCCTAGTATTGCTTCATCGATGGTTATTTTTGCTATAATCAAATCGCAATTGCGCTAGAGGACCAAGCAAAAACAACTTTACTTGCCCTTTTGGCACTTTTGCTTTTCGTCGAATGACATTTGATCTTTGCAAGGCACTGACCACATTTCAAAGGAGCATGATGGCAATATTTTTGAATATGATTGAGGACTCTTTGGAGGTATTTATGAGCAATTTTTCAGTTTATGGAAATAATTTTGATTAATGCGCAGATGATCGCACTATAAATATCACAACAATAATGTGCAAGCGAACACTGTCGATGCAAGTATAATAGATAGATATGAGCATGTCGGATATCTATCCCTCAAGGATAGTGTTCTTGTTGCTTAAATTTGTCGAAGCAAAAGTAGTTAAAATAAGATGAATTCTCAAGAGTAATGTCAGTGCAATTAAGTTAAGACTGCACAAATAAGAGAGTTAAAACTATCAACGCAAATATTGTAAAACTGTAATACAGATTGTCAGAGCAATTTAATAGAAGATAAAATGAATGTTGAAGATGTTTTGTGAATGTAAATTAAGAAAATTAAAGAAGTAAAACAATTATAAAGGAGTGGGAGGATCCATGATTTGGCAAGTTGACAAACACTAAATCTGACTACAAGGTAACTGGTAGATAAATTGTCGCAGCAATTAAGTACTATGAGATCTCACTACTTTCGACTTCTTTGTTTAGCAAAGACCCAAACACTCACATTAGCTACACATTCTAGTGCTGGCAATGCTTTGCATTTGAGAACAAGTGGCCAGAATTCCTTCTTGCCTCAATTAACTTCTGTTGTCTTGCTTGTTGATCTAACTTTGTCACTGCACCTTCAAGTGACTGTGACTGCAATCGCACTTTCGTTGTCAAAATAGTTAAATCTAAAGATAAACAAATTAGAATAATTGAGCAAAAATCAAAGTAGATCTAACATTAATAGGTATTTCCATACACAATTATAGTCAACTGATTTTATCAACATTCAATAGGAATTAAAGAAGAAATTGAAGTATTCTATTCCTAGCCTACTAAAATGCTTTCGTAATTGCTCCTTTTGCGTCGTACTTAGAGCACTTCTCGTCAGAAGTAGTTGCCTTCTCGTCGCATCAGATCACCCTCTAGGAAAGTTAAGCTTCCATGGCATCTTACTTAAGAAAGAATCAGAAAAATATGAAATTAATTTCTTCACGAGCTTGATGATGATCTCTCTCTCTCCCCTCTATTTATCTTCATTTTCAAGTACAGGTATCCTCCTTTTCTCAGATCTAAGTTCCTTGCAGCTATACAAGTTAGTTACTCCAGCTGTACACTCACGTAGATCTGGTTTATGCATTAGGAAGTTGCAGGTTGTCGCAACATTATTGGACTCAAATTTATATTTTTATTCGCTACGACAACTTGACATTTCCATGCGCTGGTGCTTCAGGATATGTTAGCAGCGTAAAGTCCCTGTTGCAATCTGGAAGTATTCATGCAGTGACATATTTGGGCGCAGTTCTATATCGAACTTGTGGCTACAGCTTTGAACACTTTCCTGCTTTGATCTTCTAAGATGGATTCCTGCTCTGACATCTTTAGACACAAAAACTGATACTAAATGCAGCGACATTAGTAGCACAAATAGGATAAAATGAAAGAAAATAAGACTATACAATACTGACTTAGAAAATGCAATTACTAAGTATAAAATACTGAAAATGTATGCTAAATATGATACAAAGGGAACAAATTATACTCTAATTAGGGAGAATTTAATGGTCATTTCTAATGCTATCACACCCCAAAACTTGAGTTTTTATTTGCCCTCAAGTAAATAAAAACTAGCAAAGTCATATCAAAATTCTTGTCATCGTAATAATCATTCTAGCAACTTAAATTCTCTGGGATCCTAATGTATAAATTACAATTATATGATAGAAAATTGCACCGATAATTTATAGGTATGAATAATCAAAACTGCAACTTCACTAATGCTAGCATCATGCTTTAAATCTTAAATCCTCTTAACCAATACAACATTTATTATTCTATACATATATATATATATTTTTCTTTCTTTCTTCTCTCTCTTTTTTTTATGTGACTGAGAGATGCCATTGCATTACTATACCCTTGTTCCTGGGTAGTAAAGATGGGGTGCAACAAAACCCTAGGGAGTATGTAATTGCACTGACATGCAATCTTGCAATGACAGCCTTTGGCTAGATAATTTTTCTAACAATTGCATTGGAGTGTTCCCCCTTGATAAGTCACAATGCACCTACATTGGAGTGTCTTTTATTAGTAGATATAATTATATACATAGCTGCAAATGGTAAGTTACTTCAAGATTCAAATAATGATACTACTCATTTATTACTAATGCAATTTCAATCATTCATCCAAAAATAGAAGGATACAACATTCAATCACATTAATCCAATTCACACATTAGCTTCTCAAATAATTCAAGAATTAAGCATCAAATGAAAAAATTGTAGTCACATTTTTCATAACTTTGCATACTTTCATTCAACTAAAAAGACAAATAAATTCTTAAACTTGTGGGTGCAATTGCATTTCCATGCCAACATATTTCACCCCAACTTAGTGTTTGCATTGTCTCCAATGCACTAACAATACTATAAAAATATTAATGGAAATGCAACTACAATACAAATACACTGAAAAATAAAATGCAGAGACAATTAAAATGGAATGACAAGTATATGAAATGCATGCAACTAAACTAAGTACTAAAAAGTAAAAACTAACTCAGTGTATCGTAGTCGAGGATGTGGCTGCTTTAGACTTTTTCTTCTTTTTGGAGCGCTCCTCTTTGCGCTTCTTTTTGTCTTTGCATTTGCGCTTTTTATCTGATGGTTTAATCGGGGCAGTGGATTGCTCCTCCAGGTTCGATTGGGTATTGGCTTCATCGACAGTAACATTCGAAGGATGAATTTCAGCAAGTAGTGCCACATAAGGCACAATAGCCAGAGGATTAAGATCCTCGTTACTGGTTGTTGCGGCCTCGGCCTGACTCGTACCAGAGGGCGCCAGATCTTCAATAGATGCACCCACATGGGTAGGTGCGGTGACAAATTCCTCAGATAAATTTGTCATTACAAATTCTTCTTCTTTTTCTTTTTCTTTTTCTCTTTCTTATTCTCTCTTTTCCTCTTCCTCCTCTTCCTCAACACCTACAGAGGCCATGGTTGTGTGCTCCTCTTCTGCAGCAGCAGTAGCAACTTCTTTCTCCACCATATTCGCTCTCAAACTATTTGAAAACTCATCCTCAAAGAGGCTAGCAATATTGCGAAAACAGTCCTCCATATCCCTAGAATGCACTTCCTGGTCCTTATCGTTAGAAATGTGGACTATGTGAGGAGAGTGGACAGACTGAGTCTTCCCTTATGAAGCAGCCTTCTCTGTTAATGGTGTGGCCTTCCTGACGATAAGGGGAAACACTAGAAATTCTGGCAAGGGCTGCTTGCTCATGCTGTGTAATGCGCTGACAATGGTAGTATTCCATGCCCTGGTGTAGGTATAGAATAAGTTCTGAGACTGCTCCATATCTTCCATTGCGCCGACAAATTTGATTTTTCACACGCTCATTCGATCAGTGAGCTGCTCAATTTCAGTAATCTTCCTCCAAAGTTGAGGATCTGTAGGCGCATGGGATTCCTTATCTTTCTTCTTCGCCTTGCCTTTCTCTTTCTTCGATGGTGCTTCCTTCACAACAAGGGTTTCCTACCCCTTCGTCATTCTCTCAACAGAGACATCATTTATAGGGCCTTCTCAAAAAACTCCTTCCTTTTGCGAGGCACAACGCCTCTCTGTCGACATAACAACATGATTAGAGAAGGGAATGGCAAGATACTTGTTTGTTTTGTAGCAAACTCTGCACTTTCTTGGTGAAGGATTGCCCCGACATCTATCCGACGGCCCTTTATGATAGAATGTATCAGGCACATTCTATCCAAGGTTACGGTAGTGCTATGAGTGGAGGGCAAGAAGCGGTAGTTGATGAAGTGAAACCAGACTTTGCTCTAGACTGTGAGGAAAAGGCAGTGCATTGTATAATTGTTTGGATTGTTTCCAGTCCAAACAGCACCGTCGACGCACAAATCATTCAGCAGCACGTCAGCTCCTTCCTCTGTCAGGTTCTCCAGAAAAGTGACATGCTCGCCCTCCTCCTCGACGATGTCGTAGAGGTTATTTATATGGGCAGCGCCTCATGGTACCAGTCCGTCGCAGACAAAGATAAACTCCTACTTCTAATCAACTAGGTTAGCATAAAATTCTCTTACCAGGGATGAGGAATACCCTTTCGGATGATCGCAAAACTTCTCCCATCCCAAGTGCGAAATAGTTTTGGCCACTTGTTTCCCCAGTGTCAATAGTGAGGACAATTGGAATCCCTGCTCGGGATGGCAGTTTCACTTCAGTATCACTTTATGGAAATGGTCTTTAGCCGCTTTGATTAAGAAAAGGATTGGCTCTTTGGGTGTTGGCTAGTCGGCATTACAAAAAATCTGTAAGTTGAAGAAAAAAAGATTACAGCAATAATGGAGGATGTGAGTGTAAAGAACACAATCGGCACAATAGGGTATTTTATAGAGGATGAAGATGAAAGGGCGTGATGATTGCCACTGTAGTGAGAGGACACTGTGTCTGCATCTAATAAATGCAAGGACATGGATTATCCTTTTTTCGTATCGATCCAACGGTTGGGGATTAGGTGAATCAATTGGCATGATTCTCTCCTTAAACGCTTCGATGAGTTAACAATGAAATGCGTCGACAAGTTGAGTTTCTGTGCGTCGAAAAAAAGGATAACTTTTATTCTTGTAAAAAACTAAAGAAGAGAATTAAAAGAAAATAAAATACAGAAGTAACTAGAAAAATTGTAATGACATTTTAAGAAAATGTGACTAGGTTAATGGTCTCGATCTGTTCATTGGTGTTTGGGCTGAGGTAGTGCTTTAATTGTTGGCCATTCACTTTGAATTGGTACCCATCATTTAAATCTTTTATTGTCACCGCACCATGTGGAAATGCTTTAACAATTTTGAAAGGACCTGACCATCTGGAGTGCAATTTACCTGGATGGAATTTAAAACATGAATTAAATAAAAGCACTAACTGACCAGCAAAAAATTGTCGTCGTAAAATGATGTTGTCATGCCATCTCTTAGTTTTTTCCTTGTAAATGGCGCATTCTCGTAAGCGTTGCATCAAATTTCCTCAAGTGCTAAAATGTCCAACAATCTCTTCTGCCCATCAGCATCATAATCCATGTCCCCTTGCTTAATTGCCCACATGGCCTTATGTTCAAGTTCTACAGGCAAGTGACAGGATTTACCAAAAACCAGCTAGTTTTTGTAAGTTGTGCGCAGCGCCCACAATGCATTTAGTCGTGAAGACCAATCACGTCTAGATGGATTAACCACCTTTTCAAGAATACTTTTGATTTATCGATTGGATACTTCAGTTTAGCCATTTGTTTGTAGATGATATGTGGTTACGATGCGATGCTTCACACCATAACGTTTTAAAACTGTCACCACTTGATTACAATGGAAGTGAGGGCCTTGATCACTTATTAATGCTTGAGGTGTGCTGAACCATGTAAGGATATATGTGTGAAAGAACCTCAGCACTGTCCAAGCATCATCTTTAGGAACAACTATTGCTTCGACCCACTTTGAAACATAATCAACAGCGATCAGAATATAAACATTTCCAAAAGAATCGGGAAATGGCCCCATGAAGTATATACCCCAAACATTAAAAAGTTCAACTTCCATTATAGGTTGT
The DNA here is from genome assembly GCA_005610355.1 of Gossypioides kirkii. NCBI lineage: Eukaryota > Viridiplantae > Streptophyta > Magnoliopsida > Malvales > Malvaceae > Gossypioides > Gossypioides kirkii. The sequence continues at coordinate 22,655,558 of CP032248.1, forward strand.
TGTAGCATCTCGTTGCGTCGAAATATTGATCTGATGTGCTGACATTTGTCACATTATTGAGCAAAAGTGTGGGTGTCTCAAAACAATGTAGGCCAATAAAATCCTGATTGAAGGACCTTCGCAGCAGTCCTATTGCCACCAAAATGACCTCTATAGGGAGCATCATGGCAATGCTTCAGGATAGAGAGCATTTCTTCCTTAGGGACGCAGCGACGAATAATATTGTTAGCGCATACCTTGAATAGGTATGGCTCATTCCAATGGTACTTCGTAACATCTCGAAGAAATCTGACCTTCCGGTGACCAACTGCACTCAGCAGGCTTCCCACAGACCAAATAATTGATGACATTTGTATACCATGGAGATGCGTCGACAAAGAATAGCTTCTCGTCTGGAAATGAGTCGACAATTTACGACGTATTTCCACCTTCACTTCTAGATTCCAAACAAGATAGGTGGTCTGCGACCTAGTTCTCTGATCCTTTTCTATCTTTAATCTCAACATCAAATTCTTGTAATAACAGGATCCATCTAATCAGCCTGGGTTTGGCATCTTTTTTAGCAAAGAGGTATCTCAAGGCAGAATGATCAGTATAAACTGTAATTTTTACGTTGACAAGATACGAGCAGAACTTGTCAAATACAAAAACTACTGCCAGCAACTCTTTCTCTGTAGTTGTTTAATTTACATGCGCTTCAGTTAGAGTTTTTCTAGCATAATATATTGTATGAAATACCTTGTCATTGCGTTGTCCAAGTAACGTCATAGTCACTCACATCACACATCACTCCGATGCGACGAACATTAGGTGCCTGTACTAACTGCTGCTTAATTTTAACAAATGCTTCCAAACAAGCATCATCGAACATAAACTTTTTATTTTGCTCCACCAAGGAGCAGAGAGGTTTTGTTATTTTGGAGAAATCTCAGATTAAACGACGATAAAATCTAGCATGGCCGAGAAAACTCCTTATTCCCTTGACGTTGGTAGGTGGGGGTAGCTTTTCAATAACTTCCACCTTTGCTTTATCCACTTCTATGCCCTGACAAGAGATACGATGCCTAAGGACAATGCCTTTAGTTGTCATGAAGTAACATTTTTCCCAGTTTAGTACTAGATTGGTGTCCTCACATCCCTTCAACACTTTAGCTAAATTGTCAGCACATTTATCAAAATTGTGACCATAAACAGAGAAATCGTCCATAAATACCTCCAATGAATCCTCAATCATATCAGAGAAGATGGTCATCATGCACCTCTGGAATGTGACTGGTGTGTTGCATAAACCAAATGGCATTAGATGGAAAGCAAAGGTTCCAAACGGGCAAGTAAAAGTTGTCTTCTCTTGATCCTCCGGCGCGATTGCTATTTGATTGTAGCTAGAGTATCCATCAAGAAAACAGTAATAGGCCATACCAGTGAGCCTATCCAGCATCTAATCAATGAATGAAAGTGGGAAGTTATCTTTCTTTGTGGCAAAATTTAAACGATGATAATTCATGCACACTCGCCAACCTATAGCAATGCGAGTAAAGATTAGTTCATTTTTATCATTGCTTACCACTGTGATGCCGCTCTTTTTTGGCACACATTGGATTGGGCTTACCCATGTACTGTCCGATATTGGGTAGATTATGCCTGCATCCAGCCATTTGATGATTTCTTTCTTTACAACTTCTTTCATTTTCTCATTTAATCTACATTGCTGTTCAATTGACTACTTTCTCTCATCCTTCAGCTTAATTTTTTGCATGCAGAAAGAGGGACTAATGCCTCTAATATCCGTGATGCTCCAGGCGATGACTCTCTTATGCTACTTCAATATTCTAATTAACTTCTCTTCTTGGCTTGCGTCGAGACTTGCACTGACAATTACTGGCAATGTATCATTGTCACCAAAGAAAATATATTTCAAATGCATTGGCAATGGTTTCAACTCCAGCGTCGAAGCTTCTTCAACTGATGGTTTGAAAACAGGGATCGTTCTATGGGTTAGATCCAAAGATTCCATTTGCCAGCCATGTTTGAGCTCACACCTTAACTTTGTGGTCACATTCAAGTGGGAAATTGTCTTCAAACGTCACTGCATATTCTTCTGGCACTGCTAAACTACGTTCATTAAATTCCTCCCTAATTAAATCATCTAGAACATCAATGTGGTGACATTGTTTCTTACTTCTGGAAGGAGTTGCTTCGAAAATACTGAAAGTAACGTGTTCATCGTTATGTCACATGATCAACTCACCTTTGAAAACGTCTATAAGTGTGCGCCCCGTTGCAAGAAATGGCCGTCCCAAAATAATAGGCACCTCCTTATCAGCTACACAATCAAGTATGATGAAATCTACTGGGAACACAAACTTATCAACTTGGATGAGAACATCTTTTATTTTCCCTTTAGGTTACGCTAAAGATCTATCCGCAAGCTGCAATGTCACCACAGTAGGTTTCATATGACCAATTCCTAATTTCCTAAATATGGAAAACGGCATAAGATTGATGCTAGCTCTTAAATCACATAGAGCTTTTCCTAAATAATGGTTTCCAATGAAGCATGGAATTGTAAAACTACCAGAATCTTTCATTTTTGGTGACAGTTTATTTGTCAGTACAGTGCTGCACCCTTCTGTGAGTGCAATTGTCTCGATATCGAATAACTTCTTCTTCTTTGATAATCGCTCCTTCATAAATTTCCCATAGCTGGGCATCTGCACAAGAGCATCAACAAAAGGTATATTAATTTGTAATTGTTTCAAGGTAGTCACAAACTTTTGATAGTCTCTATCATGTTTTTTCTCCTTGAATCACTGTGGAAATGGCAAAGGTATATTAACAGTGGGATGTTGTGATACACCCGGTTATGTCAACATTGGAAATTGCATTGGCAACTTCGTAGGTCGAACGGTAGGCATTGGTGTGATTACTGGTGGTTCCTCCTCATTTATTTCGACTGCTTCTTCTTCAAATACAACTTCTCCCTGTTGCTTTGTGATATTTGCGTCGACAAATATTGGATTGGAGCTGCTGCTTTGTTCGACAGTTTGCTTTCCACTCTGTAAAGTAATAGCCTTACAATGCTCCTTCCCCTTTTGATTTGGATTTTCAATGTCACTAGGCAAAGCACCTAGTGGTCTTGTGCTCATATTAGAATCCAGTTATCCTAATTGTGCTTCCAACGCACGGATGGAAGAAGAATTTCTTTGTATGATAACTTCTGTTCTCATAATATGCTCACGCATCAAAGCTTCAAGAGCAGCTAATGGATCTGATCTTGGTTGAGAGTACTACTGTTGCTGTTGTTAATGCTGTCTTTGCATATTTGGCATTGCAATCTGCTTTGGCTACATATGAGCATGTGGTTACATCTGATTATGTGACTGCATCTGATCAGGATTGAATGTACCTGAGGATTGTGATTATAATTATGCTACTGCTGGTTGTAACTCCCTTATCGAAAGTTTCCTTGATTTGAGGAATTTTTATATCTAAATGTGGACGTATTTTGATTCCCTCAAGGTTGTTGAGTCATATGAGTTCCCTCTGATTTTATTGACATAGAAAGCATTCTCAGCATGCTATGAATAGTCCTCATAGCTATGGTTGTCACCACAAATTTCACAACAAAATGTCGAGACATCCATTTACTGGGCTACTTGAATAGGAGTAACATCACTTGTCCCCTTCATGTTCTTGATCATGTTCGCTAATGAGGATATTTGTGCAGTTAGAGCTGATATGGCATCTAGCTCAATAACTCTAGGATTTGTTTTCACTTGAGTAGATCAAGAAATCGGGTATTGATAATCATTTTGCGTAATTCTCTCTAAGATTCGCACGGCTTCATCGTAAGTGCAATCCAACAAATGACCATTTGCAAATGCGTCAACAAGATTTCTTGTCTGTTCATTTAATCCATTATAGAAGATTTTGATATGTGTCTCTTGTTGGATTCCATGCATGGGGCAACATTGAAGCAAAGTTTTGTATTGCTCCCAAGTAGTATGCAAGTTCTCATCATCCAACTGATGGTAAGCAGTAATATCATTCCGCAATCAAGCATTCATTGTGGGTGGATTGAATCGTAAAACAAACTGAGTTGCTAGCGCATTCCATGATGTAATGGATCCAACAGGTAAACTAAGAAACCATGTATGTGCCCTTCCTTGTAAAGAATAAGGAAACAACTGCATCTTCAAAGCGTCATCAGGAACACCATGCTGACTGAAAGAAGCACATATTAGGAGAAAAGATTTGAGATGCTCCGTCGCATCTTCATGAGGCAAACCAGCATATTGCCCATTCAAGTTTAACATTAGAAACATCACCAGTTTTAATTCAAAATTCCCAGCTTGTATTGCTGGTCTAACAACCCTGGTTGCAGATCATTAAGCACAGGAACAACAAAGTCTCTAATTTCATGTTTTGAATTTGTTCTTCTTGTGGCAGCGATCTATTGTTGAAATGTTGTGGCTGCGATGGAAGAACAGGGTTTTATGGTGGCAACTGTGGTACATCATTATTATTTCTAGCCATATTTCTTTGCTCTTGTCTCCTCCTCCTAATAGTTCTTTCAATTTCTAGATCGAAACTGACAATATTGTTAGGATTTCTCCTTATGGACATAAAACACCTAAAAGAATTGAGAAAAATAAAACATATTAGTAACAAATAAAAGTCAGAAAATAAAGAATAATTGCAACTACAAAAATAAACATCAAACAGACGTCATCCTCGGTAACGGCACCAAAACTTGATCGTGCTATAAACGTCATAACAATAATGTGCAAGCGGACACTGTCGATGCAAGCATAATAGACAGATGTGAGTCTGTAGGATATCGATCCCTTGAGGATAGTGTTCTTGTTGCTTAAATTTGTCGAAGCAAAATTTGTTAAAATTAGAAAAATTGTCAGGAGTAATGTCAGTGCAATTAAGTTAAGACTGCACAAATAAAATAGTTAAAACTATCAACGCAAATATTGTAAAACTATAATACAGATTGTCAGAGCAATTTAATAAAAGATAAAATGAATGTTGAAGATGTTTTGTGAATGTAAATTAGGAAAATTAAAGAAGTAAAACAATTATAAAGGAGTGGGGGGATCCTTGATTTGGCAAGTTGGCAAACATTAAATGTGACTACAAGGTAACTGGTAGATAAATTGTCGCTGCAATTAAGTTCTATGAGATCTCACTACTTTCGACTTCTTTGTTTAGCAAAGACCCAAACACTCACATTAGTCACACCTTCCAGTGCTGGCAATGCTTTACATTTGAGAACAAGTGGCCAGAACTCCTTCTTGCTTCAAGCAACTTCCATTGTCTTGCTTGTTGCTCTAACTTTGTCACTGCACCTTCCAGTGACTGTGACTGCAATCGCACTTTCGTAGTCAAAACAGTTAAATCCAAAGATAAACAAATAAGAAGAATTGAGCAAAAATCAAAGTAGATCTAACATTAATAGGTATTTTGATACACAATTAAAGTCAACAGAATTTATCACCATTCAAGAGGAATTAAAGAAGAAATTGAAGCATCCTATTCCTAGCCTACTAGAATCCTTCCGTAATTGCTCCTCTTGCGTCGCACTTATAGCACTCCTTGTCAGAAGTAGTTGCCTTCTCGTCGTATCAAATCACCCTCCAGGAAAGTTAACCTTCCATGGTAGCTTACTTAAGAAAGAATCAGAAAAATATGTAATGAATTTCTTCACGAGCTTGATGATGATCTTCTCTCTCTCTCCTCTATTTATCTTCACTAGCAAGTACAGGTATCCTCCTTTTCTCAGATCTAACTTCCTTGCAGTTGTACAAGTTAGTTACTCCAGCTATACACTTACGCAGATCTGGTTTATGCATTAGGAAGTTGCAGGTTGTCGCGACATTACTGGACACAAATTTATATTTTTATTCGCTGCGAAAACTTGACATTTTCATGCGCTAGTGCTTCTGGATATGTTAGTAGCGTAAAGTCCCTGTTGCAATTTGGAAGTATTCATGCGGTGACATATTTAGGCACAGTTCTATATCGAACTTGTGGCTATAGCTTTGAACACTTTCCTACTTCAATCTTCTAAGATGGATTCCTGTGTTGACATCTTTAGACGCAAAAACTGATACTAAATGCAGTGACATTAGTAGCACAAATGGGATAAAATGAAAAAAAATAAGACCATACAATACTGACTTAGAAAATGCAATTACTAAGTATAAAATGCTAAAAATGATACAAAGGGAACAAATTATACTCTAATTAGAGAGAATTTAATGGTCATTCTAATGCTATCAGCTGACAACTTGACTAAAGTTTTAAAGCGATGTGAAGACACAAATCTTGTGCTGAATTAGGAGAAATTTCACTTCATGGCAATTGAAGGTATTTTCTTAGGTCATCACATTTCTAGTCAGGGCATTGAAGTGGATAGAGCTAAGGTGGAAATTATTGAAAAGCTACGTCCACCGATAAATGTGAAGGGTATCTGGAGTTTTCTTGGACACGCAGGATTTTATTACTGATTTATTCGAGATTTCTCCAAAATTGCGAAACCACTCTGCTCATTGTTAGAGCAAAATAAAAAAATCCTTTTTGATGATGCATGTATATATGCATTTCTACAAATAAAGAAGCAGCTTGTGAAGGCACCTATTATCATTGCACCAGATTAGTCGTAACCGTTTGAAGTGATGTGTGATGCAAGCGACTTTGTGGTGAGTGCAATCCTAGGACAATGAAAGGAAAAAAAATTTCACGCTATATATTACGCAAGCAAAACTCTTACAGAGACGCAGATCAATTATACAACCACAGAGAAAGAATTGTTGGCAGTAATCTTTGCTTTCGACAAATTTCACTCATATCTTGTCGGCGTAAAGGTTACTGTATTTACAAACCATTCAGCATTGAGATATCTTTTTACAAAGAAGGACGCTAAATCATGAGTGATACGAAGGATCTTATTATTGCAAGAGTTTGATATAGAGATCAAAGATCGAAAGGGGTCAGAGAACCAAGTGACAGATCACCTATCTTGTCTGGAAGTTGGTAGTGAAAACGGAAATACACTTCAAATTGTTGATGCATTTCCTGATGAGAAGTTGTTTGCTGTCTACGCAACCCCGTGGTACGTGGATGTGGTTAATTACTTAGTATGTGGGAAATTAGCTTTGGGTGTCACAAGCCACAAGAATGAAAGATTTCTTCGAGATATAGAGAAATATTACTAGAATGAGCCATACTTATTCAAAGTATGCAATGGCAATATCATTAAGCGTTGTGTTCCGGAGGAAGAGATGCTTCCAATCTTGAAGAATTGTCACGATGCTCCTTATAGAGGTCATTTTGGTGGCATGAGAACTGCTGCAAAGGTTCTTTAATCAAGATTCTATTAGCCTTCATTATTTAAGGATGCCCATAACTTTGTGCACCAATGTGATCGATGTCAGCGCACTGGTTCGATATCTCGATGCAATGAGATGTTACAAGAACCAATCATGAAAGTTGAACTCTTCGACGTTTGGGGTATGGACTTCATGGGACCATTTCCAAGTTCATTTGGAAATGTCTATATTCTAGTTGCTGTTGACTACGTATTGAAGTGGGTGGAAGCCATTGCAATCCCAAAAGATGATGCAAGGATAGTGTTGAAGTTTTTCCACAAGCATATACTCACTCGTTTTGGCACGTCTAAAGCATTGATCAGCGATTAAGGCACTCACTTCCATTGCAACCAGGTAGCAGCCTTACTGAAACGGTATGGAGTTAATCATAGAATGGTGACCACTTACCATTCGTAAAATAACGAACAATCGACAAATCAAGAATATTCTCGAGAAGGTGGTGAACCCATCAAGAAAAGATTGGTCTTCTAGACTTAATGATGCGTTGTGGGCATTAAAGGCAACGTACAAAACCCAGTTAGGATGTCACCATATCAGCTTGTCTTTGAAAAAGCATGTCACTTTCCTGTTGAATTGGAACATAAAGCAATATGGGCGATTAAGTAAGTGAACATGGATTATGAGACTGTTGGGAAGAAGAGGCTATTAGAGATCACTGAACTTGAGGAAATTAGGCGAAATGCCTAAGAAAATGCGATAATTTACAAGGAACAGACCAAGCAATGGCATGACAAAATCATTTTGCAGCGACAATTTACTGCAGGTCAACAGGTGCTATTATTCAATTCTCGACTCAAATTGCACCCAGGTAAATTACGCTCACGTTGGTCTGGACCATTTGAAGTTGTCGAAGTATTTCCTCATAGTGCAGTCACAATTAAAGTTATGCATGATGGACACCAATTTAAAGTGAATGGACACTGTTTGAAGCATTATTTTTGCCATGATGATCACAAATAGGAAGAGACCATTAAATTAGTCAAATTTTTCTAACTTCTCTTTACATTTTTATCATGTAATTTTAGTTTCTTTTGTTTTTGCTTCAGTTTATTTCACTTAGTTTTTTTTTGCAGGATAAAGTTATCTCTTTTGTCGACGCATGCAGATCTCCTTGTCGACGCATCTCATCTACCTGCTGACTCATCAGTAAATCAAAGTATATCAGGAAACAAATCATGCCATTTCATCCATCACCACCCAACCATTAGATCATTTTGAACGGATGCAATTCTATTGGATGCATTTATTCTTGCAGACTTTTTATCCTTTCTCTGATACAAAAAAATATGTCTTTCCACTTACCCTTTTTCATTCCCTATAAACAACCCTCTTTGTGCCAACTGTGCTATTCAAAGATGCCATTTTTATCCCAAACTTTCTTCAAGTTTGCATCTTTCTACCTTAAAACCATCTTTGCTTACTAAAAAATGGCCAACACTCGTGGAGCGAAGAAGCCAACTAAATCTGCTGCAAAACCCTTATCTTCTGCAACAATCGTTCGAGAAATAGAGCACCCCATATCCAAAGAGCCTGTGACTTTCCTCACAAAAGCGGCTAAGGACTGTTTCCAGGAGAATATAATGAAAAGGAACTGCCACCTAGAGCAAGGTTTCCTTTTGTTGAGACAACAAGAACTGGGGAAGCAAATACACAAAACCATTGCGAAGCTGGGATGGGAAATTTTTTGCGAACACCCTGGAAGCTACTCACCATCCATGGTACGTGAATTTTATGCCAATCTCACTAACCATGAATCAGAATTTGTTTTTGTCTGTGAAGGTTTAATACCCTGGGATGCCACACATATGAACGCAATCTACAACACCATCGTAGACAGAGATGAACATGTTATTGAGGAACTCACTGATGAAGGGGCTAATATTTTGGTGAAAGACCTCTGCATTGAAAGAGCTGTTTGGACAGGCTCGAATCCAAATAACTACATAATGCATAGATGGTTTTTGACATTACAGAGCAAGGTTTGGTTTCACTTTGTGAACTGTCGATTGATGCCTTCAACACACAGTACAATTGTGACCCTTTATCGAATGTGTCTGATACATTCGATCATTAAGGGGAGGAAAATAGATGTCTGTGTAATTTTGCACCAAGAGATTGTTGATTGTGCTGCCAGACAAACTGACATATTGGTGTTCCCTTCCTTGATAATACAGTTGTGCCAGCAAAGGAGAGTTGTGCCTCATGATGGAGAAGAGATTTTGGAAAAAAATGGCCCAATAAGTGAAGCTTCAATTGAGAGAATGACTCGTGAGAAAGATACTCCCACAGTGAAGGAGGTAAATGCAAGAAAACAAAAGGGAAAAGCAAAAGTAGAGGAAAAGGCAACCAATGTGACTGTAGATCCATCTTTGTGGCATAAAGTAAAGGAAGTCGAGAAGATTGCATATTCCATAAACATCAAGCAAATCAAGCTTGTCACCACTGTGAAAGATATGGAGAGGTACTAAAATCTATTCTACGCCTATACCATGGCTTGGAATAGTGCTGTTGTGACCACATTGAGGCAGATGAGCAAAGCACCTCTTCCTGAATTTCCAATATTCCCTCCGATTATTAGAGAATATGAGCCTTCAACTGAGGAGGTTGACTTAGAGGATAAGGACCAATCTGTGGCTTCCCCTCAATTGGTGAAAATTTCTAGTGATGAAAAGGAGGTAGAATCAAGAAAGGTGAAGGAATGTTTAAGGAATATTGTGAGTTTGTTTGAGGATGAATTTATTGCTAGTCTGGACGCCAATGTTACTAAAGAAGAGACTCCTGCTGATGGGAGGAAATGCAAGTGGAAGAAGAGGAAGAAAAATAGGAAGGAAAAGAAGCTGAGGAAAATTCAGCTGAAGAATTTGTCCCTGCACCTATAGTTGTGGGTGCAACAATTGAAGATTTGGCTCCAACTGGAGCGAGTCAGGCGGAGGCTGTGACTGTAATTAATGAGGATCATATTCCTTTAGCTATCATGGTCTACACTAGACCACTCGAAATGATCCATCCAACAAAAGTCATGGTCGATGATGTCGAGGCATAGCCAGATATTGCGGAGCAATCCAAGGATCAAGCAAAGCCAAAAAAAGAAAAAGGAAGCGCGCCAAGGATAAGAAACACCAAAAGGAAGGTAGAAAGCGAAAGAAGAAAAAACACCATGTAGCCACATCAACAGATGCAGACAATTGAGTTAGTTTTATTTCAATTCATAGTTTTAGTTTTCATGCATACCATGTAGCTATAATTCTTAGTTTGTTAGTAAGCATTGTCATCACAGTCTCATTTTCATTACATTTTAATTGTCACTACATTTGCATTGTCATTGCATTTCCATTTGTCATTGTAATTTAATGTCAGTGCATTGGGGACAATGCAGACTTTAAGTTTGGGGGAATGTATATGGGGTTTGGAAATGCAATTGCACCCACATTTCAAAAAATTTTCTTTTTCAGTTTAATCAAGCATGCAAGGTTATTGCAAATGTGTTTGAATTTTTTTCATTTGATGCTTAATTCTTGAATCATGTGAACTATCAACGAATGAGTTGGATGAATTTGATTGAATGTTTTAACTTCAATTATTTGATGAATGATTTAGATTGCATTAGTAATGGATGAATAGTATCATTCTTTGAATCTTGAATGAATCTTTCATTTACAACTACTTGTATATATATTTATAGTTATAAATAAAAGACACTCCAATGTGGGTGTATTGTGAACTGTTCAAGGGGGAACACTCCATTGTAAGTGCTAGAAAAAGTAATCTAGCCAAAGGCTATCACTGTAAGAGTGTGTGTCAACGCAATATCGTACTTCCTGGGGGTTTGTTGCACCCCATCGTTACTTCTCAGGAACAAGAGTATAGTAATCCAACGACATCCCTCAGTCACATATATATAAAAAAAGAGAAAAGAAAAAGATAGATGTATATATTATTGTACAATAAATGTTGTTTTGGTAGAAAGAATTTAGGATTAAAAGCATGTTGCTAACATTGATGAAGTTGCAATTTTAATTATTCATGTTTATGAATTGTTGGCGTAATATTCTATCATTTGAATGTGATGCATTCATTGGGATTTTAGATGATTCAAGTTGCTAGAATGATTATTGCCTTGATAAATTTTTGGTATAACCTTGCTAGTTTCTGTTTTACTTGAGGACAAGTAAAAACTCAAGTTTGGGGGTGTGATAGTACTAGAAAGAACCATGGATTTATCCTTACTTATTGTTTAAGTTGTTCCCATTTGGTTATCCTTAGCATGCCTTTTTAGCATTTTTATTTAGTTATTGCACTTTCTAACTTAATGGAACTCAGCCTAATTGCCTTTGAATTTATAATATTTTTAATACTGATGTCACTGCATTAGTCTGTTTAGCATTGCACCAGAATTGTCGCTATAGGAACTTGTTCAGAATTATCACTGCGTGAATATGTCTAGAGTTGTTGCTGCATAAGAAGGTCTAGAATTGCACCCAGAACTGTCGCAGCATCTGACAACTATCTGGTTAACACACCAGAAATGCTTGAGTTGTACAGTTGGTGTAACTAACTAGTACGGCCAGAGATTGCTAGATTTGGAGGGAAGGACACTTATACTATTCAGTTGCAGTTAAATACTCATAAGAAGGAGAGAGAAAGAGGTCTTCTTTCAGATTGATTTTCTTCTTAAATCTATTTTTCGAAGCTTGCATCGATGGCAACTTAGCTTTCTCAAGGGCGACTTGATGCGAAAGAGGACGCAGATCTACTCCTAACGAGGAGCTCCTAAGTGTGACATAAGAGGAGAGTAAGGGAGCAAGTCGAGTAGCCTAGGAATAGTATTATCCATTTGTTCTTTTATTTCTCTTTCTTAAACGCTGGTGATTCATGTTATTTCAAGTTTGTATGGAAGGATATTTGATATTTAGACTAAATGATATCTTATTCAAGCTTACCTTTACTGTTTAATCTTTGGGTTTGAATATTTTGACCACGGAAGTGTTTTTGCAATCACTATCACTGGAAGGTGCAGCGACAATTTAAGCTAACAAGCAAGATAATGGAAGTTGGTTGGGGATTGAAGGAATTTAATCATCTTGTTCTTGAATATATTGCATTGCCAACACTGGAAGGTATGGTTAGTGTGCATGTTTAAGTTTTAGATATAATAGAGAAGCCAAGTTTGGTAAGACATTCATTGTGCATTAATACAGCGACAATCACCTTGTATTTTAAACCTTGTTAGCCACACTTAGTATTCTACCGACTATTTACGTCAGGGACCCCATTTCATTATTATTTCATTTCATCTTTAATTTTACATTATGGCTTCGACAATCAATCTCACGATTTTATTGCATTTACTTATTCATTGCACCGACAATTATAGACAACAAACATCCATCCTCGTGGGATCGATATCCAACAAACTCACATCTGTTTACTATACTTGCATCGACAGTGTACTCTTGCACAATATTTGTTGTGACGTTCATAGCACAATCAATGTCTCAAGATTTCGACATAACAATATTTAATAAAAATTTTATATGTATTATATATCCTAAATGATATGGTGAATATATGATTGAAAATTTTATCAAACATTTCCAAAGCATTTTCAAAGACTTGGAAAATACTCAAAATATATTTTTAAATATGTTTTAGTTTATCTAAATGTTTTTTTTGGTTAATACTTGATCTTTCATAATTTGATACGCCAAGTTAGGCTTTCCATTACATTAAAGGAGCTTATTCTCAAGCAATTTAAGTGTCTTTTATATGTTTTTGTCGATTTTTAGTTTTGCTGTTAATAAATTATTTTTATTAGTTTTAATCCATTTTTTAGACCCAAATTGACTAATCGTGCCATGGAGAACATAACAAGTTGATTGAGTGTTGTAGGGAGTCAGCAGTGGTCCAAACGTGAAGAAAACTTCACCTAGAAAGGGTATCATGATATCGAAGCATGAAAGTCGTGATACATTGACCGTACTAAAATAAGGAGAATAGAGACCATTTATAATGGTATCGCAATACTAGACCACACAGCCGTGTAGTACACACAGTCTGCCACACGTCAGCCACACAACCGCGTGACGAACAACAATTCCGTATTCCCTGCGTTTTTCCAAATTTTTCGAGTTTTTCATGATGGTTTCGAGTTAGAAACACACACTTGAATATATTACTTGATGCAAAATCAACCACAAGACTTCAATAACTTAAATTCAATAGTCATACGACTAGTTTTAGTAACAACACACAAAAAAAAAAATCAAAATTCCAATCCTACACGCCCACGTTCGGCTTTCAAGAAGACGTTAGAACACTTACCCAAAAGAAAAGGGCAAAAAATCGATGTCTAAGTCGCTAGAGGAGCAACAACCGCCTCTCGATCTTCACTTGAAAGCATGCAAATGATTAAATTAAAAATCAAACCACTTGAAACTCGTTTCCACAACATAAATCTTTTATACACTCAAATACCCCAATCTTACAAAATGTCATAATGTTACCCGATGATATGATCGCACACAACCACAACACCAAGTTCGAAATCAGTATAAAATAAGCAAGGAAAACATAATCGTGAATATGGAGTAATAGATGTAAGTAGCGACAAATCAAGCAAAGAAAGAAAAATCAAGAAGAATGAGCAAGGGAAAAGAATGGAAAAAAAACTGCTATCAAAAGGGAACAAAAGAAAACGATGTTAAAAAAGGGTGAGGGAAAATGTTTCGAAATTTTTTTTGGAAAACAAAATTAATTTATTAAAAGTTTATCTATTTTCAAAATAAAACAAATCCTATCCTACTAAAAAAACTGATCAGATTTCTAAACTTGTCCACATAGATAAAACAAAAATTAACATAAAAATATTTCCAATTTGCTCACGCAGGGATCCGAACTGAAGACCAAAGCTTAAGTTAAAGTCTTACCACTAAACCAGTAGGCTCAGCCTTGCCAAACTTGGACGGGTTGACAATCTTTAATGTAGGCATGGATTTTCGACTTATCCTCAGCCATCCTCTATGTTTTTTTTTATTACAGATAAGGCATCTCCTTTTATTTCCATAGTAGTGACACCTAGGTCCAGTCCCAGTTAGATCCCTTGAACTCAAGCAAGAGCCTCCGTTGCAAAAACTGAAGGTACATATTCATTGAGAATAGATCTTGAACCCGAAACCCTTCCATTTGAATCCTTAACCATCAGTCCTGAACATGAATTATTATCATTCTTGTTGTATGCTGCGTCAAAATTAATTCTAGCAAATGGACTTTTCGGTGGCTTCCAACACACATTCCCCATAGAATGATAGTAAGGCTTTTTTCGAACCATCCAATTCACTAATATAGCTTCTAAACAAAATTTCTATTTCTAACCCGAATTTCTTTCTCTTTTCATGTACCCACTTATTCTTTTTTGTCCATAACACCCATATCGCATATGCAAAAAGTCGACACTGACTAGTGAAATTATTTTCAAAAAACGGGTAATCCAGTCCACAAAGCTCGTACTAAACTTGGCCAAACACATTGTAATTGTTGCCATGTCTCCCTTGTCACAGGGCAACCTCTAAAAACATGTTCTTTGGACTCCACTATTATTGCACATTTTGGGAGAATAGCTTCATTTGTCAATCTCTTGTAATGTAAATTACATAGGGTAAGGATATAATTCCTAGAACACCTCCAAACTGTAATTTTCATTTTTGAGGGCAAATTCAGCCCTCATAATTTTTTGTAGAACTATATATATTATGTTTGGTTATGTAACTAGCTAGGATCCACCGATTGTTGTAATAGAAATTTGTAAGCACTACAGACAAAATAATCACCTAAGGCCTCTCCTTTCCACACTTGAAAATCCTAGTGTGGGACCCTCGCCAAAAGGATTTTTAAGATTATTTTAGCATCATTCTCACATAAAGTATTTCTGATTAACCTCTATTTCCACTACCTTGATTCTCTATCAATAATATTTGCCACCATCATTGCCTCTGACATATTGTTTCTCATTTTTATTTTGTGATCCATAGATCCTGGCACCCAAGCAGCCTCTTTAACTGGGATTTTAGTTCCAGTTTCTACTCTCCAGCACATCCTCTCTTGGAGAATTCCTTTGGAAGCCCATACACTCTTCTAGGTATAGGAAGGTATATTCCTTAATCCTGCATTTAGAAAACAGTTTTAAGATAGTATTTAGCTTTTAACGTATGAGCAAGCAAAAAATTCGTAAGTAAAAAGCAAGCTATTGTATAAGTTGAAATAGCCTATAAAACTGATTTAATAAAGATCGCTTTACCTCTTTAAGATAAATACCTTGTTCTCCAACAATCAATTTTACTTCTCAGTGGATCTTTAAGCAATTGGAAAGCCTCCTTCCCCCGACCAACCGTACTCCCTAACTTGATTGGAAGTATATGAACTGTAGAAAGCGGTTGATTTTTCATAATTCACACATTGACCCGAAACATCCTCATACTCCTTGAGTATTCGTTTTAGGACATTCGGCCCCCTTTTTGAAGCCTTTCCAAAAATGATACAATCATCAACAAACAATATATGTGAAATTTTTGGTCCTTGTCTACTCACTTTGGCACCTTCCAACCTTCCTCTCCTGGCCAACCTCATTAAAGAGGACAGACCTTCATTGCAGATCAGAAATAAATAAGGGCTTAATGGATCCTTGTCTTAAAACTCTGGTGGGCGAAAATCTCTATCCCTCTTTCCCGTTGATCATAATTGAGTACAACACATAGCTGATACACTGCATAATAAAATCCACCCAAGCTATATCGAACCCTATCTTCACCATCATCTATCGTAAAAACAACCATTCAACTCGATTGTAGGCTATGCTCATATCTAATTTTAACATTAATGAGCCCTTTCCCCTGTTCTCTTTTGCTTAAAATGTGTAAAACTTCAAAAGCAAGGAGAATTTTATCAATTATCATATGCCCGAAACAAACACACTTTGGGCCTCATCAATGCAACAATTTAAAACTTGTTGAAAACAATTAGCAAAAGTTTTAGAAATAATTTTATATAAGATCGTGCAAAGACTTATAGACCTAAAATTATTCACATTCAACAGCTAAGCAATTTTAGGAATAAACACTATATTTGTAACATTGAGAGGTTCCATAGACATACCTAAATTTAAAATTTCAAGGCAGAAATTGCTTACCCCAATGTTATTCTAGAATTTTTTATAAAACATCGTTGGAAAGCTATCAAAATCAACAAGTTTTGTTGGACCCATTCCTTTCAATGCAGCAAACACCTCTTTGTACGTATTGGCCATTAGCATTTGATTCATTTCAACAGTTATACATTTTTCCACCTCTGACAGAACATGTTCCAAATTGCAACACCTCTTAAAGTGAAAATATCAATGAAATAATTACGGGCAAACTCTTCCACTTTGACTTCAGTCGTGGCCATATATCCCGCTTCATTCATCAGTTCTCAAATACAATTTGTACATCTTTGAGATTCAAAGCCATGAAAAAACTTAGTATTTCTATCCCCCATCCTCAACCAATTTGCCCTAGCTCTTTACTCCCAATATGCTTCTTCTTTATCAATCTCCATACTAAGATGAAGCTTTACATCAATTATCTCAACCAAAGTCTCATTGTCCCTATCAAAACCAAACAATTGTTCCAATTTATTGTGCAAGCTTTTTGAAGCTTAAGCTCATTTACTTTTAATTCCTCTTTCCCATTTATTCAATCCGGCTGCAAGAGACGTAATTTCTTCAAAACTGATCTCGAATCAATTCCCAAATATGTTTTTCTTCCTCCTCACAAGTTTGCTCCAAAATCCACCACGATTCAAACCTAAAATTCCTTAGACTTCTCCTTTTGTGCCCCTAATCAATTTTGATTATTAGGGGACAATGATCGGAAAAAGTATGCAGTAAATGTCTTATTGAAAAAGCAAAGAACATATTCATCCACATGACATTAACCACCCCCTATCTAGTCGTTCACGTATACTTGTCTCAGGAAGGTTCCCTCTCTCCCAGGTGAATTGAGGTCCTGAATACCCCAAATCTACTAATCGACACTCTTCTAACGTCTTCCAAAAACACTTCATTCTTCATTTATCTCGCGACACACCACTAGTTTTTTTTGAAAAAAAATACATTATTTCATTAAAATCCCCACATACTAGCCATGGAAAATCTTGATTTCTTCCTAGATGTTGGAGTAAATCCCACCCCTCCTCTCTGTGTCGAGCATCTGAAACACCATAGAAACAAGTTAGTCTCTATTTACTATCACAATCATCCATCTTAATTTCCACATCAATGT
Source organism: Gossypioides kirkii (assembly GCA_005610355.1). Lineage (NCBI taxonomy): Eukaryota > Viridiplantae > Streptophyta > Magnoliopsida > Malvales > Malvaceae > Gossypioides > Gossypioides kirkii. Next base: position 22,673,271 of record CP032248.1, read on the forward strand.
GATTCTTCAAACTTTGCAACTGGACCAAATCATTCTCGTTCCAAGTTAAATTAAATCCCCCTCTCGTTTCATTTTCTTGGACATCAATTGCATTATTAAAACCACATCTCTTACGAATCTTCTCCATTCAAACACCATTGAGCTTCGTCTCTATTAAAAAGATAATTTGGGGATTGTAGATCTTCAGCGTGTGTCGAAATCTTCGAATAGCCCGCGTACTCCCCAATTCGCGGACGTTCCAATATAACATTTTCATGGCTCTCGATCGGCTTGCCTCTTGGAAGCTGCTGATAACTGATTTAAATAAGCATTGCACTGCTTGTCCTTTGCCACAAACGAATCTTCAAATCCAAAATTATAAGAGTCCACAAGCACAACTCTATGTCTTTTCTTCCCATCCGCATATGCAATTGGGTTCTCTTCCAAGTCATATTCCATCTTAACTTGGCCCAACCCGCTAGATGTTCCAATCGTATATATCTCTCCCCGATTACGAAAGGCCTCCAAATTGAATCCCAAGATTGAATTAAAATTCATTCGTGAATTACTCCTTAACACATCCCTTGAATTTATCCCATCATTTTGCTTTGTCAAATTAGTTTCCAGAAATTTTTCATCTCCTTCCTCATGAAGCCAAACACTGTTTGCTATTATGACTCCCCTTGACTGCGCTTTCAGATTCAAATTCCATCCAAGCTCCATAGCATCTCCACCATTGTTTAATCTAATAGGACAGAATTTATCATTATGCCCCAAGAAACCACATAAAAAAACAATATAAAGTTAATCTTTCATATTGAAAATTGACATATATGAATTTCGTAGAGGATATCATGATTTTCTTTCTTCTCTTCAATGGCATTATGAAATCCAACTCGACTTTAATCCTTAGGTAGCTCCTGACCCTCGACTTAAAGGCTTCGTATCATATTCCAAGAAACGCCCAACGAAATTCCCTAGTGTTTGGCCACACTCTTCGAAAAGAATTCCGGAGGTAAATAAAAAACTTGGACCCAGAAAGATGAGAACACCAAAGGGATCTGCAACAGATCTTCATTTTCTTCTATCCAATGAATAATTAGTAAATGATTTTTAAAAGTCCAAGGAGCTCCTTCAATCACCCTCTTAATATCCATCTCATGTAAAAACTTGAAAAGAAATCTCCTCACACCCAACTTTGAGATTTGTACACCCCTTAAAAGGATGCCATAAATTTGTCATAGTATTTTTCATTGCCGAAAAATGAACAACGCTGTCCGTTAAGAAACACTCAACCAAACATAACTCATAAACAGATTTTTGCGCCTCAGGATCAATTGGCAATAGCATCGCCTCATCTTCTTCATCGTCAAGATTCAGTCCTTCCATTTCTTTCTCCATTTTTGAAATCTAACGGCGCCACAATCAATTTCTCCAATGACAATAATCCAACAAACTTGAAAAAAAAAAAACAAAGAAACGAGAGAACTTTGAAAAAACAATAAACTCAGAAAAGACAAAAATGTGCTATCAAGAGCAGACAGAAAACGTGCTACCAAGAGTAGACTGGTTTATACCAAAAAATAAAAAGTATTATTTCTTATTCAACATTATTTAGTTGAATTTTTTGTATTAATTAAAAAATTAATAATATTTAAATATATTTAAAAAATTAAATATTAAAATTTTAATTTCCACTGAATAAAAATTTCAAATAATTTATCCAACTCATTATTAATCAAAACACCAAACATTACGTATGAATAATGATGTTTTAATCTATAACAATGTTTACACGACACTTTCAAAGAAAAGCAAACAGAAATAAAATAGAGAAAACAGATGAGCATGGCATACCATTTTTTTTAATTATAATAATAAAGCAAAATTCAAATAACAAATGCGATTAATACAATTTAAACTTAAATTATATTTGGGACGGTGAATACCCTAACCGTCAAACCGTAATATAGGATTCCATGGCATACCTTTTTTAACAACTAAAAGAATTTTTCTGAAATACCAACGCTTTCTTTTCTATTATTAAATTCATTCAACTTCAATCTATAATATATACAAAGTTCATAATTCATTATATACAAGTTTTACATATTGCAATTATAAAAAAGAATATGCATTTCTTTTAATTTATGAGTTAAGGTGAAATTATAGATAAAAATATGCATTATATTGAAAAAAAATTAAATTATTATTAGAATAAAAAATATTAAACTCTATAAACCCTCTAATTTTTAAAAAATGAAGATATTGAAAACTGTATTATGGAGTTTGACATTTTATGTGAATAATCCTATCTATACTATTAACATTGGGAGTGACTGAATTTTGGTTCTTAGAAAAATATTATTGTTTAAAAAAAAATTTAAAATATTTTTTAAAAAATATTATTTTATCAAACCCAAAATCAGTGATAAACTCTAGTATATATGATTCCTTTCAGACAATCTCTCCAGCTGGGTTATGTTTTACTGATTCTAAAAATAAATATTATAGTAATTAACCTTAATTTCTCTTTTTTATTTTTTAAAGATTGGATTTATTTTTATTAGGTAAAAAATGAATTTAGTTTATAGGTCTTGATTTTGAACAACAAAAGTTACAACTATAAGTAGGGAAACTCAGAAAATTTTTGACGGGTTAAAATTAAATTATATATTTTTAAGATAGTAAAAAATATAATTTTATCATTTTAATAGTTTGTATTTTTATAATTTTAAAAGGATTAAATCAAATTTTTATCATTTTTAAAAGATCGAGATCCCTACCAGTCCCCTAGGTTCGCCATTGACTATAAGTTCATGATTATTATAATTTTTATAGTGTTCTTATATTTTTTTTAACAATCTTTATAGTTTATAATAAATTTTATAAATTATATGTATCTACCTTGAATTATTTAGATTTTAAAAAGGTTATAATTTTTTTTAAATTAGATGATGATGAAAAAAAATTTTAATAAAACATATATTGTGTTGATAGTATGATCAAAATAAGATCACATATTTTAAGGAAAAAGACCTAATCATCCACTTTAAGAATCAATTCTATCACACTTATCTCATCCATCACAATATTTGTTTTATATGCATACCATAATCAAACATCTATGCATATAAACTAGGAGATTTGCTAATTTTATTTTCCATTCAATCAATTAATTCAAAATTTGGCTTTCAATCAAATACATCAAAATATTTACAACCAATTAAAAAATATTTCATCTCATGATCTGAGTGTTTTTGTTTGTCCTTTTTAAATGGTGAGGTTTGTCTATTTATATTATATGGGTATTGTTCATTGATATGACATATTAGGTAGGTTCCATGCATGTCAACACGTATTCTACTCTAGACTTAACACTTGTTTATTCGGTCCCAAACGTGATCTCATGTGTGACTTTGCAGGAGAATGTAGGTACTCATCATGCGAACACCTATTATCATGCAAGCTTGATTTAAAACTCGATGCTCGAATTCGATAAAATCTAATCCAAACTCATTCGAATTTTGGGTTGATGATCGCAAATATCATAACAATCCTATTTTATATATTTTAAATATAAAATGGGATTCCAACGTGGGATCTCAACCTTGTTATTAGGTAAAGATTTCATTGGCTTTATGATCAATTTTTTAATTGCTTATAAATTTGTGCAATTATATATTTATGAAATTATCAAATTCAATTGAATGAGTAAATTCAGACACATTTAATTTTTAATTAATTGAACTAAAAAACCAAATTTTAAATTCCTAATGAACACTTGAAAATATATAAGTTGACTTCATTAATTACAAAAACATTATTTATTATTTTTACTTAATTAAATGGCTTGCTTCGTAAATTATTGATGGTATATAAGAGTAATGCATGCACAAGAACCGTATTCGAATAAAAATTGATTTTCAATTTTCAATTTTCAATTTCGTCCACATGTTTTTTTTTTTCAAAGAGCGAATATTTTACCATGACAATACATGCACCATTCTTTCCTTTCAAAACTGTTGCTAATTAGAGAACGAAAATGATATAGCTCACCTGGGGTGTATGGTATATCCAACAAGTAATTTGTATGGTATAAGTTAGGGGGTCGAATTTCATTAAGGGTGAAATGCTCGCATCACCACTTGGTAGGTGACGTTTCTTTTTGCAAACCGTACAACTCTTCGCAGAGGGAGCACAAGTCTTTTCGGTAGACAATATCCATTGTTCATGAGTTGGATCAATGTTTTCAAAGACAACACTTCGAAAATATTTTTCGGAGGAGTCAGTTCCCCCTCAACAAGTTTCATACTGAAATTTATGAAATACTATATGAGAAAATATTTGGTACACTGCGAGTGAAATTTTTAGACTCCACAAATAAAATCAAAAGATTAACAGGTGTTTTATAAAAATATAGTATTACATTTAAAAAAAAAAGATAAATGATAATTTTTTAAAGCTACTTGTGAAATTAAAAAAATACACTACCAATATACTAAATACCAACCTGAAATATATCATCCCTATATAAGAAAAATAATAAAAGAAAAAAGAAAAAAACAACTGTGATCCGATTCTTAAAAAAATTCTAAACTCTAACCGGAAAAGTTCTTTTAATAATAAAATATTGATTAAACTAATTTATATTAATATTTATATTTTATTTATAATTAAATCTAAATTAAAATTTATTGCTATTATTTTATTATATATATAATATTATAAGGTAGGGTAGGAAATATGGTAATAATCCTACATGGACAATTTCTTTAAGTGATATTTGACTTCCTATGTCACATTTAATTATATTTTTTTTGGTAAAAATATTAAATTTATTTTAATATGCGTAGTTTTGATAATTATCTTTTATTTAAGCTATTATATTTACCGAGCGTAGTTATGGTAATTATTTAGAAAAATTGTAATATTAATAATGTTATTGATTGAGTTAATATCATAAATTAATTCAACACGAATTTAGAATTGATGACAACATCATGATAAATAATTATATTCGTTTAGTATTCTTAATCTGATTAATTTTTGTATTTAAATTTCGTTTCTCACAATTAAATCTAATTTTTCTTATTTTAATATCGTATATATTTCATGTATTATTATTAGTTAGTTCCAAATCATATGTTTCATTATTTATCTTATGTTATTTTTAAGCACACCTCTGTGCTCTAAATACATGATTTTTACACGCATACACGTGTGATAAAACTTCTAATAAATGTAATATAATAAAGTACACTATAATTATGATAAGTGGCGCAACTATATTTTTTATTTAATTTATATATTTTTTAAAAGATAATTTTTATAATTTTTTGTTATCCATTAAACTATAAAGGTTTATGTTTAAAATAAATAGTTAATTAGATAAAAAAGAATTTGAAAGTATTCAATATGAGATAAATTTTCTATTCATTATGAAAGTAAAATGTAAGTTGTTTGATGTATGTGTTAATAAAGCACTTAAGTAAGTTTCATTTATTTGTGTTGCATCGAATGCCACTTATAAATAGCATTTTTATCTAAGTGAAAAGAATATACGAGAAAACTTTCTATTAATCTGATCTATTGCTTACTTTAAGTGTTTTTTATTTGATTATTTTATAACAAGTTATCAGTACGAACTTCTACAAGTTCATAGTGAAATTCACGTCATTTCGACTTTATATAATTTACTCATATAACTCCCGTTAAACTATATTCAGTTTACATATTTTCATCATTTTTTTTATTTTATTTTCTAGATGAAATATTTGTTTTAGATAACATTTACACGTTCATTTTTACAACTCAAATGTTATAATAATAATTATATATACATGTTTTTTTACTAAAAGAAATTTCAATTAATGTAATTAGTGTTAAGTTATTATTATGACTATTCCTTTGTATGTCAATATTTGACATACAAATTATTATTTAGAAAATTTGGTATATATATATAATTGATTTATTTTACGATTGAGAATTGTCAAACTTTTTATCACCAATTTTTTTATGAATTACATTAGGAACTCTACTAGCATAAATTTACAAAAAAAAAAAAAAAAATTCTATTGTACTAGCATAAATTTACAATTTTTTTTCCTATTGTTGAAGTATAATTAAAATTTTGTGGAGCACTTTTCAAAACATCTTCAATTTTCTTATCATATTATGTTAATAATGATAACAATTCAAAAAAATTCTCATAATTTTTTGATCTCGATCTTTCATCATGACCTCTAAAAATTGTTATAAAAAATATAAAATTTAATTCTGATCTTCAAAAAAATTTAAAGCTCCACCACAATTGATTGGGTAATGATCTCCCACAGATAAAAAAGAAACGTAGCCGCCCACTCATCATCCAACCATGACAAGTTGAAAGAGACCGTAATAAGTCCCAACTCCATGAGACTCCGGGAAGCCATAAAAGCTGGTCAGACGCCACTTACCAGAATCACCGCTAATAGTAGAGAAACTTGAAACACAAGTAAGACCCACCCATTCTATCCTCTCAATAATCCTTATTTTTAATTACCCATTTAACTAATACTTTTTCTATTAGAGTTTGTGACCAATAACGGAGTCAAAAAATTATTTTTGAAGTTCAGAATTAAATTATATATTATAATAATAATATAATTTTATTATTTTAATAGTATTTATTTTTATAATTTTTAAAAAATTAAATTAATTTTTTATTATTTTAATATCAAAGTATAATTTTATTGTTATTAATTTAAAATTTTATAAATTATAAAAAATTTAAATAAAAAAATTTATTTTAGAGGGAACCAGACCTACCAACTCCCTTGACTTCGCCACTGTTATAAGAGAAATTGTTTAAAGTCTGAATGGTTTAATAAACAAGCTAATAATTTTTTTAATTACAAAAATGTATTTAAATAAGAATATATAATTTTTAAATAAATATGAATGATGGTTTTTTTTTAAAAAAAGTGAAAGACATGAAGTAGAAAAATGAAATCCATGTACAGAGTCCCTAGACCATTTCTTTGACATGAAAACAAATGTTCTGTAATGAGAGACAGCCATTAGTCAGCACCATGTGAAAGTATAAGAGAGACTTTTAATTATTTCTTTGATTTTAAGCTATGAAAGAAGGAATCAATGCTTATATGATAATAAAATGTAATTTGTTTTATTTTAATTTAAATTCTAAGCCTTGATTCATGCACTATTATTGCATGGCACTTCCCTTCAAGCACTTCCAATCCAAAAATATGTCTTGGGGGGAATGAATATGGCTGCCTTAAATTTAAATATTAATTAATTGGGATTTTTTACTATTATTAATTAATTTAATATGATGTGAAGATTAATTTAAGTTGTTTCTGTTGTTAGTTAAGAGAAGTTGCTTGATGTGTAGGGTGTGTACTTTTTGCACTCATTAGATTTGGTTTTTATTTTATTTTACTTTCTTCACCGGTTTAATTAACCTAAGCAAAACATTAATATCTAATGAGATTAGAGACGAAATATGTTATGATAGTTATTATTATCTACCTACAACTCAAATCGGTCTGAATTGGATTCTATATGGTTCGTATGTTGAGTTCGTATATCAAGCTCGCACAACGTTAAGTATTCGCAGGAGGGACACTTACACTTTTCTGCGAGGTCACACATGGGATTGTGTATGGGATCACATAAACACGTGTTAAGTTTAAAATAGGATACGCGTGAATATGCATGGAACCTACCTAAGATATCACATCAATGAACAATAAGCATATCTTATAAATATGCAACCTTACATTCTAAAGAAGACAGCAAAAAATACTCAACAAAATGCAACCTAAAATTCATAAAAAATAATTAATTTAATTGATATAAAAAAATTAATTTCATGCTTTTAAGATTTTTGTTTGGAAATGGAATTATAAAAATAAGTAAATAAATAATGTAAAGTCCCCAAAAAGCAACAAAAATTGATTAAAAAATTCAAGCTGACGAGTTCTTGATTTAATAATTAGGTTGAACATAAAAATATTATCTATATGTAGATGTTTTTTCATATTTTATTTTAATTTAAGTTTCACCAAAGTCATTTTATATTTGTTATGGTCAAAATTGAGATATATTTTAATTTGATTATAATTATTAGAATGTATTATTTGAAATTATAATTCTACTTATAACTTTTTAAAAAAAATTTGGAACATTTGATCCAATAATTTATATTTAATTATGAGATTTGAAAATTTATTCGAAATTATAATATTTAAAAAATCAAAAGCAAAAACGTTATTATTATTTTAAATACCGACATTAATTTTTGTATTATATAAATGTGAACGTATGTCACATATTTATATTATTTTTCTCCAAGAGGAAAGCATTACGATACAAACCTAAAATTTTGATCATAAATGTCTAACTTGCTAAGAAGATATTCAAATTGCGGTTTATCAAGCGCTTTTGTAAAAATGTCAATCAACTGAACGGAGGTGCAATCAACCCATCATAGGTTGCATCCCTAACAAAGTGACAATTCACTTCAATATGTTTAGTACACTCGTGAAATACGGGATTCTGTGCAATATGTAGCGCAGATTGACTATCACAAAATAAAGGAATTGATTTAGGATGATGAACACCTAAGCTCAATAACAAGGCCTTCAGTCACTTGAGCTCACAAGTGACGGAAGCCATAGACCTATACTCAGCCTCATTAGAAGAACGAGAAATAGTATGTTGTTAATTAGTTTTCCAGGATATAGGAGATTGTCTAAAAAAACAAGTCAACTAGTAAGTGAACGCCAAGTTAATGGACAAATAGCCCAATCTGAACCACACCACCCTATCAAGGATAAATCACTATTAGATCTCAAAAGAATCCCTTGGCCAGGAGAGCCTTTCAAGTATTGGACAACACACAGGGCCACGTCCCAATGCTCCTGCCTCGGCTCATGCATAAACTAGGATAAGGCATGAACCGAGTATGCCAAATCAGGTATAGCCATTGCCAAATAAATAAAATGACCTATTAACCGTATGTACGACTCAAGATTAGACAAAAGTATCCCTATAGCACGCGTTAATTTATGATTTTGCGCTATTGACAATCCTGCAGGCTTTGCTCCCAAAAGACTCGCTTCCAAAATAATATCAAGTGCCTATTTTCTTTGACAAAGAAATAACCCCAAAGAGCTATGAGCTACCTCTATCCCCAAAAAATATTTCAAAACACCAAGATCCTTCATATGGAAGCAAGAACAGAGGTACCCCTTAAAAGTTTTCAAACCAGCAAAATTGTTCCCATAAATAAACAAATCATCAACATAAACTAGCACATTAATGCGTATAGATCCTTTAGTGTATGTAAAGAGACAATAATTAGAATATGATTGAAGAAATCCATAACCTTTCAGTGTAGTAACAAGCTTCACAAACCAACACCAAGGAGCTTGTTTCAACCCATACAAAGACTTGTGCAAACGATAAACCATTCCAAGCTTATCAGAAGCAAAACCTAGAGGAAGCTTCATGTAAACCTCTTTACCAAGACCACCATGCAGGAAGGCATTATGGACATTCATTTGATGTAATTCCCAATTTTTTGAAGCTACAATAGCTAAGAAAGCCTGAACAATCACCGTTTTAACCACAGGTGCGAAAGTTTCATTATAGCCAATACCTTCTACTTGGTGATTACCAAAAATAATAAGATGAGCTTTAAGTTTCTCAATACTTCCATCGAAGTTATATTTAATCTTGTACACCCACTTACTACCCAATGCTTTCTTTTCAGGAGAAAGTGTTTCCATAGACCAAGTGTCATTATCCTCCAGAGCACAAATCTCTTTTTGCATAGCATCACGTCATCCTACATCCTTCACAACCTCTTTAAAATACTGTGGCTTGACCCATGCAGTAACAACTACAAGAAAATTTCGACGTTACACGATAAATTTTTCACAATTAACATAATGCACTATTGGATATGAAGTACTTAAGGAAGGCTCTGAAGCGGTGAGGTGAGAGATGAACTTTTCTTTATGACGATATGAGTGAAAAAATCTTGAAGATTCACAGAGGGAAATTTCTCCCTATGCCCTCGTCCCAATTTAGGCACATCATTATCCAAAGTCCCTTGTACCACCGTGTCATTCGAGGAAGAAGAAGATACCACAAGTGTCAAAGAACTCGTAGGTCACGAACTCACAAGCTGTAGTGTAGCAAGTGGAGGAACTGTTGCGAGTTCCAACACTTTTGATTCACCAAAATATGTATCAAAAATTGCATTTGCGCTCCCATATGGCATAGCAACATTGTCAAGCTCAATGGTTGCAGCATTCTCATCCAAATATGGAAAAATATCCTCAAAAAATTTCACATCGCAGTACATAAAGAACTTCTTAGAATCTAGATCATATAAATATAAACTCTTTTTGCCAAAAGGCTACCCAAAACACACTTTCAAATTCAACTAGCAAACTTATCACCCTTTGGAACATTGATTATGAGCAAAACATAAGCAACCAAACACACAAAGATCATCAAACAAAGGAAGGCTACCAAAAAACATTTCATAGGATGTTTTATTGTGAAAAAGAGGTGAATGAGCTCGATTAATGAGATGAGAATCAGCCAACACACACTCCCCCTAAAAAGATATAAGCTTTGTTTAGTAGTGCTTTTTAAAAGCACTTTTGACGTGAAGAGTACTTTTGAACCAAAAGGAATGCTAAACAAGTAACTTTTGAAGGAAATTATTAGCTTTTCAAAAGCACTGTTCTCCAAATGGAGAGTTAAAATTTTTAGCTTTTCCATTGCAAAAGCACTTTTGACAACTCAATTACATTTTCACTCCTCCAACACATAGTACTTTCCCTTCTTTGGTTAATTGCTTAAATAATATTTAAAATTTATTTTTCATATATTAAAATATTAACAACAAATTATAATAAATTATTTTCTATATTCTTATTAAAATGTCATAATATTAATTAATTTGAATATTATTTAAATGCTTATTTATTACTTTATAACACGTGTCTAAAATGGACATTTTATTTTTTAAAAGCACTTTTTGACAGCCATACTATTTCTTCTCAAAAGTACTTTTTGGATAAAAAGCACTTTTGAGATAAAAACGTTGTTAAACAAAGTGCTTCTAAATTTTTCAAAAGTGCTTTTGGCACAAAAAATGCTTTGGAAAAATACTTTTTTGGCCTAAAGGAGAAGGAGAAAATTTAACTTTTTTCTTAAAAGTGCTTTTTGGCCCAAAAGCACTTTTGAAAATCATTGCTAAACTAGCTCTAAACACTTAAATCTTAAACCAAACTTTTCAAAAGTGCTTTTCAAAATCAGTTTTCCAAATCACTTTTTAAAAGTACTTCCCAAAAGCAATGCTAAATTAGCCCATAGGCAGATTTCCATGGAAATGCAAAGCACAAGCTACATTTAAAATATGTTGATGTTTCCTCTCCACTCTCCCATTTTGTTTGTTGAGAAAATTGATGATCGACCATAATAATGAATGACATTAAAACTTTGAAAACCTCCTTTTTATTTTCCAGTAGATAAACCCAAACAGCACAAGAGAAATCATCAACCAATGTCAAAAAATAATGAGATCCACAAGATGAAGGAGTGTCATAAAACCCTCATAAATCACGATGGACTAACTCAAATATACGAGTGGCTTTCTGTTCACTAATTGGAAATCTATTTCTAGTCTGCTTAGCATGATGACAAATTTCACATGCTTTATTTAGATTATCTCTAGAGTTGCTAACATAAAGAAGTAACTTTACTATTTCTCGGAAGTGTGACCCAATCTTCTATGCCAAAGTTCCACAGAGGATGAAGATTCAATCCAAACTGTTTTGACCATTGAAACCTGGTGGAAGTAGTAAAGTTCATCCTGTCTCTCACCCACTCCAATTAGCTTTCTCGAATGAAGGTCCTGAATAGCACATATGTTAGGAGAAAATTGGACAAAATAGTTCATATAATCATTCAAATGGGAAACCGAAATTAAGTTGCAGTTTAATTTAGGAACGTAAAGAATGTGTTTTAAGCTAATTTTGTTCGTCAATTTAACCATTCCTTCTTGGGTAGCCATCAATGTTTGACCATCAGGGAGTCTTACGGAACATAATACAACATCTCTCACATTTGTCAAACACATAAGATCACCTGTAACATGATTTGAACACTCCGTATCAATAATCCAATTATTCTTGGACTTACCATTCAACTTAGTGGAAGTTGATTGTTTATTACCAAACAAAGCCAAAAGAAACTGCTATTGCTCAACAGTAAACCAGGAAGTGTCACTCCCTTTGGCGGTGGTGGAAGAGGAGAAGACTCGATGCCAACCATCTAAAATGATGAAAGAAAAAAATTGTATCAAAAACCTTGCTTAGATGCCATGACAAGAATAGGGTAATCTCTTGAATTTTATTCATAGACCTCAATAGTATATATCTATACAGTAGTAGTTGCGTAGGAATCAAATTGCTAAACGATAATATCCCATAATAATATCCTATAATATCACATTAGGAATCAAATTGTTAAGAGATAATGTCCCATAATAATATCATATAACATCCCATTAGGAATAAAACTGCTAAAAGATTTCATAATAATATTCTAACAATATGTTTAAATTTCATTTTACTCACAATTTAATTTATTTTTCTTTTTAATATAGTACATATTTCATGTGTTATTGTTAATTAGTTTCAAACTATGTGTTTCATTATTTATTTATATATTATTTTTATATACATTTTAGTGTTTTAAACGTAGTTTTCACACAAGTACACGTGTGATAAAATTTCTAGTACTTATATTTAGGCACATTATTTTGTTTTTTTCACCCTTAATCGGGTCTCCAGCTTGATTATGAAATTATAAAAATACCCTTTTTAAATTATAATTAATAGCATTAGGGTAAACTACCCGTCAATCACTCTAAATAGGGGTTATTTTATTTTGGTCATCCCAAAATAGAAATTGATCAAATTGGTTACTCCACCGTTAAATAGTAATGGAAGACTAACGATGCATTTGTTTGAAAAATTTTGGAGTGACCAAAATAGGAACGACCCCTATTTAGAGTGATTGGCAAGTAGTTTACCCTAATTTTAGAGTGACTAACATGGAAATGCACTGTTAGTCTTCCGTTACCATTTAATAGTGGGGGTGATCAATTTCTATTTTGGGTGACTAAAATAGGAATGATCCATAGTAAGAGTAACTAAAATGGCAGTTAACCCTTAATATTATTATGATGACACTTTGTCTTTTCATACTTTTATATCATCTTTAAATAAAAGAATTATAAATTCAATGATCGAACACATGTTTAATAGATCTGACAAAACAAGCTTTAGCCCAAAAGCCCGAACGTGCTAATTCAAGCCATTAACGATTCGAATTAGAGAAAATTCGAGTCTGAGGTCGATCCGAGCTCAAGCTCGAAATAGATCTGATCTAAAACCTAAAAAAGTTCAAATTTATAAAAATATATTTTAAACATTATATAATTATATAAAAAATTTATAAATAACAATATATATTTATGTTAAATTATAAATTAAAATAAACTTTAAAAACTTTAAATATTAATAAAAAAATTAATGTAATTTTATATATGTATAATAAAATTTAAAACTTAATAATTATTTAAATTTACAAAATTTAAATTTAATAATTATATAAAAATGTATATAATGATGCAATATATAAATTTAATGATATGAAAATCAAGTCAATTATCGAATTTACTAAACTTTTAATTGATAAAAACTCATAGAAAATTTCTTAAAATAATATTTGTTTGCTACAATACTAACTGGAATTAGGAAAGTTAGAAAATAAAATGAGATAAATTAATGAAAGTTGAGAGGAGAAAAATGAATGATTAAGGAGCATGCATGGGTGGAACGTGGGGCGTAATCATGTGTATCATAAGATCCCAAAACATGCCAATTATGCATGCAATCTTCACAGTTTAACATTAATTAACAACTGCTTAATTTCGTGGTACAAACAAAGTACAGCGATGAATTAATTCAATTTGTGATGTCTATATCTTAATATAATCGGGATCGGATTTGTTATGAATATATCTCATTTTTTATTTCATATTATTTTGTTCAATAAATTTCTTGGAGTAATTATGTTTTTATTTAGAAAATCACTAGGTTGGCGTTATTCATCGATCATGCACTTGTGTTTGGTGTTTCTACAGTCCTTATTCATAAGCAAGCAGTAAGAAAAACTAAATCCGATGGAGAAGGGTTTGATAATGGTATTCGTTCATAACATTCCTGCGTCCATGTATTGGAAAGGTTTATGGGCGTTGTTTAGGTACCATGAAAATGTCTTAGATGCGTTCATTCCGGAAAAAAAAGTAAGTGTAAGAAGATTTGGTTTTATGAGATACGATGAAATGATGGATGCACAAAAGGCTATAAGCCGGTTAAATGGTTTTGTGATTTTAGGGAATAGATTATCGGTAGACATTGCAAAGTTCAATGGTAAGAGACAAGTTTAGAGAAAAGTTTCTTTTGAAGGAAAATCAAAACAGGAGCAGGATGAATAAAACTTTGAAGGGGAAGGGAACGAAATGATGTTGAAGGATAGAAGAACTAAAATAGGAGAAAACTCTATGAGAAATAGCAATAATTTGAGAAAGAAAGAAGGTATGGATTGTAAGGGGAAAATTTTAAGAAAAGTGGTTCAAGGTCATGTCGACGAGGAGAAACTCTGGAAGTTTCAAAAATGCTTGGTGGAGTTACTTTAACGTGTTGTGATATAAAGAGCTTAATAGAAAGAGGAAGGCATTTTCTGATCGAAATACCCGCTATGGAGCTACTCTAGTTACTAAAGCAGAATGATTAGGCTTATTTGAGGGAGTTTTTTTGTTAAAATTGAGCCATTGTCGGAGAAAACAGAAGTGAAGGAGAGAGTGTCTTGGATTAAAGTGTCAGGCATTCCCATGCATTGTTAGAACTATACTTCATTCAAAAGAATAGATGGAGTTTGGGGAGATTTAATCTCGCTCGGAGAGAATTCAACGATGGCGAATAACTTTGACAAAATGAAAATGTTGGTTTCCACCAACCAACCAGAAAGGATTGACGAGTTAATTTATCTAGAGGTTTGGAAGATGAATTTTCCGATAAGAATTATGGAAATCCGATTATCGGAATCTTTTGACGTTACCAGCAGGAATGGTGGAGTGAAGGAAAATGAAGATTGGGAATCAGTGCAGGACAATGATAACACCTTTGTGTCAGAATCCGAATCGACGATGAGAACAGGGTCGAAAAAGGTTCCAGAAGAGAGACAAAGAATGGAGGACGAAACAATAAATTTAATCAGTCTCGAAAAGGAAAATGATAATAGAGGGTGTCAAAGATCTTTGGAAAATGAGTTAATATTGGGAGAGGAACATTTGTGTGGGTATAGGGTCGACATTAGTTTGGGAGAGGGGACAAAAGTTGTTGTAATGTTCGAGCCATGGAAGATGTCAGCAATATGGGCCTTTCAATAGCAGAACTAGGACTGGAAAATTAGGTAGGGGGTTTGAAAGAACAAAGACGTACTGAGGTGGTTATGGGCTTGAAGAATGTAACAGGACAATAGTTAGGAAACCTTAAAGGGCTTGGGGGGAATCAATTTCCAAAAATTTAAACGATCAGTTAGGAACTATGGAGGTGGGAGGAAAAGATAGAGAAGATAGGGCGTGTGGTGGTGAGTCACCATCAATTCTTAATAGGAAGAAACAAAAATCTCATGGTCGTAAGATTCGCTCAATGTACGATATTCAAGATAGGATTCTCATTGTAACGAAGAAGAAGAAGAGAGATTGAACGCGGAAGAGGCAGAAGGGGAAAGGAATTTTGATAAGAGAGACTTTCGAATTCATATATTAGTAACAGGAACAGATTGATTCTCAAGGAAGCAAGGAATGCGTGGTAAGTAAAAAAAAGCTGGGATTTAGTGTTACAGGGGATGAACGGGAAGTTTTTGATGATTTAATAAGAGTAGAAGGTTTGTAGTGCAGTGTGCCAAAGAGAAGGGTGTGGGCCGATAATAATGTAGCAAGTAATTATTAAGTAGTGGAAGTTGGATATTCAAATAATCTCATTGAGGAAATCTTTCGAGATAAATTAGGAGATGGTAATGGGATTCACAAAAGGCAAAAAAAAGGAAAGAAGGGCAAAAGGTTATAAGTGGACGTTAAGAGAGCTAAATTGGATTCAAGGGTTTTAATGTTTCTCTTTCTGATAACAATTTCATCACAAAAAGGGATTTTATCAGTAAAGTGCCAGAGGAAATTTGAATAGTAGGTTGATTAATTGGATTGACATTAAAAATGGATGCTGATTTTGTCTTCGATAAGTTAGCATGCTTGAGGTTCGATTTCTCTATTTTTTCTTATTCTTGTTTAGGTGTTTTGTTTTGTGTGATCATATGAAGTTGGTTTGCAGTAATGTTTTTGGTATGGGGTCGAGTATCAAAAAAGGTTGGTGAAGAAATTAGAGGTTATTTCGAAAACTGATTCTTATTTACTGAAACAGATCTAGCAAAGGTGGAAGATGGGATTGTTCAAATGTTTTTGAAGGTGTCTAATTGTTGTTAGAGACGAGTTGACTCATCAGGTTTGTAGGATATTGAGAGGATATTTTATTTTTGTAAGATAGTTGGTGTGATTGTGGAGCTCTTAAAGATAGTTTTCCTGGACTTTTTGCTTTGAATATGAACAAAGTAGCTAAAGCTGAGGATTATTAAAAACTGGCAGCTTTGATCGTCAGTTGCGGAGACCTCTTTTTTCGAAGGAATCGATTTTTGTTTGGGAGTTGGAGTCATTGAGTAATTTGAGTTGTTCTATTTTTTGTTATAAGAAGGTTACAATCGCTTGGGAACATTTTTTAAATGGTGAATTTTTAGTAAAAACCTCAGACTATATAGGTGCAGATTCAACATAGCTTTTGTCCTTCAATTATAAAAATATAGAGCCTAAACATTCTGCCTAAGCTACAATGTTTTGCATTGTTGGTGATTTTGGTAAGGACTCATACAATATCTTTTCTTAAAAGTAGAGCCATTCTAATCTCGGAGAAACAAGTTGTTTGTCATTAGAGCGAAGTGGAATCTAATCATGTTGGTCACTTTTTGCTGAATTGTGCTCGAGTTAACAAATTCTGATATGAGTTTGATAGATGGTGGAATATTGTTGGGTGCTTCTTAGAGGTATTTTTTTCCTTTCTTTCGCTATGCTTTGATAAGTTGATGTCTAAACCTCTATTTTATGTGTGGTTGATGTCTATTATGGTTGCCTTGTGGAACCACTGGAGTGCAAGAAATGATTTTTTATTTTGATGAAAAGAGTTTAATTTGGAGAGATTCTTTTTCTAGTTAATTAAGTTATTTGCATTGGATAAAAGTCATACCAGAAGTTGCAAATTTTGTTTAGTCAATGTGGTGGGTGTGTTTGTGGGATTATGAAGGGAGTATGTGTAGTCATCATACCAAGAGTGTGACGAAGACTGGTTAAAGTTTAACCTTGAAGGTTCATCATTAGGTAAACTTTGCTCGACGGAGTGGGGTGAGGTTTTTAGAAATTCAAAGGGTTGGAAGAGACGCTAAGGTTATGGCTGATTTGTTTCAGATGTCAAAGTGCTTCGATTTTTCAAATATTTTTCTGCAGATTAGTGATTGATTGTTGTTATTGAAGGTTTCATATTGAGATGGCAGAGCATTGTACAGTTCACTTAAGATGATGGTTTCGTTGTTGTTTCATCAAAGAAGTTTCACCAAATCAGTTGGAGTGTTTCTTGGACTGTCAAGCAGCAGTAGTATATTGTGTTTATTTGAACGCCAGTATTGCTGTTTTAAGGTGTGATGTAGTTGTTTTTTGGGTTTTGCTCAAGTTTGAAGGTTATATTCAAAACTACCCCTTTGGATTTATTAAATTATTAATAATTTATTTGACCGAAAAAAAACTATAACACCTTTATCTAAACGACGTAGGTAAAACATGGTTCCTTTTCTCATATAAATAGGAAAACGATTTTCTTTTTTTTTTCTTAAATACTAATATTTCTTAATTTTTTTTGTTGGAGCCTAATTTTGATCGGGCTTAAACTAAACTTTTTTAAATTTATTTTAAGATTAAATTTATTTTAAATTTAAATTTGTTTTAAATTTAAATTTAAATTAAGTTTAAATTTACTTTTAAATTTAAAATTCATAAAAGTTCAAATTACAAACCAAAGTTCAGGTACAAATCCAAAACAATTACAAAGCCCAATTATCCAAACAAGCCTGATTACCCTTGATCCAATTACAAATTTTGAGCCCACCTAAACCCTAAACCTTACTACCTCCACTTGTATCACCACCTCCATCTCAACCTCTCAAAGCACGCCACGTCAACAACCAAGTTGCACCACCAGCAACTTTCCTCTACACCGCCCCTCTACACCAGCCACCACTGCCGAACCTGCAAAGAGGAATTGACAACAGTTTAATGGCAAGAAACAAATTGTAATGATTGTAATATAGGTTTTAAAAGCCAATTCAAACACTTGTAATAGGGGTTACTGACCCTAGATTGAATATTCAAAGTTAATACACATTCAAGAATTTCTGAAAATCAACATAGAGGCAACAAGCATTTGCAAATAAAAAATAAGAGCAGTTAATAGCAAGCAGAGGTACTCGAATAGTCACACCAAGCAACAGAAATAAACTCAAGTCAGATTCACAGCACCTAGGCATTAAATTATCCAGGGATTTTCAATACATGTTTATTATCATTTATGATTTAAAGTTTTAACATAATTAGTTTCCAAATATACATTAATACATATTAAATACTTTACTGTCTTTTTTATTTTCAAAACACATTAAAATATAAAAACATTAATAATATTGGAAATAAATAAATATACTATTAATAATAATATTAATGTTAAATAATATTAATAAAAAGAAAACCCGAAAGGTCTCACCCCTTTTCTGATTTGACTCCACCGTCGAAGTCCTGGACAGAGGCCTCCGAGCCGTCGCCAATCTTGCAGTGCCGGACATCGCCTTTGTGGATCCGAACACAGAAAATCCGGAAATATATCAATACAAAAAAATAAACTTGAATATTATAGAAACAGAACCTAATAAAAGGGGTAATCAAGATCAAAAACTGGATTTAGTTTTGAAAACAGACGATTTGGTCTCGATTTGAAATTTTTTTAAAAAAAGGAAAAATAAAAAACCTTCACTTTCTTAAAGATCTAGGCTAGATCGGTTTGATCTAGACCTAGATCTATCTTTAAAACACGAAAAATAACAAAAATGGAAGCTTTTACCTTCAAGCCACCGTGGGCGGTGGCGCGTGGTGGCAGTGCGAAACTGGAGGACGATGGACGGCGACGAAAGCTCGACGGAGTGGCGGCCTGACGTGGACGGAGGATGGACGAATATGAGAGGGGATTTAACAGAAATGGGGAAAGAAAAGATTTTTTTTGAAGAAAAGAAAGAAGAAAATGAAAAAAAAAAACTAAAAGGGCTTTATATAGACCCTCAAAATGGCGTCGTTTTGAGGGTTGAGTTTCAGCCCCAAAACGGCGTTGTTTTGAGTCCAACCCGTTTTCAGACCCAACCCGCCTCAAGGATCCGCATGTTTTTATTTAATGGTATATTTATGCATTTGGTCCTTCCGCTTTTTTTTTAAATTTCCAATCATGTCCTTTTATACTTTTAATTAATTGTAAATTTGCCCAACAATTTCCATTCTTTTTCAATTTGATCCCTCAATTCCCTGGAAGCTTGAAAGGCTACCACGTGTCTCGCTTTTGGTATATTTATGCAAATAATCCCTTCTATTTTTTATTTGTTTTAATTTCATCCCTACATCAAGTTCGATTTTATTTTAAATTGGCCCAATAATTTTAAATGGTTTGGCAAATTAGTCCTTTGACTTTAGAATGCCTGAGAAGCTGCCACGTGTCACCTTTTTTTGGTTTTATTTTCCCAAAGGCCCCTGAACTGTCCAAAAATCATATTTTGACCCCCAAACTTTCCAAAAATTCCATTTTTGATCTTGAACTTTCCAAAAATTACCATTTTACCCTTAATTTCCAAAAATTCCAAATTTGACCCCAAACTTCTAAAAACTACCATTTTACCCCCGAACTTCTAAAAAATCTCATTTTTACCCTTGAACTTTCAAAAATTACCATTTTACCCTTAAACTTCCCCGAACTTCTAAAAATTTACGATTTTACCCCCGAACTTTCAAAAATTATCATTTACCCTTGAACTTCCAAAAATTACCATTTACCCTTGAACTTCCAAAATATCATTTTTGACCCCGAATTTTTCAAAAATTACCATTTTACCCTCGAAGTGTCTAAGATTACCGTTTTACCCCTAAACATCAAAAAATTATCATTTTCGCCCCCTAGTGTCTAAAAATTACCATTTTAACCCCGAGTATCCAAAAATCATATTTTTAATCTCGTTTGCTTTGCTTTTCTTTCTCTCTAATATTTATATTTAATCTTTAATTATTTCGTATTTCGTATTCTCTTATGTTTTTGATTCTCGTGTATGTAATTACCTGTTTAACTATTTTCTTTGCATTTAATCTTCGTTATTAATTGTTCATACTTCTCATATTTGTTTTCAAAATCATTTTTTTCATAAACCTTTAAAATCGAGGCAATGTCCTTTTCGTGTGAAAACTTCGAGAAATTATGCCCTAACGTGTCGGGTGTAATTTTCGTATACTTCATACGAATCGAATATCCTTTTCCAAGTTTTCAAATGCCTTTTAATTTTGAAATTTTGAGAACGTCGTGCCCTAACGTGTTGGTCACGACTTCAATTCTCCGCGAAAGTCGAAATAAATGGGCATTCTTTCTCCAAATCTTTTTAAGTCATGTGTCCGAGGATCATATTTTAAACTCAATACGAAATTTCAAGTTCTAAAAAATATAATATACAAATAATTTCAAAACAAAAACGAGGCAATGTCCGTTTGTGTGAAAACTTCAAAAAACCATGCCCTAACGTGCCGGGTGTGACTTTCATATAATTCACGCGATCGAATATCCTCTTTAAAGTCTTTCAAAACGTCCTTCAATTTCGAAAATCCGAGAACATAGTGTCCTAACGTGTTGGACACGACTTCCAGTTCTCCTAGAAATTCGAAACACACTGACGATTTTCATCAAAAGGATTTTCTTTGAAATCATGCAAAGTTTTCTAAAAACAAAGATCATATTTTAAGTTTTATTCGAGTTTTCAAATGTTTAATAAACTAAGACTCGAAAATAATCAATGTGGTACCAATTTTGGGCGTGTGAGGGTGCTAATCCTTCCTCATACGTAACCGACTCCCGAACCCATTTTTTGGATTTCGAAAACCAACATATTTTAAAAATGGATTTTTTAACGTTTTGTGGTGATTCAATTGCACCATATAAAAAGATTGGTGGCAACTCCCATTTTTTGAATTTTTAAAATGTTGTTCGAGGCTTGTTTGTTTTCCCCTAAAAATAAACGTTTTGACAGTTTGGCGACTCCACTGAGGACTTTTTTAAATAAACGAGAGTCAAGCCAAAGTTGATTATTTTCGGGTCTATTTTGAAAACTTTTAAAGCTTCGATTTTGTTTAATATATGATCCTTGGCATTTTTGTGTGATGCTATATTGTGTTGATATTGCTAGTATAAGTTTGCATCCATATGCATTTGGTACTACCCTTTTAAGTGGAAGCGGGAAACTACTCCTTCGTGAGGTCTTCACCTCCGTGCCGGATAGTAAATCGCTTTCGGGATTACATCCGTACCTATGTTTTCGTGAAGTTTTCACTTTCGTGCAAACATGTGGGAAATGTGTCCCCTTAAACCGAACTCATCTGTATGAGCCTGTAATGGGTGAGGATCGAGGTATCTACTGGTTTGTGTACCTTTACTCTAGAGCCTAAAACCACATATAGTGAGCCATAAGTACCTACCTTAGAAGGAGTTATGCCGAACCTTTTAGCAATTATCCAAGACAATTTCTTAGGTTCTTTGTTGTATACTTGAATGTTGATATTATTATGTTTTGCTAACATATTTTGTTTTGTCTCTTTTGCTTGCATTGCATCATCATAAAAGAAAAAGTGTTGATTTAAGTTCGATTACCAAATAGGCAGTTTCATCATGGAAGACGAATTTCTTGATAAAGTGGAGGATAACATGGTTGCGCGCTTATGGTCAGAGGAACAGCAGCGTGAAAAAAGAGATAGTTTAAAGGAAGGGCATTTATCAGAGTTTTGGGATTATACTCGGATTAAGGTGACTCAAAACAATTTGCAAGAATAAGAGATATATGGGGTCAGTGGGATAGCTAGATAAAATAGATGTACTATCGGGAATATGGAGACTTGCCTTGCTTGAAGTGAAAATCGACAAACATCTCTTTCGAGCCCTCGCCCAGTATTGGAACCCCGCATATAACTGTTTTACCTTCGGGAACCTAGACATAACACCCACAGTAGAAGAGTATACTGCTTTGATCCGTTGTCCTAAAATTCAAGTTGATAAAGCATACTCGAAGGATGCATGTGTCCCGACATTTCTGAAAAGGCTGATGAATGTAACCGGGATGAGTAAATAATGGGTCGCGTCTCGGATTAAAGTAAAAGGAGACAACAAGTGCATCAACTAGAAAAGCTTGCGAGAACTAATCTCGACACACCCAGATATGAAGAAACGCATTGATATTTTTGCTCTTGGCATCTACGGGTTGGTCCTTTTCCCAAAAGAATTACGGCATGTGGAAGAAGCATTGGTAGTATTGTTTGATCGGCTTAGTAAAGAGTCACGCCTGTCCCACCGATTCTTACCGAAACCTTCAATCATTAAGCGCGTGCCGAAGAGAGGAGGAAGGAAGGTTCATTGGTTGTGCACAACTTCTAATGGTTTGTGTTTCAAAGCCATTTCTGAAGGTAGAAAAGTTTTCCTGCAAAGTGTTCTCAGCCGATTTCTCACCTTTAAAGAATTTGTCGCCACGTAAAGGAGCAAAATGTATCTGAGGAAAAATGGATGGCTATCCTTCAGAACCTTCAGGATGAGGATGTCGAATGGTGCGCGCCTTGGTTCATCCCAGAGGAAATCCTCTATAGTTGTGGTAGCTTCGATTGGGTCCCTCTACTCAGGGTATGGTGCCACAGGATATGCCCCTCTGCTCGTGTTAGGCAGTATAAGACAAGACAATTTATCCTTGCGACACATAGCCTAGCTCAGTGCGAGTTCTTCTACAAAGGGTATGATTACAAGAAGAGGGTCCGAGAAGTAGGAAATGCATGAAAGAAAGTACATAGAATGAAGAAATTTAGTGCAGACCCAATGACAGCACCAAACTATGATTAGTGGAGAAGTAAAAAAGTTAATGATAACATTCCAATGCCAAATCCTGCAAATGTTCGGCCCGATAGAGGAATATTTGCAAAAGGTTCCGTCAGAAATAGACATCATGAAATAGGACTTTGAGAAGAAAAACGCAGAGTTCGAAAGAAAAATAGAGGTCCTGGAGAGAAAAATATGAAGTTGGGACTGGATGTGGATATACATACGTTAGAAGTTAAAAATTAAGGAAAGGCAAACATAAAGTCGAAGAAGACCTAGTAGTCTTGAAGAAAGTTTATAAGAAGCTCCGTTTGTCTATGAGAACCACGGGATTGGTTAAACACCGAAAGAGTAGCGACAGGAAATTCAGATGCAACAAGACCAAACAGAGCAGTGGCAAAGGAAATTTCAGGATGGTCAGGCTCGAGAAAACGCCCTGAAAGAGAGCTGTAGAAAAAACAAGTCGAGAAGGCCGAGATGAAAACCCAAATAGCTGATTAAAAGGAAGAATAAGGGAGTTAGTAGATCACTACGAAGACACCGCAACTTGAATTCTATCATGGAACTTAAAGCAAGTATGGCCGAAAGTCAAGAATTAAAGGAAAGGTACAGGAATTAGAGGCTGCACTCCACAACAATGAGATTCGATTTGAGATCATGGAGAGAAATCTAGAAACTAGCGAATGACACTCTCGACAAGCTCAAAGACAAGTCGAAGAAAGAGATTATGTAATGGGAAGAGCATTGACCCAATGAGGAAGCCGCTGATCACATGCAAGAGTTAGCTACCGAAGCTGATATTTGAGTCTCCAATATTAATCGAAATCAGAACGAGGATAGAAATTAGTTGGGCTTCTTGAAAGATCAAAGCTCTAGGCAATAAGGCAAAGCTATTTGTGTAATTTCGCTTTATGTAAAGAAGTTTTTCTTCTAAAAGAAGTTTCTTTAATGGAAAATGGACTTCAAAAATCAATGCCTTTTCTTACATTACATACATGCATTTTATTCGCATTGCATATTTGCATATTTTAGCATAATAATAATTCTAATTGATTAAAACTTTAACAGTTACATCGGTAAATCATTGAAAACTTACATCACTATAAATACTCGTAAAAAAACTAAGGTCATTGAGCAAAGGCTTGAGCAAATCCAGAAAAATTACAAGATCAAATGCAAGGGCACTTTCAGGAACAAATGACGATGATGTGTAGGGAAATGAAAAATCAGTTTATGAAAGTGCAAAAGAATTTGATGAATGAACTAGTACAAGTGAAGCAAAGCATGGCCGATAAGGAAAAGGTCCTGCAATTGAGGAAGACGAGGACCCAATTATTCCCCAGGTTTTTACACCCCTCCATAACCCAACTTCACATGAGGCGCCAACACGGGAGGCCACCGTTACTATAAGGGCACAACAGTAGGCCACTGGCACATCAAGGTCGGCCAATTATCCAATAGGATCTGGATCAATCCCAAAGATAATGCTGTAAATCTAGGTGTCCCGTACTTCGATAAATGATGAGGAAGATCTTCCCCGATAGATAGAAGAAAAATACAAGCGATTAGAGGAAGGATTGAAGCAATACAAGGAATTGAAAACTCTTTATGGGATAGACGCTAAAGAATTAAGTTTAGTCCCAGATTTGGTTCTCCCTCCTAAATTCAAGGTCCCAAAATTTGAGAAATATAACAGAACAAGCTGCCCCGAAACCCACCTTACCATGTTTTGTAGGAAAATGGTAGGGCATGTTCATAATGACCAACTCCTTATTCATTGTTTTCAACACAGCCTTGGCGGATCGGTAGTTAATGGTATAATCAATTGAGCCGAGCAAAAATTCATTCATGGAGAGATCTACCACAGGCCTTCTTAAAACAATACGGTCACGTAATAGAAATAGCTCCTGATCGGCTTACATTACAAAATATGAAGAAAAGATCAAATGAGAGTTTTAGACAATATGCACAGAGGTGGCGAGATGTCGCAACTTAGGTGCAACCACCACTAACTGAAAAAGAAACAACAATGTTGTTTGTTAACACTCTCAAGGTGCCTTATCTCAATCATCTATTAGAAAATGCCAGTAAGAGTTTTTCTGATATGGTCATATCGGGGGAGATGATCGAAAATGCAATCAAAACTGCAAGATTGAGGCTGGAAAAACACCAAAAGCCATCTCCCAGAAGGAGGGATAATGAGTTAATAACGCAAGTATGTACAGGCCAAGTTACGCCAAACCATTCGTAACAGGACAGCCTAAAGCCCCGACAAGCAATTATCAAAATGCTCCCAAGCAAGAATCAAGTTTAAGGTCGAATAGGGGAAGAATTCAATATACTCCCCTTTCCTATATCATATGGAGAACTTTACAAAATACTGTATAACGAGCATGAAGTATCTCCACGACGCGTAAAGCCATATAAACCCCCGTTCCTGGCTTGGTACGATGCGAACGCCCATTGTGAATACCATGCAGGGCAGAAGGACATTTAATTGAAGACTGCCCCACCTTCAAGAGGCGAGTGAAGGGCTCATCGAGCATGGAATCGTGAGGTTAGAAGAACCGATAAAACCCAACATTGCTGGGAATCCTCTGCCCAATCACCCAGAGCAAGGAGTGAATGCCTTGATAGAAGGAAAAAGCCGAAAACCAAAAGAAATGTTGAAGAAGTTAGGTTCCAACTCTAATAGGTA
The DNA here is from genome assembly GCA_005610355.1 of Gossypioides kirkii. Taxonomy (NCBI): domain Eukaryota; kingdom Viridiplantae; phylum Streptophyta; class Magnoliopsida; order Malvales; family Malvaceae; genus Gossypioides; species Gossypioides kirkii. The sequence continues at coordinate 22,699,350 of CP032248.1, forward strand.
TGGCGACAGTTGGTCAAACAAGGGGTAATCACGGAGTATAAAGAGAGCACGATAAAAGGACTAAAGCTACTGCGAGTTTCACGTCATTGAGGGCATGATATTCAAGACTGCGTCGAGTTTAAAGCTATAGTACAGATGCTAATGGACAACAAAGAGTTGGAATTCTTTGAAGAATAAGAGGAGGCTGATGATGTTTACGCTTCCGAGGATGGGACAACAAAGACTTATGAGATTAATCGCCAAAAGGTGATTATTTCTAAACCCACGAACAACGCGATAAGGGAGCAGATAATCTCGCGCATCATCATAGAGAAGCCAGCAACATTCCCTTACAAAGATAGTAAGAAGGTCTCGTGGAATTACAATTACAACGTAACCATATCAAGGGAAGGGGAACTCAGGAAGGATATGAATCTTGTTACCCGCAGTGGTAAAAATTATGACCCAGTGAATAAGGAGAAAAAATTAACAAAGGGAAGGCAGTAATGTGCGAGCCAAAGGAAGAAATATTTAGCAAACCCGAAGCACCCACGAATGAGCCCGTTTCTGAGAAAAAGGCGAAAGAGTTTTTGAAGTTTCTAAGACATAGCGAATATAGTGTAGTGGAACAATTACACAAACAGTATGCTCGGATATCATTTTATCCTTGCTCTTAAGCTCAGAAGCCCATCGAAACGTATTAATGAAGGTGCTGAACGAAACATATGTAACAAATGACATCTCTGTCAGTAAGCTGGATCGAGTAGTCAATAACGTGAGTGCCGATAACTTTATTTTCTTCAGCAATGATGAAATTCCAACGAGAGGCATGAGATTTACCAAAGCTTTACACATTACTACACCCATTGCAAGGGGTACACGCTACCCACCCGGGTACTCATAGACAACGGCTCAACTTGAATGTGCTACCCTTAGCTACCCTGTAGAGATTACCAATTGATAGCTCTCAAATGAAAGGATGTAGTAATATAGTGAAAGCATTTGATGGGACTGAGAAGGAGGTAATAGGCAAGATCGAAGTACCTCTTCAAATCGGGCCAAATTCATATGAGGTGGATTTTTTAGTAATGGATATCAAACCCACTTATAACTGTCTATTGGGAAGACCATGGATTCACTCAGCTGGAGCAGTACCTTCTTCGTTGCACCAAAAAGTGAAATTAATAAATAAAGGACAGTTAATCACGATTAACGCTGAGGAGGAAATTATCGCATCCATAACAAGTGGTTCACCTTATGTTGGAATAGACGAGGAGGCTGTGGAATGTTCTTTCCGCTCACTAGAATTCGTCAATGCAACCTTTATTACTGAGGGGAGAAAGATCCCTGTGCCCGTGATATCATCAACCACTAGGATGGCCTGCGTTTAACAGTTGGAAAGCGGGCGTTACCTGGAAAGGGACTAGGAAAATACCTCCAAGAAAAATCAGCGTGCCAATGTTGATAGAAAAATGGGATCATTATGGCCTGGGGTACAAACCGGACACAAAACAAAAGAAGAAGGAGCTAGAAAAAAAGCAAGAAGAAGGAAGGCAAGATTGTTCGAAAAAGAAATTTTGTGGGAACCCATGGTCTTCCCGCACATATATGAGACTTTTGTCTCAAGAGGGGTGATCAACCAAAGTCAGGGTCGAAAAAAAAGCAAGTGGCAACCAAGACTGAAGGAATCATGAAGGATCTAGGCATCAACGTTATATCTGATGAAGGAAAAGAAGGGAACCTGTTAGGAATCGATCCATGTACACCTGGAAGCACTCTGAATAATTGGACTGCGGAGGAACTCCCTGTAATTTTTAAGATTTCTTCAGAGTAATGCTCAGAACACCTATTGCTTTAGGCCCGAAAGCAATATGGATCTTTTTGTAAAAGGGCCTATGATCATTATCCAGTTATTTTGAATGAAAATGCATCTTCTATGACAAATTCTTTCTTAATTATTCTTTTATTCTTAATCCAACTTAATAAACCATTCGTACATAACCAATAAACAAGATTAATCATTCTTTAATACATACATCCTTGACCAATTTGACAAACATACTCATACACATACCATACAATCATTTTTTCGTAAATTTATTTTATTCTTTGGACCTCTCTTTCATCCCTTGACAGGTCCTCGAATATTAATAATATGAGTAACCCTGACACTAACTTAAAGCCTCATTTCGAGCAAGATGTGTGTTTAGAGGAGCTCTAGGACCTCGAAGATGATCAAGATTGTAATTTACCTCTGGATCTGTTAAGAATGATGGAGCAAGAAGAAAAACAAATCCTGCCTCATTCAGACCCAGTGGAAGTTATTAATCTGGGAAATGAAGATGAAAAGAAAAAGGTAAAAATTGGGACAAGCATCTCCTTAGAAACCAAAAATGACCTTATTAAGCTACTTCAGGAGTTCCAAGACATCTTCACATGGTCTTACCAAGATATGCCTGGCCTAAGCACTGATATTGTGGTACACAAACTTCCTATAAAGGAATGCAAGCCTGTGCAGCAAAAGCTCCGAAGGATGAGACCAGATGTGTTATTAAAAATAAAGAAGAGGTCAATAAGCAATTTGACGCTGATTTCTCCAAGTACTTAAATACTCTGAATGGGTAGCTAACATAGTCCCTATTCCTAAAAAAGATGGGAAGTGCGCATGTGTGTGGACTATCGAGATTTAAATAAAGCTAGCCCAAAAGATAACTTCCCATTACCTCACATCGACACCTTAATCGATACACAGCAGGTCATTCCCTATTTCATTCATTGATGGTTTCTCTGGGTATAATCAGATAAGGATGGACCCTGAGGACATGATCAAAACCACGTTTGTCACACTGTGGGGAACATTTTGCTATAAGGTGATGCCTTTCGGACTCAAAAACGCAGGGGCAACTTATCAAAGGGCCATGGTGACCTTGTTTCATGACATGATGCATAACGAGATTGAAGTTTATGTCGACGATATGATTGCGAAATCCCAAACGGAGGAAGAGCATGTAAGAATCCTGAGAAAGTTGTTTGGGAGGCTAAGAAAATATCAATTAAAGCTAAACCCAACAAAGTGCACTTTCGGAGCCACGTCAGGGAACCTGTTGGGCTTTGTAGTCAGTAAAAAAGGGATTGAAATAAATCCAGATAAAGTCAAAGTCATATAGGAGCTACCACCACCCAGTACGCAAAAAGAAGTTCGAGGGTTTTTAGGAAGACTAAATTACATTGCTCGCTCGTTCATTTCACAGTTGATCGAGAAATGTGATCTTATATTTCGTCTGCTTATAAAGCGCAACCCAGGTGTATGGGACGATGAATGTCAGGAAACTTTTAACAAAGTCAAAGATTATTTATCTAGAGCTCTCATCTTGGTACCCCCAATTCCTACTAAATCGTTGATCCTGTACTTGGCGGTCTTTAAAATTCTATGGGGTGCGTATTAGGCCAACACGATGAATCTAGAAAGAAGGAAAGGGAGATATATTATCTCAGCAAGAAATTCACTCATTGTGAGACTCGATATTCGCCAATTGAAAAATTATGTTGTGCTCTAGTTTGGACCACGTGTAGATTAAGACAATACATGTTGTACCATACCACTTGGTTAATCTCAAAACTAGATCCTCTGAAATACATGATGGAGTCGGCTGCATTAAATGAGAGACTGGCTAGATGGTAAATCTTGCTTTCGGAGTTCGACATAGTGTATGTAAATCGAAAGGCGGTAAAAGGGAGTGCGGTAGCAGACTTCCTAACTAGCAGGGCTTTAGAGGATTATGAGCCAATAAACTTTGATTTCTCGAACGAGGATTTAATGTATGTTGCTACCACTAAAGAAGTAACCACAGTAGAACATCCTTGGAGATTAAATTTTGATGGAGCTTCAAATGCCACGAGTAATGGAGTTGGGACAGTCTTGGTATCACCAGAAGGAGACCACTACCCCTTCACCAGTACACTTGATTTTGATTACACAAATAACATGAAAAAAACGAAGCATGGATCATGAGAATCCGTGCGGCCATAGAACAGGGAATCAAATTTTTGGAGATATATGGGGACTCTGTACTTGTAACCTATCAACTCAAAGGAGAACGGGAAACAAGAGATTCTAAGATAGTTGATTACCGTAAATTGGTCCTCGAGTTAATCAAGGAGTTTGATGATGTCACATTCTATTATCTCTCACGAGAAGAAAACCAGATGGCTGATGCTCTTGCCACGTTGGCTTCAATGATTAAGGTGAATAGACCAGAAGATATGAAACTCATTCAAATGAGCATCTATGAGGCTCCAGCTAATTGTTATGATATCGAGGCAGAAGAAGAAGAAGAAAAGGATGACCGCTCATGGAACCAAGATATTCTTCAGTTTGTAAGAGATCGCAAGTACCCCAAGCAAGCTTCAGAAAATGAAAAGAGGACATTGAGAAAACTTGCCAATGAATATGTCCTAGACGGGGAAATCTTATACAAAAGGAGAAAAGATCAAGTGCTACTAAGATGTGTCGACACAGTTGAAGCTAAGAAGATCTTAGAAGAAGTTCATGAAGGCATTTGTGGGACACACGTCAATAGTTTCACAATAGCCAGGCAAGTAATGAGATTCGGGTATTACTGGTCTACTATGAAAGGCGATTGCATCAATTATGCTAAGAGGTACCATAAGTGTCAGATCTATGGAGACAAGATTCATGTACCTCCATCACACTTTTATGTCATGACTTCTCCTTGGCCATTTTCTATGTGGGGCATGGATGTCATTGGGCCAATTTCTCTAAAGGCTTTCAATGGTTATAGATTTATCTTCGTGGTTATCGACTACTTCACCAAATGGGTAGAAGTAGCTTCTTACGCCAATGTCATAAAGTCTGCGGTTAGTAAGTTCTTGAAAAAGGAAATCATTTACCGATATGGGATGCCAAAAAGGATCATATCTGATAATGCCTTGAATTTGAACAATAGCACGATAGTGAAAGTTTGCGAGCAATTCAAAATCAAGCATCACAACTCATCTCCCTATCGCCCAAAGATGAATGAAGCTGTGGAGGCAACTAATAAGAACATCAAGAAGATCGTTGTGAAAATGATTGAAACTTACAAAGACTGACACGAAAAACTACCATTTTCCCTCTTTGCCTATAGAAGTTCAGTCAGAACTTCTATTAGGGCAACATTGTTCTCGCTAACATATGGCATGGAAGCAGACACCTATCGAGGTCGAAATACCTTCTCTACGAGTCTTGACAGAATTACAGTTAGACGAGATAGAATGGATTCAGACTCGATATGATCAATTGAATTTAATCGAAGAAAAGAGATTAAGAGCTATCCGCCATGGTCAGATGTACCAGAAAAGAATGATGCGAGCTTACGACAAAAAGGTTCGCCCTAGAGAATTTCATGAGGGAGATCTAGTTTTGAAAAGATGCTTCCCATACATAAAGACTTCAGAGGCAAATGGATGTCCAATTGAGAAGGGTCTTATATGGTAAAGAAAGCTTTCTCAAGAGGAGCTCTCATTCTAAGAGAAATGGATGGCAAGGATCTGCACAACCCCGTCAATTCAGACTCGGTAAAAAATACCTCGCCTAAAAAAAAGGGATTGAGATGAAAACCCATAAAAGGGCGTCTCAATGCTAAAAAAAAGAAAAAAAAAATCAAGATGAAAATCCGCAAAGGGCATCTTGAACCAAAGGTTTTTAGTTAAAAACCCGCAGAGGGCTATTCAAAATTCAAAATGAAGAGGTGGGTATGAAGCAACTATCTAACAGGACGGAGAAACTTCACAGCTTGCAACATCAACAAGGCACTCTAAGTCTTCTAGACACATATCCGAGCTCAAAATATGATTCTCAGCAAGGCGGTGCAGGGAATCTCATTTTGCGATATCCAGGGAAACTAATTGTCTGTTGTTGTTATACTTAGGCAATTTTTGACTAATATTGCCTTTTTCGATCCTCTCTATTGAATAAAATTTTCAATAAATCATGACTTTATTTCTTTACAATTTTGTTTGAGCATTTTGCATCTAAAATAACAGATAATGAACTAATAAATCATATAAAGATCCATGCGTGTTACTCTGAAATTTCCTAAAAAGTATAGGGGTCCAAAACAGGACTATCAATTAGGAAACAAACTTGAAAACAAGCAGTTCAAGATCAACCTAGAAGAAGACAGGGCAACACATCAACGATAGAGTTTGGACAGGCAATAGACCATGCCAACCTGAATAATAATAAATGAATCTGACATTCATCATGCACATTCATGTAGTTAGGAGCATTTGATTCATTCTAATCATGACTTTCTAATTTAGGCCTACATAGAGGTCCATAGAAGCACACTTTACAGGTCACATCCCCGCAAAATGGTGAGATGAATCAAGGAAACTTCGAGTATTGAAGGAAAAGGTTGAGACCACAAAGGCGAAGTTGAAAAGGAGCAGGACTCCAATACCTTACCCTGATCATGGGGTAGATTGCGATTATCCAAAACAATGATGCGGTCATCTTCCTGATGAGATACTGAGAAGTAGACCAAATCAATGAAACCAAGCTCAAAGTGAGCAAATCTTCGAACCCCAGCTTCCTGATAATACGAGAAGTAGGTTGAAGCAATAAAATAGTTAGCTTCCTCATAAGATACTGAGAAGTGAATGAAATTCGTCTTCCTGATGAGATACAGAGAAGCGGATTGAAACAAGTGAGGTGGTCATCTTCCTGATGAGATACAGAGAAGTATACCAACTCAAGGCTCGATGTGAACGAATCTTCGAACCCCAGCTTCCTGATAAGATATTGAGAAGTAGGTCGAAGCAATAAAGCGGTTAACTTCCTGATGAGATACTGAGAAGTAGACCAAATCAAAGAAGCCAAGGCTCAAAGTGAGCGAAACTTCGAACCCCAGCTTCCTGATGAGATACTGAGAAGCAAGTCAAAGCAATAAAATGGTTAGCTTCCTGATGAGATACTGAGAAGTGGACCAAATTCATCTTCCTGATGAAATACAGAGAAGTGGATCGAAATAAAAATGTGATCATCTTCTTGATGAGATACTGAGAAGTAGACCAAATCAACGAAACTAGGCTCAAAGTGAGCAAATCTTCGAACCCCAACTTCCTGATGAGATACTGAGAAGCAGGTCAAAGCAATAAAGCGGTTACCTTCCTGATGAGATACTGAGAAGTGGACCAAATTCGTCTTCCTGATGAGATACAGAGAAGCGGATTGAAACAAGTGATGCGGTCGTCTTCCTGATGAGATATTCAGAAGTAGACCAAATCAATGAAACCAGGCTCAAAGTGAGCAAACCTTCGAACCCCAGCTTCTTAATGAGATACTAAGAAGTAAGTCGAAGCAATAAAGCGGTTACCTTTCTGATGAGATACTGAGAAGTGGACCAAATTCGTGGATTGAAACAAGTGATGCGGTCGTCTTCCTGATAAAATACTGAGAAGTAGACCAAATCAATGAAACCAAGCTCAAAGCAAGTAAACCTTCGAACCCCAGCGTCCTGATGAGATACTGAGAAGCAGGTCGAAGCAATAAAGCAGTTACCTTCCTGATGAGATACAAAGAAGTGAACCAGATCCGTTTTCCTGATGAGACAAAGAGAAGTGGATCAAAACAAGTGATGCGGTCATCTTCCTGATGAGATACTGAGAAGTAGACCAAATCAATAACACCAAACCACTTGCGAGCGAATCGAATGAAGCTACAATAGCAAATTTTGTCTTTTTGAAATTGCCTTAGGGCAAGATGGAATCACAACGCCGAAGGTAGAGAAGCAGATGTGGCAAGGTTGAACGACCGATGAAGGGAAGGGCGGACCAGTTGAAGAAAGAGCGTCGATGAAATGGAACTTGACAAAATTGGGCTTTCTTTTGGTCTTTGCTCCGTTCCTGTTACACAGCAACGAGCAAAGAGGGGCAGCTGTTGAAGCCCAATTTTAATCGGGCTTAAACTAAATCTTTTTAAATTTATTTTAAGATTAAATTTGTTTTAAATTTAAATTTAAATTAAGTTTAAATTTACTTTTAAATTTAAAATTATTTTTAAATTTAAAATTCATAAAATTCCAAATTCCAAACCAAAGTTCAGGTATAAATCCAAAACAATTACAAAGCCCAATTATCCAAACAAGCCTGATTACCCTTAACCCAATTACAAATTTTGAGCCCACCTAAACCTTAAACCTTCCTGCCTCCACTTGTATCACCACCTCCATCTCAACCTCTCAAAGCACGCCACGTCAGCAATCAAGTTGCACCACCAGCAACTTGCCTCTGCACCGCCCCTCTACACTAGCTACCACTGCCGAACCTGCAAAGAAGAATTGGCAGCAATTTAATGGCAAGAAACAAATTGTAATGATTGTAATTTAAGCTTTAAAAGCTTATTCAAACACTTGTAATAGGGGTTACTGACCCTAGATTGAATATTCAAAGTTAATACACATTCAAAAAATTCTGAAAATCAACATAGAGGCAACAAGCATTTGCAAATAAAAAATACGAGCAGTTAATAGCAAGCAGAGGTACTCGAATAGCCACACCAAGCTACAGAAATAAAGTCAAGTAAGATTCACAGCTCCTAGGCATTAAATTGTCCAGGTATTTTCAATACATGTTTATTATCATTTATGATTTAAAGTTTTAACCTAATCAGTTTCCAAATATACATTAATACATATTAAATACTTCACTGTCTTTTTTATTTTCAAAACGCATTAAATATAAAAACATTAATAATATTGGAAATAATAATATACTATTAATAATATTATTAATGTTAAATAATATTAATAAAAAGAAATAATCCGAAAGGTCTCACCCCTTTTCTGATCTGACTCTGCCGTCGAAGTCCTAAACGGAGGCCTTCGAGCCGACGTTGATCTTGCAGTACCGGACATCGCCTTTGTGGATCCGAACACAGAAAATCAAGAAATATATCAGTGCAAAAAATAAACTCAAATATTATAGAAACAGAACCTAAAAAAAGGGGTAATCAAGATCAAAAACTGGATTTAGTTTTGAAAACAGATGATTTGGTCTCGATTTGAATTTTTTTTTAAAAAAAAGGAAAAACAAAAAACCTTCACTTTCTTAAAGATCTAGGCTAGATCGGTTTGATCTAGACCTAGATCTATCTTTAAAACACGAAAAATAACAAAAAATGGAAGCTTTTACCTTTAAGACGCCGTGGGCGACGGCGCGTGGTGGCGGTACGACACCGGAGGACAATGGACGGCGACGGAAGCTCGACGGAGTGGCGGCCGAACGTGGACAGAGGATGGACGAATATAGACCCTCAAAGGGGCTTTATATAGACCCTCAAAACGACGTCGTTTTGAGTCCAACCCGTTTTCAGACCCGACACGGCTCAAGGATTCGCGTGTTTTTGTTTAATGGTATATTTATGCATTTGGTCCTTCCCTTTTTTTTTAAATTTCCAATCAGGTCCTTTCATACTTTTAATTAATTGTAAATTTGCCTAATAATTTTCATTCTTTTTCAATTTGATCCTTTAATTCCCTAGAAGCCTGAGAGCCTACCACGTGTCTCACTTTTGGTATATTTATGCAAATAATCCCTTCTATTTTTTATTTGTTTTAATTTCATCCATAAAGCAAGTTTTGTTTTATTTTAAATTGGCCCATTAATTTTAAATGGTTTTGCAAATTAGTCCTTTGACTTCAGAATGCTTGAGAAGCTACCACGTGTCACCTTTTTTTCGTTTTATTTCCCAAAAGATCCCTGAACTGTTCAGAAACCATATTTTGACCCCCAAACTTTCCAAAAATTCCATTTTTGACCCCAAACTTTCCAAAAATTACCATTTTATCCTCGAATTTCCAAAAATTTCAATTTTCACCCCGAACTTCCAAAAATTACCATTTTACCCTTAAACTTCCATAAAATCTCATTTTGACCCCAAACTTTCAAAAATTACGATCTTACCCTCAAACTTCCAAAAATTACCATTTACTCCCGAACTTCCAAAAATATCATTTTTGACCTTGAATTTTTCGAAAATTACAGTTTTACCCTCGAAGTGTCTAAGATTATCGTTTTACCCTCGAACATCCGAAAATTACCATTTTCGCCCTCGAGTGTCTAAAAATTATCATTTTAACCCAGGGTATCCAAAAATCGTATTTTTAATCTCGTTTGCTTTGCTTTTTCTTTCTCTCCAATATTTATATTTAGTCTTTAATTATTTCGTACTTCGTAGTCTCTTATTTTTTGATTCTCGTGTATGTAATTACTTGTTTAGCTATTTTCTTTGCATGTAATCTTCATTATTAATTGTTCATATTTCTCATATTTGTTTCAAAATTATTTTTTTCATAAATCTTTAAAATCGAGGCAATGTCCTTTTCGTGTGGAAACTTCGAGAAATTATGCCTTAACGTGTCGGGTGTAATTTTTCGTATACTTCATACGAATCAAATATCCTTTTCCAAGTTTTTCAAATGCCTTTTAATTTCAAAATTCCGAGAATGTCGTGCCCTAATGTGTTGGTCACGACTTCATTTCTCCGCGAAAGTCGAAATAAACAAGCATTCTTTCTCCAAATCTTTTTAAGTCATGTGTCCGAGGATCATATTTTAAACTCAATACGAAATTTCGAGTTCTCAAAATATAAATATATACAAATAATTTCAAAACAAAAACGAGGCAATGTCCGTTCGTGTGAAAACTTCAAAAAATATGCCCTAACGTGCTGGGTGTGACTTCGTATAATTCACGCGATCGAATATCCTCTTTAAAGTCTTTCAAAACGTCCTTCAATTTTGAAAATCCGAGAAGGTAGTGCCCTAACGTGTTGGACACGACTTCCAGTTCTCCTAGAAATTCGAAACACACGGACGATTTTCCTCAAATAGGACTTTCTTTGAAATCATGCAAAGTTTTCTAAAAATAAAGATCGTATTTTAAGTTTTATTCGAGTTTTCAAATGTTTAATAAACTAAGACCCGAAAATAATTAATGTGGTACCAATTTTGTGCGTGTGAGGGTGCTAATCCTTCCTCATACGTAACTGACTCCCGAACCCATTTTCTAGATTTTGAAGACCAACATATTTTAAAAACGGATTTTTTAACGTTTTGTGGTGATCCAATCATACCATATAAAAAGATTGGTGGCGACTCTCATTTTTTGACTTTTTAAAATATTGTTCGAGACTTGTTTGTTTTCCCCTAAAAATAAACGTATTGACATTTTCATTTTTAATATTTTATTTATTTTATTATTTTTCTTAATTGTTAATTTATAGTTTTAAATTTTCAAGAAGATTCAATTGTTCGATTCTACAAATTGAATTCAATATTGTAATCCAATATGGCTTTTGAATTCAAGTAAATTCGGTTTGAATTATTATTTTTTGATATAATCTTTTTGAAGAAGACTAAATCTTTTTAAAGCTTACGATTACTTTTTTAAAGAATGTCATCTTCAAGTTTTGAATTTACTATCTCTCTTTGAAAATGCAATATATCTTACCATTCCATGCACTCAACCCTTGTTGGTACCCAAATTAAAATTTTAATAACAAAATTATTATTTTTATTTAAAATTAATTGTAAAAGTACTATATTATATTTTAATAGTAAAATGAGCAAGGGTCAAGAAAGATTGTTATATTTCAATTTCATCTTAATTTTAGTCCTAATAATGTTATTTTTTATTTTGCTAATAAAGTCTCGATTGTGTCTATAAAGTTGAGATCTTAAAATCCTAAGTATTCAAGTTTGAGTCTGAATTGTATAGTGATATGAATATGTTGGGGATCGACCCAATTAAGTAACAAATAAGTAAAAATAGCAGAAGAAATTGAGAAATTGAACACACAAATTTAACATGAAAAACCTTCTCTGAAGAGGATAAAAAACCACGGGCAAAGATAATTTTACTATAGTGGCAAAAGAATAAAGAGTACAAAAGATAGAGATAAAAACTAAACCCCGAAACTCGAAAATAAAGAACCCTCAAAACGTAAACACAAAATTCTCTAAAAGTGTTATGATTTGTAATCTTTAATGTGTGTTTTTCTAAGGTTGTAAAAAAGTCTATTTATAGGCTAAATTCGTAGGTCAAATAATAATAAAATAATCTAAACTAATTAGAGTTTGACTGAAACAAATAAACAAAGTTTAATTGGAAGATTATTTCTCAAATTTAATTGAAACATGTGGCATACTCAACAAATCTCCACATTGACTTGTATTTCCACAACGCCATCTTTGGCAAGCCTGCCACGAGCCTATCTTGAACTATGCAGGGAATTAATTGAGTCAAATTTGTGCTTAGAAGCTGAAAGGCTTCTAGCCTTCGACTTGTGCACTGCCAAATCAAAACTAACCCGAGTCTGATTTTCACGAGCATAGTGCCTAACTTTCAAATCCTGCATCCAAAAGAGAACCTCTCTTCAACGAAATGGTCATACATTTTCCCTCCTATGACCAAGTTGCCTACGCTTCAAACAAGTTGACTTTCAACTCCATAACAAATAAGGGACGTCCGATTTCACCGGTCATTATAGAACCTTCCAAAATATAATGATTTTCGATCCTTTTACCTTATAACAAAACGAGAGTCCCACAAGACACCTTACTGTCACTCGACTCGATGTTAATCCTACAACATTTCAAGTCTAAAATACTCAATGAGATGAGATTCTTTCGTTAATTAGGTACATACCTTACATCTAATAGTATCCTAATCGTCCCATTGAGCATCCTAATTTTAATAGTAAACATACCAATTACTTTACTAGATGAATCGTTTCTCATGCGCACAACTCCACCTTCAACTAAACTGTATGTGGAGCACCATTTTTTGTTGGGATACATGTGGAAAGAACACCCTGAATCTAGGATCCACTCGAATGTAAGCTCAGAGTTTTTGCTCATTGATACTAACAAGAAATTATCACCCCTTTTATCGGCCAAATTAACACCAACTACATCTTCCTCGTTGCTCTTAACAGCCATTTTTTTCGTAGTTTACAGCAATCTACTTTAACATGACCTAACTTCTTACAATAACGACACCTTTTGTCTTACCTCTTTGATGCTACCAAAACAGAAGCTTGCTTATTTGTCTTGCTATCTGAACCAAACTCATTTTCGAGTTTGTCTTTACTCAACTAATGACCCTTCACATCCTCGAACGAGAATTTGTCTCTATCATAAATTAGGTTCTCCTTGAAAGACTTGTATGAAGGGGGTAAATAACATAATAATAACATAGCCTGATTTTCATCGTCAATCTGAACATTAATATTATTTAAATCATTTAAAAGGGTAATAAATTGATTGATATGATCTTTAAGAAGCTCACTTTCGTTCATGCAAAATGTAAATAGACGTTGTTTCAACACTAAACGGTTAGCAAGAGACTAAGTCGCATAAAAAGTTTCTAACCTTTTTCACAAGGCTGATGATGTCTTCTCCATCAACACCTCCTGCAATACCCTATTCGTGAGGCATAATTGAATTGCAGACAAGACATTTTCATCAAGCACTTCCCATTTTAACTGATCTAGATTCTCGAATTTTTTCTCGGTAATGACTTTTTTCAGACCAATCTGAACTAGAACTATCATCATCCGAACTTGCCACAAATTAAATTTGTGACACCATCAAACTTATCAATGTCAAATCTTATTGTTGTCATCTCTGAACGGGCTGATCTACGAAAATTAAATTAGCTCTGATACCACTTGTTGGAGATCGACTCAATTAAGCAACGAATAAGTAAAAATAGCGGGAGAAATTAAGAAATTGAATACACAAATTTAACATGAAAAAACTTCTCCGAAGAAGATAAAAAAACCACGAGAAAAAATATTTTACTATAATGGTAAAAGAATAAATAATATAAAAGATGGAGATAAAAACTAAACCCCGAAACTTAAAAACAAAGAACCCTCAAAACGTAAACATAAAATTCTTCAACAATGTTATGAGTTCTAATATTTAATGTGTGTTTTTTTAAGATTGTAAAAGAGTCTATTTATTGGCTAAATTCGTAGGTCAAATAATAATATAATAATTTAAATTAATCAGAATTTGACTAAAATAAATAAACAGAGTTTAACTGAAAGGTTATTTCTCAAATTTGACTGAAATATGAGTCATTCTCAACAGAATGCATTTCATTTGTAATTATCAATTAATATGATTGTACTTGTAGACCTTCTCAAAAAGTCAATATTTAAAAAATAATAAAACATGGAAATCAAGATATGATTAACTCAATAAGCTCCCAAAGAACAAAGTTTTAGAATAGCAAACATACTAGATAGTGCGATATTAGGGTGAAAGAAAAAAATGAAATATAAACCCCTTTAAAATTGAAAAAGTTTAACATTTTTTTAAGATTCAAAATTCAAACTTTAATATTGAATTTTTAAGTTTTTTTAAAAAATAAAATTATATAAATTATTAAAAACACAAAAACTCTTGGAGTAATATTCATTATTTTAATAGAAAAGGTATTTAAAATTTTTTCCAATTAAATTCGTGTTGGGTTAATTATGCATCAATTTAATTAAAAGTATTATCTTAGCAATAGATTTGGGAAATTCTTGATATTCGTGAAAAAATTTATGTAAAAAGTGTATATTAATAAAAAATTGCATAACAATCAAATAAATGTTTAATTGAAATGGTAAAATTAAAATTTTAGACATAATGTTGTTTTAGGTTCAAATTTCACGATGAGTGAGTATATTTATAGATATATTCTAATTTAATTTGATTTTTATATATTTTATATAAAATATAAAAAGATAAAAATAATCTAATATCGATATTTATTCTTTTGTATAAAAAATGATTCTTGATAATTTTTTATATCAATTCAATTAAAATTTTAAATAATAAAATAAATAATAAAACGAAATAAAACAAAGATTGGTCAAATAAATTTTATTGATCGTTCTTTAATAATTGAGGGTTATGATTAGGGAAAATATTAAAAAAATACATGATAATTTTTTAAAATTACTTATAAAATAAAAAAATACACTATCAAATATTAACCCTATAAATTATTGTACTTTGATAAGGAAAAAAAGGGGTTATGACTTATTGTTAGATGACAACTAATAAAATATTTATTGATTAATAAAAGAATTAATGATCTATTCAACTGGTTTCATTCATCTAATCTGAATTTATTAAAATATTTAAAATTATTGTCAATATGTTATGTTAAAAATTTAATATAAATGAACTTGTGTATTGGTTGTATGGTCAAGGGTGTTTATTATTCCAAATGTGATTTGAGTTCGAGTTGCATCAGTCGTGTTGTTGTTAGGACTTTGCCTCCCTTAGTAATTCACCAAAAAAAAATTAATACAAATGTGAATCCTTTGTGTTGGCTTGATGACAAGGGTGTTCACCGTTCTAAATGTGATTTATGTTTGAATCGTATTGTTGTTAAGGTTTTGTCTTTGTTTTATAAATTATAAAAAAAATACAAATGTAATAGATTTATAATATTTTTTTTCAAAATAAATAAATGAATAATTGTATTAATTACAAAATATTTCATATCTCTTAAATACCTAGAATAGTATTCTCAAGCACTGTGAGGTGGTATACTTGCTTAATTTAGCGGGGTGCTCAAGTTATTAATAATAATAATAATAATAATAATAATAATAATAATAATAACAATAACATACCAACTTATTGAATATTAGATTATGAAAACATATTTTCATAATTTTTAATCGAATTAATGTTTAATTAATTCGTGACATTAATTGAATCAGAGATTTTATTAATGATATAGATAATATAGACATAATGAAAGTAAAAAGTATACATGATAAAATTAAGATGTATTAAAATATTAAAATAATATTTTAATTGAGTTTTATCATATGTATATTTTTATTAATTTTTTGAAATAAAAAATTAAAGTATTCTCAAATAATATTATTTTGTCTTAATTATTAAAAAATATTTTTTATAATTTCTCTAATCTAATCGATGATCCGATTAAAAGTCACATTAATACATAAATTTAAATAATAATATATAAGATTAGTATGGAAATTTTTAAAAGTATACACATAAAAAATTATTTAATTCTACAATTAGATAAATAGCATCAACAAATATATTAATTATTTATATCATAATAGAATATCAATCAATTAAAACATCACATCAAAGTCCATGTCAACAAATATATATGTGTGATTCTATCGTTATGATTTAACAAAATTATAATGATGGAGATCAAAATAACCTGGCTTTTCAAAGCTGTACCCTAACATTAGGACATTATTATTGAATGGAGATCAGCAATGTTCAACTATGAATCTAAGAGCTACTTCAATTATAGATCAATCCTCCTCCTGCATATCATATGATAGGGTAAAAGTATTAAGGTAATTGTTTTAAGAGTTAAATTAGATTTTGTTTTTTTATTTAGAAAATGTGTAAATTAATTATTGTGTGTTAAATTAAGGAGTTAATTAATTTTTCTGTTAAAAATTTCATTCAATCTCTACTATTAAAAATTGATGTGATTTATAGAATAATCAGACAATTACACTTGTCGTGCTATGTATACCTCATATTGATGTACAAGATCCGTTTTTAATAATATAAATAAATGGAATTTATAATAAAAAGACTAATTTTTTCTTTTATCTAACGTACATTAACTAATTTATCCGTTTTATAGTAAAAGAGTAAAAAATAATTGACTCCTAGTACAAAAACCTCTATAGTACTTTTATATTATATATATTATAAGGTTATATCAAAAATTGAAATGAATAAGCATATTTATATTATAGTTTCTTTTTAACTATGGCACACCTCATTTGAAACACTTATTTTCAATTTGGATAAAATACTTTTTTACTCTTAAAATACTTTTTTACTCTTTGTCTTTTAAATTATATTAAATAATTAACTTTAAACATAACTTAATTATTATAGGTATATTACAATTTCTAAAACTCTTTTTTAAATTAATCTTATTTTTAATTTTTAAATAAAAGTATTAACTTTTATTGTTAACCATAATTTTTTTCTAATTTAATTTTTTTGTTAGTACAAATTTTATGATAAAACATTGACATATCTATTTACTATAATCACTTTAATATATATATATATATATTTGATATAATGCCTAAAACTACTCATAATCTCTCTCAACCCTTAAACACGAGGATAAATGTGATTCAGCGCAATCGAACCCACGTTCTCCTACACTAATAATAATGTCAATGTCAATAAGCTAAGTTAGACGGCAAAAAAAAAACCTACAGCCGGCAAAAAAGCATACAAATTTTTATGTTGAGATGAAATTTACATTATTTTTTTCTTTTTAAAAATAATTACATTAACAAACACTATTAGCCAATGCATCATACGAGTATGCAAACTAGTTATTGTTATACCCCCACCAATGGGGGACACGTGGTAGCATAGAAGGCTACCTGAGGAGCACACTCCACCCATTACAGATCAAGAGACCACTAGAAGCTTCACTTCCCGAGTCAACCACCCAATCAGATGAGAGGTAGCTATTCAAGCAAGTTAGCCACTTGGCCCTCGGAATGTGCCACCGCTCGTTCCTCCAAGCACATGGCTTCTGCTTAGAACGTGATCCTTTTGATCACCAAACCCCATATGGGTTCAACTACTTCATACCTTCAATCGAAAGGAATGACAGAATTTGTCTCATTATAGACATCCTCACCCCATCGAAGACATCTGCCCCACGCATTCCATAATGATGGCTTGATTGCGAGTCCACCACGTTAATACTACCTAACACCGGACCTTGCCTATAAATAGTCCCCAAGACGATGGAGAAAGGATCGACTTTCAACTCATTTACTTACACTCTGTTAATTTACTTTTAGCTTCCACCTCCACCATATTCACTCTCTCTACTCTCTGACTCTTTGCTTAGAAAGGGTGAATTAGCCTTCGTCAGCACCACCACATTCTCCTATGTGTGTAACATCTAGAGATCGAGCTCGAATGTTTTAGCCTTGTAAGTGAGGGTTCACTAGTGTTTTGACGAACAAGGGGTTTGCCAGTACTTTGACGAACTGGGGGGTTCGCCAAAAGAGTATCAACAAGGAGTTCGCTAGTGATTTATCGCAACAGTATACGCTAAGAGATTGCCAATTGGGCTTGCTAGTTTGTTTGGCGAGTTGGTGTTTGCCAGTATGTTTGGCAAGCTAGGGTTCGCCAATTAAGTTGCGAACTGAGGTTCTCCAGTCAAATTTGAGTTAAATTAAGATGAGGAAATAGAGATATGGTGTATCTAGGATACTTTTCATGCAAGTAACACATTTTTTAAGTCAGGGTATCCTAAGATTTTCATGACACTTAGGTATATAAATACGACTCTTATTCCATGAGAATTCTCTCATCGAATATTCTATCGTTAAGTCTTTATTCTGAATCAAGTTTGTAGCACTCAGGGTAAGTTTCTGCCCTGTTAGGTGATTGTCCAAAAAGCTAGGTTTGCTTGCATGTGTGAATTCTGTAAGTTTTGTTTGTTTAAGTAATCTGTGTGTTTATATATGTTCCAAACCAAGTTCATCTACCAGTAAGGATAAAGGAAAATCCAAGCTTGTTTAATTCTCAATTTTTCGGTGAGTGGTTAAGAATTTCCATAAGTGTGCTAATTAAAATTGTTTTTCAATATGAAAGCTCAGGGTTCGTAAGTTGTGTGCGCACTGTTATGTTTTTCAAGAATGTTGTTTTTAAACTAAGTTCCAAGAGTAAGTTTTTTTACAAAACTCTATTTTAAAGTTCTAAGACTCTGTTTTCAATATATGTTTTTAAGTTATGTTTTAAAGTTAAGTTTTATACGAGCTCCTAAGTGAGCCAATGTTTTAAGTACGTTTTTTTAATGTACGGTTTTATAAACTGTGTTTTTATGAGCTGTTGTGTGAGCTCTATACAAGTGTTTTCAAGCAGGCTCTCTATGCGAGCTCTTTGTGATAAGTTAGTCAATGGTTTAGCAACACTAGCTTCCTAAGGCCTATTACAAATTTAGAAGAGAAATTGGGGAAGGTCAGGATTGGGGCATAACACACAACTTGCTTCAGCTTGTCAAAAGAAACACTAGCTTCCTAAAGCCAAGACCATTCACCTTTCTTCAACAAGTTAGTTAGTGGTTTAGTAATAATCTCATACAACTTAACAAAATGTATGTAATAACTTAAGAGCCGAAAACAACCTCTTATCTCCTTTACAGAAGTAGGAATAAGCCAATTAAGCACACAATAAACTTTTGACATATCCATATATGCCTTCCCTTGTGAAATAATGTGGCCAATATATTCAATTTTAGTAGCCCCAAAGTTACACAATTTTTTTTTTGGAAAACAGACAATGTTGTCTTAAAAGGCCAATAGTCACCCTTAGATGATGTAAGTGAGTGTCCTAATTGTTTAAATAGACTAAGGTATCATCAAAAATTACTAAGACTAACTTCCTTAAAAGCTTTTTAAACATCGATATCATAAAGGCGTAGAAGCTAGAGTGAGCATTTGGCAAACCGAAAGGTATGAAAAGAAACTCATAGTGCCCCTCATGGGTCTTAAATGTTGTTTTACGAATATTAGGCTCCCATAGCCTGATTTGATGATAGCTAGACCTAAGGTCCAATTTAAATAAATAAGCAACTTGTCCCAATCCATCCAATAATTCTTTAATATCAAGGATGGGAAATTTACCTGTCACGGTAATCTGGCTCAGTTGCTTATAATCCCCACAAAGTAGTCATCTTTCTTTTTTACCATGATTATTAAGGAAGCAAATGAACTATTATTGAAGTGATTGCGGGTTCGACATTTAGGCCGAATGCCAAGCTTCCTTTGTCCACAACTGTTGGGCCACGAATTGATGAATTAACAAAGAATGATCCAATTGACCTTCCTCTTAGGCCAATGACGTGGGCTAGAGCTAAGAGGCTTAACGACCCACTTGTGGGATTAATCTAGAAAATTGAGGCCGAATGCCAAGCTGCCTTTGTCCATAACCATTGGGCCGCGAATTGATGAATTAACAAAGAATAATCCAATTCAGCTTCCTCTTGTGCTAATGGCGTGGACTAGAGCTAAAAGGCTTAACGAGCCACTTTTAGAATTAATCTAGCAAATCGAGGCCTAATATTACAAGTCCAAGTTGTATTGGGCCCCTAAAAATATTCCAAGCCCATGCAACATTTTACATGTGGGCTTTAAGGCTTAAAACGTCCATTAATATATTCAATTATTTTTCGCAACTTTTAATGCTATTTTATGTCTTATTATTACATCATTTTAATATGTCTTAAATTATATTAAGGTGTCATTACTATGTGTCCTGTTTAGTACATTTTAATTATTATATTTATGATGTCCTAATGCATGTTTAACGTATCATAGGAGATTAAATGACCGGCCACCCTTTTCAAGGGACTAAATGATTGTTCATTTTTGCCAAATAATCAAGGATGTTCACACCTTAAGTGGTTGTTCGGTTCAACTTGAAAAAGTTTCTATTCGTCCAAGCATTGCTTCTTAAATGCACCGTCCAAATTGGTAGCTTAATAAGGCCCTTGAGAAGTATTCTAGTAGTTGTCTTTTGGTCATTTCCATGCACATTTAGTGCTACCATCCAACAAAGGATCTAAATGTGTCTTTTGAAGATTTCTTAACTCTTAAGGATTCATGTACTCTTCTATAATGCCATAAATGCAGCCACCACCATTAAATCCAAGTGCATGGATGATAAAGGGAGCTTGAACACGGCTAGTCACACATTTCTTGAATATTTTAAGAATATGAACTTAAGTTAATGGCCTTTTAAAATTCATGTATTTTCATTTATGGCCGAATGTGTCTAATTGTCTACCTAGGCCTATAAATTTTGACTTAAGGCAATTGTGAAAGGTTGTTCATCCAACTTTGAAATCAATTTGAGTTAAACTCTTTTTTCTTTTCAAAACTTAATCGTACTTATCAACTTACCTTCTTGTGGTGTTCAATAACCTATCTTATCACTTCCCGAAGTGTGGCGATCACCTTATATCGTTGGTTCCTATCTCCTTTATAGATAGTGGGTCACGATCTTTCTATCCAAACTAAACTGTTAAACTTAACTTCACTTTTTGGAAATCGGGTCACATTGATATATAGCGTTGGTTCATTTCTAGGATGAGTTTGTTTATCCTAAAAAGGCTCAATTTCTATCCATCCTGTTATTTCATTCTTTATCCTAAAATATACCAAGTTCTAAACGTAATCAATCCAATTTTTTGAGCAAGCACCTATTTAGACAATTGGGAATTCAAATCATGAATCAAGTTCCAAACTCGTAACCGGGTTCACTTCAATTGGAATTAAAGCTACGAAAATCTAAATCATGTACATTTTTGTTATCCAAGGTTTCGAAAAAAATCAAAAAAAATTGTGAAAAAAAAGGAAAAGACGATTTAGGATTTGTAAAAAAAAAAGAATTTAGGAAACCTTCTATAAAAAATTTACCTGACTCTTGTCTTTAAGCTTATTTACATCTTTTTGTGAAATTTGATGATAGAAAAAAAAATTCTGATCCAGAATTTTCATTTTACCCATATACCCAAAATAACCTCTAATCATCGTCTTGAGCCTTTTGAAACTATTTCTACCATTCTACGTCACAACATTTTTGAGTTCTTTATTTTGTTCCCATAGTTCGATTAGAACCGAGAAAAAACTCTTGAGAGGTAAAAGGCACGAGTGCGTGATATTATTTGAGTGGAAAAAGCTGAATTTGTGTGTAAACACGAGTGGAGCGACTTTTCCTTCCAAGTGCTCTTCGCGAGGTTTGTTTGGTAAGGTACACATCTTTGCTCAAATTAAATTCTACTATTTTAAATCATGATGCAAGAAAACTTTGTTTCAAGAAAGTCCCTAAATGTTCAAACCAAGGGCAATGAATTACAATGTGAAAACCTATTTCAAACTCATTGTCATGTACAAGACAAGGTTTGTTGTTTGATTATTGATGGTGGGAGTTATACTAACATTGCGAGTACAACTATAGTGGAGAAATTTCATTTGCCTGCAATGAAGCATCCTCAACTGTACAACCTGCAATGGTTGAACGAAAGTGGTGAAGTGAATGTCACCAAACAAATGATGGTATCCTTCGCAATCGGCAAATACAAAGATGCAGTACTTTGTGATGTTATCTTGATGAAGCTTGCCATATCCTTCTTGGGTGTCCATGGCAATTTGATCGACGAGTCCTTTATGATGGTCATGCTAATCGATACGTGTTCGAGTGTCAAAACCAGAAAATTACCTTGGCGTTATTGACTTTGGACCAAATTCGAGAAGACTAAACAAAGATGATGAGATTGAGAGAAAAAGAAAGTAAAAATAAAGAGAAAAAGAGAAAAAAAATGAAAAATAAATCGAGAAAGAGAGTGAACAGTAAAGTAAGGAAGAAAAGATAAATGAAAAAGAAAAAGAGAATGAAAAGTGTGTGAAACAAAAAGAGAGAAAAGAAACTCAAAAGAGAGAGAGACTAGAAAAGTTGTAACGACCGGGCAACCCATACTTGTACTTTTGTACAAGGAATTATATTTTAACACTAACGAAATTGACGAAACCTTACCTGTTTCTATTTGGGCTCTTTTGCAGGAATTTGAAGATTTTTTCCTGAAGATG
This sequence comes from Gossypioides kirkii, assembly GCA_005610355.1. NCBI lineage: Eukaryota > Viridiplantae > Streptophyta > Magnoliopsida > Malvales > Malvaceae > Gossypioides > Gossypioides kirkii. The sequence continues at coordinate 22,722,040 of CP032248.1, forward strand.
TTCCTAAAGGGCTACCGCCATTAAGGGACATGGAACATCAAATCAACTTCATATAGGGGGTCACCATTCCAAATCAACCAGCGTATTAGAGTAACCAGGAGGAGACTAAAAAACTGCAAAAACAAGTAAGTGAACACATAGAGAAGTGATATGTACGGGAAATTCTCCGCCCTTGTGTAGTTCCTGTCTTACTTGTACCCAAGAAGGATGGAACTTGGCATATGTGTGTGGACTGTCACGACATCAATAAAATTACTATTAAGTATCGTCACCCTATCCCTCAACTTGACAATCTTTTAGATGAGTTGTGCGATGCAAATTTGTTTACAAAGACTGATCTGAAGAGTAGTTACCACCAAATTCATATGTGAGAAGGTGACAAGTGGAAAACAGTATTCAAAACTAAATACGACCTATATGAGTGGTTAGTCATGCCTTTTGGCTTAACCAACGTGCCGAGCATGTTCATAAGGTTAATGAATCATGTGTTGCAAAATTTTATTAGAAAATTTTATGTGGTATATTTTGATGACATTTTAATTTATAGTTTCAATCTTAATGAACATGTTGGACATTTAAGGTCTATTTTGGAAGTCTTGCGAAAGGAAAAACTATTCACTAATCTTAAGAAATGTTCCTTTTACACTGATAATTTTTTTTTCTTAGGATTTATGGTGAGTACAAAGAGGCTTGAAGTTCATCAAGAAAAGGTAAGTACCATTAAAGGTTGGCCACGATCGACAAGTGTAAGTGATGTAAGAAGTTTTCATGGTTTGACTAGTTTTTATTGTAGATTTGTTAAAGATTTTAGTACTTTAGCCGCTCCGTTAACTGAAGTAATTAAGAAAAATATGGGTTTCCATTGAGGGACGAACAAGAAAGGGAATTTAATTTGATTAAAGAGAGGTTAACTAATGCCCCATTACTTGCTTTACTTGATTTTTCTTAAACTTTTGAGGTTGAGTGTGATGCTTTAGGTTTTGGAATTGGAGTTGTGTTGATGCAAGATGGACATCCCATTGCCTATTTCAGCGAAAAACTGAGCGGGATTGCTTTGAACTACCCCACGTACGACAAGGAGATGTATGTGTTGATAAGTGCTTTTGAGACCTTTCAACATTACCTTTGACCAAAGGAATTTGTTATCCACACGGATCACGAGTCTTTGAAGCATCTAAATAGCCACAATAAGATGAACAAACGTCATGTGAGAGAGTAGAATTTTTTGAAACTTTTCCTTATGTTATCAAGTGTAAACAAGGGAAGGAAAATATTATGGCCAATGCCTTGTCTCGTAGGTATACTCTTCTATCGTCTATAAATTCAAAACTTCTTGGATTTGAGTACATAAAAGATTTATATCCTGAAGATACTGATTTTGGAAACGTGTTTAAGGCATGTGAGAAAAAATCTTTTGAAATTTTTTTAGGCATGATGATTACTTGTTTAGAGAAAATAAATTATGTGTACCCAAAGGATCCATGTGTGAATTATTGATTACAAAATCCCACGTAAGAGGTTTAATGGGACATTTTGGCATTTCTAAAACTTTAGGAGTGTTACAAGAGCATTCTTTTGGCCTCAAATAAAAAGAGATGTTGAAAGATTTTGTGATAAATGTATAGTTTGTAGGAAAGCTAAGTCCTGAGTTAACCCATATGGTTTGTACATGCCTCTACCTGTGCCTAGTAAACCTTGGACAGATATTTTTATGGATTTTATTCTAGGACTACCTCAAACCAAAAATGGAAAAGACTAAATATTTGTGGTTCTTGATTGATTCTCTAAAATGGCACATTTCATTCCTTGGCATAAAATTGACGATGTTGTGCATATTTCCAATTTTTTTCAAGGAGGTTGTTAGACTACATGGTATTTCAAGAAGCATCATTTCTAATCGAGATGCCAAATTTTTTAGCTATTTTTGGAAGGCTCTAAGAGGTAAGATAGGCACGAAATTGCTATTCTCTACCACTTGTCGTCCTCATCCGAATGGAAAAATGGAAGCGGTAAATCGAACTCTTTCTACTTGGTTACGTGCCATCATTCGGAGACATTTGAAAGAATGGGAAGAATGTTTACCACATGTGGAATTTTCCTATAACCGTAGTATTTATTCTGCAACTAAATTCTCACCTTTTGAGATTATTTATGGCTTTAATCCATCAACTCCCCTTGATTTAATTCCACTTCCAAAAAGTGGACATGCTAATCTAGATAGAAGAAAAAAGGTCGAGTTTGTCAAGGATCTCCATCGAAAAGTTCGAGATAATATCGAACGATGGATGAAACAATATATGGATCAGGCTAACAAAGGATGCAAAAGAATTGTGTTTGAACCTAGAGATTGGGTATGGGTGCACATGCATAAAGAGAGATTTTCAGCACAATGGGGATCAAAATTTCTTCCAAGAGGAGATGGGCCTTTCCAAGTGCTGGAAAGGATTAATGACAATTCGTATAAGTTGGATCTTCTTGGTGAGTATAACATTAGCACAAGTTTTAATGTTTCTAATTTGTCTCCTTATGATGTAGGTGACGATTTGAGGACAAATTGCTTGAAAGGGAGAGAATGACGTGATCGCGGGTTCGACATATGAGCCAAATGCCAAGCTACCTTTGTCCACAACTGTTGGGTTGGGAATTGATGAATTAAAAAAGAACGGCCCAATTGAGCATCTTTTTGGCCAATGGCGCGAGGTAGAGATAAAAGGCTTACGGAGGCACTTATGGGAATAATCCAGTAAATTCAGGCTGGATATTACAAGTCCAAGTCATATTGGGCTCTTGAAAATATTCCAAGCACATTCAATGTTTTGCATGTGGGCTTTAAGGCTTAAAATGTCCATTAATATATTCAATTGTTTTCTATAGCTTTTAATGTTATTTTATGTCTTGTTATTACATCATTTTAATATGATTTAAGGTTTCATTATTATGTGTCCTGTTTAGTAAATTTTAAGTGTTATATTTATGATATCCTAATGCATGTTTAGTGTATCCTAGGAGATTCAATGGTCGGCCACCCTTTTAAAGGGACTAAATGATTGTTTGTTTTTGCCAAAGAATCAAGGATGTTCACACCTTAAGTGGTTGTTCGATTCAGCTTGAAAAGTGTCTTTTCATCCAAGCGTTGCTTTTTAAATGCAGTGTCCAAATTAAGAGTTGAATGAGGCCCTTGAGAAGTATTCTATAAGCTATCTTTTGGTCGTTCCCATGCACATTTAGTGCCACCGTCCAACAAAGGAGTTGAATGTGTCTTTTGAAGATTTCTTAACTCTTAAGGATGCATGTACTCTTCTCCGACGTCATAAATGTAACCACCACCATTAAATCCAAGTGCATTGACTGCAAAGGCAGCTTGAACATGGTTGGTCACACATTCCTTGAATTTTTGAAGAACATGAACTTAATTTAATGGCCTTTTAAAATTCATGTATTTTCATTTATGGTCGAATGTGTCTAATTGTCTACCTCGGCCTATAAATTTCGGCTTAAGGAACTTGTGTAAGGCTGATCATCCAACTTTGAAATCAATTTGAGTTAAACTCTTTGTTCTTTTCAGAACTTAGCCAAACTTATCAAGAACTTACCTTCTTGTGACGTTCAACAATCGATCTTATTACTTCCCAAAGTGTGGTAGTCACCTTATATCGTTGGTTCCTATCTCCTTTATAGAGTCACGATCTTTCTATCCAAACTAAATTTTTAAACTTAACTTTGCTTTGTGGAAATCGAGTCACACTGATATATAGTGTTGGTTCATTTTTGGGTCGAGATTGTTTTATGAATTTCTATCCATCCCGTTATTTCATTCTTTATCCAAAAAATATATTGAGTTCTAAACGTAATTTATCCAATTTTTCTAGCAAGTACCTATTTAAACGATAGGGAATTGAAATCGTGAAACAAGTTCCAAACTCGTAACCGAGTTCACGTCAATTACTTTCCCGAATTATGCCCACAAGTAACATATCTTTGACTATTTTATCAATTTCAACCTTCTAAATGGATGGATGCCTGTAAGGTCTAATCTTGACAAGTTGTGCATTATTCACCAATGGTATTTTATGATCATAGAGTCTTGAAGGAGGCAGACCAGTATGTTCCCAAAACACATCAACAAATTCATCCAATAATGTTTGCAAATTGTAATAAAAGTGTAGATCTGATTCTCTTGTTAATATAGGTTGGGTATTACTAGTCATGAAATAGGCACAAGGTTGCTACCACTCAATCCCAATTGCTAAGAGCATATAGTTCATGTAGTTGCAATTGGTTAAAAATTCTTACAAACTCCCCATGATATTGCTCAATTGAACTGCACTATTTCATAACAACCAACTCGACCATGGGGTCCTAAAAATGAATATGAGCGAACCTCTCTTGCATGCTCTACCGATTAGTATCCCATTCTAACAAATGTAAACCTCTCTTCTGCTAAACAAAATAATGATGTCAACCCAAGGCTTTTCCCTCCAACTGAAGCATGAATATGTGCACCTTGACATTATCAGGCATGGACTCGCCCTTAAAAAATTATTCCATCTTAGCCCGCCAACCACGAAAATCTTGACCATCAAAGTTAGGACACTTCAATTTGTACGTTTGGTTACCGCCATCGATGGAACCACCTTTTCTCCCCCTTCCTCGTACCAACATCCTCCATCAGATCCAAATGAGCATCAATGTCAGTCTCCTTGGGAGGAAACCTCGGAGGAGCTCCCAAGATGCTCTTACCCTTGTCCTTGGAGACTGGTGGAACCTCGATAGCAGCATCGGATTTTCCCAAGAAGCGCTCAAAAAGGGATGTCATCTCAGATATAAGTTCAGCACGAAACGCCTCACGAAATCCTTGAAGTTTTGCATCCAGCTTCTTGTCCCACTAAGAAACCTCAGCTTGCAACTTGGCCATGTCTTAAGTGCAGTTGTCTAGCATCCTTTTTATTACAAATAGTAACGTCATCACCAACCATAAAAGAATAATCGAAGAAGACTCTGATACCCAATTGTTACATGCTAAACCTAAAAAGAAGTAAGAAGGAGAGATCGAGAGGTGAAAGAATTAAAGAATGAAAAATTTTGGATAGTGATCAATAACGAACCGTTTCCTCTTTTATTAACTGACTAGAAATTTGTTATAACAAATAACAACCAATATAAGAAAAACGTCAAATAGTAAAAAAGAAAAATGTCAATGTTTTCATAAACCCATTATAACAGCATTTTAGTAACCCCATTTAAGTTTTAATCAACAATGCTTCATGCGACACATAACAATTTAACACATATATTCTAAAATAGTTAGATATAAAATAAAGAATAATTAATACAAATTGAAACATACAATTAGAACTATGAGTAAAAACTCTTGTAATAAAGAAAACCTCTTCAAAATAAGCAAAAAAAAAAAAAAATCATTCTCTTCGTCACAAACAAGTCATATAGTGGTTAAAAATTACCGATTATAATTAATTTATAGCTATCTAATGAATAAAACATGTAAAAAAAAGTAATATTTCAACCAAACATAACATAAATCTTATTATCTATTTACTTCAAGATTAAAAATATAAGAGAAGTAGTAATTGAATTCATAGTCTATAATACATAAAGTAATTTAACAACACCAACAACAAAACTTTTCTCAATTAAGAAAAAAAGGAAAAGAAGTTAAAATATAATAAGAAGAAAGGAGTTGACAAATGCAATAATAAAGAAAGGGGTTAGTAATGATGAATAATATAATAAAAGTGTTTTGCTTAACCCTTAAACTATGGGTACTACAACATGTACATTTATAACAGTGCATTTAGTTGAAGAGCAGCAATTGAGGTGTGGTGATGGATTGGGGGGCTACACCCTTCAACACCTATGCCTAATGTTGGGGAGTCGGCAAAATTACAAGTAACATCCTTCCAAATTAAAATTTACAAGCAAGCAACAAACACAAAATCATCTCTGACTTTACTTTTTTTTAATATAAATAAATTCGAGATTAATGTTAATTGAAAATTTAAACACAAATTTTTTCATCACTTTATCTATGATTTAATCGACGAGTTTAGTTTAATTGATTCACAAGGATATTTTGAAAGAAAAAGACAGTATGAATAGATTAGGATTACGGATCCTAATAATTATAATCTCTAAATATAGGATGCGTATTTTTTTTCAAACAAAAGGAGTGTAACTTGAATTTTTTTTAAAAAAAATTATAGATATTAATATTTAAACTTGTTATACAATTATAAAAAATATATTATAATTCGATTCGAAATTCGACCCGACATAATAGAATTTTAGGAACCTTTTTAGGGAAAAAAGGAACAAAAAGAATCCCAAGGGGAGCATCTTTTTCCTCTTGATTTTTCAACCAGATCATTTTTTTTCTTTTTTTAATCTTTCGTTGATATTATGTATCAATAACTTAATATTTATTAAATATTATTTTTTTAAAAAAAACTGAAATTGCACGAATAAACCAATTTGACTAATCTCGAAACTAATAAAATTGTATATGCCAATTGAATCACTTATGGAGTAGGAAAAAGAAATCATTTTTAAACAATCCTATACCTTATTCCTTATTAAAAAATTGCACATGAATGATGAATGGAACTTGGCATGGATTATTTGGGTGTAAGATTCCAATTATGTGGCAGATGAATGAACCAAGTAATAGCCCAAAGGTTGTAATTGGAGGTTTATTTGGTGAAAATAACACTTTGGGGTTTAATTAATTGAACATGTTTTGGGGACTAATAATTGAATATTTGAAAGAGATGAGAGCTCATCATCTCATTTGTCTCGAAATTTGAAGGATGATTGGTACGTGGCAGCTAGTTTAATTCCTTATTATTGATAAGTAAAAGAGAGATAACTTTGTTTAATGGAGATCACTAAAGAAAATTGGTTTATAAGTTATGAAATTTGAACAAAAAGTCATGCTCCCATTTTTCTTTTAAGTCTTCCAATTCATTTTATTATCAAAATGTAATTATAAAATTATTTGAAAATTCTTTTACTGTCTACAAGTAATACAAATTGAAGTAATATGAAAACATTGTGCATGCTTTTACTAAATTAATTAAGGATAAATTGTAACATTAGTCACTAAATTATTAATAAGTTCATGTTTTGGCCATTCAACTTTAAAAAATTACAAAATGGTCACTAAACTATTCAAAAATTTTATTTAAGTCACTAGGCTGCTTTTTTTTTTTTAAAGTTCATAGTAAGCTCCAAGAGACGATTCATCAATCGGTATGATGGATTAGTACCCATCGACAAGTAGAACAATATACCTTAAATCTAAGTCGAGTTGATGAGCAGTGTTGGAGATCGGGAAAGAAAATTATTTGGATTTTAGCTTACAGATTCGTGATGTTCAAAGTTATTTCATAAAGAAAAATTGAACTGTAGAAGAGAAAGAGAAGAAGAGTGTCTGATTGGTGTAGGCATTGTAAACAGAAAAGACCATACAACAGCAATTTTAACAACCAGTGACTTAAATGAAAACTTTCAAATAATTTAGTGATCATTTTATAACTTTTGAAGTTGAGTGGCCAAAACATAAATTTACTAATAGCTTAGTAACTTTGGGTGTAGTTTACCCATTAATTAATTATCCATAGTTTCACCGTCCCATGGCTCACTCCAACGGCTGCTTCGAGAAGCAGGAAAAAGAAAAACAATAAAAATAAAACGGTTGACAAATCCATAATGGCGGGAAAGCTTGGTTGTGATTTGCTATAAATAGGGCCAATCCTCTTCCCTTTCTCAACCACAATTAACTGCAAACGTAGCTAACCATTCCCCTACTACTACTCATTAGCTTCTTTTTTTCTGTATTTGTTTGTCTTCAATGGCAATTCCAGTGATTGATTACTCTGAACTCAATGGTGAGGATAGGGCCAAAACACTGGCTCAGATTGCAAATGCATGCCAAGAATGGGGTTTCTTTCAGGTACCCTTTTCTTATCTCTAACTGTATTATAGGAATTAAGATTGTAAAATGATGCAATTATATATATATATATTTGGTGGTGCAGCTGGTGAACCATGGGATCCCAGTGGAGTTGCTGGAGAGGGTAAAGAAGGTCTCATCAGAGTTTTATATGGGAGAGAGGGAGGAGAATTTCAACAAGTCAAAGGTGGTGGATTTGTTGGATGAGAGTGGTGAAAAGTTGGAGAATGTGGATTGGGAAGATGTTATCACTCTCTTGGATGATAATGAATGGCCATCCAAAACACCTGGCTTCCAGTAAGCTAATTCATATTCATTAATTTGATTGAATATATATGTATGAATATGGTCTAACTAGTTGTTGATGTTTATGACAGGGAAACCATGAAGGAATACAGGTTTGAGTTGAAGAAATTGGCAGAAAAGGTGATGCAAGTTATGGATGAAAACTTGGGATTACCGAAGGGATACATAAAGAAGGCACTCAATGATGGAGATGGTGATAATGCCTTCTTTGGCACCAAGGTTAGCCACTACCCACCATGTCCTCACCCTGAGAGGGTGAAGGGTCTTCGAGCCCACACAGATGCTGGTGGCGTCATTTTACTCTTCCAAGACGACAAGGTGGGGGGACTTCAAGTCTTGAAAGATGGAGAATGGATTGATGTCCAGCCCTTGCCTAACACCATTGTCATCAACACAGGTGATCAGATTGAGGTCCTCAGCAATGGCCGGTACAAGAGTGCTTGGCACCGAGTCCTGAGCCCCGTCCATGGGATCAGGAGATCCATTGCTTCATTTTACAATCCAAGTCTGAAAGCCACCATTGCTCCTGCACCACAGCTGGTGGAAAATACAAACCAACAAGTGGAACAAACTTATCCTAAGTTTGTTTTTGGGGATTATATGTCTGTTTATGTTCAGCAGAAGTTCCTTCCCAAGGAACCAAGGTTCCAAGCTGTAAGGGCAGTGTAATACCAAGAAGAAGCTCAAAACCACAAATGATGTTTTTGACTGAAAGAGTAGAGCCCTTTCTTTCCTGGAAACTAAAATTGCAGGGAAGGATATGAAGAGCTCAAGTCAGTATACAATGTTACTAGGGTGTTTGTTTGTTGTGTTCTTTTCTTTTCTTTTCCTTTTCTGGTTGGAGTTTGTGGTGATGAACATGATGGGATGCTCGATCAAATTGTTAAAGTTTGGTGTGTAAATTTGAATCACATACATATTTTATTATGAATTTTCTACTCTTTTATTTTAAGAAACAGCTATGAGCTTTTGACTTCTTGTAAGTATATTTTTATATTATATATCAGCAGTGCTTGTCGTCCATTTTTATTCTGATTTTCTTCTGTTTCCCTTTATTTTAATATTTAACATAACTTCAATGAGACCGTGTGCCTCCCTAGAACATGCACCACATGCAGCTCCATACACAACATAGAAAAAGGAGAAAAATCTTTCTGATTTTTTTATATAGAACTGGGATGCATGTTCTGTTCCTATAGAAGAAAAGGAACAAAAACTTTGATCAATCTAATCTCAGATTTTCTGGTTACATTATAAAAATGGAAGACAAAAACACCGAAACATTATTAAATATGGATGCTTTTCACTGTTTTTTTCAGTCCATTGGCCAGAATATTGATCAGGCAGCAAGATAACATGAAACCTAAGTATACGTCTATAGTCCTTGTAAACTTTAGATGACTATCTGTTTTTATCATTCATAAGTAGTAGAGATAGAAATCCCTATCAAACATGCAACAATTTGTTATGCACCTTGGCGTAGGATCTAGTCACAAGTCTAGACGAGACGAGAAAGAAGCCTTGCTTCGACCTATGATTACTCAAAAGACAGATTTGTCCTTAACTGAACCCCTCATAAAGCGTCCATATCACAATTTCAGTCACTAACAAAGTCATCATCTCATGTCATAGAGTGGAGCTCTGCGTGGACCTTGGGATTATTTTCAACATCAAGGGAACTTGCTCTATAACTTTATACATACTACTACCAGAAAGTAACAGAGAAATACATACAAGTGAGGTCTGAGGATAACTTACAGCCTTGATACAAGAAAACTAACTGATTAGATTCTTTCACAAAATAAAATACTATGAGATCTTTCTTTATTATTATTTCAAAGGTGTTGTGAGTACCGTATCCGACCGTATTTGTACAATCTAAGGGTAAAAATTGACCAACACTACTTTTATGGGGAAGCATATGCTGGTAATGAATAGCATTCACTCTTTGTATATTAAACTCTTTTTTCTTTTTTCTTTTCTCTCTTCCAATTTATAATTTTATATCTGTACATCAATTTACATGAAGGTTCAACCTACCTTGAGGATGAAGCTGTGGGGGGCCTTAGAGGGCTTTTTGATCCAATCTCTCATTCCAGTTAAGGCAGCGAATCAAGCTGTGGAACCAATCACCTGTTTGGTCAGATTTATTGACAGTTGGAAGGGGGTGCTGGCTCATAGATATTCTGACAGAGTGCCCTCGAGAGAGTTGTTGCCTTCTCTTCCCATCGAAAGAAACCCATGCGTTACTTCGAGCGTCATCAGGGATCTGTGAAACCAACAACAGCAATGTTCCGATGCTTTATATAATGTACATAAAAAAAGGTCACGTAGATAAGAAATTTCCTTCAGATTCCAATACAGTGATGTCATCTCAAAAAAACGTTTCGTTACAATTTTTTTATGCTTGGTTTAGTAACAAGTGACCTCAGCTTGTGCAAAAGAAACCCACAACTCTCCACCAAGCTACAAATTTTATGACAAGATGGGAAGCAGTTTCAGAAATACAACCGCAAGCCTAAACCTTAAACTTTAAACCTGAAAAACTAAGATTAGCAGACCAAAGAGCATAAATTTATTCCTTCCCCGTCGGCATCTTTAGACGAGCAATGAACCATAATGCACAAAAAAAATGGTTATGAATTTTTTCTAATATATAACATGAGAAATAACATGTCCATCGAAGAAGTAGACTGTTAACCTAGTTTGACCAATTAAAGAAAAAAAATGGTATCCTAGTTTAAAGAAGAATTCCACCAGATTCTTATTAGATGGAGAAAAGTTCTACTACAATGAACTATGAATGGTTATATATGAATAATTTTACCTTCAACTCAAGCTTTGCAGAATCTGGAAGTATGACCGGCCTAAATGAGAGGGAATGAGGGCAGATAGGCGTAAAAAGGATGCAAGGAACATTTGGATGAACCTGCATTAGCAATGTTATGTTGTTACTTGCAAAATAACCATGATTCAAAATGGTATATATATAATAAACCTCATATGTATCTCTGAAAACTTGAAAGGACAACCCACCATGGAACCTCCAGCAGCTGTAGAGTAAGCAGTACTTCCAGTAGGTGTCGCTACTATGACTCCATCACCTTGCACCTAAAGGCATATTTTAAGTTCAATAAAAGCATGGGAAAGCAACAAAAGATTTGAACACCTCTAGAGCTATATCAGAGAAGATATTTTAACAGTCACAACCTAGAATAAACTGAGACTTTGTCGGTAACAACAGCTGTGACAGCTAGAACTCACTTGTTTGTGACAATAGAGGCTAAAATTTCTTTTTTCCTTTCTTTTTGTAGAAAATAATTAACTAACCTTTGTTATAAGTCGGTCATGCTCATAACATTCAACCTTAGAAAGGTATGGATTAGAACCACGGTCAACAACAACCTCATTTAGGACATCAAATACTTTTCCTGGAACTGCTTTACCATTTCGAAAAATTTCACATCGTAGGCGCATTCTAAGAGTTATATAAACACCATCTGCTGTATTATTACCATGGATGACCTGTTTCAAGTCTTCCCTGTAGTCTTCAAACTATATCAATCAAAAAAGGTGGAAAAAAGTTAAAACAAATTGGAAATTGGAAGGACATCCAATATCCAAAACAAAGATCACATACTAACTTACCGTGTGGGAAGTGAGAAATCCAAGAGATCCAAGATTAAATGATACAACAGGTGGCACAGCACCTCTAAATAAATTTGATGCATGCAATATAACCCCATCTCCACCCAAGCACGCCACAAAATCAACCCTCTCATGCAGATCACTTCATAAGAGCATAGAACAAGTAGGATTCCAATCAGGTTTATTATCAACTCCATAGGGAAAAAAAAATCAGAAAGTACCTGGTATCTTGACTATAAAAGGTTTGAACAAATCCAAACCCAGGGATTCTAGCAAATATATCATGGACATCAGGTTCAACAAGGACATTCATGTTCTCTTGATAATGCAAGAAAGAAGCAACCTGCACATCACACAAAATATATAGTTACAATTGCTAAAATCAAACAAGCGACTTTATATGCTATCAAATGCAGATAAAAAAGAGATGCATTTCCAGCTGGCAGTTCAAGAAACTATCATTGCAAGTTAGACTTGGAGGATGTTTCTTCATTGTGCTTTAGACTGGCTTCCTACCAGATGTTATCCCCACCTTACCTTCAACAAGTCACAAGTTCAAATCACCAGCTCTGTCCCTCCCCCACCCATACACACCTCTTCTTACTAATTCCAGCACTAAATGCTGAAATCGTTTAAGAAGTTCCTCATAATTGGAGTAATCAATGCAGCAACAACAACAACAACAGGACTTAAAATTGAACCAAATCAAATAAGACCCTAATAAGTGAAACATTTCAAGCATGTACAGTTGAGGGCTATATATGTCTATACTCTGCATCATCAAATTCCAAATAAACCATAACTGCTGATCTCAGTGTGATTCAATTTCAGATAATACAACCATATACACTGACAGAAATGAAAACTTATCGGAATAGGAACATTCTGGTAAGTTATCAAACTGCAGGGAAGCAATTATTGGCATTAACAAACAATTTAACAAATAATATCTTCAAATGCTACCTCTTTGGCTTCTTCCATTAGTTCAGGCCCCAGCTTCTTTAACAGTAATACAGTCTTTGGTGTAGACTTCCACATAAGCATCTGTTGCTGGGTGCTAGGATGAGTGAATGCCAATGAGGATTCCGTCACTTTCTCCCTGGTACAAGAGAACCCATCCGTCCGCACTAAAAACATCTCTGCTTTCTTCCTTGACTGCACTCTTACGACACCAGTAGCAGAAGCACACATATTTCCCTCCATTGACCCCAATTCGTCATTACTTAAATATGAGGAGGCCTTACCATTGCTATTCTCACTCTTGCTAGACAAGGTAGATGTGTGCTTACTGAAATTCCCATCTAAAGTAGCAACTTTGGTTTCAGTCATGGAATGTCCTTGAAGAGATCCATTCATATTTGGGCTACTGGAAGCATAACTAGAACCATTCATGTACTTCCCACTGCCAGCAGCAGTGATCTTATGCTCTTTAGATGGACTTTTATCACTAAATATTCCATCAGAATTTCTTGTCCCTCCAAGCGATGATTCAGTGTTAGCACTAACAACCTCATTTCCCCATGTTTCTGTAATAGAAGTCTCTCTTGGAACAGGTTCCAATCTTTTGAGCTGATGATTTAAATACGTTGCAGGAGAGATCTTTTTACTCCTCAGAAACCAAGACATCTCTTTTCTGGAGAAAACATTGCAAGGAGGAATCTGAGCGTTTAGAGGATCAGCTGTCTCATAGATGTTAATTACTGCTCCTTCCGCATCGACTGCTTCCCCAGAAGTCATAACTTGGCTGGAAACAAGGTCAATGTCAGTCCCACAAATTTTGTGATCTTCTTTATCATCTGAGGAGGCTTCTTTCTGATGTGCTCCATTCGAACTATGTATCACATTCAAAGTCTCTTGCAATAACTCATTTGTCTCTTGTAACTTGAGCTTTTCTTCAGTACTAGAAGATGCTTGATGATCTCCTGATCCATTTGCATCTTGTGATAATCTATCACTTGCTAACTGAGATGCAAAGCGAGTCATGTATTGCCGCCATCTAGAGACCATTGCAGAAGTTCTCCATACTCCTTCCTTACTATGGAGATAGATGGGCCTTTTGTTACAATCTGAAATTAAAGATGCAAACTTCTCAACCTGTTCCATTGAAGGTGCAGTTCCAACCTCCACTGGAAATCTTATAAATTCAACTTTCCCAGATGAAATAGTATCATTCATGGCTGCTTGATAAAAGTTATCCTTAATAGTCTCAGCTCTTAGATCAACAATAGTTTTAAATCCTCTGTCAACCAACCATGTCAGACCTTCCTCTGTCACTTGACCACCCATCCAAAAGGCTATCTGACAATCTTTAGATTCTATCTCTTCTTTGGAGGTGGACAAACAAACAGACTGCCAATTTGCAAACAATGTATGGCATGGATGGTCATCCTTGCGAGGAAAACCTAAATCATAACAAGCATTTTTCAACCTTTGCAACCTCCTCCAGACATGCAGGCTTCGAGAATCGTCAGGTGTCAAATAATTCTCAAGAGCAACATGTAAGCTCTCACAACACCTCTTCATCTCACTCCTGAAAAGAGCAAGTGGTGGAAGCTTATCCTCCTCCATCACACTTGCATCTGCCGCACGAAAAGTGTTCATAATTGAGACTCTTCCAGAAAGAACATCTTCTCTTCCTTTATTCAAAAGAGATAGCAAGCACCCTAGCACAGACACAATCTTATCCTCTACTAATGGTTTTTCCTCAGGTGTGAAATCATATGAAACACTACATTCTCCAGTCAATGGATTGCATAAAGTGTCCATCAAAGCAGCATGTAGCTTTTCGGCCGCTCTAAATACTCTGCAATAAGCCTCAACTTCTGCAATATCCCCAGGAACTGGACCAATCCAGCGTAACTGTGAAACATCGTGTGATTGCACGGTCTTCTAATCCAAATAAAGCAGTGTCAGATAATACAAGAAATTTAATATCTCCTCTTTAAAAAAGTAAACATTAAAGGAGCAAGGCCAAAAAACCATCATGAAAGAAGAAAATGTAGCAACTTAACTCATGTACTTGCTACCAATCATCATCATTAGCATAAGACAGAGACGTGGTAGTAAAAAACAATAAGCCTTGAGAAGGATAATCTTGAGCAATTATTATCGCTGATGAGAATGTAGTTAACTTGCTGGAAGACATAGTTTGATGTCACAATGGAATCTCAATAATCAGTGTATCCAATTTAGTATAAGTTCAATAAAATGCGTAAGAGAATCTAGAGACCTCATCCTTCTTATAGAGCTATTCTTCATTCATATACTAAAAATATACCCTAATGAAACATTCAAAAACAAGTATTGATAGTCTGTCTTTTAACAAACAAAAAAAAGAACAAAACCAGCTAACTCGGTGAAACTAAAGAATCACACGGCTTTCTTTTGCTTGGTATTTTTGAGAAATTGCACAAGCAAGGATCAATACGACACAAACCCAGGCATTGAGCTCGTCCAAAACATATTTTCAAAAAAAATACAAAATAGACGGAAAGGTACTGAAGTTTGAGATGAGTATAGTCCCTAAGGATGCCTAAAACATTATCAACGTACAATTGCAATTGTCTAAATTCAGTGTTGATCAAAACACCCCAGAGTCATGTCACCAGAAACAATAGTGTTACAAAGAAATTCTATAACATCAAACCAACACCCTGGTCATTTGGTCGAACAGTAATCGTTTAAATAACACAGTGCACTTGAAACAGAAATAAGTTCAAAATAAAAAAGAAAAAAGAATATAGAGGCCAAGTGGAAGAGAAGGAAGTGAATGAAAATAAACCTGAGAATCCAAACCCAGATTGAGAGAGAAAGACTTGGATAGCTCCGCCTCTACTACAAGCTTCACCCTTTTCCTTACCACCACTTTACGCTTCAACCCAAACCCAAAAGCCTTGCTGCTTTTGCCATCAATTTTGAAGGGCGAGAAATATCCGGCCACCGGAGACAATCTACTCATGCCGAAGATCGCCACGTGGCACACAGAGAGACATTCGACCATATGGAAGTTTAGTTTCACTATTTGTTTCTGGTTTTCTTTTTTTTTTTTTTAAAGTTGAAAAGTATTTATTGGTAACAAATATAATGTGGATAATGAGAAATAATTAATTGTTGTGTGGATAATATGGGAAGACAAGACCAAAATGTTGAGATTTTGGAATGATTCTATTGGCTCTTCTTCTGCTTCTGCTGCTTTCTTTCTTTCTCTTTTTTTTTTCAAATTCTTGATGTGATGTCTCTACATTTATTTTATTTTATTTTTTATGATGATTCCCAAATCCAAGTTTCAACCTAAAAATTTTGTATTATTTATATGAGAATTTTGAAATTATGTATTTAATTTGTGTTTAGAAATAACCAACAATAAATAATAAAACTTTTGAAACTAATAATAACATACAAAATGAAAATAATAAATAAAGTTTAAATTGTGAGTAAAAAACAAAAGTATCATTATACAATATTATTAATATATATATAAATAATATGGATGAAATTATTTGTAATAAAATTGAGATGTATAAAATACAAAATAAAATTTTAGTTGAATTGATAAAAAATGATATTATAAATGTTGGTAGCATAGCATAAGTTCAAACACTTAACATTTGTAATCTTTTTATTAACTTTTTAAATAAGAAAAATATAATAATATCATTGTAATAATATAACTTATATGTAAAATTATTTTAATAATTTTTTTAATTAAATTAATTTATGATACTAACTCAATTATATATTTCAATAATAACATAAATAAATAAACTTTAATTCGTTAATAATTTAAAATTATTACTATTTTAATTCAGATAGTATTATTTGTATCAAAACTGTTAATTCTCACATTTACCTGTTAAAATTTTGTTTCTTTTATCTTTCGATTGAGTTTTCAGATCATTTTTCCCATTGAAAGAACAAGTAAATTTCATACTGTATTAATAAATAAAAAACCAACTTAAACTTTTGGACTCTGTCGGAATGAAAGATTTGTACAAAGATTTTTATTTTTATCAAAATTTTTAAAATTCTAAAAATAAATATATGTAAAATATAAAGAATTTTAAAATAAATTTTTAATAACTCAAAATCCACCTAATTTTTTAAAATCATTTTCTTATAATTAATATAGTCCCACCATAAAATAAAATAAAATAAAAAATTTGAACTTCAAAATGCAATGTTTATTTAACTCTTATATATATTTACTATTTTATATTATTAAAATAGTTCTATATTTTGTAATTCATAAAAAAAAAATTATATATTTTAATCAATATAATGATTGCAAATTTTTATACATTAATTTTTTTATTTTTTTTGAATACATATTAATTTATTTTTAATATCATTATCCTTTTGTAAATTGTTTTTTTTTTTCAAATTTAGGAATCAAGTAACCTAAATTTTCTTCAAAAATTATTTATCTAAAAAAAAATAATCACAAATACTAATATTTTACGATAATGTATTTTAACATTCTAACATTTTGAAAATGTCCAAAATTTTAAAATTACCCGTTTTGTAAGCATGATTTTAAAACATCAATTTTAAACAGCTTTTCATTTTATACTATTTATAAATTTGATTTATATAAATATAAAATATCTTAAATACAATTATGACATGAAAAAAATACACAAGCTACACGAATCAACAGGTCTTAATACTCAGTCATGTTGAAGTTTCCATTAGAGCATCAAATCATAAAGTTAATATAATTCAAAAAAATTTAAAAAAAAACCAATTATAGAATACACAAAATAAGCACAATGTTTATCCACAGCGAAAATTGATTTACAGGCTCAAATTACAAGCATATATAAGTGTTACAATTTCCATAGCATTACCTCCCCCTTCAAAACACACACACACACACACATATATATATATGCATGCATGTATGTATTTATGTATATATGCTGATGGCTTCATAACTTGATTGATGCATAGTAAGGCCTGAAAGCAGTATACCTGAGTAGCTGAGTTTAAACCATCAAGTTGCATCTGGTAGGCAAGGGTGGGCCTGAGTGCTTTCAAGTCATGCTACTTCGGGTCCGAACTCGGTCTATAAGCATTTGCCTGCCTGACAAATCTTCTTCGTAACCCACAACCTGCATTTTCCAAATAATTGATAGATGAAGAGGCTTCAGCCTGAAAGTTGGGATTACTAATCACAG
Organism: Gossypioides kirkii; assembly: GCA_005610355.1. Classification (NCBI taxonomy): domain Eukaryota; kingdom Viridiplantae; phylum Streptophyta; class Magnoliopsida; order Malvales; family Malvaceae; genus Gossypioides; species Gossypioides kirkii. The sequence continues at coordinate 22,740,139 of CP032248.1, forward strand.
GTGATTTACAGATTTAAAATTCATTAAACTGTTGAAGCATATGTTGCTCCCACTTTTCATTTTTCTCGATCGAGTCTGAATAACATAGGATGGAAATGGAACTTCTTAGACAAGTAAGATCCGAAACCTGAGACTCCGTTTGCGTTTCACTGAAACCACCATATAGGCTTCCCGCATTCACATCTCTGGAATGACTGCTGATTTCATCTTTTCTCACAGTCCTGAAAGAAAAAAAAATAGGTCAATTGGATATGAGAATGAAATTATTTTTTCTTGCTATAATGAAATATAATTCCCCACTGGCCTTGCAATTGTCCAAAATTCAGTAGGTTCTTTCTTTATTAAGCTTTCTGGCAAATGCAAGACAGTCAACTAAAGTTCAGACATTAATACTTTTCTTTTTTTGGTTCAACTCAGACTGTAATATTTAAATGTTAACGGGGAGACCAATTATTTGGTAATCATATAACAAGGTTACCGGTTTAACCAGTGTCGAGATAACCCAATAACGGAATGAGAATCTGTATGATCTTGACGAAGGCCTGTACAATCAGATAAAAAAATCTGCTCCACATCAAGGATTGATAACATAAAGAAACTTATATAAGAGATAAAGACTAGACATCTAGGCATCGAAAACTCAACAATATAAGGATAAACTTCTGTCACACCCATTCCTCTCTGGTGACTTCTGATCATGAATCTTGGAAAGAAGCATAGATAATTGAGTCAGCCAACCAGCAATCTTGAACAATAAAACAATTAGGTGATACAGTTAGAGGAACAACAATATTCACCTTACTAGTTTGCTCCAGTAAGTCTATAACAGTATCTACATCAGGCAAAACTTGAGCAGCTTCACCTGCTTTTTTTAATTTGTTGTTTCCAGTAGAATTTTCATTCAGAAAAGGCTCGCATAAATGCACTCGAGAAGCAAGCAGATCATTCTGGTCATCATCTTCTAAGTGCCTTGCCCTTTTAAAATGATCATTTGATTGTTCGGCCTCATCTCTAGAGCCATGATTTCTATCACCAGTAATGCTTCCCATTTTAACACCAAGATCTTGTGTTCTCAGACCATGAGGTTGACTTCTAAACTGAGAGGGAACATCTACAGAGATCATTTGAGCAGCTTGAGTCGGAAATTGGCTCACAGTGCATAATCCTGCTTCTTGATCTTGAGCAGTAACTTCTTTCGGGTGAAATGGATCCAGAGAAGCTACTTTATTCTACAATATTTAAATTGAACACATGAATTTTGTTGATCTTATCATTTCTAAGGAAACACAACAAAAACTCAGGGCAGACATGATTGGAAATGCATAACTGTGCAGATGAGCACAGAGAGAGAAAAAGAATCAGAACCATACCTGCCTTACACATTCATATATCCATTCTGATGTAACTGACCGTATTCCCCATTTACAAGCAGCCTCATATTTCGGTCCACTAGTAAACTTGCACAACAAATGCGTCACCTTTTTTGTAAGTTTTTCCACAAACTTAGCTCCAAGAATAAAACATAGATTTCTTAATAGCAATCTATCCTTCTCTTCATATTGTGAAACACAAAAACGGAAGTTTTTGAACCCAGGAAATGGAATTTGACAGGGAAGTGGCGAATAGAGAATATGCCTTCCAACATCCAGCAAGCATCCATCCTAGAATACCAGTTCTCCATCAGCATGGACAAGATTATGAAAACACGTATAATCCAACTAGATGTTATTCAGACCCAATTACTACTTTTAGTTAAAAGAAATATCGATGCAAGATGGTTTAGAGTAAAGAAGAAACCAAAGGAAGCAGCTGTGGTAGCTGTAGCAACAGTATTAGACAAGTACACATAATGCACTATATGTAACCAGAAAAAGGCATATCATGACCAAAGAGGAAGTTTTAAGCATACCTCTAAACAAGACCTGACCCAGTGAGTAGAAACATAAGTAATCTGGGAATCAGTAATACAACTGGGTATCACACCATGACACTCAATAATAAAATTCACATTCCTTTTCACTTGATCCTCAACAACCTGTCCACCACCTTGATCCACCCATTCGACAATTTCAGCTCTCTGGCAGAAGAAATTGAAAACTTAGAATATTAAGGAGTAAATAGCACTAGAAACAGTCACCATTGGAACTAAGATAGATAGCAATACATAGAGCCAACGTAAGAAATATATCAGATACAAATAAATACGACATGCTAGAACAGTTCAAAAGCAGTTAAATATCTGAGATGTTAGACAGCAACAACACTCGGGTTTTAAATGGTTATCAAATCATTGATATAGGTAGGTGCCTCTTACTTTGAGGCAGGGGCTTTAGTTACAAAATTGGGGCATCCCAAATTGACCAATAGCAAATAAATTGCCTTTTGTTCCTCCAGAGCCCTTCTCCAGTCTAAAATTTTAGTTCCAGGGAAAACAAGGCAATTCCCTTCTTCAGTTGGGTGAGTCAGTTGATTGGCCAAAAAAATTCTCAACAAGGTGGATGGATTCAGGTGGTTATTTTAGCAAGCATAAATTCTTTTGGCAACTTTCAAGCATACTGTTGCATACTTATGGTGAGTGTAGTACTAGTAAGATTTTTGCCAAGTTTACTAGAGTATATTTCTTCTTGAAAGCCATATGTCCATATCAACGTTTTCAAGTTGAATCATCTCAAAAATTCACAACCAAATACTCATGCTGGGTCAAAATATTCATAGAGCAAGATTCTTACCCTATCTTCAGGAAAGGAAACTGAAAAACAAAATGTTTTCCCCTTAAATACAGTTGATGAAATCCTATTCTTAGGATTTTGGACTACGGAGTCGCATTGCTGCTTCTGCCAAACATTATTTGTACTATTTATTGTAGAAAGTAGACCTTGCTTGGATGATCCTACAGTAGCTTTCAAACAGCTTCCCCCATTCATGTTGATTTTAGGTTTATCATCTAGACTTTTCCCAAATGATGAAGGCATTCCACTTCCAGAATTTGTAGGAACTGAGGATTTACTTTGATTTGAATTGATCATTCCTGTCACTGCTCCTCTGACAGAGTGTGCAGAATCTGTCCAAGCATGATGAGCAGTTAAACGCGTGAAAAATAATTCATAACAGAAGCTAAAAAGAGCTTACTGACGATATATGTTAATTCCAGAACAAGATCTCTATCTTTTTATGGTAAGAGAATGTCAAAAACAAAATACACTCCAGCATGAACATGAATCAAGATGAAGATCGATTGACTTCAGAGAATAATTGGCAACCTTTAGGAAGAAGTAACTCATATGCAACATGCCTCTGATGAACAGGGATTTCTTTCTTTTGACGATCACAGTCCTCAAGCCAGGTGGTCTTTACCACATGGATAACACCTGAAGCAGCAATGCTTCTTACCTCTTTCTTTTCCCTAGACAAAAGGACAAACATACGGAAGAGAAAGCTTTATGAAAACAGGGGAAAGAGTCGATGTAACAAATGTATCAGTACATTGAGGCCAGAAGATGAAAAAGCATGGTTTGCAAAGCACAATTTGGAAAGAACTCAAAGGAGGAAATTCACAGGAGAAAAAAAAAAACTCACAACATTGTTTGCACAAAAAGAAGAAATACTTACAATTCAGATGGAGCCCCAACAACTATGTGCGTCAATTTTTCATTACATGACATATACCGGGATGCACCACCTCTACGCACCATGGTAACCAGCTTACGCATTTCAGAAGCTTCAAAGCCTACAAGTGAAATTTTACAATCTGACAAGTATAGATCATTATCTTCAGATTGAGAATCATTGGCAACACAACCATCAAGCTTTGTTTCAGTAGAGGGCTGCAAATTTGGTTCTTCACCACCATCCTCTTTAAAAATGGCCTGAGCATCTGATACCACAGCAGGTGTATTCTGAGAATGAGCAGCTTCAAGATCTGGATCTCCCAATCCAGTAGAAGGCACAGTGGACATATTAAATTCAGGAACCACCAAGGAGGTTGCAGACACTGAACTTGCCCTAAACTTGTCTTGACTATGCTGTGCTGACAAGGAACCACCCACACTTTTCTTTGAAGATGCACTGCCACCCTGGACAGGATAGGACTCCTCGTTAAGGCATGCTATCCACGAGGGACAAAGGATTATTCATGGTCAGATACAATTTGAAGTCATTGATAATACATGGTAGTACAAATAATCCAGATATCATAACAAAGGAACAACAAAGCATTACCTCTTCTGGCAATACATTGATCAAACCATTTCCGAACAATGATATGAACATGACCCCATCTTCGGGCAACTTTATACTTGTCACCTTCAGGAACTTATGGAAAGTCAAGATCACAAATGAATAATCAGAATAGACCATGGATGGTTATTCTGAGGAGAGGAAAGGATGGAAGTAAAACATTGATTGAGGTGCAATGCATAAACACCAAAAAGATGTAAGAAAATTTGCAAATGGCTCAAGAACTGAATAACATTCCTTGAGCAGAAATGAAAAGACAACTGAAGTTTAAATAAATAGATGTAATAGTGATCATAAATTAGAGGTATGTTGCTTGTGGAGTGAAAGAGTAGAACCTAAGAATACGCAACTAATAACAACAATTCTTAGATCTTAAGGAACAATGTAAAGGATATGTCACAAATCAAATGTGTGCACTTCTTGGTGAGTTCAGCAGAATATTTTCCACCATTTTGTATGATAAGCTTTTCAATCTCCTTTCGCTCATCTGAGAGGAAGAGAAAATTAGAATTCAATGATTAAGTAGTCTGTCACAAGCAGGCCCAATATGATTGACGTAATAAACCTGCACGAATTCCGGTAACACATATTGTCAATCCAGTAAAAGGAAGAACCCTGTATGACTCCTGAGGAACAACACGGTGCTCGCTCCAACACTGATACAACCATTGAATAGTAACAATAGGTTTCTTCAGAACATTTAAAGCCCACTGCACAGACAGAAAATAATTATAAGAATCAGTGATAGCATATAATAAAGTGATGTGCAACCATTAGCTTCTTTCTGATAATACCTTCTCCAAGAAACTCCAAAGACAACTATTCTCAATTTCACAGTCCAATAAAAAGGTTTAATAGAAACCCCAACTCAAAGCCAGATGTGCACAAAATTCAAAAATGTATTACTAAATATTCCACAATGGGAACATTCATTTCCTGCAAGAACTACCAGGATTGTTTTCAAGCTTTTCCTCCCACATGCATGCCGATATCCAAATATGCGAGGACAGGGATCAAATAGCAGTTTCTTACACCTTCTCACCTAACTCAAGTTGGAAAAGACCTTTAATAATATTTTTTTTTTCTGATTTCACCATGATGTATTCTGAGTTCATAAAACCAGCTATCTTTTAAGAATATAGAAGTTTTAACAATGATGAGTTCATAAAAACACCAATTAAACAATATTTGCACATTTAAACGCAACAAATTCAGGCAGGTGAGAGAGAGAATCATTTTAAAAGAATCATACATACCTTATACTTTGCAGCCAGGACGTTCTTTACAATGACGAAGCTAACATCTAGAGATGCTTTAGTATGCAAAACTCCCCCCATGGCTATAACTAATTTTTCAATCTTAACCTACGAGCAAAAGTCATCAGAAGAAACCATAGAAACTCGGGGTTCATATAAGTCATTCGAGTAGATAAAAATCAACGTATTTGCATGAACCTTAATTGCAATACCTTCTCATCCATGTCGAAACCGGATGCTAGCACTTTAAGACCGTCCATTGCAAGACAGCAACTAAATCCTCGTTTAGGTAGAGCTCTATTTTCATTTGCACAAGAAATCACACATTGAGGACCTAAGACCCAAAAAATAAAAAGAAAATAAAAACTCCCATAAATTACCAGCATGGTAAATTTAAGAAGAATTCCACAACTGGAGAACATTACCTATCAAATTACAGCCTTTAGCTCTAAGATCCTCAAATTTCTCCTGGAAAAAAAAGAGTAAAATAATTAAATAAAAAAGAAGGCATTTAAGAAAGATTCCAAACGTATCGTAAAATGGGGGAAAATGGGGGGAGTACGTGATCGAAGGAGGAGATAACGTGGAAGTCATCGGAGCCATTGCGAGAAGGGTCGCAACAGAGGAAGACTTGGGCACCGTTATCCTTGAGAACGCCGTGAAGCTTGTCGAATACTTCGGGAGGGGCGAGGTTTCGCGACATGAAGACGTTCGACCCCTGGAACGCCTTCGTCATCATCATCATCTCCACTTGATTCCTCAATCTCTATCCCTGAAATTTTGTCAATGATAACTGGCGAGGATTGAACTTGAAGATAGTTGGACTTAGGGAGTGTGGAATGGTGGTACTTTTGGTATGTTTGCAACTTTTGAAATTGGGGAAAAATATTTGGTAGGGCTGAAAAAAAAAATCGCCATGAAAATTGGGGGAAAAAGAGTTCTAAATCATTTTTTTAATTTATATTTTATATATCGCCAAAAGAATACAAAAAAAAAAAAGTGAAATATATTTGTTATGAACATCACTGGTGGATGTTCATCTTTTTACCTTTATTTTTATTAACTTTAACCTTTCACATTTTATTTTCTTTCACATCTATTTGTAACTTTTTTTTTATTTATGTATTAAAAAATAAAAATTTAATATATATATATATATATATATGAGAATATACTATTTGTAATGATGATGAAAAAGAATAGAATATAATAAAAATTCTCATATTTGAATATTTATCTTTTATTTATTATTATTATTTTATAATACGTTATGAACACGAGCGCTTAAATTAATTTAAGAGCCTTGTGTTTTCCGTTAGTTTAGATAAAGGTATGTAATACATTTTATCACGATGTCCATTATGAGAAAATTATTTATGTTCATAACTTGTTTCAATTTTTTTTAAGGTTCCACTAATCCCGTAATTTGTTAAAACTTCTAACATAGTCAAATAACTTGTAATTTATTTTATGACCAAATTGTTGTAATTATTTGAGTATTTTTTGTTATGTTTATGCTTGAAAGTTTTGTTAAGAGATTACTTATGTTTCCTTGCAAGTTTGTTAAGGAACTACTTGTATTTATATTAAATTTATATTGTAGTTATATCATCATCAATATCGAACCTACAAAACTTGAATTTGTGGTTCTTGATATTATTGGATAGAACTATTTATCCTGGATGTTAGATGTTGAAATATACTTAAATGCAAAAGGCATTGGTGAAACCATTAATGAAGAAAATGAAGCATCTAGTCAAGATAAGACCAAAGCTATGATATTTTTTTGCCATCACCTCCATGAGGGACTAAAGACGGAATATTTGGTTGTTAAAGATCCACTTATCTTTTGGCATAGTCTAAAGAAAGATATGACCACCAAAAACTCGTAATATTTCCTAAAGCTTGCTATGATTTGCTGCATTTGATATTACAATATTTTAAATCTATATGTGAATATAACTCGGGTATGTTTAGAATAACTTCCCAATTGAAATTATGTTGAGAGAACATAATTGATGAGGATATGTTAGAAGAAACATACTCCAATTTCAAACAATTAATGTTGTCCTACAGACATAATATCGTGAAAAAAATTTTAAGAAATTTTCTAAATTAATATCTTGTCTTCTTGTAGCTGAGCAAAATAATGAACTGTTAATGAAAAATCACGAGTCACGTCCAATTGGCTTTACTCCATTCCCTGAAGCGAATGTGACATCATATAACAGAAAGGATAAAGGCCACGTTAGCAGTCGTGGTCGCGGTCGAGGACGTGGACGAGGTGGTCATTTCAAGAATACCCACCAGAAGTGGGATCATAAGGATGGAAAGAATGATAAAAATACAACTAGAAAAGTGGAAAGTTTGTGTTATTGTTGTGGAGGTAAAAATCATTGGTCCCGTACCTATTGTACACCAAAGCATCTTGTGGAACTATACCAACAATTGTTGAAGGATAAAATGAAGAAAATAGAGACAAATTTTGTTTGTGAGAATGGCGAAGATGATTATGGCGTCGTTGGTACAACTCACTTGGAAACTGTTGATTTCTTCACCACACCTGAAGGGAATAATTGATCTTTTAATTTTATTTTTATAGTTTTAAAGAATAAATTTTATGTTAGTTTGTTATGTTATTAACAACATGGTTATTATATTATGTTTTGAATTATTTATCAAAATTTTATATATTTGAAAATTTACATGACTATAAGTTAGTTTGACAATCCTCTAGAAAAATTTATGTGACATTTATTTATTTTCTTTGAAGAAAATGAATACCTCTCAAATTCAATTAGCGATAAATGATGAAGACTTATGCTTAGCAGACAGTGCAACTACTCATACTATACTTAATAATAATAAATATTTTTCTCATTTGACAATGCAAAAAGTTAGTGTGAGTACTATATCAGGTAGTACCAAAATCATAGAAGGCTTCAAAAAAGCAAATATATTGTTGGCTAAAGGAACTAAGTTTCAAATTAATAACGCGTTATACTCTCCTAAGTCTCAAAAGAATTTTGTTGAGTTTTAAAGATATTTATCATAATGGAGATCATATTAAGACAATAAGTGAAGGGAATGATGAATATCTTCAAATTACAAGTATAATTCAAGGAAATAAAAATATTTTGGAGAAATTGTCCGCACTCTCCTCTGGTTTGTACTACACGAGAATTAATATAATTGAAGCACATATTATAATAAGTCAGAAGTTTATTGATAACTTTATTATTTGGCATGATCGGTTAAGTCATCCCGGTTCAATTATGATGCGAAAATTATTGACAATTCATATGGACATTCATTAAAGAGCCAACAAATTCTTCAAGCTAATAATTTTTCATGTGATGCTTACTCTCAAGGCAAATTAATCATTCGGTCATCACCAACCAAGATAAATTATGAATCTATCACTTTTTTAAAATAGATACAGGGAGTTATATGTGGACCAATACACCCTCAGTGTGCACCATTTAGATATTTTATTGTTTTACTTGATGCTTCGACTAGATGGTCACATGTATCCTTGTTATCAACTCACAATCTAGCATTTGCGAGGTTACTTGCTCAGTTGATCAAATTACGAGCACATTTTCCATATTTCCCTATTAAGATAACTCGTATTGACAATGCTGGTGAATTTACTACCCAAGCTTTCAATGATTTTTGTATGTCTATTGGAATAAGTGTTGAACATCCTGTAGCACATGTTCATACACAAAATGGTCTTGTTGAATCATTAATAAAACGTCTTCAATTGATTGCAAGATTGTTACTTATGAAATCAAAACTTCCAATTTCTGCTTGAAGGCATGTCATACTACATGTAGCATCACTAATTCGAGTCAAGCCAACAAGTTATTATAATTTATCCTCGTTAGAAATGGTTTTTGGTCAGGAACAAAATATTTCCCATCTGAGAATTTTTGGATGTGTTGTATATGCTTTGATTTCTTCACCACAACGCTTTAAGATAGGTCCTCAAAGGAGGTTAGTAATATATGTTGGATGTGGATCCCCATCAATAATTAAATATCTCGAGCTATCAATAGGGAATTTATTTACGAATCGATTTGCTGATTGTCATTTTAATGAGTCAGTTTTTCTAATGTTACGGGGAGAAAATAAACAACTGGAAAAAAAATAGATTGGAATTCATTACCATTGTCTCATCTTAATCCTCATACGCAACAATGTGAACTGGAGGTTCAAAGGATAATTCATTTACAAAGTTATGATATCAATTGCCAGACGCATTTACTGATTCAAAAAGAGTGATAAAATCATATATACCAGCTGTAAATGCTCCAATCAAAATTGATGTTCCTGAAAGACAAACTCTAGTTGCTAGTGAGTCTAAAGCATGTTTGAAGCATGGTAGACCAACCAGTTCCAGAGATAAGAATCCTCGAAAAAGAAAAAGAGCAAAAATAGCTGATGGTCAGATCGAGGAAGTAATGATTTTAAAAAGATCTCCAGAAGAGAATTTTATAAACCCCAAACCGAGCCTAGAGGTTATGACCCAATCCAAGTGGTCAAATTAGCCATGAGAATGACTAAGTAAAACACTTTAAGACTTATTTCTTTGAAATAACTTTAAAACTAGTAATTGGGTTTTTCAAACAAAAGCCTATAAATCATTGTCATCTCAATTTAGAAATCAAATCTTGAGTTGTTATAAAATATCAAAACTTAAAACATATCTTGCAGCGAAAAACTCATTTATTTAAAGTTTTATAATAGAGTTCCAATCTCCTCAATCATTCAAAACATACTTGAAAATCACATAATATCATGCAAGGATAAAGCCAAGAAAAAACATAATCCAAAACATCCTATAATTAAAGTTTAGTTCCAAATCCCCGCTATAGTAATCCAAATAAATCAAACTTATTAAATTGTCCAATTCCATTATTATCAAAAATATTTTTGATTATCGAGAGAACCTCTCCATCGACTGAATCCGAGTCCTAGCTACGGGGATTATCTGAAAACACATTAAAATAACGTGGGTGAGCTTCTAAATGCTCAGTGTGATATTTCTCACAAATAATCACATAGATACTGTAATATCCCTAAATCAGGTCTAGTAGTTTCGGGTATATTTTCGGGTTTCGAGCGTGAATTTAAGAATTTATCAAGTTAATAGTAATTTTTAATTTAATTTAGGAGGTCAATTTCATCTAAAATCGATTAAACAATAATACAGGAAAATAAAATTTTTTTTGGAAAAATGAATTTTAAAGTAATTAAATAATTATTAGTGAAAATAATTAATTTGGATCGAAAAAGAATTTTAAAATAATTTTTATTGGGGTTAATTTGATTTAAATTTAAATATTAGTTAAATTGGATTTAATTGTAAAATAAGAGAAATTTCGGAGTATTTATTTGGCAAATAAACCTCTAAATTCAGAATTTTGGAGGGAGAAGATCCAATGATAAAGTAAGGGAAATGTGGGAGTCACCATTGGGCAAATTTCCCAATTTTTAAATTTTCTGGTGGGTTGTTTCAGCTTTAAAAATAATGTATCTAGCCTACTTTTCGCACCATTTAAATTATATTAGAGAGCTTTAAAATTCGTTTTCTTTGCATAGTTTTAAAGATTTATCATCAGAGAATAGATCCAACAAATTTTCTTCTCAAAATACTCTCTCTTTTCACTCGAAATTATTCACAAAAGTAGCCAAAAATATTCTGAAATTTCTCAAGATTCTTGAATCAAGATTTTCAATCAAAAGATATAAAATGAATCAAAGGTAATTACTATTTTTAAACTTATTTTTATGATGATTAGAAACATATTTACATTATTTGAGTGATAATTACATGATTTTTTATCAATGTCATCTTCTTCAAAAGCTTAAGGTGCTTTAATGGTGAATCTTGAATTTTGAGAGGAAATCCACAAATCAATGGATGTTCCAACTCAAAATGGATCTATTAAAAGGTTTTTGATATTATTTATCAAGATTAAACATGTTTTGTAAGGTAATTTAAAGAAATTTGAATTTCATCATCTTTATGAACCGATTTTTCGGATTTTTGTGAAATTGATGCTTAGTATATGTTTATTTGGTTTAGTATGTTTGAAAGTGATTAGGAGGGTTGGAGTGATCGATTTTGTGAGGAATCGAGTTTTCAACTTGATGTTACAAATCTGGTAAGGTAACTTTGTGAGAGAAATTCTTGTAGTCTAGTTAATGAAAATTCGTGTTTAATATATCTTTTAAAAGGTGATAATCTTTATTTTATCTCTGTTAAAGCTACGAATCTTGAAGAGGATCGAGCTAATCGAAATTGAAGCTTGGATTTTCTTGGTTGATTACTTGGTTGTGGCTAAGTTGGTTGTGTGGTGAGTGTTATTAAAGGGCGACTTGGTAAATTGACCCTCACTTATGCTTAATTAGATGATTAATTACTGATTACAAATATGTAATTAAGTTTTGATTGGTTAATTTTGCAAGATTATTGATAAGTGATGAAAATTGTATTAGGTGTTGGTATGTGAGCATGTAGTGATTTTATGTGCTTTGATCGGATTGATTATAATAATGATTTAAGCAAGTATGCTAGAGTTTTTGGTTCATGGCTTGTTGATATTTCAATTTATAAATGAACATTGATAATTGGTAATTGGTATGCTTGATTTAATTTGATGTTAAAATGACTATGTTACATGATTCACATATGCATTTTGACACTTTAAATTAAGCACATTATTGACTGAAATTATGTTATGATTGATTGATTATATTGGCATTACATCATGGTGGATCTATTGGATATAGTTGGCATGTCATAGGATTTGTGAGTACTCACCATATTGATATGTTATTTGTGAGCAATGATGCTCTAGGAGGACTGATTTGGAGTAGGTAAGGGAGTGATGAGCTTGTGTTTCCACTCAACAAGACTGATTTGAAGCGATATAAGGAAGCGTGTGGCTTCGGCCAACTTAATCCCGGACTAATTCTGATTTTAATTGGGAGTAAGGAGATCCGTTTATCCGATGTATGATCACCCGATTAAACCATGATTGTATATGCTAATATAAATGTATGAAATGTTATATGCTAAATTGATGATTGTATGTCATGATTAATTATGATTTTTGATACATGGTTAAGCATATGACATTGAGTTATTGTGGACTGATTTTGTGACTAAAAATTGGTATTTGATTGGTTTCGATTTAAGCATGATTTGGGTGCTAATTTACTTGTCATTTTATTAACATTCACTGAGCTTTTTAAGCTCATACCCTTACATTCGTGTAGATATCCGATAGGATTGAGGAGTTGAGCAAGAGAGTTCCAAGAGATTAAGGCTCGATAGAGATTTAGTTACACGTTTTAGAGATGTTAATCGGGCATTGTGGAACTCTCGGGACTTAGTTTAATTTTGGTTGTAATTGGACTTGGACATTGGACATTTTTAATTTTGGATGGTTTTATAATATCATATATGCATGTTTGAGTTTGATTATTGAATAATTTACAGTGTATTGTTGCTTGATAACACGGTGATTGATAACACGGTGTGTGTAACACGATGTTTAGACTAACCATTGTTTAAATGAAGCTTCCAGTGAGTGGTTTACTAGCGACTAAGGTACGCCACTTGTTTGAATTAACCGGTGGGTGATATGCATTAAATTGATTATTTAATTCTATTTAATTGAGGCTTAATTGGTGTTAAAAAATTCAATTGAAAATGTATGGTATTTAATTGTAGTTAAATCGGCTTTAATTGGCCATTAAAATACGTAAAATCGAGTTTAAAACGAGCTTTTTGCACAAAAAGCTGCAGTGGTCTTCACACGGGCGTGTGAGGGTGGCACATGGCCATGTGGGTTGTTGGGGGTTGGATTCTTGGTCTTTTAAATTGGTATTCTAATCCGTTTAAATTACAAATTAATCCTGAAGCTTGATAAGTCTAATTATGGCCATAAATGATAAGAAAACTTGGTAAAATTTTAGGATTAGACTCGTAATTGATAAAATTTTTAGAAACACACTAAATTTAATATTCGGGTATAGTAATGATAGTTTGAAAATGTTACGATTTAGTCCTTAATGTTAAAACTTGAATTAGACATAGTAAATAGACTCGAATTAAGCTGAAATTTTTAGGGATTACATAAATTGACTAAAAGAAGGTTGGTAAATGTTTAGATCTAAAATCGGGTTAGTTTAACCGTAGGTGATAAAATGATGAAAATGCCCTTAGGTTATAAAAAGATTAAAATTGGTTCACAAATTGCTCATTAATAAATAATTAATAATGAGATAAGATTGAGGTGGTATAAGGTCGAAGTGTGTCTTGGGTGGTCATTAGCCGTAGAGTCACTTAGGTGGCTAATGTAACGCTTCGAATTCTAGCTGGTCCGTCCCGGTCAGGTTGGGGTGTCACAGATACAAATATGGCAATAAATATATATCATCATACACATCAATTTCACATAACAATACAATTGCATATAATATCACTAATACTATGCATGAGCATGTCAATGCACATTTTGAAAATGATGCACGTTTTATAAAAAGTTCCTACCCATCTTCGCTACACACTACAATCGAGTTCCCTAGAACTCGGCTGTCCAAACACAACCAATTTTGTGGACAAGCCACCACATAGATATCGTAAAACGGTCACATAGCACTTTGTGAATAAATCACCACATATTTGACGAAACAACCACATAGTCACATGATCACTTCGTGGACAAGCCACTACATTTTGCCAATAATGGCCACATAGTTTTCCAGAGAATCTACCACATAGTTTTGCAATAAAACTGCCACATATTTGGCCAAAATGGCCACATCTTCCACCTTTCACAAATTCCACCCCATACATGTGACATGGAAATACACTTAACACATGTGAATCACTTAACACTTAAGCATATAAATATGCTCACATAATCAAATATTTTCACTTATAACATGTGTAGCATGCATTTCACATTGGATCGTAGATCTTGATAATCACATAGTCGTATATATGACCACCTCTGAACGTACTCCCATTCGGTATAGGTTTTTGGCTTTCGCAAGTATATGGGCCAGGTTGTAATATAGATTTGTACAACGAAATACTTGGCAGTACTCCAAGGATCGTACCCAAAGGAGGCGTAAGGCGATAGTGAATTAAATCCTTGTAAAGGATAAAATTAATTAGTATTAAATTTAGAGATTATAGTACGAGAATAAAATAGAAGTGTTGGTTGTGAAAAACATAAAATGAAATAAACTAAGTAAATGACGAGATGTAGAGATTCGATAAATGACTTTGGGGAGATTAGGTTGCTTCAGTATGACTTCTTCAATTGTTGGTTTTTGGAGATTTTCCTTCAATCAGCTAGTTACTACCCTAGTTGGATCTTTCGATCTTCCACCAGCACTACTTATCGCTAGTTGTCAAAGTCTAAATTGGTTTGGGGAAAAGGTTTTCACGGATGGGCAATACCAATTTTGGGTTGATTCCCACCTAAATGACATTCTAGGGTTGTTAGGCCTAGTGTTTGTTTAATGTTCTTCCTTTTCTAAACAGTTGATCCGATTGAAAAATCCTTGTTTATACAATAATTAAATATTTATACTTTCACTCCCTAATTCCTCAAAATGGAATTAGTTCCTCATGGTGTTCTTAAACATCATAAAAGCAATATTATAATTAAACATAAAATTGATTTAATGAAATAAAAGAAACTTCAATTGTATTGGCAATCTGTCGAGAAAAATTCATTGAATGTTTATGGTAAAGCTACAATCTCATTTCTAAATGAAAACAACAAAGTAAAATTAAAAACTAAGAAAAGGTGTGTTTAAACCTAGTGCTAAAGGCCTTATTTATAACCTTGGTTGGTCGTTTTCATCAACCCTAGGTCATCTGCCGTCCTTTGTGTTTAAGTGGCATTATAAAGACTGAAATTCCCTTCAGTTGATGCAGAAATCGGTCCAGTGGTCGATGTCGCGACACACGAAGCAATCAGTCCCCTCATTACTGTCATCGTGCAGGCGTTGTCAAGACATAGCCTATGTATGTCGCGACAAAGAAGTCAGTCCCCTAAATCTTCAAGTTTGGTCCCTTTGTTACGACATAGAACATCCCATGTCATGATGAAGTGATCAGTTTCATATTTGTTCAACCTCTCATGGTCTCCTACACACTCATGAAATATGTTAGCTAACCTTTAGGCTTCAATTGGCCTTAAAGACAATAAAGTAACCTTTTAACACTTGGTTTACTTAATTTATTCAAAAGGTTAAATCTAAGTTAAATCCTATGAAAACATAAAGAAAATACTTAATTTTAAGCTCTTCAAGTGTGAAAACTAGTTCAATCTGCTAAGTATAAAACCGGCAGATGAAACTCCCCCACACTTAAGTCTTTGCTTGTCCTCAAGCAAACAGAACAAGAAAAGCAATCAGAAAGCAATAAAATAAGAAAGAAAAACAAAAAGTGGCTTGAATCTGTATCATACAAAGATTAGGTTCGTAACATCTACCCTAGGCATTATGTATTTCTTAATAATTCTAACATGATGAGTGAGAAATTTTACTATATTTGGTTAGAAAGAATACAAGTTCAGTAAGTTACATGAAATACAAATATCATAGTCTCATCGATATAACTCCATCAATGCCTAATATAAGTACTTTGATTATCCTAGCACAATACATATAGTTATAATGAGATAATACAATTTCCATTTCTATTTATGCATAGAGTTATTTAAGTCACTAGAAAATGAAAAATAAAATTTTGAAAAATAAAATTTAATTATAATATAATTAATTTATGCTAAAATTTCCAACATATTGATTTTTAATTATTTTTATAAATATTAAGCATGAATTTGATGATTTTTTGATAGATTTGCACAATTGGTAAAAATCGGCCTTGCAAATACTAGTGACAGCTTAAACCGTTGAGAGAATTTTTACACCGAGTCAATGAAGAGCTAAGAAGAATTTTTTTCCAGCCAAAGGTCGGTCCAATATGAAGCTAAATTATTTTTTATAATTATATTTTAATTCAATTAATTTGGATTAAAAATAAATTATAAAGGCTAAAGCAAAGTGGCTCGATGTGCATGCAATCGAGGGTCGAACCACCTTGATTTGAGCTAGCCATGTGCCTTCCAAGTGCTGACCAATTTAGCTGAAAAAGTTGACTTTTAAACCTTTCAAAACAGCCCCTAAATTTTCCCAAAATCCTATTCAAATCCCTCCACTTTTGATGGTTTCAAATTTTTACCCCAAGCCAAATTTAGCAAAGTTTGAACTTGTCAAACTTTGCTTATGCATGGCCAGCCAAGGGATCTTGGTGGTTGATATTTATTTACTAAATAGAGCCACCAACTCTCACCTATAAATACCACCCTCACTCACCTCATTTTACACACCAATTCACTCCATTCTCTCTTCGTTCTCTCATTTGCTCTCTAAACCTTACATCCCATTTTCCCTTCCATTCCCTTGTCGATTTCCCCTCTTGGAAAAGAGTGGTTCTTCAAACTTGTAATAGCCTTTGTTGAGTGTTCATTAGAGACCTCGATCTGGGAAGAATCGAGTAAAAACGACGAAGAACACGAAACTAGTTCTTGAGAAATCACCGGATTTAATCCTATTCTTTTTCTCATTTTTAGATTCTTGATTGTTATTATGATGAATGATATTATGAATGCTATTGTTTCTTTAATTAAAATGACTTAAATTTATTAAATGTTGGGTTGATTGTGTTGATTGCTTGGTTATTTATTTATCATGTTTATATTGTTATAGGCCCTAAATATTTTGTTTAATTAAATATTATCATGCCTAAGTTATTATTGCATTACCCTTGTGATATAACTATTGAATTAATCATTTAAGCTTGTTGAAATTTTGATTAATGAACACACTATTTAATTTGTGCATGCTTAATCTTCTACGGAAGTTGAGGGTTAAGATTGCGATGGCATTGGAGAATACACAACTTTGCATAACTTGCAGGATTTTTGTGATTAAACTGTTTCAATATAGGTGTATGTTCAAGAGATAAATTAATTTCATAAAGTATGTATGTGCTACACATTTACTTATCAAAGATTAGTTTTGTCGATCATATTGACATAGGTGTATGTTCAAGAGATAAACTGATTTTTGTGAGTAATGTTGTTCATAAGTTAGCAAGATACCGACTTGCCGTGAATATTATTTCGTAACAAGCATGAACATGATTTAGATTTAATTAATTAATTAAAGCAATTAACCTAACACATTTATGTCATATTAATTAAACCTTTAGAAATCATGCATTGGAATTTAGTTTAGCTTTAACTTAGATTAATTTAGTTTAGATTAATATACTCCACAAATATTATCTTGTTCCTAACCAATTTGTTGATTAAATATTTCATAAATACTTTTCATAACACAGTCCTTATGGGTGCGATACTCGACATTTACTTGTCACTTTATTACTTGAATACAATTGTGTACACTTGCACATTTTCATCGTTCCAGTCACATATTGCTTTTTGGCTTGTAATGTGTTGAGGCTTAGGAGAGGTATGAATTTCAAAGAATAGTTAAGCACAAAAGGTTACAAACACGAAAATAGTTTGGCACATTGTATTGTTCCCTATTCTTCCCTTTAATGTCCCATTCAATCTCACCCCCTTATCTCTCCTTCTCTCACCTGCCTTTTCTCTCTAATTTAGGAATTTCAACATAGTCTAATTCCTTTAGCTAGCCTATGAGTATTCTTTTGTTTCTTGAGTAATATTTCTTTTTCTTCTTTTTGGTAAAATCGTGACTTTGTCACTTTTCACATGATTTCTTACCCACGAACTTTCTTTTTCTATTTCTACTCATTTTTCTTTTTCTTTTTATTTTTTTCACTATTTTTCTCTTTTGGCTAACTAAAGATCATATACCATATCGATTTTCCTATTTCACTATTTATCTCATAACCTCCACCATAATGTGTCTGCTTACCCTCAATACATATGGCCATACGTCTATTATCATGTAATATAGGACCAAGGAAAACAGTACACACAAATCATCGTTTTAGGCTTTAGAAGCTTGTAGTGTGGTTTATCAAGAAGGGTTATGAGGCTCAAAGATGGGTACTAGTTGGAAATTTAGAATAAAGTTTGACTTTTTAGCTCTAGATGCAACCAAACAATGCCTTAGTTCATCCCTAAACACCTCAATATGCATAAATATCAATTTAGTCACATGATTCTCAAAATTACTATCTATTATCTATGCTAGCATGCTTGTTTCCTCATATCATTCGCATCATTTGGTATCAATAATACTTTTTCATCTATACTTAGTGTAACCTATAGAACTTAATAATTTCATACTAAAAAATTTAAAAATTCCTCATCACCATGCCAAATTTATCAATAAATACAATCAACCTATTATACATGCTCCTAACCAATCAATTGTATTTCTACAAGCTCAAGCACACATCAAAAGAAAAAACTAAAAACTACAAACTATATGCAAAAATTTCTATGTTACCCCCACACTTTAGAAAACACATTGTCCTGAATGTGTAGCCCCTTAAATAGTAAGGAGAAAAGTTACTCGATTGATCGTGAAGGTCCTCTTCTTCTCATGGTGGTTGTCCTTCTCCCTTTTATCGTGAATGCTCAAAATTTTTGTGTCTCCATAGTGTGAGGTTTAAGATGTAAGTATAATAATCCTTTTTTATATGAAATAATAATTAAGCTGATATATATAAAAGAGATTAAAACGAATGAACCAATAATGAAATAAATCCTAAATAAAACTATGAAAGAAACCATTAAAACAGCCACCTTCTCCGCGCTTGGCCGTACAAGGGTCTTCTAGATCCACTTTTGTCTGTAAAATCGGAAGAAAGTACATAGAAAAATAGAGAAAAAACAAAGAAAAATGTAAAAATCGTGCTATAAAAGCACGAATCAATCCCACTGTAATTTTTACGCATTCATACGCAATCAAAAGCAAAAAAAAAGTTTTGAAGGTATAAGATTTATTTTATTGTTTTTTCAAAACTAAAATAGATCTAGGTTTTTTATTTTTTACCTCTGTCGGTTTATCTTCCGCCGCCGTTGTTGGTGGCCAAGGGTACCATCCCCGATAATGGGTGGCCTTTGTTGGAGTGAAAAAGATTTAAGGTTCATCGGAGAAACTTTTCTCCTTAGAAATCAAATGGTTTCTTATTTTTTAAAAAATTTTGGTTGGGTTTTTGATAAAAATAAACCTAGTTTTGGGTTTTATTTTTTAAAAAGGTTTAAAAAACATTTTTTTTTTTGGACCATTGTAGACTGCAGTCGTCGCCGTTGATGAACGGTGGCCCACGGTGGCTTACAGCGGAGGGTTCATCGGAACCCATGATCGGCCAAGCTTCCAAGTGAGAGAAAAAATAAAGGAAGAATGGTTTTTTTTTTTTAAAAAGTTCAAATGATTTTAAAATTTTTTATTTATTTATTTATATAGCTACATCAAAACGATGTCGTTTAGAGCCTAACTCAATAAGCTCCAAAATGACGTCGTTTTGTGTCAAAACCCGAAATTCGACCCGACCCTGGCCAGGATCCGCGTGTTTTCATGCGGATGGGCTAATTGCCCATTTGGTCCTTCTGCATTTTTAATGTGTTCTAGTTTAGTCCTTTTTCCATTTTATTTGTTTATTTTAATTTCACCTTTTAATTTTATTTGCTTTACAATTTAGTCTTTCGATTATGGACCCTCTTTAGGGAATGACACGTGTACAGAGGCTGAGATATTTTTCCCTTTGGTCCTTGTAATTTTTAATTTGTTTTAATTTAATTCAAATTTATATTTTCTGTTTTTTAATTTATACATTTAATTTGTTTGTAATTCCAATTTAGTCTTTTATTTAATTTAGCCCCATTTAATTTCTTTTTTTACAATTCAGTTGTTTTTAATTTTTACTTAATTTAGTCCCTTTTTATTTTTATTATTTGTATTATTTTATTTAGTTGGTATTTTATTTTTATTTAATTTTTTATTTGTTATTTATTTTCATTACTATTTATATTCTTACCTTTATTTATTTATTTTTTTTTTTGTATGCATTTTATTTACTTGTTGCTTCTTTGCCGTTTATATTCTTGCTTTTTTTTTTATTTAATTACATGTATTTTTTTCTTTAATTTAATTATGTTAGATTTTTCACATGTCCTTATTATTACTTGCATCAATAATTATTGTTTGTTGCCATCATTACTGTAATCATATTGCTATATTATTTGTCATCATCTTTTATTTTTATATCTTTTATTGTGTTATTAATTGCATTTAATTGTATTTATTTATTCATTTTATTCATGTATGTTTTTTTTTTTTTTTAGCCAGCATCAAATTGCAAATTATGGTCACATATATTCACTCACTTTTGTATAATGTTTTAATAAATAAATTGAATGATGTTTTAATTTTTTTCTTTAAAAATATATAAATCATTTTAAAAAAAACGAGGCAATGTTCATTACTTCGGGAACTCGAGAAAAATTATGCCCTAACTTATTAGGTGTGATTTTCTCTTTGAACCAATATAATAAAATATCCTCTTTTAAAATTAAAATATACAAGATTTGAGATAATAATTAGAAACGCTTGTTATTTTCGAAACTTCGAGGTGTTGTGCCCTAACTTACTAGACATGACTTTTCTTCTCGATTAACTCAAAATAACGAGCTTTCTTTGCAAAATTCAATTGTTTAAACAACATTGAAACATGTCATTCATGCATTTAAGGTCGCATTTCAAAATTTTCTCGAGTTTTCGATTTTCTACAATTAAGACATTAAATAATCGACTAGGTAACAAGTTTGGGCATGTGAGGGTGCTAATTTTTCCTCATATGTAATCGACTCCCGAACCTGTTTTCTTGATTTCGAAGACCAAAACATTTGTTTAAATAAGTTTAAATATTTTAAGGTGATCCAATCACACCAAATTAAAAAGGATTGGTGGCGACTCCATTTTTGTTTTCAAAATATAAGTTGGGACTTTTCGAAAAAAAAAAGTTTTGATAGCTTGGCAACTCCACTGGGGACTAATAAGAGACTCAAGCCACATGCCAATTATTTTTTGGTCTTTTTTTAAAAATCAAGGACTCGGTTTAAATTAATTTGCAATCCTTTGCATTTCATCTTTTATGTGCTACTTTGATAATGTTTGTATTGATATTTACTAAGACATAGGATTTCTCTTCACATACATTGCATTTGTTACTACACCTTTTAAGTGGAAGTGAGAAGCTACTCCTTCGTGAGGTTTTCACCTCCGTGTAGGATAGTGGATCGCTTTTAGGATATATCCGTACCTATATTTTCATGAAGTTTTCACTTCCGTGCAAACATATGAGAAATGTATTCCCATGAACTGAACTCATCCGTGTAGAATTCCAAACCACATATAATGAACCCTAGGTGCCTATCTTAGGTAGAATTATGTCAAACTTTTTACCCAAAATAGATGTATAGGTTCTTTGTTTTATGCTTTTGATTTGTTGTTAAGTTTATAGTGATTGTACTGACTTGTTTTATTTTTGTGTTGTTTGCAATACATCCTCATATTAGGAAAGGTATTGATTTGAGCTCGATTACTAGCAAGGAACTGATCATTGAAAAAGGGTATCTTGATAAGGTGGACAATGTGGCCATGTGTATGTGGTTAGAGGATAAGCAACGTGAGAAGGGTGATAGCTTAGCGGAAGGGCATGTATCAGATTTTTTGGATTATACCCGAATAAGCGTGACCCAGAATAGTTTGCAAGAGCTAAAGGAGATATAGGATTAATGGGGTAATGAAATGAAGCAAACTTTCTACTATGAGTATGGGGATCTATCGTATCTACTTGAAGTTAAGGTGGACAAGCATCTCTTCCTAGCCCTTGCACAGCACTGGAACCCATCCTATTGTTGCCTCACCTTTGGAAACATGGACATGGTGCCCACGATAGAGGAGTACACTACTTTTCTTTGTTGTCCAAAGATTCAAGTAAACAAGGCCTACTCGAGAGCTGCAGGCGTCCTAACCTTTCTCAAGAAATTGATGAACATTATGAGCATGAGTGAGCAATAAGTTATAGCTTGGATTAAGGTAAAGGGCGATAACAAATGCATCACTTGGAGGAGCCTGCGAGATTTGATCTTAATGCATCTAGATGTAAGAAAAAGGGTTGGCATCTTTTCTCTAAGTGTATATGGATTGGTTATCTTTCCTAAGGTGTTGTGGTACATAGAGGACGTAATCACTGATCTATTCGATCGGCTTGATAAGAGGGTCACACCTATTCCAATAATTTTGGCCGAGACCTTTAGATCATTAAACGCGTGTCGAAGAGAAGGAGAAGGGAGATTTATCGGCTGCGCATCACTATTGATGGTTTGGTTCTATAGCCACTTTTGGAAGGTGGAGAAGGTATCTTATCGGCTATTTTTCGAGAGTTGTTTCCCTTTGAGGGAATTCGTGACCATGCAAAGGTAAGAGAACATCTTTGAGGAGAAATGGATGGCAATACTCCAAAGTCTCCAAGACGAGGACATCGAATGACGAGCACCATGGTTAATTCCTGATTAAATTATTTATTGATGCGGGGATTTCGTATGGGTTCCATTGCTTGGGATATGGGGAGCTGTAGGATACGCCCCTCTGCTTGTGTTGAGACAATATATATCAAGGAAGTTCATTCCAGTGATGCAGGGTCTGGCCCAATGCAAGTTTGCACACAATAGTGAGAATAATAAGAAGAAGGTTCGAGAGATATCAAATGCCTGGAACCAGGTTCGTAAGATGAAGATGTTTGCTGCAAATCCTATGGCAACCCCAGAGTATGATTGATGGAGGAATAAGAGAATCAATGACAACAATCTCGTGCCAAATCTATAAAATGTCCGGCCAATAGAGGAGTATTTGCAAGTAGTTCAGTCAGAATTAGAACTCATAAAGCAAGACTTCGAAAAAAAAAGTTCTGAATTGGGGAAAAGGATAGAGACATTGGAAGAAGAGAAGATGTAGTTGGGACTGGACATCGATATCCAAAGGTTAAAAGTTGAAATGATTAGGAAAGGAAAGAATAAAGCTGAAGAGGACTTGGACAGTCTAAAGAAAGATTACAAGAAACTCCGCTCGTCGATGAGGAATTCTAGGTTAAGAAAGAAATCAAAGCAGTAGCAACATGAAATCCAAGAGGAAAGAAATAGAGCGAATCAATGGAAAAGGAGATTTTGAAGATGCTCGAGTTCAAGAAGATGTCATAAAAGGAAAGTTGCTAGAAAGCCAAGTGGAAAAAACTGAGTTAAGAGCCTGAGTAGCTGAGTTAGAAGAATCTTTGCACAAGCATCGTAGTCGTAACTCTGTGACAAAATTGAGAGCAAGCTGAGCTAAGAATGATGAGTTGAAGAAAAAAGTAGAAGAGCTCGAAGCTTCACTGCAAAATTGTGAGATACGAATTGAGTTCCTCAAAAGAACAGTGGAAATAATTGAGGGATAAATTTAACATTCACAGAGGCAGGTCAGATATCGAGATTACATTATGGGCAAAGCTTTGACTCAAGTGCGAGAAGTGGCAGAGCACTTGTAGACATTGGTAACTCAAGCCAATGTTTTGAGCCTGAAGTATGAATCTGAGTCAGATCAAGGCCAAAAGTTAGCTTGGCTCCTTGGAAAGATTAGGACTTTGTGCATTAGGGCAAGGCCATATATGTGAACTGTATCTGCCTTGTGTAAAGTACTTCATTTTCTAGTAAAGTTGTTCTAACATAATTGAACTAAGAATCAATGTATTTCTTGCATAAGCATACATGCATTCATTAGCATTGGATTTGATTACATGCATTATTTTTAAAAAAATCCCCACATATCTAAAACATTCGTGTCAAGGGGGTGTTATCAACTCTGAACGAAAATTGAGAGAAAGCAAGATAATCAAGATAATGAGGGGAATGCTGAAAAAAATTTTGAGCGTTAAAGTTATATACAAATAAAGGAATGGAGAGGGGAACTTATCGAGAATTTATCCCTACACCTTCAGAAGTATCTTAGATAACTAGCCTATGGAGGAGCTTCCTGTAGTTTTTAGAACTTTTTCAAATTAATATTCAGAACATACTTATTTCTCTAAGCCTGAGAGCAATAAGGATCCTTTTGTAAATGGCACATGACCACCATCTTTTATTTCAAAAAATGATGCATTGTTTTTATCCAATTTGGCAAACATCTTATTATTCTTTCCATTCATTTCATACAACAATTAATCATTCCTAAATTCAATTATTCTTTGGATCCCCTTTTGTCCCTATGCTAAGTCCCTTAATATTAAGGATATAAGCGACGTTGCTATTGACTTGGAGCCTCATTTTGAGAAGGATGTGTGTCTAGAAAAACCTCAGGACTTTGAAGATGATTAAGAATGTAACTTCTCTCCCGATCTGTTACGGATGGTCGAGCAAGACGAAAAATAAATATCACCTCACAAAGAATCAGCAGAAATTGTGAGTCTAAGGGATAAAAATGAAAAGAAAGAGGTGAAAATTGAGACATATATCTCTACATCAAAAAGGAGATATCTCAGAGAGCCGCTTTGAGAATTCAAATATGTCTTCGCATGGTCTTATTAAGGCATGTTGGGGTTAAGTACTGATGTCGTAACACACAGGCTCCTTAAAAGAAGAATGCAATTTGGTTCAGCAGGAACTTCGAAGATTGAGGCCCGATGTGCTATTAAAGGAGGAGGCTAAAAACAATGATCGAGATGAAAACCCACAAAAGGCATCTTGGAATAAAAAAATAAAAAAAATGATGAAAAGAAAAAGAGGTCGAGATGAAAACCCGTAAAGGGCATCTTGAAATCTAAACAAAAAAAAAAGAAAAGAAAAAAGAAGTCAAGATGAAAATTTGCACAGGGCAACTTGAAATGAAAAAATAATAAAAATAAAAAGGTTTTACGTTGGTTTCCTCTAAGTGGTCAAATAACCTAAGCAAGCAACCAAGAATGCTAAGAAGGCTGGCCAATGAGTATGTCATAGATGGAGAAATCCTGTACAATAGGAGAAAGGATCAGGTGTTGCTAAAATGTGTAGATGTTGTCGAGGTCAGGAAATTTCTGAAAAAAAATCCATGAGGGTGTTTGTGGAATATATACCAATGGTTTTAGAATGACCAGACAAATAATGAGATTATCAGTCTACCATGGAAGAAGATTGCATCAGTTATGCCAAGAGATGTCATAAATTGCCAAATTTGTGGAGATAAAATCTATGTATCTCCTTCACCTCTTCACGTCATGTTTCCTCCTTGGCCTTTTTCTATGTGGGGCATGGACGTCATTGGGCAATTTTGCCAAAGGCTTCCAACGGGCATCGATTCATCGTCGTGGTCATTGATTACTTCACCAGGTGGGTAGAAGTTGCTTCCTATGCTAATGTCACAAAATCGGCAGTAAGCAAATTTTTGAAGAAAGAGATTATGTGTAGATATGGAATGCCAGAAATGATCATATCTGACAATGCTTTGAACAACAGCATGATAGTAGAGGTTTACAGATCAAGAATTACAACTCAGTACCATATTGCCTAAAAGAATGAATGGTGTAGTGGAGACAACCAATAAGAACATCAAGAAGATTATAGGAAAATGACAAAGGCCTACAAAGGTTTAGCATGAGAAGTTATAATTTGCTCTCTACGCTTATTGAACGTCCATCAGGACCTATACCGGGGCAACATCTCTCTCATTGGTTTATGAAACAGAGGCAATTTTACCCATTGAAGTTAAGACTCCTTCCATCTGAATTTCGGCAGAGGTGGATTTGGATAAAGCATAATGAATCCAATCCATATATGATCAGTTAAACTTGATCGAGGAAAAGAGGCTGAAAGTTATCTGACATGGTCAGATGTACCAAAAGCGAATGATGCGGGCTTACGAAAAAAAGGTCCGTTTTAGAGAATTCCATAAGGGAGATCTGATTTTGAAAAAGATCCTCCCTATACAAAAGGATTTTCGAGGAAAATGGATGCCAAATTAGGAAGAGCCTTATGAGGTAAAGAAAACCTTTTTCAGAAGAGCTCTAATTTTGATCAAGATGGATAGCAAAGATCTGCCCAACCACGTGAACTTAAATTCGGCGAAAAGAAAAAGAAAAGAAAGAAAAGAAAAAAAGAAGAAAAGAAAAAGAGAAAAAAAAAAGAAAGAAGGAAAAAGGTAAAAGGAAAAAAAAAGAAAAAAGAAAAAGACAAAAGCACAAGAAGAGGAAAAAGAAAGAAAAGGAGAGGTCGAGATGAAAACCCATAAAGGGCGTCTCGAAGCCTAAGGAGATTTGATTTGAGTCAAAAATCCGAAAGAGCGGCTTAAATTTGGATCAAAGAATGGACATGAAGTGGTCTTCTCTCTCAAAAGTAGCAGGGTGGAGGAACTTTACATCTTGAGTATCGATGAAGTACTTCAGGTTTCATGGACACATATCATGCTCAGAATGGTGTTCGTCAAGTTTGTTCAGCAAAGCTCATACTTTGATATTTGGGGCATCTGGTTTTATTCCTTTTACTTGCTTTAGCAATCATTGATTAATGTTTGCTATTTTTTACCAACATTTGCCATTTTTGACCAGTGTTTGCAAATTTTGGCCATTGTTTAATGTTTGCCATCTTTGACCAATGTTTGACATTTTAACCAATGTTTGATATTTTTAATTCCTTCATTCGAGCTTTCTCTCCAATAAAATTCAACATAATCCATCTTATAACCCTGTTCAAGCATTTTTTTCATTGAAATAACGGTTAGTGGACTAATGCTAATATAAGGTATAAAAGGATTTCTGCATATCGCTTTGAAAAATTCCTAAATAAATAGTATAGGGACCTGAAACAGGACCACTAGTTGGAAAAAACCAAATTCGAGGGTTGGAGGGGTCCTAAAATGAATAGTTCAGTTTATGACTACCTCTTCGGATTTCATATAAAAAATACTAGACCCAGAAGGGAAAAATGGTGACACATTAGTGATAGAACTTAGGCAAATGACGAACAATGTTGATCTAAGGATTAAAAAACAAAATTATTCTAAAATATGACATCTTTGCATTCATATCAATGTCATTCATACGCATCTAGTTAGGAGTATTTGATTCATTCAAATCGTGGCATCTTAGTTGCATGGCCTAGATAGAGGCCCATAAAACAGATTCTACAGGTCATATCCCCAGAGAATGGTGTGATAGATAAGTAAAACAACAACTCCTATATCCCTGAAGTTGCAGTGGTATGGAGTAAAACCACAATAGCTCCTATACCCTTAAAGTTGCAAATGAGAAGATTAAAGCTACAAAATCAAATCCTATACCCCTAAAGTTGTAAAGGAGAGAATGAAAGCTACAACACCAAATCCTATACCCCTAAAGTTACAAAGTGGCGGATTAAAACTAACCGTAGTAGATCTCAATCTCTCTGAAGTTGCAGAGGGGCAGATTGAAGTTATAACACCAAATTCTATACCTCTAAAGTTGTAAAGGGGCGAATTAAAACTAACCGTAGTAGATCTCAATCTCCTTGAAGTTGCAGTGGAATGGAGTGAAACCACAACCTCAAATCCTATATCCTGAAGTTGTAGTAGATCGGATTAAAACTAACAGTAGCAGATCTCAATCTCCTTGAAGTTGCAGTGGAATGGAGTGAAGTTACAACACCAAATCTTATATCCCTGAAGTTGTAGTGGATCGAATTAAAATTAACCATTAGCAGATCTCAATCTCTCTGAAGTTGCAGTGGAATGGAGTGAAGTTACAACACCAAATTCTATACCCTTAAAGTTACAGAGGGGCGGATTAAAACTAACAGTAGTTGATCTCAATCTCCCTGAAGTTACAGTAGAATGGAGTGAAGTTACAACACCAAATCTTATGCCCCTAAAGTTGTAGAGGGCAGATTAAAAGTAACAGTAGCAGATCTCAATCTCCCTAAAGGTACAGTGGAATGAAGTGAAGCCACAACCCCAAATCCTATATCCCTGAGGTTGTAGTGGATCGGATTAAAGCTCACAGCAGCGGATCTCAATCTTCTTGAAGTTGCAGTGGAATGGAGTGAAGTTACAAACCCAAATCCTATATCTCTGAAGTTGCAGGGATCAGATTAAAGCTATAGTAGTAAATCTTTATCTCTCTTAAGTTGCAATAGAGCAAGAGGAAGCTACCACACCAAATCCTATACCCCTAAAGTTACAGTGGGTTAGATTGAATTTACGAAAGCAAATCCTATCTTCCTAAAGTTGCAGTAAAGTGGATAAAACAACAATCCTTCTGAAATTTCGACAGTTTAGAATGAAACTAACACAACAAACCTAATCTCCTTGAAATTGCAATGGGGCAAGATGAAGCTGTGACACTAAATTCTATCTTCCTAAAGTTGTAGTGAAGCGGATACAGTGAAATAGAGTAACCAACAGAATCAACCATTTGATTAGAGATTTTCGAATTCAAGGTTTTTCTTTTGATTATGAAATAAGAGATGAATAGAGAGGAAAGAATTTATACTAAATGATTAGAAGGACTTTTAATGAGTTTAGAAGTTAAATTTTACATAAATAAAGTATCTATGTAATAGCCCAATTTTGTCAGGGCCTATATTTTAAAATAAAACCCAATTTTTTATTTATAAAAAATAAATAAAACCTAAAAATAATTTCACTTATAATTTTTTTTAAAGTCTAAAGTTCAAATACAAACATAAACCCAAAAAACAAACAAATACAAAACCCAAATACCAAACTCAAACCCAATTTTTATTAGAAGCCCAATTTTGTTACAATCCCAAAATTAAAAAAAAAACCTAGACACTATTAAATAAAAAAAGGAAGAATATAAATGGAAAAAAGCAACAAGTAAATAAAATACATAAAAATAAATAAATAAATAAATATATAAAATCAAATGAAGGCAAGAATATAAATAGCGATAAAAATAAATAACAAATAAATAACAAAAATTAAATAAAAATTAAATACCAAATAAATAAAATAATACAAATAACTATAAATAAAAGGGGACTAAATTAAGTAAAAATAAAAATAATAAGACCTGAATTGTAAAAAATAGAAATTGGGGCTAAATTAACTAAAAGACTAAATTGGAATTGCAAACAAATTAAATGTATAAATTAAAAAACAAAAAATATAAAATTGAATTAAATTAAAACAAATTAAAACTTACAGGGACCAAAAGGGAAAATATCCCAATCTCTATACACATGTCATCCCTTGAAAAGGGTCCATAATCGAAGAACTAAATTCTAAAGCAAATAAAATTAAAGGGCGAAATTAAATAAGTAAATAAATGGAAAAAGGACTTCTTCGTGCTTGGCCGTAAAAAGGTCTTCTATATCCACTCTTACTTGCAACATCGAAAGAAAGTACATAGAAAAATAGAGAAAAAAAACAAAGAAAAATGTAAAAATCGTGCTATAAAAGCACGAATCAATCCTACTGTAATTTTTACGCATACATACGCAATCAAAAGCAAAAAAAGTTTTGAAGGTACAAGATTTATTTTATTTTATTTTGAAACTAAAATAGATCTAGATTTTTTATTTTTTACCTCTGTCGATTTATCTTCCACCGTCGTTGTTGGTGGCCGAGGGTGCCATCCCCGATGATGGATGGCCTTCGTTGAAATGGAAAAGATTTAAGGTTCATCGGAGAAACTCTTCTCCTTAGAAATCGAATGGTTTCTTATTTTTTAAAAAATTTTGGTTGGGTTTTTGGTAAAAATAAACCCAAAAGTTTGATTTTTAAAAAGGTTTAAAAAAACATCTTTTTTAAAAAGGTTTGAAAAGGTTTAAAAATTACAAATTATGCTCACATATGTTCACTCACTTTTGTATAATATTTTAATAAATAAATCGTATGATGTTCTAATTTTTTTTTAAAAAATATAAATTATTTTAAAAAAAACGAGGCAATGTTTGTTACTTCGGGAACTCAAGCAAAATTATGCCCTAACATACTGGGCATGATTTTCTCTTTGAACCGATGTAATCAAATATCCTATTTTAAAATTAAAATATACAAGATTTGGGATAATAATTAGAAACACTAGTTATTTTTGAAACTTCGAGGTGTTGTGCCCTAACTTACTGAACATGACTTTTCTTATCGATTAACTCAAAATAACGAGCTTTCTTTGGAAAATTCAATTGTTTAAACAACACCGAAACATGTCATTCATGCATTTAAGGATCACATTTCAAATTTTTCTCGAGTTCTCGATTTTCAACAATTAAGACATTAAATAATCGACTAGGTACCAATTTTGGGCATGTGAGGGTGCTAATCATTCCTCATAAGTAACCGACTCCCGAACCTATTTTCTTGATTTCGAAGACCAAAACATTTGTTTAAATAAATTTAAATATTTTAAGGTGATCTAATCACACCAAATTAAAAAGGATTGGTGGCGACTCCATTTTCGTTTTCAAAATATAAGTCGAAACTCTTAAAAAAAGGGTTTCGACAATCTACATTGAATTAAAAATGTTAGGAGTTAGAGTTTACCCGGACTACTTTCGTTTACATCGGTATGTCGTGACATTCACCAGGTGTGTCGCGACATCGAGGCTAGAATTGCTGTTCTGCAAAGTAGTTATTGTCGCGACATGGAGGTGGCATGTCATGACGTCGAGGCCAGTGGCCGTGTTCGTCTTGTGTTTGGCGGTTGCGACATAGAAACTAGTTTCCTATTGATTTCGAATCTGAGTTGTTGTCTATTCCTTGGGTGTTTTTGATGTTTAAATCTAACATTGGTTCTTTACTCCATATTGCTTTACAGCATAAAGGTTGCTCATCAATAAGTATATTTGTAGTTCCCCCATAATACAGATTTACTCTTTGCCTATTGACTAAAAAAATTTGACCATTCTTACCTAGCAACTCAATCACTCCAGATGGTTTTACTTGGTTAATGGTATATGGCCCTGTCCATCTTGATTTGAGTTTCCCGAAAATAATTTTAGCCTAGAATTAAACAGTAATACCTTTTGTCCTGGATCAAAAGTTCGTTTTCGAATCTGGGCATCGTGGCGCAACCTACTTCTTTCTTTTTAAAGTTTTGTATTTTCATAAGCCATGAACCGAAACTCCTCCAATTCTTGTAGCTGGAATAATCTCTCTTTCTTTCCTAAATCGGGATCTAAATTCAGTTCTTTGATAGCCCAGTATGCTTTTTTCTCTAATTCAATAGGTAAATGATAATTTTTTCCATACACAAGTTTGTAATACTTAGTGGTGTTTTGTAAGGTGATCGATAGGCCCATAAAGTATCATCCAATTTTGCTCCCAGTCCTTACGATTAGGATTTACTGCCTTTCGGGAATCTTTTTAATTTCTCGATTGGAAACTTCAACCTGTCCATTTTCCTGTGGGTGATATGTTGTTGCCATTTTATGACGGATGTTGTATTTTGCAAGAGCAACCTCAAATTAATTGCTGCAAAAATGTGACCCTTCATCATTGATTAAGGCTCTAGGGGTCCTAAATCTTGAAAAGATGTTTCTTCTCATAAATCTCACCACTGATTTAGTATTATTAGTAGGTAATGCCACAACTTCTACCCATTTGGAGACATAATCTACTAGCAATAGAACATATTGATTTCCGAATGAACTAGGAAAAGGTCCCATCAATTCCACAAACATCAAATATCACTACCACCCTTCATCATTGATTAAGGCTCTAGGGGTCCTAAATCTTGAAAAGATGTTTCTTCTCATAAATCTCACCACTGATTTAGTATTATTAGTAGGTAATGCCACAACTTCTACCCATTTGGAGACATAATCTACTAGCAATAGAACATATTGATTTCCGAATGAACTAGGAAAAGGTCCCATCAATTCCACAAACATCAAATATCACTACCTTAATAATTCCTACTTGTGGAATTTCATACCATTTTGATATATTCCCCATTCGTTGACACTGATCACAGTTTTGTAAAACACGTGGGCATCTCTATTCATAGTCGACCAATAGAATCCTGATTGCAATATTTTTTGAGCCGTCTATTTTCCACCGAAATGTCCCCACAATGAGAGTCGTGACATCCTTTAAGGATGTCATTTATCACTTCTTCAGCTACACATCATCGTACTAACTGATCTGCACATTACCGAAACACATAAGGATCCTCCCAAATATAATTTTTCTCATGCATAATTCGTTTCTCCTGCTTCCATGATACTTTTGGTGGGAACACCCCTCTTGCTAAGAAGTTCACATAGTTCGTGTACCAAGGCGTTCTTGTGTTTGATAATCGTGTTTCTATTCTGAATAGTTGCTCATCTGTGAAGGTTTCTTTTATCTCCTCCGAAGGTGCAGAAATGTTATGATTCTCTAATCACGAAAAATGATAAGCAATCTGATTTTTTGTCCCTTTTCGATCCATGATCAATATGTCGAACTCTTGTAACAGCTATACCCATCTCATTAACCGCGCTTTTGTCTCTTTTTTCTTTATCACATACTTTAATGCTGAATGATTTGTATAAACATAAACACGATTAGCCATCAAATAAGGATGAAATTTCTCACAGGCAAAAACTACTACTAACATTTTCTTTTCAATGGTTGTGTAATTGCATTGAGCTGGGTTAAGAGTTTTACTGGCATAATGAATTGCTCTGAATAAAAGGTCTTTCTTTTGTCATAAGACAACACCTACAACATAATCACTAGCATCATACATAATAATAAAGGGTTTGTTCTAGTCTGGTGTGATAATTATGGGATCAAACACTAATTTTTCTTTTATTTTCTCAAAGGCTTCCATGCAATTATTATCAAATAAAAAAGGATCATCTTTTTGTAACAATAGATTTGAAGGTTTAGAAATATGAGCAAAATCTTTGGTAAACCTTCTACAAAATCTTGCATGTCCCAAAAAATTTCGAATACCTTTGACATTTTTGGGATGTGGTAGGTTCTGTATTACCTCAATTTTTGTTTTATCTACTTCTAAACCCTCTGTGATATTTGATGTCCCATAACTAACTTTTCTCTTATCATGAAATGATAGTTTCCCAATTAAGCACTAGATTAGTTTCCTCACACCTTTGAAGCACCTTATCTAAATTCAGCAAACATTCCTGGAATGAATCTCCACATACTGAGAAATCATCCATGAAGACATCTAACCCTTCTTCCAACATATCTGCAAAAATTGCAGTCATACATCTCATAAAGTTAGCAGGAGCATTGTAAACTCCAAAAAGCATTCTTTTAAAAGCATATGTTCCAAAAAGACATGTAAAAGTTATTTTCTTCTGATCATCAGGATGTATTAAAATTTGATGGTACCTTGAATACCCATCCAATAAACAATAATACTCTTTTCTTGCTAACTGATCTAACATTTGATCAATGAAGGGTAATGGGAAGTGATCTTTTTTGGTTGCATCATTTAATTTTCGGTAATCAATGCACACTGTCCACCCTGTAAATGTTCGTGTAGGAATTAGTTCATTGTGGTCGTTCTCTACTACTATCAACCCACATTTTTTTAGTACGCATTGTGTAAGGCTAACTCATTCACTATAAAAAATGGCATATACGATACATGCGTTTAACCATTTTAATAATTCTTTCATCACTACTTCCTTCATGGAGGGATTGAGTCTTCTTTGCGCATTTACCACAGGTTTCCTTCTGTCTTCTAACCAAATTTTGTGTTGAAAAAATGTTGGATTTATCCCTTTGATATCAATAATTGTCCACCCAATAGCTTTCTTATGACGTTTAAGCACATCTAGTAGAGCTTTTTCTTATGACCCACTTAACCCTGATGCAATTATAATGGGTAAAGTAATTCTTCCCCCAAATACCCATATTTTAAATGTTCTGTTAATGGTTTTAATTCTACCTCTGGTGGCCTCACAATTGACAGTATCATCTTTGTGGTAGTCAGCATTGTTTAATCTACTACCTCTTTGCTTTGCTGTCGCCATTCCAATTGGGTTGCTATAGATTCGACATTTGACTCTTCTTCTGTTGGTCCTTCATCCTCAAAGTCTTCTTCTTCGCATTGACTGGTCGCAATCTGTTTACAAAATAGGTTCACTGGATTCTTTTAAGGGTTCATACCGTTCTTCTTAGAATATTTCATTTGCATTTGCTATTTCCAGTATGTCTGTAACATCTTGCTAAGTCTTGGTCCAAATACTTCCCCTAGTCATAATATCTACCTTGTGTTTGCTTTTTGTACTCAACCCATCCTAGAAGTG
Organism: Gossypioides kirkii; assembly: GCA_005610355.1. Taxonomy (NCBI): domain Eukaryota; kingdom Viridiplantae; phylum Streptophyta; class Magnoliopsida; order Malvales; family Malvaceae; genus Gossypioides; species Gossypioides kirkii. The sequence continues at coordinate 22,774,937 of CP032248.1, forward strand.
CTGCATTTGTATAGCGACATGAATGCCTCCCCCTAGTGTAACACCTGTTTTTCAGTGGTGTCGAAAATAGTGGTTTCGGGACCACAAACTCGACGAGAAAATTCTTATAATGAGTGTTTAAATCATGAGTTAATAATAATTTTTATATGAAATTTTGAATGGGTGAATTTTAATTATTGAATTAAAAGTTAGTATAAGTGGTTTGGTTCAAAAGTCAAGTGGTGTTAGAAAATCAGGTATCGGGACCCCTTTTTTGAAATTAAGGGCCGTAAATATTTTTATTAAATATTTATAGAGTCTTATTATATGTGAATTGAAGTTTGGCTAGGTAATTTTGAGGATTAATTGCCTAATTAAGGAAAAAGGAGTAAATTGTAAAAAGAGGTAAAATTTAATTGTTACTGATTAAAAAATAAAGGGACCAAAATTGTAAAAAAGTCCAAGCGGTGGTAGATATGATTGAATCCACTAACTTTTGGATTATTTATTCATTTAGTCCTAATTAGTTTAAGGTTAAATTGAAATAAAGTTTGTTTAGTACGAATTTAATATAATTGAAGGACCAATTGTGTAATTGGACCCTCCTAAAAGGGCATAATAATAGAAATGATGTGAAACTCTTTAGATTTTGGTAAATTGCAATTAAATCCTAATTAAATAAATAATTACTAATTAGTTTAATTTTTTCAGTATGATCGGAAATGGTGATTTCGAGGCCACCACTTCGATGTGTCAGACTGTAAATATTAATTATTTAATATTTACAATGTTATTAGTGTCGTATTAAATTTTGGTTAAGAAATTTTATCATTTAATTGGTTAATTAAGTAAAAGGGACTAAATCATAAATATGGAAAAAGATGGATTTATTAATTAAAAGGTAAATTAAAGGGACTAATATAGTAATTAAACCTTAAGGGTAATAGTGGACCGTTCTAGTGATATAAATGTTGGATTTGAGTGATTTAATTAAGGGCATTATGGTAATTGAGTAATAAAAAATGATAAAATTAAAATAAACTAATTGATAAAGATGAGTATCATCTTCTTCCTTCAATTTTGAGAATCGAAACCCTAAGGAGAAGAGGATGAACATTCGGCCTAGCTTGTTACTTCGATTAGGTGAGTATTCCTCGTCCTTTTTTAATAATTTTTATGTTTTTAAGTTCGTTTTAGCTTGATCTAGCTAACACGGGGACTAATTTATAAAACTGTTAAACATTTTGGTTTATGCCATTGATGAGTTCAGTGTGTTTTTGAATTTTAATGATAAATTATTAAGTTTGGTTGTTAAATAAGACTATTTTGTAAAGTGATTTTTAGTAATTTTTATGTTAAAGGACTAAAATGAGGAAGTAATAAAAGTACAAGGACTTGATGTCAAATAACAGCAAATATGGGCTGTGGAGAGACCCATAACAATTTGGTTAAACTTATTTTCAAAGAAAAATGGTTAATTTACAGGTTTGAGGCTTGGGGACTAAATTAAATAAAAGTGAAAAGTTAAGGGCAATTTTGTAAAAATGTTAAAAGGACTTAATTGCATTAAATGAGTTAATTTTATTGTAGGAATTAATTAATTAAATGGAATTATTATTGGTAGATCAAGAATGTGTTGGTAACCGAGGAAAGATAAAGTAGTAGAGTAGTCATTATACTTTGACGATTACTGTAATTTAGTCAGGTAAGTTCGTACAATAAAATAATTGATTTAGTTTCTGTTTGTAAATTATTGAAATAATTTAAGTATGTTGTATTTAAATTTTTTTGCTTAGTAAATATTAAATTGAGGAGTTGAATTAAACTAAAATGATATAGTTGAAATCAGGTGATAACAAAACGCTTAAATGATTAAGTATTGTGTTAATTATTATTCATGTTACGAATGAATTAATTTAATTGATATATGACAAATAGTAAATTGAACTAAATGACATTGTTAGTTAATTCGACATTATGTTTGATAAATAAGGATTATATGTATGTTTGCTCGAAATGGTATAATGTGATGAAAGTTAATTGCAATGGACATGGTATATGACACATATGAACTTTGTGAATAATTGGGACACAAAGGAAATGTCATTTGGGGCTATACAGATTTGGGAGCTAGTATTGGATAACTTACTGACGGGTAGTCTCTGTACTTGAGCCATTACTATAAATCAATCTTGTAAGTTTGTTTGTTAAATTTCATATTTGAACTGCTAATTAATGCTTAACGTGGAAGTTCTTGGTTCGCTTGATGAATAAAGACTTGATGTATAAATGGAAGACTCATGTCGGGATGAACATGAGATTATGTATAAATGGAAGACTCGTGACTCGGGATGAGCATGAGATTATGTTTAAAGGAAGACTTGTGTCTCGGGATGAGCATGAGATTAAGTTTAAAGGAAGACTTATGTCTCGGTAGAGCATAAGATTTGTTTAAAAAGGAAGACTTATGACTCGGTTGGAGCATAAGGTTAATTCAGTTATGGATGAATTGGGATTTCGTAAAAGTGACTTGGTGAAACATGTCTTTGCAAGACTTTATGATGTATTGAATTATAACGTTTGCGAACTTACTAAGCTTAGAAAGCTTACTCGTGTATTATTATTGTTTTGTAGATTTTGTTTGCTGGTTGAAGATCGGATCATCTCAAAGAAATCACACTATCTCGGGAGCTCGTTTGGTAGTATTTACATCACCTGGTTATATGACATGTACTAGGATGTTGTCATCTTTTATAGTATTCGATTTTGAATGAGTTGTGAAATGATAATGATTTGGTTGAATATTGAACTTAGGTTTTTGTAAGTTTTGTTAATGTATCAAGTATGCGTATATGTATAAGGTCTAATGTCTTGGGAAACCATGAATATTTGGTATGTTTGCTTTATTTCCATGAGAAATTGTATGTTGGTTTGGAAATCTGCATACTTGTATCGGTAGAACTCATGCATATATCGGTAGAAGTACAGAGCATTTGAATTTTAGTTACTAACTTGCATTGTTTCGGTATACGTCTCTGAAGTATCAGTAGTTTTATTCATAGTAGTATCAGTAGTCTAAAAACTTGTATTGATAGAAGTTGCAGGGTAAATCTTCCTAGCTCTTTCGAACTCGTATCGGTAGAAGTGTATATTGTATCAGTAGTAACCAAACTTGTACTGGTAGGAAATTGCAGCTATTTTGAATTGCTTACTGACTTGACTTCTACCAATACCTGTCCAACAGGTATCGGTAGAAGTCCCTCAAATTTTTTAAAATGACAATTTTACCCTTATTGATTTATATTGTTATTAAAAGCTTATAACTTGTCACGTATACGTTTTTGGAAATATTGAAAATGATGAGACATGAGGGTTGCAAAGGTAAATGATCGAAAAGACCCCGGGACCCTAACCGATGACAGTGTCGAGTTTTGGGTGTTACACCTAGTATGGATTGAAGTATGGCCTTAAACCTCTCCCAAGCTTGCCCTAATGTTTCTACCATAGTTTTCCTGAAATGAAACATTTGTATGTATCCCTGCATAATTTTAGGCATAGAAATCATTTGTTGAAGAAACATGTATACAAAATCTTCCCACGTGGTGATATTGTTTGGGGGTAATGAATCTAGCCACGACTTTACCTTCCTATTTAGAGCAAAAGGAATCAATAATAATTTAATCACACCCAGATATACCCCTGTGTATGAGACTGTACTACAAATTGCCTCAAATGTCCATAAAAATGCGGCAGGCTCTTCTGTTAAAGAATCAAAAAATGTAATATTGTCAGTAATCAAAGATATTAGAGATGGATTTAATTCAAAATGATTATGATAAATTGGTGGTCGAGCAATACTAGATTATAACCATTCTAAATAAAAAAACATCCCTAATGCGTTTTTCATCATTTTGCAAACTAAAGTAAAGAAATTAAATTAAAAACATAAAAAGATAATAAATAAAATAAAGAAAATTATATCTATAGCCTAAAAATTTCTTAATTATTCTAATAACCAAAAAGAAATAAAAATTCACTAAAGAGTTGCCTCCCCGACAACGATGCCAACAACTTAACCACCTCCGAACGTACTCTCATTCGGTATAGGTTTTCGGCTTTCGCAAGTATACCGATCAGGTTGTAATATAAAAAAGAGAAGATTAGGGTTACCTTTCGACATCATCGTCACAGTGGGTGGCAAAGTCTACCACTTGTTGAACACCCTACGACCCAACAAATGCTCGAAACACTGAGAGAAGGAAGGAAGAAATCAAATGGAAAACTCAACACTTGATTTATTCCGGTGTTAATAACACATATAACACAGGTCTTTATATAGACCCATGGTCTTACTATCCTTATTTTCCTAAGCAATGTGGGATATTAGTTTTACATAGATTCATAAACCATTTGCAATGTGGGATACATTCTTTACTAACAAAAACACTTTACACTTTATTTTTCAATAAGTTGGTGTTAATATTTCAACACTCCCCCTCAACACTAACTTCTTTTTTATGTATCATGCTCGTGTCAACAAGAACACTCTTCTTCCGGCCTGCAATGTTGATGTCTACAAACATCAACCCTTCCTTGCCATCCCTCTTGGCAGGAATGATTACCATTGAATTAATCATCGATGCTTTCTTCTTAATAGGCTTCCCTTCCTTCGACTCATCATTCCTCTTGATAGCCGAAAATGAAGATAACTTTGGGCATTTCTTTTTCATATGCGGTTCTTTACAAAGGTAGCATCTCAACTTACTCCTCTTGTCTTTTGAGTTGTTGGGTCTCCACTTCTCATGTCATGGTTTTCCATCGTCGCTACTACTACCATTGCCATACTCGCTATGTCCCATATCATCTTCCTCATGGTCTCCCCCACCATTGCCCTTCCTATTAGGCTTGGAAGATTTGAACCTGTCTTTACTCAGATCAAGTTCCACTAAGGACTCTACCACCATCATGACTTTAGTAAGTTCTTTGACACCTAAGCGTAGCAATTCTTGCTTCGCGCATGGTTTCAACCCATTCGTGAAAGAGAAAAATGCTTCCTTCTCGCTTAAATTAGAAATCTGGAGCATGAGTTCACTAAACTCCCGCACATACTCCCTAACCGATCATCGTTACGTAAGCCACTGTAACCTTGCTCGAGCTTCATCCTCGACATACTCTGGGTAAAACTATGCCTTGAGTTCCTGTTAGAACTTTACCCAAGTCCTAATCTCGGTCCCACCACATTTCGCATCTATGGACTTACGTTGCCACCATAACAAAACAACGTTAGTAAAATAAATAGCTGTAATGTTTACCTTTGTAGCATCATCCTTGATACACATCACTCGGAAGTATTGCTCCATTACCCCAAAAAAGTTATCCACTTCAATTACGGACCTTACCCCTTTAAACCCTTTCAGTTTGGGCACATTCATTGTTTGTTGCTTCGGTGTCGAAGCCAACATTCCATTACCCAATGTAGCCTTGTAAATCCTGAGTTCCCCCTTAAGCTCGGTGATTTCTTCCTACAAGGCTACTACCATTGCCTCAAGAGCATCATCCTTCCTCGTCATCTTGTTTTCTAAGGAACCAAGAGTATCCCATACGTACTCTCTCAGCTGTTCCTTCATGGATTGCAACCCACTTGGGAATCCCTCCTCGACTTCATCGAGATTTTCCTTAACGTCCTCCATGGACTCTTCAAGAGTGATCACTCGACTTTTCAAAGTCGACAGTACGTCCCTCATACGACTCTATTTTCTAGCCATCCCATGGGTCTCCATTGCCTCACTCTAATTAGCTTTTTCTGCTATGGCAGCATTAGCGTATTTGGGATTTAGCCTTGTTGATCTTTTTAGTGATGCTAGTTCTTCTATTCCAATAGGCTAACCTTCTTCGATTGGTTGGTAGTGAACGCTAGTTTTCCATGGACTTTGAGTTTCGCCTTCTCCCTCATTGTTAACAATTTCAATTTCATCTAGACTTAACTGAACTTTAGAAGACTACAATTCTCTTTTTAGAGTACTAGAGTTTGGCAATAACTCTTTATCTCCGGTCATATGGTTCGAACAATCCAAGTCAATAATCCAACCAATTTCATAATCAATTGTACTTGGTGTTGTTGCCATAAGAGCTAGTTCTTCCTCTTCTACTGCAAAGAATGCTTCTGCGTCCCATTCTTCTTCACTTTTGGAAGTAACGACATTAATCTCCATAGATTTTTTCTTTGACCAACAAGCTTTTAACATGTGTCCCTTCTTTTCGCAGTTGTAACACTTTCCTTCAAACCTTTTACTGTTGTCGTGGTTTTTGAAACCTCCCCCTTCACGAGAGCTTCACGAGAGCTATTATTACGTTGCTTAAATTTTTGGTTGCCTCTATTGGCGTAGAGGGCCTCTTCTTTATTTTTCAATGAGACTCCTCTCATTTGTTTAGCTAAGGCTTCTTGACTAGCTAACAAATTTTCGAACTCTACAAATGATGGTTAAGTTTGCCATCCTTGTATAGCAGTAACAAAGCTCCTGAACTTTGGATTTAGACCATGGAAAATGATTCGTTTCATCCTGGTATCACGAATAGGAGCCGCTGGATCCAACTCAGAAATCTCTCCACATATTAGCTTTATTTTGTGAAAGTATTGTTTGATCGTCATGTTGTCTTGCTTCATAGACAACAACTCACTCTCTAAAAGTTGGAGCTTCATATAGTTCTTCTTAGAGAACAGCTTGGCGAATGTTTCCCAAGCTTTATTTGGGGTTTTGACACCATGAATGTGTTCCAACATTTCTTCCTCCACCGTTTTCTTCAAAACGTACGTTGCCTTGCCTGCTTTTATCTTCCATTTTCTTAGTGTGCCACTCACATCCTCTTCTCTTGGTTGCTCCATTTCATTACCGTTGATAATCTTCCACAGATCTTATCCTTGCATATATGACATCATGCAAGTTGACCATGTATTGTAGTTATCGTTATTAAGCTTCCTTATTCCGTCGACATCGTGTAAGTCAGTCATTGTGCTGACAAATGATCCTCACAAAACTACATGAAATGGTGAAAGTACGTGAAAAATACACCAGGTAAGCTCCAAGAAAGAGAGGTGAATTACACGGATCACTTAAATACCAAGTCTTTCCTCGCCAAAACTTTCCTAGACATGCATTCTCACACGACCACACTTATAGGCAAATGAGAAGCCAAAAAATAGTGAAAACTTATTTTCTAATGTGGCAGATTAGACTATACTGCAACCACAAAGAAAATTAACACGTAACTTGGCTCTGATGCCAATTGTTGAACACCTCACAGCCCAGCAAATGCCCGAAACACTTAGAGAAGGAAGGAAGAAATCAAATGGAAAACTCAACACTTGATTTATTTCGGTATGAATAACACATATAACACAGGTCTTTATAGACCCAAGGTTCTACTATCCTTATTTTCCTAAGCAATGTGGGATATGAGTTTTACATAGATTCATAAACCATTTGCAATGTGGGATATATTCTTTACTAACAAAAACACTTTACACTTTATTTTTCAATAAGCTGGTGTTGATATTTGAACATCACCCCCGATGAAGGGTTATTTATTTTTCGAGGTGGAGGCCCCAAACAACCATATTCGCATTGGGACTTCGATAAAAGAAAAAATATAAAATATAAAAGATCCCTCAAGATCTCTAAAAAAATCTAAAGGTTTTCTCATTTTTAGGGACTTTGATGGGGTTTTTCGGATATTTCAACCCCGGATCTATGTTTAGGAGTTGAAAAGGCTTCGAAAGGTTTTTTTTTTATTTCGTCGGCCAACGTAGGCGGCGATTTTCGTCACCGACGACTGGTGATCGTGGCGGAGGAGCGACAGTGGTACACTAGACCCAAGGCCCGCCAAAGGGGAGTATTTTGAGAGAGAGATGAGAGAAAAGAGGTTTTTCTAAGGCAAGAAGAAAATGATTTTTTTTGGGAAATTTTAGGATTATGTAACCCCCCGAAAACAACACCCTTTTGGGTGTGGCTTAAAATGCCCCAAAACGGCATCGTATTGCCCTTGACCTAGATCCAACTTGAAAATACCCCTAGGATCTGCGTGTTTTTGCAAAAAAGGTATTTATTCATTTAGTCCTTCCACTTTTTTATTTTAATTTAATTTGGTCTTATTTATTTTATTCAAATTTAAATTGTACCCCTTTAATTTTATTTTTCATACAATTTAATCCTCTAACCCATTATGGGCCCTCTAGGGAGTGACATGTGTACAAGAGATGGGGTAATGTCTATCTAGGTCCCTCAAATTTTGTTCATTGTTCAATTTCATCCTAATTTCCCTTATTTATTTTCTACAAATTCGTCCCATCAATTTTATTTTTTTACATTTTGGTCCTTTGACCAGCAGTAAACCCTTTAGGGAATGCACGTGTACAGAGGTTTCAAAAATTTCCCTTTTAGTCTCTGTGATTTTTATATTGCTTTAATTTAATCCATATCCTTCCCTTTTTAATTTTAACCTTTAATAAGTCATTTATTTATTAATTCTACCCCTTTAAATTTCTGTTTTTCGTAATTTATGCCTTATTTTAATTTTTTTAATTCAGTCCCTTTAGTGTTTACATTTATTTATTTCATATTATTCATTCTATTTTAATATTTTAACAAGTTTATTTTCTTTAATATTGTCAATTCATCCATTTACATATTTATGCTTCAAATAAATAAATTATTCAATATTTTTATATATTGTACACGTAAAATTTGAAACCGAGGCAATGTTTTTACAAAATGGGACTCGATAAAATTGTACTCCAACTTACGGGGTATGGTTTTATTTACAAACCTATGTAATTGGATGATCTTCCGATTTCATACTAGGCAGATTGAACTATTTTTCACACTTGAAGAGCTTGAAATCAAGGATTTTCATTATGTTTTCATAAGATTTAGTTTAGATTTTTTATTTGAATAAATTATGTAACCTAAGTGTTAAAATGTCATTTTTAATGCCAAATGAGGCCTAAAGGTTAGTTAATGTACTTGGTGAGTGTGCAGGAGACCACAAGAAGTGTAATAATAGGAGACTTATCATTTTGTCATGACATAGGTTGAGCTACGTCACAACCAAGGGACCAGACTTAAGGAACTCAAAGACTGACTTCTTTGTCGTGACATACATGAGATATGTCGCGACAACGCGTATGTCGCGACAACGCCTACAGGATGACGCTTCACATGGAGACTGATGTCTCTATCGCGACACAAGACCTTGTGTGTCGCGACATCGACCCCTGGACTCAGATCTCACGTTAAATGAAGGGCGTTTTGCTCTTTACAATGCCACTTAATCACGAGGAATGACAGTACCTAGGGTTAAGGAAAAATGACCATCTAAAGCTATAAATAGGACCTTTAGCACTAGAGTTCTACACACCATTCCTTAGATTTAGTTTTTAGTTTCATTTGTATTTTCTGTTTTCGAAACGAGATTGTAGAAACTCGCATAAACAATCGAGGAGTTTTTCTTGAGAGGTCGCTTAATACAATTCTAGTTTCTTTTTCATTCGCTTTAGCATTTATATGTTTTCATATATTGTGTTATTGATGAATAAAGAAACCATGAGGAACTAATTCCATTTTGGGGAATTAGGGAGTGATTGTATGAGTAATTGATTGTTGTTTTACAGGGATTTTACTTTTCAGATCAGCTATTTGGGAAAGGAAGAGCATCAAACAAACTCTAGGCCTAACAACCCTAGAAATTTATCTAGGTGAGAATGAACCCAAAATTGGTATTGCCCATCCGTGAACACCTTTTCCCTAAACCGGTTTAGATTGTGACATCTAGCGATAAGTAATCTCTATCGACTTGCTATGCAGGTGGAAGATCGAGAGATCCAACAGGGGTAGTGACTAGTTGATTGGAGGAAAATCCCCAAAACCCAACAATGAAGGAAATCATACGGAAACAACCTAATTTTCCCAAAGCTATTTATAAGATTTTCTACAACTCCACTATAAACCCTAAAATCAGTACTAATTAATTTTATTCTTTACAGGGATTTTATTTACTATAGCTTTACGCCTCCTTTGGGTACGATCCTCAGAATACTTCCAAGTGTTCCTTTGTAAACACACTATATTTACAACCTAACCCATATACTTGCGGAAAGTCGAAATCTACACCGAATGAGAAAACGTTCGAGGGCTATCATTGGACACCCTATTTAAAATTAAAACGTGTAATTTTTAACTAATCGATAAATGTTCTTTATTTTTGAGTGCCCGAAATGTCGTGTTCCTAACTCACGGGATGTGACTTTATTCTCAACTAACTCAAGACAAAAGATCATTTTTGTGAAATTTAATTTTTAAATGACACTGAAATCTATCATTTTTGTGAAATTTTCTTTAATCAATCGATAAATTTTTTTTTATTTTTCGAGGACTCGAAATATCGTGCCCCTAACTTACGAGATATGATTTTTCTCAATTAACTCGAAATGAAAGATAATTTTTTGTGAGATTTAAAAATTTCAAAATATCATCAAAACGTTCCATTTACACATTCAAATATTGCATTTTAAATTTTCTTTAAGTTCTTGATTCTCAATACTAAGACATCCAATAATCGACTAGGTACCAGTTTTGGGCGTATGAGGGTACTAATTCTTCCTCATGCGTAATCGACTCCTGAACCCATTTTCTTTTGATTTCGAAGACCAAAGTGATTTTAATAATTTTTAGGTGATCCAATCACATCAAATTAAAAAGATTGGTGATGACTCCATTTTCGATTTTAAAATAAAAGTTGGGACATTTTTCTTTTTCAAAAAATGGTTTCGACAGCTTGGCGACTCCACTGGGGACCAATAAGAGAATTAAATCGCGAGTCAATTATTTTTTGGTCTTTTTGTTAAAAATTGAGAGCTTGGTTTAAATTTAATTTTCGATCCTTTCTTGAATTTTGTATTCGTGTTTGGCTTAAATTAATTTATTTTGGGTCGAAGGTGAGGGTTTTTCACGCATTTCATGATCGGTTTACTTCACCCTTTTAAGTGAAAGTGAGAAACTACTCATTCGTGAGGTCTTCACCTCCGTGCAAGATAGTGGATCACTTTCGAGAATACATCCGTACCTATGTTTTTGTGAAATCTTCACTTCCGTGCAAACATATGGGAAATGTATCCCCTTGAACTGAACTCGGTCTGTATGAGCCTATAATGGGTGAGGATCGAGGAATTTGTCGGTTCAAGTACCCTTACTTTAGAACTTAAATCGCATGTAGTCGACCCTAGGAGCCCACCCTAAGATGGATCACGCTGAACCTTTAGCGGTCGCCCAAATAAATGTAGGAAAGAGAGGCGCTTTTATACTTTGATTTTTGCTTTTAATTACAATTTTGTTAGGTTTTCTGTGATGATTATACTGACTTGTCTTATTTTGTCTTTGTTGTTCTCCTTGCATTGCATTATCATTCTAAGAATGGTGTTGATTTGTACTCGATTACCAAATAGAGAACTTTTCATGGAAAATGGGTTTCTTGATAGAGTGGAAGATAATATTGCTATGCGCATATGGTCGGAGGAAAGACAGCGTGAAAAAGGAGATAGTTTGTTAGAGGGGCACGTATCAAAATTCTGGGATTATACTCGAGTAAATGTGACCCAAAATAGTTTGCAAGAGTTAAAGGACATCTGGGATCAGTGGGATGATGAGATGAAGCAAATAATCTATAGGGAGTATGGAGATCTACCTTACCTATTGGAGGTTAAGGTAGACAAACATCTCTTTCGAGCTCTTACTCAACATTGGAATCCCGGATATAACTGCTTCACTTTTGGGAATTTTGACATGGAGCCCACGAGGGAAGAATACACTACATTACTCTGCTGCCCAAAGATTCAAGTCTACAAGGCCTATTCGAGTGCCGCTTGTGTCTTGACCTTTTTTAAGATATTGATGAATATAACCGAAATGAGCGAACAATAGGTTGCAGCTAAAATCAAAGTGAAAGAGGATAACAAGTGTATTACTTGGAAAAGCCTACGAGACTTGATCCTAATACACCCAGATGTAAAGAAACGCGTCGACATTTTTGCTTTGAGTATGTATAGGATGGTCATCTTCCCTAAAGCATTGGGACATATAGAAGATGTGGTCATCGACTTATTCGACCATCTTGATAAGAGGGTCACACCAGTCTCAGCAATCCTAGTTAAGACCTTCAAATTATTAAACGCATACCAAAGAGAAGGAGAGGGGAGGTTCATCGGTTACGCACCGCTCTTAATGGTTTGGTTCCACAGCCATTTCTCGAAGGTAGAGAAGTTTTCATATCGGGTGTTCTCCACGGATTACTCACCATTAAAGGAATTCGTAGCCAAGCAAAGGCAAGAGAACATATCCGAGGAAAAATGGATGACCATCATTCAAAATCTCCGGGATGAGGACAGTGAATGGCGGGCACCTTGGTTAATTCTTGACGAGATCCTTTATCGGTGTGGCAGTTTTGATTAGGTCCCATTACTTGGAGTATGGGGAGCTATAGGATATGCCCCTCTACTCGTGTTAAGGTAGTACAGGTCAAGGCAATCTATCCCGGCTTCACAAGGTTTGGCCCATTATGAGTTCACGTACAAAGGAGACAACTATAAGAAAAAGGTCAGAGAGATATCAAATGCATGAAATAAAGTGCATAGAATGAAGGTGTTCACTACAAACCCGATGAAGACACCAGAGTACGACTGGTGGAGAAATAAAAGAGCCAACGACAACATCCCCGTACCAAATCCTGAATGCATCCAGCCAATAGAAGAGCACCTGCAAGTGATTTGTCAGATTTGGATATTATAAAACAAGACTTTGAGAGGAAAAGTTCAGAATTTGGGAAGAGGATAAAGACTCTAGAAGAAGAAAAAATGCAATTAGGATTGGACGTCTACATTCAAAGACTAGAGGCTAAAAAGTTAAGAAAAGGGTAAAATAAGGCCGAAGAGGACCTAGACAGTTTGAAGAAGGATTATAAGAAGCTCCATCTATCAATAAGAACCGCCGGGTTGGGCAAAATATCGAGTCACTGGCAACAAGAAATTCAAGAGTAAAAATTTGAGCACATTAATGGAAGAGGAAATTACAAGATGCCCAAGTTGAAGAAAACACTATAAAAGGAGAGTTACTTGAGAGCCAGGTTGAGAGGACCGAGCTAAAAACCCGAATAATTGAGCTAGAGGAATCTCTAGGTAGACATTGCAGTTGTAATTTTATTATAGAATTGAAAGCAAGCGAAGCCAAGAACAAGGAATTGAAGAAAAAGGTAGAGGAACTTGAGGCTTCTTTACAAAATTACGATATAAGAATTGAGATTCTAGAAAGGACATTGGAGACAAAGGAAGGAAAACTTCAACACACTCAAAGGCACGTTAGTGATAGGGATTAGATCATTGGTGAAGCCCTGACTCAAGTGTGAGAAGTAGCAGATCACCTGCAAACATTGGCCGTTCAAGTTGACGTGTTAAGTCTGAAGTATGAATCAGAGTCAGATAGTGATAGGGATTAGATCATGGGTGAAGCCCTGACTCAAGTGTGAGAAGTAGCAGATCACCTGTAATCATTGGCCGTTCAAGTTGACGTGTTAAGTCTGAAGTATGAATCAGAGTCAGATAGGGGTCAAAAGTTAGCTTGGCTTCTTAGGAAGATCAAAGTTTTGAGCATTAGGGCAAAACCATATATTTAAACTATATCTATGTAAAGAAACTTGTTATCTAGAAAAATTGTTCTAATGGAGTTGAATTAAGAATAAATGCCTTTCTTACATTGCATACATGCGTTCATTAGCATTGCATTTTTACATGCATTCAATTTTAAGACAATATCCCTAATTAATTAAATTTTAACAGTTACATCAGAAATCATTGAGAATTCACATCGTTACGGTACTCGCAAAGCTATGGACCAAAGAATCAAAAGGTTAGCATAAATTTAAAGAGAAATGAAAGAGCAAATACAGGTACAGCTTCAAGACCAATCGGCAAAAGTATAACAGGATGATAGCATTAGAAATGACACCTATTTTCTCCCTAAATTTGTGTATTAATTGTCTTTTTTGTAGCATATTTAGCATGCATAATAAGCATTTCATATTTAGTATTTATATTCTCTAACTCATTGTTGTTTGGCTTAAATTCTCGTTATTTTATCTCTTCTATGCACTAATGTCGGCATATGTAGAATATGTTCACAATTGTCAGCGTAAGGATCCATCTCAGAAGATCGATGCTAGAGAGAATTTAAAGATGCAGCCACAAGTTACCTTGGAATTGCAGCCAGATATGTCACTGCATGGAAATATTTACTTTGTATAAGTAAATTCACGTTGCAAGCACATCTGGAAGCACAAGTGCAGGAATTTCACACTATGTCGCTGCAATTAAAGATTGTATATAGCGCCCAGAAATGAGGCGACAATCTGCAGATTTATGAAGATAACACCAGATCTGCGTGAGTGCACAGATGAATTTTAACAAACTTTGATAGCTGCACAAGAAGTTAGATCTGAGAGGAGATGAGATCTACAATTCTTAAAGGCTATAAATAGATAAAAGAAAAAGGAGAAAAATATCAAGGAGTGAAGGAATTAATTATGAATACACTTTGAGTTTTTGAAGATTTATGCTGGAGACTGGTGAGCTGATCGATCAGGTGAGCAACAACTTCTGACGAGAAGTGTTTGGTGTTGTACAAGAGGAGCAGTTAAGAGATAATCCTAGTAGCCTAGAGATAGTATGCTTCGATTATTTGTTAATTCCTCTTTGAATGATGATGAATTCTAATGACATTTGATTGTATATGAGAATATCTTTCAATGTTAGATTACTTTGATTCAAACTTAATTCTTCTCATCTATTTATTCTTGGATTTAACTACTTGACCATGAGAGTGTAATTGCAGTCTACCGACATTGAGAGGTACGGTGACAAGTTGAATTAACAAGCAAGTTAGCGAGAGTTGCTTGAGACTAGAAGAGATTCTGTCACTTGTTCTTAAGTGTGAAGCAATGCCAGCTTTGAGAGGTGTGGTACTTGTCGACACATCTAGCGTTGCTACTTAGTGAAATCAGTGATCCACTCCAATCATTTACACTTGATCACACTTTTACTCTTATGCATTTAAATTCTCCAAACTTCAACAACTATTTGATTTACTTTCAGTTGCTTTGACAATTAACTTTTATAATTACATTGACAACTTTGATTAATTAGTGGTATAGATCTGATTTAATTGCGCTAACATCCTTATTAGCATTTCCCCTAATCTTAGTTTAGTTACTTCGACAATTGAACATCAAGAACTCCTTCCTCCTGGGATCGATATCTGTTAGAGCAATCTATCAACTATACTTACATTGACGTGTGTCTGCTTGCACTTAAATGCCATGATAATTACAGGCCGATCAAGTTTTGGCGCCATTATCGGGGAGGGGTGTTTGTTTGATGTTCATTTTTTGTAGTTGCAATTATTCTTTCTTACTTAACTTTTTGTTTTTACTAATCTGTTTAACCTTTTTTTAATTTCCTCTTTATTCTTTAGGAGTTGCATGTCCACAAGGAGAAATCCTAAGGATATTGTGAGCTTTGACCCAGAACTTGAACGAATTATTCGAAGGAGGAAGCAAGAACAAAAGAAAATGGCTGGCAATAACAACAACAACAACTTACCACCATTGCTGCCACAAGATGTAGTTCCTCCAATACAGCCACAACGAATCAATAATGTACCACCACTGCTTCCACAAGAAGAGCAGGTGCAAAATAGGACAATCAGGGACTTTGATGTTCTTGTACTGGATGATTTGCAACCAGGGGTTGTAAGGCCAACTATACAAGCTGGAAACTTTGAATTGAAACCGGTTATGTTTCAAATGCTCAATTCAAATGGGCAATATACGGGCTTACCTCATGAAGATGCGATAGAGTATCTTAAATCATCTCTGTTTATTTGCGCATCTTTTAGCCAACATGGTGTTCCTGATGACGCCTTAAAAATGCAATTATTTCCTTATTCGTTGCAGGGAAGAGCAAGAACATGGTTCTTGGGTTTACCGATTGGATCCATTACATCATGGAATGCACTAGAAATGCAATTTGTTTTAAGATTCAATCCACCGACAATGAAAGCAAGGTTGTGCAATGACATCACAGCTTACCATCAGTTAGATGATGAGAACTTACATACAACATGGGTGCGTTATAAGACTCTGCTTAGACATTGCCCTATGCATGGAATTCAGCAAAAGACTCAGATCGAGATCTTTTACAATGAATTGAATGCCCAGACAAGAAATCTTGTCAACGCATCTACAAATGGTCCCTTGTTAGATTGTACCTACACTGAAGCTGTACGAATTCTAGAGAGGATTGCACAAAATGATTATCAATACCCTATCTCTTGTTTTGCTCAAGTAAAAACTAATCCTGATGTTCTTGAATTAGATGCAATTTCAGCTTTGAGTGCACAGGTATCTTCTTTGGCCAACATTGTAAAAACATGAAGGGAACAAGTGACGTTGCCCCTATTCAAGTGGCACAACAGATGGATGTTCCGACATTTTCCTGTGAAATTTGCATCGACAACCACAGTTATGAGGACTGTCCACAACATGTTGTGAACGCATTTTATGTCAACAACATTAGAGGAAATTCTTATGGTAACTCATACAATAATCGAAATCCACAACCTTGGGGGAATTAGACTGCTTCTACTTATACATATGGAAATTCCTCACAGTAAGGGAGTTATAGACAAGAGAGTTACAACAACAATTAGCAGCAGAACTATAATCATAATGCTAAAGAAAATTCACATCCTGATAAAATGCAGATACACAACCAGATGCAACCACAAGCTAGAATGCAACCATAACAGACTGCGCTACCACATATGCAAGGACAATATCAGCAACATCAGCAATAGTTTTCTCAACAAAGATCAGATCCTATGGCTGCTCTTGAAGCGCTGATGCGAGAGCATATTACGTGAACTAAAGCAATTGTTCAAGGAAATTCTTCTTCTATCCGTGCGTTAGAAGCCCAGCTAGGATAGTTAGCTTGTAATCTAAGTACAAGATCACCAGGCACTTTGCCTAGTGATACTGAAAATCTGACGTAGAAGGGGAAGGAATATTGCAAGGCTATCACGCTGCGGAGCGGAAAGTAGACTGCTGAACCAAGCAGCAATTTCACTCAAGAAACTGTCGACACAACCGAACCCATGCAACAAAGAGAAGTTATATATGAAGAGAGCCCAGCAGAAATAAATGAGGAGGAGCCACCTGTAGTGAAGACTATGCCTATAATTCACCCAAAAAAGACGTCGACACAACTGACTAAGTCGATGTAACCGGTTATTCCATAACAACCCATTGACAATATACCTTGTCATTTCCATAGAGATTTCAAGAGAAAAACCATGATAAAGATTATCAGAAGTTTGTTTTTACTTTGAAGCAATTACACATTAACATACCTCTAGTGGATGCTCTTGTGTAGATCCCTAGTTATGGTGAATTCATGAAAGAACTGTTATCAAAGGAGAAAAAGTTATCCGAAATTGAGACGATTGCGCTCACAGAGGGGTGCAGCGCTGTGCTAACAAATAAGTTGCCACCTAAAATAAAAGATCCTGGCAACTTCACAATACCATGCTCCATTGGAAATCATTATCTAGGTAAAGCTTTATGTGATCTAGGAGCTAGTATTAACCTTATGCCTTTGTCCACATTCAGGAAGTTAGGACTTGGAGTGATGAAACCCACTGCGATGACATTACAGCTTGTTGATAGATCTCTAGCACAACCTGAAGGCTAGATCAAATAAGAAGGTGCCCATCATCTTGGGATACCCATTCTTAGTAACGGGACACACGCTTATTGATGTTTTCAAAGGTGAGCTCATCATGCGACATAATAACGAGCATGTTACCTTTAGTGTGTTTGAAGCATCTCCATCTTCAAGTAAAGAGCAATGTCACCACATTGACGTGCTAGACGAGATAATTATGGAAGAATTCAGTGAATGGAGATTAGTAGTTCCAAAAGAAGATGCAGTGACATCCACTGATGATATCCTAATTGAATGCGACCACACAGCTGAGGCTAATAGTTGTGAGCTGAGACAGAATTGGCAATTGGAGTCCTTAGATTTGTCCAACAGGACGATCCCTATGTTTAAACCATCAGTTGAACAAGCTTACCTTAGAGTTAAAGCCATTGCCGATGCATCTAAAGTATGTCTTTCTGGGTGATAATGACACATTACCCGTGATTGTCAGCACAAGCCTCGATGCAATTCAAGAAGAAAAGCTCATCGCAATTTTAGAGGAGCACAAAAGAGCCATAGCCTGGAGCATTGCAGACATCAGAGGCATTAGTCCCTCTTTTTGCATGCACAAAATCAGGTTGAAAGATGAGGGCAAGCAATCCATTGAGCAACAGCGAAAGCTTAATGAGAAAATGAAAGAGGTAGTGAAGAAGGAGATTATTAAGTGGCTAGACGTGGGCATCATCTACCCTATTTCAGATAGCACATGGGTGAGCCCTATCTAATGTGTGCCAAGAAAAGCGGCATCATAGTAGTGAGTAATGATAAGAACAAGTTGATCCCTACTAGCATCGCTACAGGGTGGCGAGTGTGCATGGATTATCGTCATCTCAATGCCGCCACAAAGAAGGATCACTTTCCATTACCATTCATTGACCAGATATTGGATAGGCTAGCTGGTAAAGTCTACTATTGCTTCCAAGATGGCTACTCTAGATATAATCAAATCGTCATTGTGCCGAAAGATCAAGCTCACGATAAAAGAAGAGGTTAAAAAGCAGTTCCACGCTGGTTTCCTCCAAGTGGTCAAGTATTCAGAATGAATAGCCAATATAGTCCTTATCCCCGATAAAGATAGAAATGTGTGAATGTGCATCGATTATCGAGATTTGAATAAGGCTAGCCCAAAAGACAACTTCTATAACACCCAAAACCCGTAACCATCACCAATTAGAGTCTCAAAGGTTTATAAAACTTTACGATTTTTTTAAAATATCAAAACAATCACAAATCCATCCAATTACAAACTAACAACTCAGAATACTAACTCCATTTAATCTTACACATTCACTTACAACATTTCAACCAATTTAGGATCAAATTGAATCATACATGAACTTAGTATTACAATTGGAAATTTTTCCAACAAGGGTCACATGACTGTGTGTCTCAAACACATGTCTGTGTCTCTAATCGTGTGCTAGAACATGTGCAAGTACGAAATACATGCACACACCTGTAACACCCATTTCCTCGGTCCAGTCACCGGATTCGAATAAACAGTCAGTACAATTAAGAATTTCACTTTATCTCAGGTTATAATCTCCAATCATGGCATTACACCGTCACATAACATTTTTGCAAGAAGTTTTCGAGTTTTAGAATTTTTACTATTGAATTTATGTTAAATTTGTCATTTTATAAAAATCTAGGGGACTTCTATCGGCACCTATTGAACAAGTATCGGTAGAAGTCAAGCCAGTGAGCTTTGGAAAATAACTGCAGTTTCCGATCGGTAGAAATTAAAGATTTACCGATACAAGTATGGGCACTACCAATACAACCCACACTTCTACCGATACAATAAGTTCCACAAAGCTAGGTAAATTTTTCTTGCAACTTCTACTGAAACTTGTAACCAGACTACCATTATTACTATGGACTACCAATACCTTAAAACACTTATACTGATACAATGCAAGTCAGTAACCAAAGTTTAGTATACCCTATACTTTTACCGATACATGCATGAGTTCTACCGAAACAAGTATTTAGTTTTAAAATAAATCAATAAATGAAAGAATCTCTAAGATTTCAAGCAACTAGATCATTTCCCTGCCACAGTTAAGCTTACATAAATCATCCAAAATTCATAACCCAATCATTAACATCATAATTCCTCACATGTCTAACGGTACTAATATAGTATAACAATAAAGTTATATTAAGCATTATCCATGCAACTTTATCCTGAGCTACTGATTTCAACCAAAACTCATAGGGTTTACGTATAGAAAAGTTCATCAACATCATTCATCCTAGTACATGCCATATAAGTCAGGTGATATAAAAAACTATCGAAGATGCTCCTGGGATAGTGTCATTCTTCGTGATGATCCGATCTTCTGACAGCAAAATGAAATCTACAAAACAGTAGACAAATCCACATGTAAGCTTACAAAGCTTAGTAAGTTTGCAGAGTAGATAAATTTACCACCATTATTAGTGCCTTGTGCAAATTATAGCTCATTTGAGCCTAGATATAGAATAACATTCCTTTACGAGTTGGAAATAGATTAACGCTCTACCTGAGCTAGAAATAGAATACCCTCAAGCCTTCAATCCCGATCCGTAATAAAAAATATATTCAAGATAAATATATAACTACAAATATCAAATTGAAAGTTAATAGTACAAACTTACTCAATAACATATTCGATTATAGGAAGATTAATAAGAACATCTTCGTAATCCCATGATATTAGCCTCAAGCTGATCTCTTCGGGTCTTCCAGAAATTTAGCTCATACGAGCCCAGACAAAGTTTAGCTCTTACGAGCCTAGATAGAATATCGCTCTTATGAGCTAGTCAGAACATCGCTCTTACGAGCTAGACAAAATATCGCTCTTACGAGCCAAAAGGAATATCACTCTTACGAGCCAGACAGAATATCGCTCTTACGAGCCAGATAGAATGTCGCTCTTATGAGCCAGTCTTCAGTAAATTGATCCACTGAGCTAGAGTTCAGAGTATTCTTTATTTTCTTCCATCTCGTTCCACACAAGTAAATAACCAAGATAATAATAAAAATTAGAGTTATCAAATGAAAATTTAATTACACGAACTTACCGGACTAATTTGCAGTAATCGTCAAAGTATAGGGACTTTTCCATAATTTTTCTCCTTGCCTCAATTTCCAGTCCACTCTTGATAAAAAAATAATACTTTTCATTCAATTAAATAATTATAACAATAAAATAGACTTATTTTATGCAATTAAGTTCTTTTTGACATTTTTACAAAATTACCCTTAACTTTTCACTTTTATTCAATTTAGTCCCTTAGCTCAAACTTACAAATTAACCATTTTAAAATAGAATCAAGTTCAGCAGAATATCATAGCATTTCAATACAACCCATATTTATTTTTATTTAACCTCAAATCCTTGTATTTTTACTATTTTCACATTTTAGTCCTTAAACGTTAAAATCATCAAAAACTACTATACAAAATAGTCAAATCTAACAACCAAGCTTACAAAACTTCCATAATATTTCAAGAAACTCATTCATCAATAGTAAGTTTCATAACATTTGACATATTTACAAATTAATTCTCGGGTTAGCTAGATTAAGATAAAACGAACTCAAAAACATAAAAATCATTAAAAACGAGCAAGGTTTGCTTAGCAAATCAAAGGCCTAAGCTTGGCCGAATACTTCCAAGCTTTAACCATGGTGGTTTTGGCTTTTGAAAGAAGGAATCAAGAAGATGATTTTTTTTAACCTTTGTTTTCTTTTCTTTTATTTACTTAATTTACCAATTTACCAATTTAACCTTTAATACTCATTAATAATTTACCAAATTAATGGCATCTACCATCCAACATAAAATACAATGGCCAAATTGCCCTTTAAACCCCTCTACTAACCTTTTTTAAACTAATAGAAATTGACTTTTACAATTTTTTACGATTTAGTCCTCTTTCTTTAATTACTAATTAATAAGAATATAATAGCAATTAATCACAAAATTAAATAATTCCACATCATTGCTATTATTAAAGCATTTAAGGAGGGTCCAATTACACAATTGGTCCTTCAATTATATTAAATTCCAACTAAATAAACTTTATTTCAATTTAACCTTAAACTAATTAGGACTTAATGAATAAATATTTCAAAAGTTAGTGGATGATAATCATATTCACCACTTCTTGATCTTTTTGACCATGGTTTAATTACCATTTTTTTCTCTTTACTATTTTTAATCAATAGCAATTAACTTTTACCACTTTTACAATTTTCTCCTTTTCATTAATTAAGCAATTAATTATCAAAATTACCCAATCAAACTTCAATTTACATATAATAAGACTCTGTAAATATTTAATAAAAATATTTAGGGCCTTGAATTTTAGAAACGAGGTCTCGATACCTCATTTTCTCAACCCACTTGACTTTTGAACCAAACCACTTATACTAATTTTAATTCACTAATTAAAATTCACCAATTCAAAATTTTCATATAAAAATCATTATTGACTCATATAATTTAAATATTCATTATGTGAATTTACTCATCGGATTTGTGGTCTTGAAACCACTATTTTTGACACCACTGAAAAGCGGGCTATTACAACTCTCCCCCCTTAGGAAATTTTGTCCTCGAAATTTTATCTTGCAGTACCAATTTATTCCAAAGTTTTCCTCACAACAGAAATCATTACTAGTTTATCTGAGTATAGAAGTTAACAATCTCATAATAATCTCGAACAACACAAACTTTATCTTGACTTTTACTACTCAGAAATCATAATAGGCTTACTAATTTAGACGGGGCTTGATGTTCAATTAGGTCAGTACAAAAATTTCCAAAGATATTTTTGAAGTTTCCATATAGAAATAGAAAATCTTTTTACCCGAACATACTTAAATCCATCTCCCACATTTTACATAACTAAGAAAATTAACCTCATTGAGCCAAAACTCACCGTTGTTAATTTTCACATAAATTATTTCTCGCACATAGCCTATATAATACATTTCTCAAATATTTCACATACACAGAATCTATTTAGAATATATCAGAATATCATCAATAAACATAACTACGACTATATATAATTATCTAGGTAAGGTTGAACAATCTAATTCATCATATTCATAAAGTAATAGAGACATTAGTTAATCCAAACAGTATTACTAGAAGAAATTTACAACATCTCATATTTTTAACTAGAACTGAGTAACTGAATCTGTATTAAATTTCGTGATCACTATTATGCCCTTTTAACTTGTTAAACAAGTTTGATATATGAGATATAAGATATTTATTCTTTATTTTTAATTTATTTCCTTGTTAGATTTAGGCAGAAATCCCAGAAATCCTTCAGAAATAGATCAAGAGACCCGTTAGCAAACGATATATAGTTAACCTCTAATCCAATTTCTTTTTAAAATATTGAGTAGATAATTATATATATAATGTTTTACAATCATTTTAGATCATTTCATGTACAAAGACTTCTGAAATAACTTTGATTATACTATCTGTTTTACCTGACTCAACCCTAATTAGTACATCAGTCTGACATTTTAGTTAATTCATTTCAGTCTACAATTCACTACAGTATCATATAACCCTAGTCAATTTATTCCTTGAATAATACCAATTCATGAAATGATAATAACATCAAATCGACAGAAAAATTTAGTCATAAATTTTCAACAGGTAGTTTCAGCTTACCAATTCTATCCCAACGAATTATAACTTAAATATCAACTCATTGATTTAGGAAATAGGCCCCTATCCAATATTATTACAATGCATTATATGAAATAATTAACGCAATCTCAATCAGTGCAAACATAATAAGTAATATCGAAAGAATAGAACATACTAGAAATAATATCAGACACTGTAACTTCGAATCCATCATTGTGTCTTCGATCTCACTTATTTACCTCTTCATATTCAGATATTTTCGAAACCAGTATACTATAACTTGCACCAAAATCCGTACTTAGAATATTATTATTAACTCCATTAGTTTCGTCATGATCAGATTCAGATGAGATCTTTAAAATCGAAAATAAAAACATGAGTTAGATCGGATTAATCAATATCACACTATCACAGGTTTATATGGCTCTTCTACACTTTCTTTAACGATCAATTTAAGCTCCATCTGTATTTTAGTTGGATCATATACCAATCCCTAACATATCCCTGTGGGCTTGAATAGTGTATTTGTGCATGGCTCTTGAAACTGTTAAAGGGTTTGAACTCCCATGAATTTGTTTCCCTTTTTTAATGAGGTTTAATTACCTTGACCTCTAAAAAATGAGGTGACGGCTCATAAAGGAAAATCTTTCCAGTTATCTGAAACAATTGGAAAACCCTCATACTGTTGATTTCTCTAGGAATTTATTTCAAAACAGAGACATTGCATGTCATAGCTATGTCCTTTCCAAGGTTGAACCCTTGATTGATAGATTCTTCAATTTCCAACTTCTCTTCTGTATCTCCATCGATAGTAGTTCTCAATTGAAGACACACAGTTTGTAAATCGAGGTCATCATAATTACTCATAGGAATCAATTCATCACGAGATTGAGGCTCGTTTTTGATGCTCAGAGTATGCTCAATTTTCTTTTCATGATCTTTAACTTTGAGCTCAAATTCACTCTTACCATAATTCTCATCATGGCCAAATTCAAATTCTTCTAGATCAAGGTTGGGAACATCATGCACAACCTCTTCCCTTAGCGTAGTGCCTCAGATATACCTTGGAGCATTTTCATTGTTTGTTCCATCTTATCTAACATTCTTGATACAAGCTTAGAGGTGCTTTTAGCAAAATTAGAAGGAGACTTGTCTAAACAATTAGGCAGGTCATGAGTTTCTTCAATTACCTCATATAAATTACCAGCAAGCTTATGTGGATGTTCAACTGTATCAATACCTTGATCATTACTCTACTGGTGTGTTGAGACTTCATTTCCGTGTTGATTCCATTCTATCATGAATAATTTTTTATTTTCCATGATCTCCCAATCTTCGTGATATTCATATTCGTAGATATTATTGTCGTAATTGTACCTCTCATTTGACTACCTGTAATAGTAGTCATCCATGGCCTAAAAAAATATTATGGGAATGTTGATTAAAATTAATTGATCTGGAAAAAATAGAGAATTATTAATATGGTTAAATCGTAACTATATCCTAAAATTTTCCTAATTACTTTATTAACAAAGAAAGAATAAAATTTACTAAAGCGTTACCTCCCCGGTAACAGCGCCAACAACTTGACCACCCTTGAACGTACTCCCGTTCGGTGTAGATTTAGACTTTCCTCAAGTATATAGGTCAGGTTATAAATATAGTGTGTTACAATAGAACACTTGGTAGTATTCCGAGTATCGTACCCAAAGGAGGTGTAAGGCGATAGTAAATTAGATCCTTGCAAAGAAAACAATTAATTAGTACTTACTTTAGGGATTATAGTACGAAGAACAATAAAAAGAGTTTGTTTAAAAGCATGAAAAAAATAGAAAATAAGATAGAAAATAAAAGTGGGATTTGAGATGTAGAAATTCTTATGAATGACTTTAGGGATATTAGGTCATTTCCGTATGAGTTCTTCAATTGTTGGGTTTTGGGGATTTTCCTCCAATCAACTAGTCACTACCCTCGTTGGATCTCTCGATCTTCCACCGGCATACCAAATCAATAGAGATTACTAATTGCTAGATGTCACAATCTAAATCGGTTTGGGGTAAAGGTGTTCACGTATAGGCAATACCAATTTTAGGTTCATTCGTACCTAGATGACTTTCTAGGGTTGTTAGGCCTAGTGTTTGTTCGATGTTCTTCCTTTCCCAAACAGATGATCCAAAAGGCAAAATCCCTATTAAACAATAATCAAATATTCATACTTCCACTCCCTAATTCCCCAAAATGGAATTAGTTCCTCATGGGTTTCTTGATCATCATAAACACAAATATATATAAAAAACATATAATTGAATAAGAAAATGAAAAAGAAACTAAAATTGTATTGGCAATCTGTCGGGAAAAATTCTTCGAACGTTTATGTAAGTTCTACAATCTCGTTTCCTAAAAGAAAATACAAACTTTAAAACTAAAAACTAAGATTTAATGAATGGTGTGTAAAACCCTAGTGCTAAAGGTCCTATTTATAGTCTTGGACGGTCATTTTCCTCAACCCTAGGTCAATTGCCGATCCTCGTGTTTAAGTGGCATTCTAAAGACCAAAATGCCCTTCACTTGGTGTAAAATTTGCATCCAGGGGTCGATGTCACAACATACCAAGTCCTATGTCGCGACATAGTAGTCAGTGTACTTCTATGTAGACATTTTCAGGGGTTTGTCACGACGTAGACATGCTATGTCGTGACGAAGGGGTTTGTTGCAACATAGACATGCTATGTTGCAATGAAGAAGGAAGATTCATGATTTCTTCATTCTGGTCCTTATGTTGCAACATCCATTGTTTCGTGTCATGACATAGTCATTATTTTTGATATGGTACACCTTCTAATGGTTTCCTACATACTCACAAAGTATGTTAGCCGACTTTTAGGCCTCAATTGGACTTAAAGACAATAAAGTAACCTTTTAGCACTTGATTTTTACAATTTATTGAAAAGAAAAAACAAAGTAAAATCCTATAGAATTATAACTAAAGTGCTTAATTCAAGCTCCTCAAGTGTGAAAACTAGTTCAATTTGCTAAGTACAAAATCGATAGATTAATAAACCCTAAAATAAAATACTAATTAATTTATTATTTGTAGGGATTTGATTTACATTGCCTTAAGCCTCCTTTGGATGCGATCCTCGGAATACTACCAAGTGTTCCGTTGTAACACACTATATTTACAACCTGACCCGTATGCTTGTGAAAAGCCTAAATCTACACCAAACGGTAGTACGTTTGGGGGCAGTCAAGTTGTTGGGGTCGTTGCCAGGGAGGTAACGCTTTAGTAAATTTTATTTCTCCATTGCTAATAAAATAATTAGGAAAATTTTAGGTTATACATATGATTTTATTTTATTTATTTATTGCACTTCATTTTGTACTTTTTTTATTTTGATTTTGGTTTATGAGTCGAAGCCAAGGAAACTTGGTCGACCTTATTTCTAACCCAGAATCTCTAATTAGACGTAATCGCAAAAACCAACAGGTTATGGAAAACCTACCACTGGAGGAGAGAGAAGAGCAAGTCAATCCAATAGATGATCCTACTGTTAACGTGGAAAATATTCATATACCTCTACAACTCCCTGCAAACGAACCAATGGCTGAAGCATAAAGAACTTTGAGGGAGTACTCTTTACCTACTCTAGATCTAACACAAGGGAGAATTGCTAGACCTACGATCGCCGCTAATAACTTTGAAATAAAATCGGCTATGATTCAAATGATCCAAAACAATTTACAATTTAGAGGGATAATGGCTGAAGATCCCAATATACACTTGAAATGATTTTTACAATTATTCGATACTTTTAGGTTTAATGGTATTACTGATAATGCCATTCGTCTAAGATTATTTCCCTTTTCACTATCCGACAATGTTTTTTCATGGCTAGATGCACAGGCACCTAGATCTATCATAACTTGGGATGAATTGGCGGGGAAATTTTTGAAGAAAAATTTCCCTATGGGAAAAGCTATCCAACTTAGGAGAGAACTGTCAAGCTTTTAGCAATTCGAGGGCGAAAGGTTTCATGAAACATGGGAATAGCTTAAGATGCTAGTATGCAAATGCCCTAATCACAGTGTGTCAGAATGGATGCAGCTACAAACTTTTTATAATGGGTTGATGCATCCGCTAGATGTACTCTAGATGGTGTGGGAGGAGGAGCCCTAATGAACCGAATGTATAATGATGCTTATGGGCTAATAGAAAATATGATGATGAACTCATACCAGTGGCCTAGTGAGAAGTTCACTTATGCGCAGAAACCCGCTTCGGTGAAAATGATACTAGAGGATGACATATACCAACAACTATTGGAGAGACTGAACCAAATTGAGTCTGCTATAGAGGCACCACTATCCTAGGGAGAAGATAAGCCTCTTTTTCATTATCTTGTCAATCTGGAGCAGGCCAATTATGTAAGTAATCAAAATCCCTATTTGAATACTTACAATCTAGGTGGAAAGATCACCCCAACTTTAGGTGGAGAGGAAGCCAAGGGGGAAATAGTAACAATAATACCCAAGCGAGAAAACTTAGTTATCAACCCCTATTTTTACAGAGATAGCTAGAAAAAGCGAGTCAAGGTAATCATACTACTTGTGGGCAAAGATTGGATAGAATTGAAAAGGAGATGCACTTTGTGAGGGCGGATGTAAAACAAGTACAATCTGATTGTGCTAACACTGTTAGATCTGTGGGAAAGCTAGAGGAAAGAATAGATCAATTAATAAGCATGATGAGTGATCTTTGAAGATAGATTGGTTCTAGGATCCTTAGCAACATTGAAAATAATCCCCATAGAGAAGGTAAAGAATAAGTTAAGGTAATTGAGCTAAGATCGGGCAAAGTACTGAGTAGCCCAAAACGACATAAAGACGAAGAAGATCCTAATAAACCACATGACATCATAAACATCCCGTCTGACGATGACACTAAAGTCATCAAGCCCAAGGAGGTGTCCACAAATGAGGCATTAGAAATAAAGAAAGATATGCTTAAAGGAGTACCTCAATTCATTTCTCAAAATGGTTAGAAGAAAAGAAGCGACAAGACGAAGATGACTTTGTAAGTTTTCTCAACCTTTTCAAATACCTTAATATTAACCTACCTTTGATTGAACTAATAGAAAAGGTACCCAAGTATGCCAAATTCTTAAAGGAAATCATGACACGACATTTGAAAAGCAAGGTAGGCGAGCAAGTGGAGGTGAATGCATCCTGAAGTGCTATTATCTCCAAGGTAATTCCCCAAAAACTGAATGATCCCTATAATTTTACTAGTCCAATTAAAATTGGGAATCTTCAATTTAACAAGGCTTTATGTGATCTCGGTGTAGGCATAAACCTAATGCCTTTGTCAGAATTTGAGAAGCTTGAGACTGGAGATCTTAAGAACACTCAAGTTACTCTATAATTGGCAGATCGGTCATATGTACGACCGAGAGGAATTTTAGAGGACATCTTAGTCCAAGTAAGGAGTTTTATCATCCTTGTGGACTTTATTATTTTGGATTTTGAGGAAGACAAGGATATCCCCATCTTGCTAGGAAGACCATTCTTAGCCAGCTCTTGGTCCACCATCGATTTGTACAATAATAAGCTTACCATGAGAATCAATGGTGAGGCAGAAATTTTTAAATGTAGGGAAAAAAGTGATGAAATTATGGAGCATAAGGAGTGATGTCATCTACTCGAATTGAATAAGGGAGAAGGTGACAGAATCCGAGAAGAGCAAGATTGAAGCCAACGTAGCGACATGGATACCCTCTCGTCGCGACAAACGAAACAGAATTGACAAATATCAGGGCTGAGGAGAATGTCGTGACAAGCCTCCAAATACATCACGACCTAGAGGAACTAAAGGGCATGTCGCAACAAATACTATTGATCGCGCTATGAACGTCACAGCAATTGTGCAAGTGAACACTTTTCGATGCAAGTATAGTTGATAGATGTAAAGCTATTAGATATCAATCCCATAGAGATGGCTGTCTATTCTTAAATTTGTTGATGCAAAAGAGGTCAGAATAAGAAGAACTGTTAGGAATAATGTCATCACAATTAAATCAAAGAATGCAAATAAAAGAATTAAAATTGTTAGAGCAAATATTGTAACATTGTGAGATAATATGTCAGAGCAATTGAATAAGAAAATGTAATGAAGGGGTGAATGTATTTTTTCAATGCAACTTAAGAAAATTAAAAATGTAAAACAATGATAAAGGAATGGGGGGATCTATGACTTGATAAGTTGGCAACCACTAAATGTGACTTCAAAGTAAATGATTGATAAATTGTCGATGAGATCTCACTCCTTTCGAACTCTTTGCTTATCAAAGACCCAAACACTCACATTAATCACACCTTCCAGTGCTGGAAATGCTTTGCATTCAAGAACAGGTGGCCAGAATTCCTTCGTGCCACAAGCAACTTCCATTGTCTTGCTTGTTAATTTAAGTTGTCATTGCACTTTCTAGTGTCAACAACTGCAATAACACTTCCGTGATCAAGCAATTAAATCCAAAGATAAACAGATAAGAAGAATTAAGCAGAAATAAAAATAGATCTAAAATTAACAGGTTTTTCCATACACAATTAAGTTCATCAGAATTTATCAGCATTTAAGAGGAATTAAATAACAAGTTCAAGCATTCTATTCCTAGCCTACTAGAACTCTTTCGTAAATGCTCCTTTTGCGTCGCACTTAGAACACTCCTCGTCAGGAGTAGATGTTGCCTTCTCGTCGCATCAGTTCACCCTCCAGGAATTTTAAGCTGCCATGGAAGCAAGCTTAAGAAAAATCCGAATGGAATTAATTTGTCACGAGCTTCAAGATCCCCCTTCTCTTCTCTCTCTACTCAGTATTTATCTTCACTGCCTAGTATAGGTGTCCTTCTTTACTCAGATCTAACTTCCTTGCAGCTGTACAGGTTAGTTAATCTAGCTGTACACTCATGCAGATCTGGTGTATGCAGAAAGCAGTTGCAGGTTGTCGCGACATTTCTGGACACAAATTTTATACTTTAATTTGCTGTGACAACTTTGACATCTTCATGCACTGGTACTTCTAAATATGTTCACACAGAAAAATCCCTGATGTAATATGGAAGTACTTATCCGGTGACATGTTTGGGCGCAATTCTGGATCAAACTTGTAGTGACAGCTTTGAACACTTTCCTACTTTGATCTTCTAAGATAGATCCCTGCACTGACATCTCAAGATGCAAAACTGACACTAAATGTAACGACATTAGTAACATAAGTGAGATAAAATAGAAGAAATATAAACCAAAATCACTGACTTAGAAAATGCAATTACTAAATATAAAATGTTAAAAATGCATGCTGAACATAATACAAAGGGAACAAATTATACTCTAAATAGGAAGAATTTAATGGTATTTTCTAATGCTATCACATCCCCAAACTTGAGTTTTTACTTGTCCTCAGGTAAACAAAAGCTAGCAAAGTCATAGCAAAATTATTGTCAAAGCAATAATCATTCTAGCAACTTGAATTCTTTTAGATCCTAGTGTATAAATTACATTCATATGATAGAAAATTGCTCCGACAATTTATAGGTATGAATATTTAAAACTGCAACTTCACTAGTGCTAGCATCATGCTTTAAATCTTGAATCCTCTTAACCAATACAACATTTATTATATTTTATATATATATATTTTATCATATTTTATTTCTTTCTCTTTTCTTTTATGTGACTGAGAGATGTCATTGCATTACTATACCCTTGTTCCTGAGAAGTAACGATGTGGTGCAACAAACCCCCAAGAAGTATGAAATTGTGCTGACACACACTCTTGCAGTGACAGCCTTTTGCTAGATATTTTTTCTAACACTTGCATTGGAGTGTTCCCCCTTGATAAGTCACAATGCACCCATATTAGAGTGTCTTTTGTTAATAATTATAATTATATACAAAGCTGCAGATGACAAGTTATTTCAAGATTCAAATAATTATCCTACTCATTTATTACTAATGCAAATTCGACCATTCATCCAAAAATAGAAGGACACAACATTTAATCACATTCATCCAATTCACGCATTAACATCTCAAATACTTCAAGAATTAAGAATCAAATTGAAAAAAAAATTGTAGTCACATTTTTCATAACTTTGCATACTTTCATTAAATTCAAGGAAAAATAATAGCCTAAAAATGTGGATGCAATTGCATTTCCATTCTATACACATTTCCCCTCAAACTTAGAGTTTGCATTGTCCCCAATGCACTGATAATAATATACAAATATATATGGAAATGCAACTACAATGCAAATGCGTTGACAAATAAAATGCAATGACAATAATAATGTCATGACAACTACATGATATGCATGAAACTAAACTAAGTATTGAAAATTAAAGACTAACTCAGTGTGTTGCAGATGAAGATGTGGCTGCCTTGGTCTTTTTCTTCTTCTTGGAATGCTCCTCCTTGCGCTTCTTTTTATCTTTACGCTTACATTTCCTTTCTGTTGGTTCAACCGAGGCGGTGGATTGTTCCTCCAGGTTCGATTGTGTGCTGACTTTATCGACTGTGACATCAGAAGGATGAATTTCAACAAGAGGTGCCACATAAGGCACTATAGCCAGAGGATTAAAATCCTCATTGCTGGATGTCACAGCCTCGGCTTGACTCGCAACAGATGGCGCCAGGGCTTCAATAGTTACACCCACATTGTTAGGTGCGACGACAAATTCTTCAGGTAAATTTGTTGTGACATGAACTTCCTCTTTCTTCTTCTTTTTCTTCTTCCTTCTCCTCCTCGATACCCATAGATTCCATGGTCGTGTGCCCCTCTACAATAGCAGCTTCCTTCTCCGCCATATTTTCCCCTAATATGTTAGAAAATTCATCTTTAAAGAGGCTAGCAATATTGTGGAAACATTCCTTAACATCCCTCGAATTCACATCCTGGTCCTCATCATTAGAAATGTGAAACATATGCGGAGACTCAATAGAGTGATCCTTCCCCTCTGAAGCAGCTTTCTCGATTGATGGTGTTGCCTCCCTAATGATAGGGGAAACATTGGGAATTCTGGAAAGGGCTGTTTGCTCATGCTGCGTAGTGTGTTAATGATTGCAGTATTCCATGCCTTGGTGTAGGCATAAAATAAGTTCTGTGAGTGCTTCATGTCCTCAACTGCAATGACAAGTTTGATTTTTCGAATACTCATTCGGTCAGCTAACTGCTCAATTTCTTTAAGTTTTCTCCAAAGTTGAGGATATATGGAAGCATGAGGTTGCTTGTTGTTCGGCCTGTAAATGTCACAGCATTTAAGTGCAAGCGGACACTCGTCGATGCAAGTATAGTTGATAGATTTGTTCTATCGGATATCGATCCCACAAGGATAGAGTTCTTGATATTCAATTGTCGAAGCAACTAAAGTTAAAATTAGAGAGAATGCTAGTAAGGATGTCAGTGCAATTAAATCAGATCTACATCACTAAGTTAATCAAAGTTGTCAATGGAAAGATAAAAATAAAATGTCAGAGCAATTGAAAGTAAAATAAATTGTTGTTGATATTTTGAGAATTTAAATGAAAAAAGTTAAAAGTGTGATCAAGTGCAACGGATGGAATGGATCACTAACTTCACTAAGTAGCAACGCTAGATGTGACGACAAGTTATTTTATAGATGAACTGTCGCAGCAATAAGGTTTCAATGAAATCATACGAATAACAACTCTCTGTTGAACTAAGACTCAAGCACCCACATTTACCCCAGCTTCTAGTGTTGGTAATGCCTTGCACTTAAGAACAAGTGACTAGAATTCCTCCTAGCCTCAAGCAACTTCCGATGACTTGCTTGTTAACCTAACTTGTCACCGTACTTTCCAGTGTCGGTAAACTGCAATTGCACTTTCGTGGTCAAAATAGTTAAATCCAAAGGAAAATAGATGAGAGGAAGTGAATAGGAATCAAAGTAATCTGACATTGAAAGATATTTCCATATACAATCAATTGTCAATAAGAATTCATCAGCAATAAAAGAGGGATTAACAAATAAGTCGAAGCATACTATTCTTAGGCTACTAGGATTATTCCTTAACCGCTCCTCTTGTATCGCATCAAGCAGTCCTCGTCAGAAGTTGTCACACACTCGCTCAATCAGCTCACCGGACTCCAGAACCAAGCTTCAAAGCTTTAGAGAATTTACAGAATTAATTTCTTCACCTTTTGATATTCGCTCTCCTTCTTCTCTCCTTTATTTATAAGCTTTGAGAATTGTAGATCTCATCTCTTTTCAGATCCAACTTCTTTTGCAGCTGTAAAAGTTTGTTAAAATCCAACTGTGCACTCATGCAGATCTGGTGTGTTCTTTATAAATCTACAGGTTGTCGTGACATCGTCGGGCACAATCTGTAATCTTTAATTATGGCGACAACGTGTTATTCTCTTACGCTGGTGCTTTCAGATGTGTTCGCAGCGTGAATTCACTCATACAAAGTAGATGTTTCCATGCGGTGACATTTCTGGCCGCAATTCCATGCTAAACTTGTGGTTGCATCTTTGAACTTTTTTCTAGCATCGATCTTTCGAGATGGATCCCTGTGCTGACAATTTTAGACACAATACATATGCTGCATATGGCGACATTAGTGCACAGAAGAGATAAAATAACGAGAATTTAAGGCACACAACATTGAGTTAGAAATTATAAATACTAAGTATGAAATGACTATCATGCATGCTAAATATGGTACAAAAGGGACAGTTAATACATAAATTTAGGGAGAAAATAAGTGTAATTTCTAATGCTATCACACCTCCAAACTTGAGTTTTTGCTTGTCCTCAAGTAAACAAAAGAAAACAAAGTCATAAACAAAACATGTCACCGCAATCATTATTCTAACAACTTAAATCCTCTAGAATTCTAATGTAAAAATTGTATTCACATGATAGAATAATGCGCCGATCATTTATAGGTATGAATAATTAAAACTGCAACTTCACTAATGTTAGTAACATGTTTTGAATCTTAACCTTCCTTGACCAATACAGTGTATATTTCTTTTTTCTTTTCCTCTTCTTTCTCGTTTTTTTATAAATGATTGACAGATGTCATTGGATTACTCTACCTTTGTTCCTGGGCAGTAACGATGGGGTGCAACAAACCCCCAGGAAGTATGTAATTACGTCAACACACACTCTTGCAGTGACAGCCTTTGGCTAGATAATTTTTCTAACACATTCAGTGGAGTGCTCTCCCTTAATAAGTCACAATGCACTCACATTGGAGTTTCTTTTATTAGTAAAATGTCACTGCAATTGGTAAGTTATTTAATGATTCAAAGATTGATTCTACCCATTCATTACTGAAGCAATTCCAATTATTCATCCAAAATAAAAGGATCAATATTCATTCATATTCACCCAATTCACATATCAGCATTCCGAGCAATTCAAGATTTATGCATAAAATAAAAACTGTGATCACATTTTTGTTGAAATTTTGCATACTTTCATTGACATAAAGACACAAATAAATTTTCAAATATGTGGTTGTAATCGCATTTCCATTTCACACAAGATCTCCCCGAACTTAATGTCTGTATTGTCCCCAATGCATTGACAATACTATACATATAAAAATGGAAATGCAACTATAATGCAGATAAACTAACATGAAAAATGCAATGACAAATAACAATGCAATGACAATAAGATGCATGCAACTAACTATTGAAAATAAAACTAACTCATTGTTTAGCAGCCGATGAAGTGGCTGCTTTGGCTTTCTTCTTCTTCTTCTTTAGGCGTTTCTCTTCTGCTTTGCACCTCTTTTTCTTGTCCTTCCTCTTTTCTTTTTGTCATTGGAATCAACCGGAGCAGCGGATTGCTCCTCCATAGTTGATTGAGTGGAGGCCTCATCGACAGTTACATCAGATGGATAAACTTCAGCAAGTGGTGCCACATAGGGCACAATGGCCATAGGGTAAGATCCTCGGCACTGTTGGTGACTACCTCAGCTTGGTTCGCTTCAGGTGGAGCCAAGTGTTCATTGGATGCCCCCACATTAATGGGTGCGTCGACAAATTCTTCCTCAAAATTTGTTGGGGTATCAATCTTCTCTTCTTCTGGGTCCTTCTCTTAGGTCCTTCATCTTCTTCATTATCCTTCTCCTTTCCTTTCTCTTCTTCCATTTCTTCTTCCTCAGGCTTCTCCTTCTCAGCTGTGTCTATTTCGATGCCTTCCTCTACTTCCAAACCCATAGAAACGATCGATGTACGCATCTCCTCAACAATAGCCTCTCTTTCCGTCATGTTAGCCCCAAGAATGTTTAAAAATTCATCCTCGAACAGGCTGGTGATTGTTCTGAAATAGTCCTCCATGGCGTTAGAATGTCCCTCGTGCTCCTTATCATCAGAGATATGAATTCTCATTGGGGATGGAATAGGTTAAGGCCTACCTTCAAGAGTAGGTTGCTCGAAGGACGATGGGGCTTCCTAATAATCAGTGGGAATACAGGGAACTCTGGCATGGGATTTGGGCTCAGACTCCTCAATGTAGCGAAAATAGCGTTGTTCCATGCCCTTGTGTACACATAGTAGAGGTTTTGCCTGTAATCCATTTCCTCCAACATGCTGACAAGGCGAATCTGACGCATATCCATGCGATCAATGATTTGTTCTATTGCAGCCAGCTTTTTTCCCAACTTGAGGGTTTGTGGACGCATCTTTTTACTTCTCTTTTTTCTTTCCTTTCCCTTTCTCCTTCTTTTTAGGCACCTCTTTTACCAGAGGGGTTTCTTGTCCCGCAGTCATTCGCTCCATCGAGATATCATTTATTGGCCCCTTATTGTCCAGCACCTTTTCACCATTACGGGGCACAATACCCCTTTGTTTGCAAAGCATCATAATTAAAGAAGGGAAAGGTAAGATACCTGTCTATTTACCCAAGGCTTCAGTAATTTCATCATGTAAAATTGCACCGACATTGATGTGGTGGCCCTTCAGAATGGAGTGCAAAAGGCACATGTGATCTAGTGTCACAATTATGCTATGGGTTGAAGGCAGGATTCGGTTGTTAACAAAGTAGAACCATACCTTGCTCTGAGTGGTGAGATAACACCGGTGCATAGTATAGTTATGCGGACCGTTGCCAGTCCATACAGCATTCTCGACGCATAGATCTTGCATCACCAAGTCAACACCTTCATTAGTTAACTCCTCCAAAAACTCAGTGTGAGTATCTTCTCTTTCAGCAATGTGGAAAAGTGTGTTGATGTGAGTCGCACTTCAAGGCACCAAGCCCTCTCGTACAAATAAAAACTCTTGTTCAGAATCCACTAAGTTGGCATAGAACTCTCTTACCATTGTGTGGGAATATCCGATCGGATGGTCACAAAAAGACTCCTAACCCAGGCGAGAGGTTATCCTTGTAACTTGTTTCCCTAATGGTCATTGTGGAGACAATTAAAACCCCTATTCAGGGTGACAATTTCTCTTGAGCATGACGTCATGGTAGCGATCCTTTTCCACATTGGAGAGGAACAGGATGGGTTCTTTCTGTGAGGGTTGGTCAGCATTCCGAACCATAGTGGCTGAGGATTTAGCGAGCGATTTCGAAGGGGTTTTTGCTCCTCGTGTTTTGGCTATAATAGATGAATAAAGAGAGCGAGAGAATTTGCAGAAAAGTTTGAAGACAATGAAGAAAATGATTGTAGCAGCAATAGAGGTTGTGAGTGGGAGAAGAGAAATGATAGAAGAAGGGTTTTATAATTCTTTCAAAGGAAGGGACGTGATTACTGCAATTGGCTTGGGAAAACGTTGCGTCTGCAACCAATAAATGCCAGGCTGCAGATCGTACCTCTTGGTTTGTTCTAACGGCTAGGGATGGATAGAGATTAATCGGTGCGATTGTTGTTGAAAAAATTTTGCTGAGTCATCACAGAATGCGTCAACAAGTTGTGCTTTATGATGTGTCAACAAAAAGTATATTTTTATTCTTGCATAAACTAAAAAGGAAATAAATGAAAATAAAAGAAAAAAGTAAAAGTAAAAATTGCAATGACATTAAATAAATGTGACCAAATTTATGGTCTCGTTATGTTCTTTGACATCTGGGCTCATGTAATGCTTCAGTTGTTGGCCATTTACTTTAAACTGGTGACCATCCTTCATATCATCAATTGTCACCGCACCATGCTGGAATGCTTCGACAACTTTGAAAGGGCCTGACCATCTCGAGTGCAATTTACTTGGATGTAATTTCAAATGTGAATTAAATAGAAGAACCAACTGACCAGGGTTAAATTGTCGTTGCAAGATGATATTGGCGTGCCATATCTTAGTTTTTCTTTGTATATGGCTGCATTTTCATACGCAGTGCGTCGAATTTCTTCCAGCTCGAAAATGTCCAACAACTGTTTCTGTCCAGCGGCATCGTAGTCCATGTTCACCTACTTGATCGCTCACATGGCTTTATGTTCAAGTTCAACCGGTAGGTGACAGGATTTACCAAACACTAATTGATACGGTAACATCCCTAACGGGGTTTTGTATGCAACACGAAGTGCCCATAGCGCATCATGTAACCGCAAAGACTAATCTCTCCGAGATGGGTTAACCACCTTTTCAAGGAGACTTTTAATTTTTTGATTGGAAACCTTCGCTTGGCCATTCATTTGTGGATGGTATGTGGTGGCCATGTGATGCTTGACACCATATCGTTTCAAGGCTATCGCCACTTGGTTATTGTGAAAATGAGTACCTTGATCACTTATCAATGCCCTAGGTGTTCCAAATCTTGTAAGGATATACATGTGGAAGAACTTCAACACCATTCGAGCATCATCCTTTGAAACCAAAATTACCTCGATCCACTTAGAGACATAGTCAACAGCAACTACAATATACACATTCCTAAAAGAGTTTGGAAATGATCCCATAAAGTCTATACCCAAGACATCAAATAACTTCACCTCCATGATAGGTTGTTCGAGCATCTCATTGCGGCGAGATATAGAACCTGTGCGTTGACATCTATCGCATTGTTACGCCAAATTATGGGCATCTCAAAACAATATGGGCCAGAAGAATCTTGATTGTAGGACCTTTGCAGCAGTCCTAACACCACCAAAATGGCCTCCATAAGGTGCATCATGGCAATGCCTCAGG
Organism: Gossypioides kirkii; assembly: GCA_005610355.1. Classification (NCBI taxonomy): domain Eukaryota; kingdom Viridiplantae; phylum Streptophyta; class Magnoliopsida; order Malvales; family Malvaceae; genus Gossypioides; species Gossypioides kirkii. The sequence continues at coordinate 22,813,604 of CP032248.1, forward strand.
ATAGAAGGCATCTCATCCTCAGGAACACAACGACGAATAATATTGTCGGCTCATACCTTGAACAGATATAGCTCGTTCCAATGATACTTCACAACGTCGCGCATAAATCTGATCTTCTTATGACCAGTGGCACTCAAGGGTAACTTCCCACAAACAAGATAATTGACAATATCAGTATACCATGGAGATACGTCGACATAAAATAATTGCTCATCTGGAAATGCGTCGACAATGTGTGACTAATTGGCATCTTTGCTTCCAGCTTCCAGATGGGATAAGTGGTCTGCTACTTGGTTTTTAGATCCTTTCCTATCTTTAATTTCAATATCAAACTCTTGTAAGAGCAGGATCCATCTGATAAATCTCAGTTTGGCGTCTTTCTTCGCAAAAAAGTATCTTAACGCAAAATGATCTGTGTACACTATAATTTTTGTGCCGACAAGGTATGAACGAAACTTGTCAAATGCAAAAACTATTGCTAATAATTCCTTCTCAGTAGATGTATAGTTCACTTGTGCTTCCGTTAAGGTTTTACTAGCATAGTAAATTGATTAAAATACCTTCTCTTTGCATTGTCCCAGCACAGCTCCTACAGCAAAATCACTCGCGTCACACATTAATTCAAATGGTTGCGTCCAATCTGGTCGATGACAATTGGAGCTTGTACTAGCTACTTCTTTATTGTGGTAAATGTATCTAGACATGCGTTATCAAACACAAACATTTTATTTTGCTCTAGTAACGAGCATAGTGGTTTGGCAATCTTGGAAAAATCTCGAATGAATCTCTTATAGAAACCAGCGTGACCAAGAAAGTTTCTTATTCCTTTGACATTCGTGGGTGATGGCAATTTCTCAATGATTTCTACCTTTGCTTTGTCCACTTAAATGCCCTGACATGATATTCGATGACCAAGGACAATGCCTTTAATTGCCATGAAATGGGATTTTTCCCAGTTCAGTACTAGATTTGTGTCCTCGCATCTTTTTAATACTTTTGCCAGATTGTCGGCGCATTAGTCAAAATTCTGCCCACACACAGAGAAATCGTCCATGAATACCTCTAATGAATCTTCAATCATGTCCGAGAAAATAGCCATCATGCACTTTTAGAATACAGCTAGTGCATTGCACAAACCAAATGGCATATGTCGGAAAGAAAAAGTTCCAAATGGACAAGTGAACATTGTTTTCGCTTGATCTTTCGGTGTAATGGCAATTTGATTATATCTAGAGTAGCCATCTAGGAAGCAATAGTAGGCTTTACCAGCTAGCCTATCTAACATCTTATCAAGGAATGGTAGTGGGAAGTGATCCTTCTTTGTGGCCGCATTGAGACGACGATAATCCATACACACTCGCCAATGAGTAGTAATGCGAGTAGGGATCAGCTCATTCTTATCATTACTCACCGTTGTGATGCCGCTTTCTTGGGTACACATTAGACAGGGCTTACCCGTGTGCTGTCTGAAATGGGGTAGATGATGCTAGTGTCCAGCCACTTAATAATATCCTTTTTCACTACCTCTTTCATTTTCTTATTAAGCCTTCGTTGTTGCTTAATGGATTGCTTCCCTTCATCTTTCAGCCTGATCTTGTGCATGCAAAAAGAGGGACTAATTCCTTTAATGTTTGCAATGCTCTAAGCTATGGCTCATTTGTATTTCTTCAAAATTACGATAAGTTTTTCTTCTTGACTCGCATTGAGGCTTGCGCTGACAATCACAAGTAATGTGTCATTGTCACCTAGAAAGACATACTTCAAATGCATTGGCAATGGCTTTAACTCCAAGGTTGGAGCTTGTTCGATTGATGGTTTAAACACAGGGATCATCCTATTAGAAAAATCTAAGGATCCCAATTTCCAACCCTGTTTCAGCTCACAACTATTAGCCTCAACACTGTGTTCATATTCAGTTAGGATATCATCAATGGTTGTCACTGCATAATCATCTGGAACTGATGAATTTCGTTCATTGAATTCTTCTATAATAATTTCATCTAGCACGTCAATGTGGTGACATTGCTCCTTACTTCTTGATGGAGATGCTTCGAACACACTGAAAGTGACATGCTCATCATTATGACGCATAATCAGCTCGCCCTTGAAAACATTAATGAGTGTGCATCCCGTTACTAAGAATGGGCACCCCAAGATAATCGACACCTCTTTATCTGCTTCGTAATCAAAGATGATAAAGTCAGCAGGGAACACAAGCTTGTCAATGTGAACGAGGACATCTTTGATCTAGCCTTCAGGTTGTGCTAAAGATCTGTTCGCAAGCTGTAATGTCACCGCAGTGGGTTTCATAGATCCAATTCCTAACTTCCTGAATGTGGACAAAGGCATAAGGTTAATACTAGCTCCTAGATCGCGTAAGGCTTTACTTAGATTATTGGTTCCAATGGAGCATGGGATTGTGAAGCTGCTAGGGTCTTTCATCTTTGGTGGCAACTTATTTGTTAGCACAGCGTTGCACCCATCTGTGAGCGCAATTATTTCGATTTCAAAAAGCTTTTTCTTCTTTAATAGTAGCTCTTTCATAAATTTTCCATAACTGGGGATATACACAAGAGCATCCACTAGAGGTACGTTAATGTGTAATTGCTTCAAGGTAGAGATAAACTTCTGATAATCTTTGTCATGGTCCTTCTCCTTAAATCTCTATGGAAATGGCAAAGGTATATTATCAGTGGGATGTTGTAAAGGATTCTGTTGCGTCGACATGGGCAGTTGCACCGACATCTTTGTTGGTCAAATTGTGGGCATAGGAGTAACTACAAGTGACCCTTCCTCATTTATTTCTGCTGGGTCTTCCTCAAAGGCAACTTCTTTTTGTTGCTTTGGCTCAGATGCGTTGACATGTACTTGATTGGAACTGCTACTTGGCTTAGTAGTTTGCTTTCCACTTCTTAGTGTGATATCCTTACACTGCTCCTTCCACTTCTTAGTGTGATAGCCTTACACTACTTCTTCCCCTTCTGAGTTGGATTTTTAGTGTCACTAGGCACAGCACCTGGTGACCTTCTGCTCATGTTAGAAGCCAATTATCCTAGCTGAGCTTCCAACACGCGAATAGAAGAAGAGTTGCCTTGAACAATTGCTTCCATTCTCGTGATATTCTCTCGTATCAACGCTTCAAGAGTAGGTAACAGATTTGCTCTTAGTTGAGAATATTGTTATTGCTGCTGTTGATGTTGTCCTTGCATACTTGGCATCGCATTTTGTTGTGGTGGCATTCGAGCTTGTGACTGCATCTGGTTATATGAATGCATTTGATTTTGTAATCATATCTGGTCATGTGATCGCATATTATCTAGGTGCGCATACAATTGCGGGTTGTGATTATAGTTCTGCTATTGGTGGTTGTTATTGTAACTCCTTTGTCTAAAATTACCTTGATTTGAGGCATTTCCATATCTAAATGTAGATGTATTCTGATTCCCCCAAGGTTATTGTGTACGATTAGGATTACTGTATGAGTTACCATAGGAATTTCCTCTGATGTTGTTGACATAAAATGCATTCTCAGCTTGTAGTAGGCAATCCTCATAACTGTGGTTGTCACCATAAATTTCACAGGAAAATGTCAGGACATCCATCTGTTGGGTTACTTGAATAGGGGTAACTTCACTTGTTCCCTTCATGTTCTTGATCATATTTGCCAACGAGGATACCTGTGCACTCAAAGCTGATATAGCATCTAATTCCATAACACCAGAATTAGTTTTTACTTGAGCAGAATGAGAAATTGGATATTGATAGTCATTCTGTGCAATTCTCTCTAATATCCGTACGACTTCATTGTAGGTGTAATCCAACAATGGTCCATTGACATGCATTGACAAGATTTCTTGTCTGCACATTCAACCCATTATAAAATATTTTGATCTGAGTCTTTTGTTGAATTCCATGCATGGGGCAACATCTTAGCAAAGTCTTGTAATGTTCCCATGTAGTGTGTAAGTTCTCATCATCCAGTTGATGATACGCCATGATATCATTCCGTAATCTTGCATTCATTGTCGGCAGATTAAATCTCAGCATGAACTGTGTTGCTAGCACATTCCAAGAAGTAATGGATCCAGCTGGTAAACCAAGGAACCATGTTCTTGCCCTCCCTTGCAAACAATAAGGGAGCAGCTGCATCTTCATGGCGTCATCAGGAACACCATGTTGACTAACACAAGCGCATATGAGTAGAAATGATTTGAGATGCTCTCTAGCATCTTCATGAGGTAAACCTGCATATTGCCCATTAGAATTCAGCATTTGAAACATAACCGGTTTCAATTCAAAATTACCAACTTGTATTGTCTGTCTAACAACCCCTAGTTTTATAAGTCATCAAGCACAGGAACAATAAAATCTCTGATCGTCCTGTCTTGAATTTGCTTCACTTGTGGCAGCAGTGGTGGTAAATTATTAATTCTTTGTGGCTGTATTGGAGGAACTACATTCTGTGGCAGCAATGGTGGAAGATCATTGTTGTTTCTAGCCATTTTCTTTTGTTCTTGCTTCCTCCTTTGAATAGTCCGTTCGAGTTTTGGATTAATGCTCACAATATCCTTAGGATTTCTTCTCATGGACATGCAACTCCTAAAGAATTTGAAAGAAAATCAAAAGAAAGTTTAAACAAATTAGTAAAAATAAAAAGTTAAGTAAGAAAGAATAATTGCAACTACAAAAATGAACATCAAACAAAGGCCATCCCCGACAACGGTGCCAAAACTTGTTCGGCTTGTAAATGTCATAGCATTTAAGTGTAAGCGGACACTCGTTGATGCAAGTATAGTTGATAGATTTGCTCTATCGAATATCAATCCCACGAGGATAGAGTTCTTGATATTCAATTGTCGAAGCAACTAAAGTTAAAATTAGAGAGAATGCTAGTAAGGATGTCAGCGCAATTAAATCAGATTTGCACCACTAAGTTAATCAAAGTTGTCAATGCAAAGATAAAAATAAAATGTCAGAGCAATTGAAAGTAAAATAAATTATTGTTGATATTTTGAGAATTTAAATGCAAAAAGTAAAAGTGTGATCAAGTGCAAAGAATGGAGTGGATCACTGACTTCCGTTAACTTGCTTGTTAACCTAACTTGTCATCGCACTTTCCAGTGTTGGTAGACTGTAATTGCACTTCCATGGTCAAAACAGTTAAATCAAAGGGAAAACAGATGAGAAGAAGTGAATAGGAATCAAAGTAATCTAACATTGAAAGATATTTCCATATACAATCAATTGTCAATAAGAATTCATCAGCAATAAAAGAGGGATTAACAAATAAGTCGAAGCATACTATTCTTAGGCTACTAGGATTATTCCTTAATCGCTCCTCTTGTATCGCATCAAACACTCCTCACCAGAAGTTGTCGCACACTCGCTCGATCAGCTCCCCGAACTCTAGAACCAAGCTTCAAAGCTTTAGAGAATTTGCAGAATTAATTTCTTCACCTCTTGATATTCGCTCTCCTTCTTCTCTCCTCTATTTATAAGCTTTGAGAATTGCAGATCTCATCTCTTTTCAGATCCAACATCTTTTACAGCTGTAAAAGTTTGTTAAAATCCAGCTGTGCACTCATGCAGATCTGGTGTGTTCTTTATAAATCTATAGGTTGTCGTGACATCGCTGGGCGCAATCTATAATTTTAATTGCAGTGACAACATGTTATTCTCCTGCGCTGGTGCTTCCAGATGTGTTTGCAATGTCACTCATATAAAGTAGATGTTTCCATGCGGTGACATTTCTGGCCTTAATTCCAAGCTAAACTTATGGTTGTATCTTTGAAATTTTTTCTAACATCGATCTTTCGAGATGGATCCCTGCGCTGGCAATTTTAGATGCAATACATATGCTGCATATGGTGACATTAGTGCACAGAAGAGATAAAATAACGAGAATTTAAGCCACACAACATTAATTAGAAAATGTAAATACTAAGTATGAAATGACTATCATGCATGCTAAATATAGTACAAAAGGGACAATTAATACATAAATTTAGGGAGAAAATAAGTGTTATTTCTAATGCTATCACTTGTCTTTTTATTTTGCCTTTCCTTTCTCCTTCTTTTGAGCAGCTTCTTTTACCACAAGGGTTTCTTGCCCCCTCGTCATGCGCTCAATCGAGACATCATTAATAGGTCCCTTATTTTCCAAGAACTCTTCCCCTTCGCGAGGCATAACACCCCTCTATCGACACAACTGCATGATAAGAGAGGGGAATGGTAGTATACCTGTTTGCTTCACTGCAGACTCTGTAATCTCTTGATGGAGGATTGCACTGACATTAATTCAACGGCCTTTGATGATTGAATGTATGAGACACATTCTATCTAAAGTCACCGTGGTGCTGTAAGTAGAGGGTAGTAGGTGGCAGTTGATGAAATGGAACCAGACTTTGCTATGAACCGTTTGGAAACGATGATGCATTGTATAGTTGTTGGGGTTGTTGCCTGTCCAAACGACACCGTCAATGCACAAATCATCCATTAACAAATTAGCACCTTCCGTTGTTAGTTGTTCCAGGAAAGCGACATGTTCATCCTCCCCCTCAGCGATGTTGTACAGGTTATTTATAGGGGCAGCGTCCCATAGCACCAGTCTCTCTCGAACAAAGATGAATTCATGTTCCTTATCAACTAAATTGGCGTAGAATTCACAGACGAGAGAAGGGGAATATCCTTCAAGATGATCGCAAAATTTTTCCCAACCCAAGCACGAGATGGTTCTGTTGACTTGTTTTCCCAGTGTGAGTATTGGAGACAGTTGGAATCCTTGCTCTAGGTGGCAGTTATGCTTCAACATAGTGTCATGGAAATGGTCTTTGGTAGCTTTGGTAAGAAATAGTACTAGCTCTTTGGGTGGCGGTTACTCAGCGTTACAAACCGCCGTCGCAGATGATTCAGCGACTGATTTAGAAGGGGTTGTTGCTCTTCTAGTTCTAACCATGGCTGTATAAGAGAAAAAGATTAAAAATAGTAGGAAATTTAAAGATTGAAGAAATGAAAGGTTTGCAGCAACAATGGTAAATGTCGTTGTGCAGAACATCGTCAGCACAATGGGGTGTTTTATAGAGGATGAAGATGAAGAGGCATGATGATTTCCATTGTAGTGTTAGGACATTGTGTCTGCATCCAATAAATGCAATGACACGGAATGTCCTTTTTTGAATCGATCCAACGGTTGGGGAGCAGTGTGAATCAATTGACGTGATTCTTTCCTGAAAAGCTTCATAGTGGTGAGTCAGCAATTAAAATGCGTCGACAAGTTGTGTTTATGTGCGTCGAAAAAAAGGATAACTTTTATTCCTGCAAAGAACTAAATAAGAGAGTTTAAATAAAATAAAATACAAAAAGTAAATAGAATAAATGTAATGACATGTTAAGGAAATGTGACCAGGTTAATAGTCTCATTCTGCTCATGGTTGTCTAGACTGTGATAGTGCTTCAACCGTTGGCCATTTACCTTGAATTGGTGCCTATCATTTAAATCTTTAATTGTCACCGCACCATGAGGAAATGCTTTGACAACTTCAAATGGCCCTGACCATCTGGAAAGCAATTTACCAGGATGCAGTTTTAAACGTGAATTAAATAAAAGAACTAACTGACTTGTAGAAAATTATCGTCACAAGATAATATTGTCATGCCATTCAACCAATACTCAACAACCGACGGATCTGTACCAGTCCTTCCCTCAAAAACCTTCATTCCCGTAGCTAGAAAATCAGAAGATATGGGCTTCCTCGGACCCTTTAACTGTCTCCCATTGAACCACGAAGCAACCGCACAAACTCTTAGTTCATAGTAACACTATCCAGGTTCACTGTCTCACTATACTTAGTGTTAGACAGGTCATCACCGCGAGTTTTCTAAACATGTTGGTTTCCACCTCCAATCTGCTGGCCCTCAACGCTAGTGGGCAGCTCATCCTCCTTAGCATGAGGAAACTCATTCAGATTCTCCTCTGGTTCTACAAGAGGCGTAGGATCACTAACAGCCCTAGCAGTATGGCTTCAGCCTCGACCTCGATCGCGATCAGTCGTGAGTCTAAAACTCCTACATGGTGGCATAGTAACTATATACAGAAAGCAAAAGATCACTAAAGTAAGATTTGGTTCTGGAGTCTCTGATTAAATCTCACTTAAAATTTTCAAAATAAGAAAATAAAAATAGATTTATCAAAATCCCTGTTTACCCCAAAAGTTTTTAAAACAACTATGGAGAGCCTCATAGTCTGAGGGTTTAACATATCTTTAATACCACTAAATGTAACCCCATTTCCTCAACCTAGAACATATGGTCGGATCTAGAGGGTCACAATTGTAATTTCACCCTCAAAGAAACCATTTAATATAAATACATTATAATTTACGATAAAATGATCAGTAAAGCAAATCAAATTTTATTTTTGTAATGATTTTCAAAAGTTTATAAATTCAAGCATAGTAATATTTAATAAAATAATATGAATAAAACCCATGAATGCAAGTAAAAAGAATATCCAAAATATCAAAATCCCAAATTTGTATTTACATCGCAATCTCAAATATTATGAAAAACCAAGATAATTTAAATAATTAAATAAAAAAAGGTAAGATCCTCCTAGTACCAAGACGCCGAAGTTCGAATAAATTTATAAGAGAAACTAAGGGGGAATGAGCTAAAGAGCCCAGTGTTTCTCTAAAGTGCAAGCAAACACAATCACAATATCATAATAATTTTCACAAAACATTTTCAATAAGCACACAGCATGTCACAACTCAAATGCAATAGAATCACAAGCACAATACAATGCACCTAATCTCTAGCACCCCAACACAGTGGAGAGGTTCCCCAAAACCCCTCCGATCCAATAGCCACCTATAGCAGTGTGGTTTTAGCATAAGCCATTTGAAGGGGTGATAATCACATCTTTCACCGTACAACCCATGAACGCATAATGGCATGAGTCACAATAATCTCAGTCGCAAAACAATCTCATGATATTAAATCAAAGTACACATGATATTCAGAATATCTACAATTTGACAGATATGCATGGAAAATCAACATGCGATACACAACATCGAGTAATAATCTCATAGATATCTTAACACAGAATAACATCACACAACAAACATATAACACAAAAAGAAACACACAACAAATATGTAGCACGAACAAAGACACACCTCAAGTAGGCCAAAAGCTCTAACATCGTGGAGAACGCCTCTCATGCTTAACTTTGACTTCGGGTCTAGCTGAATTAAAACCTACGAGAATAAACTCTTCATTAAAAACTATTACTATGCCACCTACTAAACATAACACTAAACCGAATAACCAATACTCATGTGTAAGTATCAGAGCTTCTATAGGGGTAGTCTGCATAGGTCGAGGAGGAAAAGGTGGTAACTCATCGTCCTCAGAATTGGAATCACCTATACACATAAAATCCTAAGTTAAATCCCTTATTCATTTTCCTTAGAATTTACTAAGTACATATAACTTGTAAATAGCAAAAACATGCTTTCTGGTTTGAATGTGATGAAATACACTACAAATTCAAACTCAAGACATCAAAAAATGTCAAGATAAGGTTGGTAAAAAAAGTCAACGATCAAATTCAATGGTCAATGGTTAACGATCAACGGTCAATAGGTCGGGTCGGGTCGGGTCCGGTTCAGTTTAGGTCAAAGGTTGGGTTAATCAATAGGTCACAAATTAGGATTGGTATAGCATTGAGTCAATGTTTGGGCTAACAAATTTAGGTTCAAGGTTGGGTTAAAATTGGGCTCATATTTTGGGTCAATGGGGTTTGGGTCACAAATCTAGGCCTCTGAAACGGGCTTATGTTTTTGGGTCTTGGCTTGGCTCAAGGTTTGGGCTCCTCGAACTTAGGCTTGGTTTGATCACTTGCTTTGGGCCTCACAACACTTGCGAATCTCCAAGTTGGCCTCACCAAGTTTGGGCTTACAACCCACAGCCAAACCTACTTTTGAAGCAAAAATAAAATATTAGGGTTTCAAACCTTAATGGCATCACCACAAGGATTCCGACGGAGTGACACGCTACTCGTTGGGAATGGACGGAAAGGAATGAAAAAGAAGGTCCCCATAACTTACCAACGTTGAGGACGGCTCTAAAATGGTGGAACACGAGGCGAAAGGTGGCGCTAGAGGGAGATCTGAATCGGTTCTATACCGTTTCTCACAAACGGATGGCGACAAAGGGACCTTGAAGGAAGGGTTTTGTTTGCACGACGATGGGGAGCGTGTGGATGGCGGGGTTGCGATGCACGAACGGCGGTGGAAGGGCTAACGGTGGTAGATCGAAAAACAAGGGATGAGGGTTGAAGGAGAGATGTTTCGTCAAGAGGGGAAATAGAAAAGGGAGCTGAAGGGTTTAAGGAAAAGAGAAAAAAGGGTTTTAAACCAACAAAAAGGGTAATTTACACATAAGGGCTTAAATAATTAAGATTTTCAAATAAGCTGACAAACTTTTCCTGCTTCACAATTTAATCCAAAAGTTCCAATTTGGCTATAGAATTTTAAGTCAGAGTTCAATCTAAACCCCATATTCCACTAAAATTACACATTAGCCTCTAATATTCGTAAAAATTCTAATTTAGTCCTAAATACAAAATTGAGGTGTTACAAGATTGCTTGTGACTAAGGTATGTAGCTTGTGTGAATTAATTGTTGTTTGCTAAGCGTGTAATTGGGTGTTAAATTTTGATTAATTTTTTCATATTTGTTGTAAATAAATTAAATTCGAGTTGCGTAGATGTTTATGGTGATTAATTATTGCTATTTCAAGTTTAATGAGTAAGTAAAATATGTAAAATCGGTAATTAAAACGATTTTTTGACAAAATAGGTGCAGTGGTTTGCACACGGGTGTATGTATTTTCACATGGGTGTGTGGGTTTTTAGGGTTTGATTTTTGGTTTTTGTAATCTAGTATTCTAATTTACTTAATTTATAATTTAGTCATAAAACTTGATTAGATTAATTAAAGCCTTTAATGATAGGGAAACTTGGTAATATTTTAGGATTAAACTTGTAACTGTTAATATTTGGTATAAACACTCTTAATTTTTAATTTGGAAAATGTACTAAAAGTTTGTAACAGTTGCAATTTAGTTCCTAATAATAAAACTTAAATTAGACATATTAAATGAACTCGAATTAAGCTGAAATTTTAGGGCTTGCATAATTTGACTAAAAGAAGGTCAGTAACTATTTATAAATAAAATCAGGATAGTTTAACATTAGGTGGTAGATTGACCAAAATACCCTTAGGATAAATACTTTAAAAAAGTTTAAAAATGGTTCACAAATTGCTTATGCATTAATAAATGATAGTTAATTAGGCATAAATGAGGTGTTAAAAGGTTAGGGTGTGCGTCGGGTGGTATTTAACAAGAAAGTCACTTCAGTAGCTAATGGAATGCTTCGAATTTGGGTCGATTCACCCCGATCGGGTTTAAAGTGTCATATTTGGTGGTATCATAGTCAGGTTTGACTTTAGGTTAGCCTAGGTTTGTTAATCATAAGAGGTAATGGATTTTGTAATATTTTAGTCTAGCTTATATTTAAATATTGCTTGAAATTGTATGTTTTGCCTAAGCATGTTCTTTGTGATATAAACAATTCTATAGGGTAGGATTTAGGAACACAATGCGCTATAGGACGATTTATGTAATGCCTCCGAGACGAGAACGTGGTAGTTTAGATGATGATGCACTGTCGTAGCCATGTGATGATGCTCAAATGGGCGAGTTGAGCCTTTTATGTCAGAGATTGTTAGGGCATTGCAGCGTATCGTTGGTGCCAATGTTGCTCTTGTTCGTCAAGGATTACCATTAAAGCGTTTGAGAGCTCTAGGTGGTAAGGAATTTTGAGGAGTTAAGGGTGGAGACTCTACAAATACTGAGTATTGGTTAGAAGGAGTTGTTAGTATCCTTGGTCAGATAGGTTGTTCTGACGAGGATAAGCTCGGATGTGTCGTGTCATTGCTTGTTGATGAGGCTCATCATTGGTGGATGATTGTCGAGCGTGGAACTGCACCCGAGAGAGTGACTTGGGAATTGTTCATAGTCCTTTCGGAGGAAGTTTATGGGAGAGTAGTATTTGGAGGCAAGGAGACACGAGTTCATGGATTTAGTCTGAGGTTCTTTGTTTGTGGACGAGTACGAAGCTGAGTTTGTGCATTTGAGCCAGTTTGCACCTAAGTTGGTGGCTCACGAGGCGATTCGTTGTAAGCGGTTGATCGGTTATTTAACGTTGTAGCAATATTATGCAAGCATACACTGCCGATGCAAGTATAGTAGACAGATGTGAGTCTGTCGAATATCAATCCCACAAGGATGGTTGTCTTTTTTCTATTAATGTCAGTGCAATGAATAAGTAAAAAATGAGATAATTTGTGATAATATTTGTCGGAGCAATAACTTGGAAATAAAAACACGAAATGTGATAATGATAAAATGGGATTCCCAACATGAATATTTAACAGATTACTAAGTGCTGCTCACAGATTACTAAGTGCTGATGAGGGCTCATAATCTCGGATGATTGGTGGAAACATTGGGAATTCTAGGAGTGGGGCTGGGCTCAGCTGCCTTAAAGTGGCTACAATAGAACTGTTTTAGACCTTGGTATTAGCGTAGAAAAAATTTTGTGATTTGTCCATGTCTTCTATTGTAGCGACAAGCCTGATCTACCTATTGCTGATGGAATTGGCTGACTTCTTGACATCTTTCATTTTACGCAACAAGGATGTCTCGACAGTCAGGTTTGTTCCTTTGCTTTCTACCTTGGCCTTGCCTTTCATTGTCTTATTTGTCTCTTCCTCGTTCACTGTCGGCATATCTTTACCACCAGTCATTCTCTCAATAGAGGCTTCATTGATCTGACCCTTATTCTTCAGGATTTCTTCATCATCACGGGGCACGATTCCTTTCTGTTGGTACAGTTGTATTACCAACGATGGGAAATCCAAAATTCCAGTTTGCCTTGTAGCGGAGTAAGCAATTTCCTGGTGGAGTATTACGTCGACATCAATCTTTCTGCCCTTGACAATAGAATGTATCACGCACATTCTATCGAGGGTGATTGTGGTGCTATAGGTAGAGGGCTTTAGCCTGCATTTGACAAAATGAAACCAGATTTCGCTTTGCAGTGTCAAGAAGCATCGGTGCATGGTATAATTTTTGTGATTTGAACCCGTCCACATTGCTCCTTCGACACATAGATCCTTCACCAAGAGATCTGTCTTATTGTTTGTGATATCCGTAATGAACTCGGAGTGTTCATCTATATCTACCTTGGTGTTGCCCAGCTCATTGATTTTTTTAGCATCCCACGGGATTAAGCCTTTGCGAACAAAGACAAACTCTAACTCATGGTCAATAAGGTTAGCATAAAACTCACGTACAAGTGAAGGAGAGTAGTTGTTAGGATAAGTGTAGAAAGTCTCCCACTTCAGCTTCTAGATGGTTTTGTAGACTTGGTTGCCCAAGTCTTGCTATTGTGAAGGGAGAAAGCCTTGTTCTAGGTTAAAGTTTCACTTCAAAATGTTATCTTGAAATCGGTCTTTAGCCGCTTTCGTTAAAAATATCATCGGATCCTTTTTCTTCGTTGGCATGGAGGGCTTTGGTTTACGCATTGCAGTTGTAGAGGATGAGTGTTCTTCGATAGATTTGGCGGCTTTCTTGACTGCTCCTATAGTTTTTGCCTTATTTTTGTGAGTAAAGAAAGTTTTAAGGTGTAAAGGTATAAGCTTGGAAAATATAAAGTGAATAAAAATGGTTGCTTTGTGTTTGTTACAGTCGGCACAGAGGAGGGGGTTTATAGCGAGTGAAAGAAGAAGATGGAAAGACGTAATTTTTCTGTGATTAAGCGAAATGTCATAAAGTTGGTGAGAATAAATGCGTCCAATGAGAATTTCACCCGCTTAGACAAATCCAACGGCTGGGTGACTTTTGATGAAACGGTGGGATCTGAATTCCCTGATATGCCCTCTTTCTTGATGAGTCATTAGTTGTAGTACAATCGTACAAATTGCATTGACAATAAAGTCCAAGTGCGTCGACAATGGTACCTACTTAATAATCTACAAAAGCAAACAAGAAGTAAAACAAACTTGAACAAAAAAAAAAAAATTTACGTAATAATAAATGCAATAAAAATTAAAATTTTTTGACCAATTTATTGGTCTCTGCCTGCTTTTGATCAATATTCCTAAAATATTGTTTCAGTCGCTGTCCATTCACTTTGAATTGGTGTCCATCATGTAAATCCTTAATTGTGACTGCATCATGAGGAAATGCTTCAACAACTTCAAAAGGTCTAGACCAACGTGAGTGCAATTTACCTGGGTACAATTTCAGCCTAGAATTGAATAATAAAGCTTGTTGCCCCACGATAAATTGTCGCTACAAAATAATTCTGCCATGCCATCATTTGGTCTTTTCCTTGTAAATTACAGCATTTTCATAGGCATTTCGCCTAATTTCCTCTAGTTCGGTGATATCCAATAGTCTTTTCTTTCCTGCAGTTTCATAGTCCATGTTCACTTGCTTAATTGCCCACATTGCCTTATGCTCCAGTTCAACTGGCAAGTGACACGCTTTCCCAAAACTAATTGATACGACGACATCCCTAATGAAGTTTTGTATGCTGTCCGCAATGCCCATAAAGCATCATCAAGTCTGGAAGACCAATCTTTCCTTGAAGGGTTCATAACCTTCTTGAGAATGTTCTTAATTTGTCGATTGGATACGTCGGCTTGTCCATTGGTTTACAGATGATAAGTAGTAGTCATTCTATGATTAACTACATATCTCTTCAATGCGGCTGCCACTTGGTTGCAATGAAAGTGTGTACCCTGATCACTGATCAATGTCTTTGGTGTGCCAAAGCGAGTAAGTATATGCTTGTGAAAAAATTGAAGCACTATCTTCGCATCATCCTTTAGGGCTGCAACAACTTCAACCCACTTTGAGACGTAGTCGACAACTACTAATATATAAAGATTTTCAAATGAACTTGGAAATTATCCCATAAAGTCCATACCCTAAACATCGAATAGTTCAACCTCCATAATTGGCTACTGTAACATTTCATTACGATGAGATATATAACCAGTGAGCTGATAGCTATCACATTAATTCAAAAAATTATGGGCGTCCTTGAATAGCGAAGGCCAATAGAATCCTAATTGAAGAGCCGTAGTAGTAGTTGTCACACCACCAAAATGACCTCCATAAGGAGCATCATGACAATGCTTCAAGATTGAAAGCATCTCCTTTTCCAAAAAATAGCACCGAATGATATTGTCAATGCATACCTTAAATAAATACGGCTCGTTCCAATGGTATTTTGCTACTTCACAAAAAAATCTTTCTCTTTTATGGCCTGTGACACTCAATGGGAGTTTTCCATACACAAGATAATTAACCAAATCCACAAACAAAGAGGTTGCATCTATAACAAATAACTTCTCATCTGGGAATGCGTCGATAATTTGAAGTATGTTTCCATCTTCGCTACCAACTTTCGATCGAGACAGATGGTCTGCAACTTGATTTTTTGAACCCTTGCTGTCTTTTATCTCTATGTCGAATTCTTACAACAGTAAGATCCAGCGTATCAATCTTGGTTTTACATCCTTCTTCGCAAAAAGATATCTCAATGCTGAGTGATCAGTAAATACGATAACCTTTACACCGAAAATATATGAACGAAACTTGTCAAAAGCGAAGATTACAGCCAACAATTTGTTCTCTATAGTGATATAATTGATTTGAGCCTCTGTCAGAGTCTTGCTGGCATAATAGATGGCATGAAATATTTTTCCTTCGCGTTGTCATCGAACAGCACCTACAACAAAGTCACTTGCATCGTACATAATTTTGAAAGGTTTAGACCAATCTGGTGCAACGACAATGGGTGCATTTACTAGCTGCTTCTTTATTTGAATAAATGCATCCAAACATATATCGTCAAAGAGGAATTTTCGATTCTGTTCCAGCAATGAGCATAAGAGCTTTCCAATTTTTGAAAAATCTCTAATAAATCTTCGGTAAAACCCCGTACTGTGAATGCCTTTCACATTTTTCGGTGAAGGTAATTTCTCAATGATTTTCACTTTAGCTTTGTCTACTTCAATGCCTTGACTAGATATGCAATGGCCTAATACAATGCCTTCAGTTGTCATGAAATGGCATTTTTCCCAATTTAGAACAAGATGTGTCTTCACACCTCTTCAATACTTTATCCAAATTGTCAGTGCAATGATCAAAATCATTCCCATAGACTGAGAAATCATCCATAAAAACCTCTAAAGAATCTTCAATCATACCTGAGAATATTGCCATCATGCACCTTTGAAATGTGGTTGGTGTGTTGCAAAGACCGAAAGGCATACGACAAAATGCAACAGTACCAAAGGGGCAGGTGAATGTTATTTTCTCTTGATCCTTTGACGCAATAGCAATTTGATTGTACCCAGAATAGCAGTCTAAAAAGCAATTGTAGGCTCTTCCAGGAAGCCTATCCAACATTTGATCAATGAAAAGAAGTGGGAAATGGTCATTCCTTGTGGTAGCATTAAGTTTACGATAATCCATACAAACTTGCCATCCCGTAGAAATGCGTGTAAGAATTAACTCGTCTTTATCGTTGCTAACCGTAGTGATGTTACTCTTTTTAGGTATGCATTGCACTGGACTTACCCAATTGCTATCCGAAATAGGGTAAATAATTCCAACATCAAGCCATTTTATAATTTCCTTCTTAACAACTTCCTTCATCTTCTCGTTTAATATTCTTTGTTGCTCAATCGATTACTTGCCTTCATCTTCCAACTTGATCTTGTGCATGCAAAAAGATGGACTAATACCTTGAATATCAATAATACTCCAAGCAATAGCTCGTTTATGTTGCTTAAGAATATGGACCAATTTCTCTTCTTGAGTCACATCTAGTGTTACAGAGACAATAACTGGGAGAGTATTGTTATCACCAAGAAAGACATACTTAAGATGAGTAGGTAGTGGTTTCAACTCTAGAGTAGGAGCTTCTTCAATAGGTGGCTTGAAAATTAGAGCCGTTTTGTTGGCTAAGTCTAAAGATTAAATCTGTCATCCATGCCTTTGTTCAATGTTATTAGCTTTAACCATGCTATCACAATCATCTAAGAATTCCTCATCAGTTGTCACTGCAAACTCTTTAGAAAGTATTGTACTTTAGTCATTCAACTCTTCCTCAATTATATCCTCAACACATCGACAGTATGGCATTCTTCTTTATCCTTGCATTGAATAGAATCGAAAACACTAAAGGTGACGTGCTCATCATTAAGTTGCATGGTCAGTTCACCTTTGTAAACATCAATAAGAGTTTGTTCGATAGCTAAAAATGGTCATCCCAAGATTATGGGAACCTCCTTGTCTACCTCGCAGTCAAGTATGATAAAATCAACCGGAAAAACGAATTTATCCACATGAACTAAGATATCTTTTATTTGGCCTTCAGGTTGAGCCAAAGACTGATCTGGTAGTTGCAATGTCACTGCAGTAGGTTTCATGTAACCAATTCCCAACTTTCTAAAAGTCAATAGTGGCATTAGGTTAATGCTAGCTCCCAAGTCACATAAAGCCTTGCCCAAATAATGGTTGTCAATTGAACATGGGATTGTAAAGCTCCCATGATCTTTCATTTTGGGGGGTAACTTATTTGTTAAGACAACACTTCAACCTTCTGTGAGTGCAATAGTTTCAATATCATTGAGCTTCTTCTTCTTAGACAAGAGCTCCTTCATGAATTTCCCATAATTAGGAATTTGCACAAGAGCGTCCACTAGAGGAATATTGACATGAAGTTGCTTCCGTGTGTTTAGGAACTGTTGATGCTGCTTATCATGCTCATTCTCTCTGAATCTTTGTGGAACAGGTAAAGGTGGAGATACATCAGATTCCGTTGACATCTTTGATTGCATTGACAGTTTCAAGGGGAGGAAATTAGGCATATGAGTGACAATTTGTGGAACTTCTTTGTCTAGTACATCGACATACTCTTCAAATTAAACCTTCTCACCAAGGATCACTGCACCAGTGTCTTGAGGTGCTACAGTAGAGTCTATAGTTGGCTCACCAGTTTGTTTACCACTCCTAAGAGTGATAGCCTTGCAGTGTTCTTTTCCCTCTGGATTGGGATTTTTCGTGTCACTAGGTAGTGTGCCTGGTGGTTGAGTACTCAGATTTGAAGCAAGTTATCCTAATTGTGCCTCCAACACCCGAATAGAAGATGAATTTCCTTGTACAATAGCCTCCGTGCGAATAATATGCTCCCGCATTAAAGCCTCAAGAGCAACTAACGGATCAGACGGAGAAGCTTGTGTGTACTGCTATTGTCGATGTCCTTGAACATGTTGATTCTACATTAAAGAGTATTATGGCTGCATCTGATTCTGATGTGAATGCATCTGACTTGTTATGGATGCATCTGAGTGTGTTGATTATAGCTCTGCTGTTGTTGATTGTAATTCCTTTGTCTTGAGTTATAATTGCCTTGATTAAATGTATTCCCATATCGGAATGTCACAGCATTTTGTCCAGCATTTTGAGTTTCCCAAGACTGTTGATTACGTGCAGAATTATTGTAAGCGTTGCCATAAGAATTTTTGCTAATGTTACTGACATAGAAGGCATTCTTTGCATGTTGTGGACAGTCTTCATAGCTATGGTTGTCACCGCAAATCTCACAACAAAAGGTAGGAACTTCAACTTGTTGAGCGACTTGTACAGGTGCAATGTCACTAGTCCCTTTCATATTTTTTATCATGTTCGTAAAAGAAGACACTTGAGCATTAAGTGTAGATATTACGTCCAATTCAATAACTCTCGGAGTAGCTTTAGCTTATGCAACTCTAGAGATAGGATATTTATAATCATTTTGAGAAAAGCTTCACCATACATACAATCCAGCAAAGGACCATTGGCTGATGCGTCGACAAGATTCCTTACTTGTGAATTCAGCCCATTATAAAAATCTCAATCTGTGTTTCTTGTTGAATGCCATGCATGGGGCAACATCGAAGAAAAGATTTATAATGTTCCCATGTAGTGTGGAGATTCTCATCATCCAGCTGATGATAAGCTATAATATCATTTCAGAGGCGAGCATTAAAGTGCAAAACAAACTGTGTTGCTAGTTCATTCCAAGAAGTAATTAAGCAGACAAGTAGCCCAAAGAGCCAAGTACGAGTTCTTCCCTGCAAAGAATAGGGAAATAATTGCATTTTCAAAGCATCATTAGGAACGCCTTGTTGACTAAAGGAAGCACAAATCAATAAAAATGATTTAAAATGTTCTCGTGCATCTTCATGTGGTAGTCCAGCATATTGCCCATTAGAATTCAACATTTGAAACATTACTGGCTTGAGTTTAAAATTCCCAGCTTGGATTGCTGGCCTAACAACTCCCAATTGTAAGTCATCCAAAACAAGTACTATAAACTCTTGTATAGTCCTATTTTGTATTTGATTGTCTTGAGACAACAACGGGTCTTCAGCATTTTGTGGCGATATCGGGGGTATGGCTACATTGTTTCTTAGTAAAGCCATATTCCTTTGCTCTTGAAGTCTCCTTCGAAGGGTTCTTTCAATTTCTGGAACAAAATCAAAAATAAACTTTGAATTACTTCGGGTCATAAAACACCTAAAATAAAATGTGCAAATAACGACAAAAAGAAACAAGTTAGTAACAGTTAAATATTATATAATAAAAAAACTAAAATGAAAAAATAAAAATAAACATCAAACAAACGTCATCCTCGGTAACAGCCCAAACCTTGATTGGTTGTTAACGTCATAGTAATATTGTGCAAGCGTACACTGTCAATGAAAGTATAGTAGACAGAAGCGAGTCTGTTGGACATCGATCCCATAAGTAAAAAATGAGATGGTTTGTGATAATAGTTGTCGGAGTAATAACTTGAAAATAAAAAAAATGAAATGTGAAAATGATAAAATGGGATTTCCAACGTGAATATTCAATAGAATACTAAGTGCTGCTCACAAGATATGAAGGGTAGGTGATTGTTGATGCAATAAAGTGCAATGAATATGTTACCAAGCTTAACTTCTATATTTGACCTAAGACTTAAACATGCACATTAACCATACCTTTCGATGATGACAATTCAACACTATTAAGAACAAGTGGATTAAATTCCTCTAATCCTCAAGCAACTTTCGTTGTCATGCTTGTTAGCTTGAACTATCACTACACCTTCTAGTGACAGTGACTGCAATAACATTTCCATGCTAAAAACATTCAAACCCAAAGATTAAACAGTAGAAGCAAGGTTGAATAAAATAACATTTAACCAAGAAATCATGTGTACTTCCATAAAAACAAGAAATAGAAAGTAATCACCAGCGTTTAGAAAAGAAATGTAAAAGAAACAAGTGGAGAATACTATTCCTAGCCAATCTCAACTTGATCTCCCAATTCCCTCTTGTGTCTCACTTAGGGCTCCTCGTCAAGAGCTGATTTGTATCAAGTTCACGTTGGTTCACCCGTGAGAGCCTTAAGCCTCCATAGCCAAAAGCTTCCAAGGTAAGTTGAAGAAGAATATAGCACCCAAAAAGACCTCTCTCCTCTCTCTTTTCTCTTTCCTTGTGGATATTTATATTCTTTCAAATTGTGTAAGTGTCCTTTCATCATAATCAAGCTCTCACTAGTCGTACCAGTTGGTTATACCGGATTGGACAACTCACACATTTTTTTCTTATCCGGACAGTTGTCGGGTGTGGTTACAGTCCTGAATGTAATCTGAAAATACTCATGCAGTGACATTAATACCAAAACATGAAAAAATTAAAGGTAAGTAGGCTAAGGTCCATTGAGTCATAAAATGCAATTAACTAACTAAAAAATGTTAAAATATGTGCTAAAGATAACTAAATGGGAACAACTTAACCAATAAGTAGGGAGAAAACAATGGTTCTTTCTAACACTATTAAAGGTTTAGGTTTGGACTGAATCGTGAGATTAAGTTGTATCTGGTAGCATAGTTTGCTGAGGTCTTCAATGAGCTATTTGTGAAGGCCCGTGCTTTAGAGGAAACTTTGGGGGAGGAGCCCAAAGCTATTGCCACTAGTACTACTAAGAGGTCATTTGAGTCTGCTTGTGGATCTGGCCGAAAGGGCAAGAAAGGTCATTTTAGGAGGTCAGGATAATGTAGTGCTATAGGCCAAGGTCAGGATAAGTAGGCCATGAGAGCTGAGGCTGGTGCTGGTGCGAGTGATCAGGGAGTTTTTACATGGTCATTATGTGAGCATTATGGTCGTCATCATCGTGGTGAGTGTTGGAGGATGACTCGTACTTGTCTTGTTTGCAGATAGATGGAGCACCATGTTAGTGATTGCTCGAGGAGAGCAGTTGTGGTTCAAGACCAACCTACTACTGTTGTTGTTGCTTCACCTACTCCAGCTCGAAGAAGGGGTCATGGCAGAGGTGTTGGTGGTGGAGGAGTTGGTCAGCGCAGAGCTACACAGGGTAGTAATGGAGGTCTAGCCAGAGTTTATGTAGTTAGGGAAACCCAGACTAGAGAGGCCACGGATGTCATCACAAGTACTTTCACACTACAGTCTTTTCCTCTACTAAGTCTAATTGATTTGGGTGTTACAAGATTATTTATTCAGAGTGATGTAGTTAGAGAGGTAGGGATTCTTGTAGAGACATCTAGGTTAGGTGTTACGATTAAGAGGCCTCTAGGTGATAGTGTAATGATGGATTAGGTTTACCGTCATTATCCTTTGATTGTTTAGGGACAAGTGTTTCCTGTAGGTCTTTTAGAATTATTTATCTGGGGCTTCAAAATTATCCTTAGGATGGATTGGTTGACCGAGCATCGGGCGAAGGTTGATTGTGAAGCGAAGATGGTGACTTTGAGTTGTACGGATAGTTCTGAAGTTGTTATTGTTGGAGAGAAGTTCGAGTTGTTTTGTAATGTGATTTCTTCGTTCAGAGTTGAGAAGTTGGTCCAGAAAGGTTGCGAAGCTTATCTAGCCTATGTCCTGAATGTTGATAGTAAGGAGTTGAGGTTGGATGAGATTCAAACTGTCTGTGATTTTTCGGATGTGTTTCCTGAGGAGTTGCCTGGTTTACCACTGTATAGAGAAGTTGAGTTTGGTATTGAGCTCTATCCCGGTACAGCTCTGATGTCAATTATGCCCTATCACATGGCACCTAAGGAATTGAAAGATTTGAAGCTTTAGTTACAAGAGTTGTTGGATCGGGGTTTCATAAGATCGAGTGTGTCATCGTGAGGAGCATCGGTTCTATTTGTGAAGAAGGATTGGACTTTGAGGCTATGCATTGATTATCGCCAATTGAATAAGTTGACCATCAAGAATAAGTATCCACTTTCGAGGATCGATGATCTGTTTGACCAGTTTTGAGCTTTAGTTTTCTTGAAGATTGATTTAAGGTCTGAGTATTATAAGTTGAAGGTGAAGGATGTGAATGTTATGAAGACGACTTTTAGGATCGTTATGGGCATTTTAAGTGTTTTGTCATGCCATTTGGGTTGACAAATGCACCTGCCACATTTATGTACATGATGAACCGTGTATTCCCCAATCTAGATCAATTCGTTGTTGTTTTCATAGATGATACATTGGTGCATTCTATATCGGAGGATGAGCACGAGGAGCATTTGAGAGTGATTCTTCAAGTTTTACGGGAGAAGTAGTTGTATGCTAAGTTGAGCAAGTGTGAGTTATGGCTTCGTGAGGTGGTTTTTCTTGGTCATGTCGTTTCAGCCGAGGTTATTTGGGTTGATCCAAAGAAGGTTGAAGCGATCTTGGATTAGAAATCGTTGAGGACTGTGTTTGAGGTTAAGAGTTTTTTGGGATTAGCTGGTTACTATCATCATTTCGTCGAGGGTTTTTTGAGCATTGCTGCTCCATTGACAAAGTTGCTTCAAAAGAACTCTTCCTTTGAGTGGACTAATGAGAAGCAGAAGAATTTTGAGAAGCTAAAATCGGTTTTAACCGAAGCGCATGTATTGACACAGCCAAAATCTAGTAAGAAGTATGTTGTTTTTAGTGATACTTCTTACACAGGATTGGGTTGTGTGCTGATGCAGGAGGGAAAGGTACTAGCTTATGCATCGAGGCAGTTAAGACCTCATGAGTGTAACTATCCGACCCATGAGCTAGAGTTGGATGTTATACTCTTTGTACTCAAGATTTGGCATTACTACCTGTATAGTGAAAGGTATGTGATTTACACAAACCACAAGAGTCTTAAGTATCTCCTAACCCCGAAGGAGTTGAACTTGAGACAGAGGTGTTGGATTGAGTTGCTGAAGGACTATGACTGTGTGATTAAGTAATTGAGTGATCTGTCGGTTTCATACCTTGCAGGTTGAACTATTTTTCACACTTGAATAGCTTGAAATCAAGTATTTTCATTATGTTTTTATAAGTATTAGTTTAAATTTCTTATTTAAAAAAATTATGTAACCTAAGTGTTAAAATGTTGTTTTAATTGTCTTTTAAGGCCGAATGAGGCCTAAAGGTGAGCTAATGTACTTGGTGAGTGTACAGAAGACCACAAGAAGTGTAAGAATATGAGACTGATCACTTCGTCACGACATAAGCTGAACTACGTTGCAACCAAGGGATCAAACTTAAGGAACTCGAGGACTGAATTCTTTATCGCGACATACATGGGCTATGTCACGACAACGTGTAACGTGTAGGTTTGTGCAAGTGTACACAGTCATTATCAAGTAATAAGTAAGTATCGAGTTATCGTCTCCACAGGGATTGTATTTGTGTTAAATCACATAATTGTAAAATTATATTAACAACTTGGTAAAATTCGAAACACAATATGATTGAGAAGTGATGATTAAAATTAAATATATTAAACTAAATGCAATGATCCCTAATGCAAATTATCCTAAGTATGCAAACTATATGAATGGAATAGATTTTAGCAAGATTAAACACAATTTGCAACAATTATAACATAAATAAATTAGGACAATTACTTTAATTAAACTCAATTTATTATCATCATGCTTAATAATATTCGGAAAAATATTCCATGGGAACTCGATCTTTCATGAGTTTGTAAACCACATTAGGTCCTTTCGGAATCCTTTACTTAGTAAATATGCATTTTACTGATCCTTATTTACTGAGGGTTTCTTAGCATTCATGTGAGGTAACAGGGACGTGTTAGGTTTGAAATAGTTTAATCACACAAATCTAAAAACTATACAGATAATAGAGTTTGGTTAGAGTTGTTATGCAACCTGCAATTTAATCGGGTTAGGATCTAAATTGAGCATGCACATTTCAATTATGTCTCTACTAGCCGTCATCTAGTTAGGATCGCTCAGCTAATTAAAGTGCATTTCAATCACGTATGAACGAAATGCAGGCTTGATTTTAATTGAAAACATGATTGATTGAGGTACAAACATCATAAGCATGATTTAAATAAATATTATTTAATTAAAGCAATCATCCTAGCTTAAATAAAATTAAGCTAACATTGTTGTAAACAAGAACAAAGAACACATAGCAAATATTTTCAAAATAAATTAAAGAAAAGAAAGATTAAACCCAAATCAAAGTGGTTGTCACCTAAGACTTTGATTGAAGAGGGCTCCTTCGTTTCTTCGCTTTGCTCCTTTGTTAATGGCTCTCCAAGGTGGCCAACCAAGGGCTCTTTAAGAGGCTTAATTGCTAAAATCTCTATGAAGAGATGATGCTTAGTGTGGGGACTAAGGAATGCTAGAGAGAATTAAGAGAGAAGAGAAGGTGTTGGATGAAGGGATGATTAGAAAATGGTGAAATGGGGTCTTATTTATAGGTGAAGAGAGGAGAGTAGTTTGCTAAAAATAGAGAGGTTTAGTCTCTTCAAGCTTCTTCAAAGAGTGGTTGGCCATGATTAGTGGATTTTGAGTTGATTTTGCTTGATTTTTGAACAATTTAAATGCCATAACAACTCAGGACTGAGACTTGGTCAAATGTAAATCTTCGGGCAAATCTCTGATTTCTTTAATATTGCAGGGACCTTGTGCAATTAAACCAAAATGTACTTTATGTGGACAGCCATGTGTAGCCAAAATTAAGTTGACTTGGTCTTCAATTTGGACGGTTTTGTAATCCAACAAAGTTTATCAGGCCTGTCAAAAATAAATTAATTAATTAAAGGACTAAAGAAATAAAATTAACCTAATTTAATTAATTAATTCAACCCAAATTATTTAATGAAATATTTTAGAATGAATTATTAAATATGATTTTACATTTTATTATTTAATTTAATCATGCATGGCTCACTTTATGTCTTAAAAATATAATATGTTCAAATAAATATAAAATAAGTCATTTTATGCATGAAAACTATATACTAAAGTATAAAATCACATTTTAATAATTTCTATGTCCTAATTTCATATTTTCACATATTTCATAAATTTATTAAACATTTAGTTAGTTTTAACAACAAATTTAAGTAAAAAGGTGATAAATTACATAGGAAAAATCCTATATATTTTTCAGTTTACACAATGCCTGTAGGATGATGCTTCACATGAAAACTGATGTCTTTGTCGCGACACAGGACCTGGTGTGTCGTGACATCGACCTTTGGATGTAGATCTCACACTAAATTAAGGGTGTTTTGGTCTTTACAATGCCACTTAAACACAAGGAACGATAGTTGCCCAAGGATTAAGGAAAAACGGCTATTTAAAGATATAAATAGGACCTTTAGCATTAGGGTTTGACATACCATTCAGTAGATATTAGTTTTTAGGTTTTTACTTCTTAGTTTTGAAATGAGATTGTAGAAGTTCGCAGACTTTCGACGAGTTTTTCCCGACAGATTGCTTAATACAATTCTAGTTTCTTTTTCATTCTCTTCTTCACTTATATGTTTACATATATTGTTTTATTGATGAATAAAGAAACCATGAGGAACTAATTCCATTTTAGGGAATTAGGGAGTGGACGTATGAATAATTGATTGTTGTTTTACATGGATTTTACCTTTCGAATCAGCTGTTTGTGAAAGGAAGAACATTGAACAAACACTAGGCCTGACAACCCTAGAAAGTCATCTAGGTGGGAATGAACCCAAAATTGGTATTGCCAATCCGTGAACACCTTTTCTCCAAACCGGTTTAGATTGTAACATTTAGCGATAAGTAATCTCTATCCACTTGCTATTCCAGTGAAAGATCGAGAGATCCAACTGGGGTAGTGACTAGTTTATTGGAGGAAAATCTTCAGAACCCAACAATTGAAGAAATCATATGAAAACGACCTAATCTCCCCAAAGCCATTTATAAGATTTTTACATCTCAACTATTGCTTTTATTTTCTATTTTATTTTATCTTTTTATGCTCTCAAAACAAATCTTTTATTTTTCGTACTATAAACCCTAAAATAAAGTAATAATTAATTTTATTCTTTGTAGGGATTTGATGTACTATCGCTTTAAGCCTCCTTTGGGTATGATTCTCGGAATACTACCAAGTGTTCCATTGTAGCACACTATATTTATAACTTGACCCATATACTTGCAAAAAGCCTAAATCTACACCGAACGGGGGTATGTTCAAGGGCGGTCAAGTTGTTAGCACTGTTGCCGAGGAGGAAACGCTTTAGTAAATTTTATTTTTCCATTGGTAATAAAATAATTAGGAAAATTTTAGGTAATAGATACGATTTTATTTTATTTATTTTTCACACTTCCTTTTTTACTTTTTTATTTTGATTTTGGTTTATGACTCAAAGACAAGGAAACTTGGTCGACCCTATTTCTAACCCAGAATCTCTAATTGGATGTAATTACAGAAACCAACAGGTTATGCAAAACCCACCATCGGAGGAGAGAGAAGAGCAAGTCATTCCAATAGAAGATCCCACTATTAACGTGGAAAATATCCATATACCTCTGGAACTCCCTGCAAACGAACCAATGGCTGAAGCACAAAGAACTTTGAGGGAGTACTCTTTACATACTCTATATCTAACTCAAGGGAGTATTGCTAGACTTACGATCGCCACTAATAACTTTGAAATAAAACCGGCTATGATTCAAATAATCCAAAACAATTTACAATTTAGAGGGATAATGGCTGAAGATCCCAGTTTACATTTGAAACGGTTTTTACAATTATGTGATACTTTTAAGTTTAATGGTATTACTGATGATGCCATTTGTCTAAGATTTTTTCCCTTTCACTAACCGACAATGCATTTTTATGGCTAGATGCACAAGTACCTAGATCTATCACAACTTGAGATGAATTAGTAGGGAAACTTTTGCAGAAATTTTTCCCTATAGGAAAAGTCATCCAACTTAGGAGAGAACTGTTAACCTTCCAACAATTAGAGAGCAAAGGGTTCCATGAAACATAGGAACGGTTTAAGACGCTAGTACTGACAGCTTTAGAAATGACACTTAAATTCTCCTTAAATTAGTGTATTATTTGTCCTTTTACATCATATTTAGCATACATTTTAGCATTTCATACTTAGTGTTTGCATTTTCTAACTCAATGATGTTTTGATCTTAATTTCTTTCATTTTATCTCTTTTATGCTATTAATGTCACTGTATTTAGCACTTGTTTTGCATCTAAAATTGTTAGCGTAGAAATCCACCTGGGAGGATCAGAGTAGGGAAGCATTCAGAATTGCGGTCAGAAGTTGATCCAAAGAAGTTGATCCAAAATTGTGGCCAAATATGTCGTCACATGAATGTTTCCACAACTTATCAAGGATTTCACGCTACTAACATATCCAGAAGCACTAGCGTAGGAGAAAATTATCGCAGCAAATTAAAGACATAATTTGCGTCCAGATATGTCCTGACAATCTGCAACTGCTCAAAGAACAAATCAAATCTGCGTGAGTGCATAACTAGCAAATAACAACTTTTATAGCTGCAAAAAGGTGTTAGATATGAGAAGAGAGAAAGATCTAGAAGGAACCAATGATTATAAATAGAAGGACAAAAAGAGAAGATGATATCAAGTTGTGAAGATTTCAAATCTAAATTTCTCTCATCCAAAGCTGCCATGGAAGCTTGATCCGGAGGACGGTGATCTGATCTAGCAAGGGTGAAGTATCTTCTGACGAGAAAAGCTTGATGCGATGTAAGAGGAGTGGTTAAGGGATAATCCTAGTAGCCTAGAAATAGTATGCTTCGATTAATTTGTTAATCCCTCTTTTAATGCTGATGATTTTATATGACAATTGATTGTACATGAAAGTGTCTTTTAATGTTTGATTACTTTGATTCTTACTCAATTCTTCTCATTTGTTTATCTTTGGATTTAACTGCTTGACCACGGAAGTGCAATTGCAGTCACAGACACTGGAAGGTGCGGTGACAAGTTAAATTAACAAGCAAGGCAGCGGAAGTTGCTTGAGACTAGAAGGAATTCTGGTCATTTGTTCTTGAGTGCAAAGCATTACTAGCACTGGAAGGTGTGGTAGTTGTGAGTTCTTGAGTCTTTGATAAATAGAGAGTTTGTAATAGCAAGATTTCATTGGAGCGTAATTGCGGTGAAAAATTCATTTATAAGAAACCCTATAGTCACATTTAGCATTGCCACTTGTGAAGTTAGTGATCCTCTCCACTTCTTTACACTTGATCCATTTATTTTAAGTTCTGAATTTACTTTACAACATCTCAACAATCCATTCATTTTCCATAATTTGCTCTGGCATTTAACATTCTGATTGCGTTGACAAATTTATTTCTTAACTTGTATAACTTTAACTTAGTTGCGTTGACATAACTCTTGACAGATCTTCTCATTTCAACGAAAAATGCTTTGACAGATTAAACAATAAACAACCATCTTTATGGGATCGACATCCGATAGATTCATTTCTATCTACTATTCTTGCATCGATAGTGTACGCTTGCACATTATTTGCTGTGACGTTCATAACGCGATCAAGTTTTGGCGTCATTGTGGGGGATGGCGTTTGTTTAATGTTTATTTTTGTCGTTGCATTTATTTGTTAGTTTCTAACAATTTACTGATTACTAATCTTTTGTTAATTCTTTTCAATTTTCTATATTAGGTGTTTTATGTCCACAAGGAGAAATCCTAAGGACATTGTTAGTTTTGATCCAGAACTTGAAAGGACAATTTGGAGGAGAAAGCAGGAGCAAAGAAAAATGGCTGGAAATAATAATGATCTACCTCCATTGCTGCCACAAAATGTTGTTCCTCCAGTGCAGCCACAAAGAGTTAACTATATACCACCATCGTTGCCACAAGTAGAGCAAATTCCTGACAGGACAATCAAAGATTTCATTGTTCCTATGCTCGATGATTTATAACCAAGGGTTGTTAGGCCAGCAATACAAGCTGGTAATTTTGAATTAAAACCGGTTATGTTTTAAAAGCTTAACTCGAATGGACAATATGCAAGTTTTCCTCACGAAGATGAGAGAGAGCATCTCAAATCTTTTCTACTCATATGTGCTTCTTTCAGTCAACATGGTGTTCCTAATGATGCCTTGAAGATGCAGTTATTCCCTTATTCTTTGCAAGGAAGGGCAAGAACATGGTTCCTTGGTTTACCGACTGGATTCATTACTTCTTGGAATGCGCTAGCAACGTAGTTCATTTTGCGATTTAATCCACTGATAATGAATGTTAGATTGCAGAATGATATCACTGCATACCATCAACTGGATGATGAGAATTTACACACTACATGGGAACGTTACAACTCTTTGTTGAGACATTGTCCCATGCATGGAATCCAACAGGAAACTCAAATCGAGATCTTCTACAATTGATTAAATGCGCAGACAAGAAATCTTATCGATGCATCTGCCAATGGTCCATTGTTAGATTGCACCTACAATGAAGTCGTATGAATATTAAAGAGAATTGGACAAAATGACTATCAATACCTAATTTCTCGTGCTGCTGAGGTAAAAACAAATCCTGATGTTATGGAATTAGATTCTATATCAGCTTTGAGTGCACAGGTATCCTTGTTGGCAAACTTGATCGAAAACATGAAGGGAACAAGTGATGTTGCCCTTATTCAAGTAGCCCAACAGATGGATGTCCATACATTTTCATGTGAAATTTGTGGTGACAATCACAGTTATGAGGATTGTCCACAACATGCTGAAAATGCATTCTATGTTAATAACATTCATTGAAATTCCTATGGTAACTCATACAACAGTTCAAGTACAGCTCAACAACCTTGGAGGAGCCAGAATACATCCACATACAAATATGGGAATTCCTCAAATCAAGTAAATTTTATACAAGGGAGTTACAGTCAACAGCAGCAGAATTATAATCACAATTAGCAATTGAATGCACAACAAGATCAGATGCGATCACAAAATTAGATGCAGTCATAGAACCAAATGCATCCACAAGCTCGAATGTCGCCACAACAGAATGCAATGACAAATATGCAAGGACAGCATCACAACAGCAACAGCAATATTCTCAACCAAGAGCAGATCCATTGGCTACTCTTGAAGCATTGATACGAGAGCATATTACGAGAACAGAAGTAATTATGCAAGGAAATTCTTCTTCCATCTGAGCGTTAGAAGCACAATTAGGACAACTGGCTTCTAATATGAGTGTAAGACAACCAGGTGCTTTGCCAAGTGATACTGAAAATCCAAATCAGAAAGGTAAAGAGCATTGTAAGGCTATTACGTTACAGAGTGGAAAGCAAACTGCTGACGACAATAGCAGCTTTAACCAGACACCTGTCGACGCAAAGGAACCAAAGCAACAAGGAGAAGTTGCATCTAAAGAAGAAACTGTAGAAATACATGATGATGAACCACCAGTAGTCATGTTGATGCCTACCATTCATCCTAAGAAGTTTTCGATGCAACTACCCACATCGTCGCAACTGGTTTCAACAAAACAACCTATTGTACGCATACCTTTGCCATTTCCAAAGCAATTCAAGGAGAAAGAGCATTACAAAGATTATCAATAGTTTGTTTCTACCTTGAAACAATTACATATTGATACACCTCTAGTTAATGCTCTTGTGCATATCCCCAGCTACGGAAAATTCATGAAGTAGCTATTGTCGAAGAAGAAAAAGCTTTCTAATATTGGGACAATTACGCTCACAGAAGGGTGTAGTACTGTGCTGACAAATAAATTGCCACCAAAGATGAAAGATCCTAACAGTGTCACAATTCCATGTTCTATTGGAAAACATTACTTAGGTAAAGCTCTTTCTGACCTAGGAGCTAGCATTTATCTTATGCCATTGTCAACTTTTAGGAAACTAGGGATTGGTCATTTAAAGCCCACTGCGGTGACATTACAACTTGCGGACAGATCTTTCGCACAACTTGAAGGACAGATTAAAGTTGTTCTTGTCCATGTTGATAAATTTGTGTTCCCAGCTGACTTTTTCATACTTGATTGCCAAGTTGATAAGAAGGTTCCTATTATTTTGGGACGTTCATTTTTAGCAATAGGACGCACACTTATAGATGTCTTCAAAGGCGAGCTAATCATGTGTCATAATGACGAGCATGTAACCTTCAGTGTTTTCGAAGCATCTCCGTCACGCAGTAAGGAGTAATGTCACCATATTGATATTTTGGACGAGTTAATTACAGAGGAGTTTAATGAACGAAGCTCATCAGTACCAGAGGAATATGCGGTGACATCTGAAGACAATATCTCACCTGAATGTGACCACAAAGCTGAAGCTAACATATGTTAGCTGAAACATGGCTAGCAATTGGAATCTTTGGATCTAACTAATCGGACGATCCCTGTGTTTAAACCATCAGTTGAAGAAGCTCCGAATTTAGAGTTAAAGCCATTACCGATGCACCTAAAGTAGGTTTTCCTAGGTGACAATGAAACATTACCTGTAATTGCCAATGCAAGTCTCGACGCATGTCAAGAAGAAAAATTAATCGGAATACTGAAGTAACACAAAAGAGCCATTGCCTGGAGCATAGCGGACATCAGAGGCATTAGTCCCTCTTTTTGCATGCATAAGATTAGGCGGGAAGATGAAGGGAAATAGTCTATTGAGCAATAACGAAGATTGAATGAAAAAATGAAGGAAGTAGTGAAGAAGGAGATTATCAAGTGGTTGGACGCAGGTATCATCTATCCTATTTTGGACAGCAGATGGGTGAGCCCGATCCAATGTGTACTTAAGAAAAGTGGCATCACAGTGGTAAGTGATGATAAAAATGAGCTAATCCCTACTCGTATTGCTACATGTTGGCAAGTGTGTCTGGATTATCATCGTTTAAATGCGGCCACAAAAAAAGATCACTTCCCACTTCCATTCATTGATCAAATGTTGGATAAGTTAGCTGGTAAGGCCTATTATTGTTTCCTTGATGGGTATTATGGATACAACTAGATTGCTATTGCACTGAAGGATCAAGCAAAGACAACTTTCACCTACCCATTTGGAACCTTTGCATTCTGATGAATGCCATTTGGATTGTGTAACACCCCAACCACATTCTAGAGGTTTATGATGGCCATCTTCTCAGACATGATCAAGGATTTATTAGAGGTATTTATGGATGATTTTTCTATGTATGGGCAAACTTTTGATATATACGATGATAATTTAGCTAAAGTGCTGAAGAGATGCGAGGACACTAACTTAGTTCTGAACTAGGAAAAATGCCACTTCATGGAAACCGAAGGAATCTTCCTTGGACATCGAATATCTTGTCAAGGCATTGAAGTAGACAAGGCGAAGGTGGAAATCATTGAAAAACTACCTCCACCCAATAATGTGAAAGGAATAAGGAGCTTTCTCGACCACGCCAAATTTTATAAAAGATTCATCCGAGACTTCTACAAGATAGCAAAACCATTGTGCTCTTTGTTGGAGCAGAATAAAAAGTTTTTGTTCGATGATGCTTGTTTGGAAGCATTTTTAAGATTAAACAGCTGTTAGTACAAGCACCCATTGTCTTCACACTAGATTGGCATAACCATTTGAAGTAATGTGTGATGCGAGTGACTTTGCTGTAGGTGTTGTGCTGGGACAAAGAAAAGATAAGGTATTTCATTCAATATATTATGCTAATAAAATTCTAACTGAAACGCGGGTTAATTATACAACTAATGAGAAAGAGTTACTAGCAGTAGTTTTAACATTCGATAAGTTTCGTTCATATCTTGTCGGTGCAAAAGTTACAGTATACACTGATTATTCTACTTTGAGATAACTTTTGCTAAGAAAGATGCCAAGCTTAGGTTGATCAGAGGGATCCTTTTCCTCTAAGAATTTGATGTTGAAATTAAAGATAGAAAGGATCAGAAAACCAAGTAGTAGACCACTTATCTCATCTAGAAGTTGGAAGCGAAGATGGTAATAAGTCATAAATTATCGACGCATTTCCAGATGAGAAATTGTTCTTTGTCGACGCACCTCCATGGTATGCAGATGTCGTCAATTATCTAGTTTATGGTAAGTTACCGTTGAGTGCAATAGGTTATAGGAAAGTCAGATTTCTAAGGGATGCTGCAAAATATCATTGGAATGAAATGAGTCATTCTTGTTCAAGGTATGCACCGACAACATCATTCACCATTTGTCCCTGAGGAGGAAATGCTTTCCATCCTGAAGCATTGTCACGATGTTCCTTATGGAGGTCATTTTGGTGGTGTTAGGACTACTGCAAAGGTCCTACAATCAAGATTTTATTGGCCTACGCTGTTTCGAGATGCTCACAATTTCGCTCCATAGTGCGACAAATGTCAATGCACCGGTTCCATATTTCAACGCAACGAGATGCTTCAACAACCTATCATGGAGGTTGAACTCTTTAACGTTTGAGGTATTGACTTCATGGGACCATTTCCAAATTCCTCTGGGAATGTGTATATTTTGGTAGCTGTTGACTATGTCTCTAAATGGATTAAAGTAATCGCTACTCCAAAAGATGATACTCGAATGGTGTTAAAGTTCTTTCACACATATATCCTCACAAGGTTCGGAACACCTCGAGCGTTAATAAGTGATCAAGGCACTCATTTCCATTGCAATCAGGTGGTGACAGCATTAAAATGCTTTGGTGTGAAGCATCGTATGGAAACCATGTACCATCCATAATTAAATGGACAGACGAAGGTCTCCAATCGACAAATTAGAATTATTCTTGAGAAGGTGGTTAAACTATCTAGAAGAGATTGGTCTTCGCATCTACATGATGCGTTGTGGGCACTTCGCACTGCTTATAAGACTCCATTAGGAATGTCGCCATATCAGCTGGTCTTTAAGAAATCATGCCATTTGCCTGTTGAACTTGAGCATAAGGCCATGTGGGCAATCAAGCAAGTGAACATGGATTACGATGCTGCTGGATGAAAAATATTGTTTGACATTTCAGAGCTAGAAGAAATTCGGTGCAATGCCTATGAAAATGGTGCCATCTACAAAGAAAAAACTAAGAGATGGCACGACAACATCATTTTGCGGCGATAATTTTCTCCTAGTCAGTTAGTACTTTTATTTAACTCACGTTTAAAATTACATCCAGGGAAATTGCACTCAAGGTGGTCTGGACCTTTTGAAGTTTTCAAAGCATTTCCACATGGTGCAGTGACAATTAAAGATTCGAACAATGGGCACCAGTTTAATTAAATGGCCAATGATTGAAGCATTATAATATCTCAGGCATCAACGAACAACACGAGACCATTAACCTGGTCACATTTTCTTAATAATGTCATTGCAAAATTATGATTTTTACTTTTTGTTTTTCATTTAACTCTTTTTAAGTTTTATGTAGGAATAAAAATTGCTCTTTGTCGACGCATGACAACCCGACTTGTCAACGTAATTTTTTGATGACTCAGTGAAACATTTCGAGCAAAAATCACGTCAGTTGATTCATCTTGATCCCCGACCGTTGGATCATCTCAAAAAAGTACAATCTGTGTCCTAGCATTTATTGGCTACAGGCACAATGTACTATCACCAATCAGCACGTCTCTTCACCTCCATCGTCTATAAAACATCCCTTTTGTGCCGACTGATATCTCACGCTCACAAACTCCATTGTTACTGTATTCTCTTTCTCTTCAACCTTATATTTTTCTGCCAGATACTCTCACATTTTCTATTTTAGTACTCATAGCATGGAGCAAAAACACCTTCCAAGTCGGCGACTGAATCTTCAATGGCTATGGTTAGAAATGATAACCAACCTCAACCCAAAGAGCCGGTTCTATTTCTGTCAAAGGCAGCGAAGGATCGATATCACGACACTATGCTAAAAAGGAACTATCATACTGAACAAGGATTTCAGTTGTCGTCGCAACTAACTTTGGGAAAGAAATTAGATAGAATAATCTTTTATCTGGGATGGGAACAATTTTGTGACCATCCAGCAAGCTATTCTCCTTCTCTTGTAAGGGAATTCTACACTAACTTAGTAGACTCTGAATAGGAATTTATTTTTGTACGGGAAGGTTTGGTGCCATGGAGTGCCGATCACATAAACACCTTTTTTCATATCACTGAGGGGGAGGATGAACACACTGAATTTATGGAAAATTTGACTGAAGATGGTGTTGACATTTTGCTGAACAACTTATGCGTTGAAGGCGCAGTATGGACTGGCAGCAATCCCAATAACTATACCATGCACCGTCGCTATCTCAGATTTCAAAGCAGGGTCTGGTTCCACTTCATTAACTGTCATCTGCTGCCATCCACCCATAGCACCATCGTGACACTCGATAGAATGTGCTTGTTGCATTCCATGATGAAGGGTCGTAGAATTGACGTCGACGCAATCTTACATCAAGAAATTGTTGAGGCAGCCACAAAACAGATAAGTATCCTACCCTTTCCTTCTTTGATAATGTTGGTATAACAAAGAGGCATTGTGCCTCGTGAAGGGGAGGAAACTTTGGAGAATAAGGGCCTAATCAATGATGTATAAGTGGAATGGATGACTAGGGGGCAAGAAACTCCTATAGTGAAGGAGGCTCCAAAGAAAAAGAAAAAGGAAAAGGGAAGAAGAAGGCCACTCAGACTAATCCGCCCACAGATCCTTTGATCTGGAGGAAACTTGTGGAGATTGAGAAATGTGTGGATCGAACAAGCTACAGACAAATTCGACTTGTCTACACAGTAGAAGAGATGCAGTATAGGCAAAATTTATTTTATCCTATATCAGGGTATGGAACAAAGCTATTGTGGCCACATTGCGCAGTTTGAGCACATAACCGATGCTAGATTTCCCTATTTTCCCTCCCATTATCAAGGAAGCTACTCCATCCTTCAAGCAGCAAACTTCAAACGAACGAACCCAATCCGTCCATTCCCCAAATTGAATCTACATCTCTGATGATGAGGAGAAAGAGGTGTAGTCCAAGGAAGTGAAAGATTGCAACATAGCGAGCCTCTCTAACAATGACTTGTCAAATAGTTTGGGAGCCCCACAACTGCTGTTGGGGAGGAGCGAACACTACCCGCATCTGTGGATATTGGAGCCAACGACGAAGCACGAGATAAAGGAGCAAAAGAAGAAGATAAAGAAGAAAAGGAAGAAGAGAAGGAAGATGAAGAAAGAATTGCCCCGACAAATTTATCTAAGGAATTTGTCAACGCACCCAAAGGTGTAGGTGCATCTGAAGAACACCTGGTGACAACTGGGCTAGCTGGGCTGAGGCCATCGCATCCAAAATTGAGGATTATAGTCCTCTTGCAATTGCGCCATATGTGGCACCACTGGCTGAAATCCATCCTTCTGATGTAATGATCGATGAAGCCAATATTCAACCGGCTATGGAAGAGCAATCTGCTACACCGGTTGAACCAACAGAAAAGAGGTGCAAACGAAAGACAAAGAAGAAGGCCAAGGAAGAGCGCCCGAAGAAGAAGAAAAAGACCAAGGCAGCCACTTCATTAGCTGCAACTCATTGAGTTAGTTTACTTTTCGGTAGTTAGTAGCATGCATTTATTTTAATTGTCATTGCATTTTTATTGTTTCTGCATTTTATTTGTTTTAGCATATGCATTGTAGTTGCATTTCCATTATTTTTGTATAGTCTTGTCAGTGCATTGGGGATAATGCAAACAATAAGTTTGGGGGGAAGTGGAATGGAAATTCAATTACACCAACAATTTTAGGAATATATTTGTTTCTTTAGTTGAATGAAAGTAGGCAAAGTTAAGAAAAAAATGTGACCACAATTTTTCATTTGATGCGTAATTCTTGAATTCTTTTGAATGCTAATGTATGAATTGGATGAATGTGATTGAATGTTGAATCCTTCTATTTTTGGGATGAATGGTTGAGATTGCATTAGTAATAAATGAATAGTATCATTCTTTAAATATTGAATTTACTTATCATTTTTGCAGCTATAATTATATGTATGAATAAAAGACACTCAAATATGGGCGCATTGTAACTTAAACAAGGGGAACACTCCACTGCAAGTGTTAGAAAAATTATCTAGCCAAAGGCTGTCACTACAAGAGTGTGTGTCAACACAGTTACATGCACCTTGGGGGTTTGTTGCACCCCATCATTACTACTCAAGATCAAGGGTATAGTAATGTAATGACATCTCTCAATCATATAAAGAAAAGAAAAAAAAAGAGAAAAACAAAGAAAAGCTGATAAAAACAAAGAAAGAGAAAGAATATATATATTATTATACAATAAATGCTGCATTAGGTTAAGAAGATTTGAGATTCAAAGCATGTAAATTGTCGGCGCAATATTCTAGCATATGAATGCAATTTATACTTTAGGATTCCAGAGAATATAAGTTGCTAGAATGATGAATGTGGTGACAAAAATTTGATATAACTTTGCTAGCTTTTATTTCGTTGAGGACAAGTAAAAACTTAAGTTAGGGGGTATGATAGCATTAGAAATGACACTTAAATTCTCCTTAAATTAGTGTATTATTTGTCCTTTTACATCATCTTTAGCTTGCATTTTAGAATTTCATACTTAGTATTTGCATTTTCTAACTAAATAATGTTTTGATCTTAATTTCTTTCATTTTATCTCTTTTATGCTATTAATGTCACTGTATTTAGCACTTGATTTGCGTCTAAAATTGTCAATGCTGAAATCCACCTGGGAGGATCAGAGAAGGGAAGCATTCAGAATGGCGGTCACAAGTTGATCCAAAATTGTGGCCAAATATGTCGTCACATGACTGTTTCCACAACTTATCAAGGATTTCACGCTACTAACATGTCCAGAAGCACTAGCGCAAGAGAAAATTATCGCAGCAAATTAAAGACATAATGTGGCAACAATCTGCAACTGCTCAAAGAATAAATCAGATCTGCGTGAGTGCATAACTGGCAAATAACAACTTCAACAGTTGCAAAAAGGTGTTAGATCTAATAAGAGAGAAAGATCTAGAAGGAAACAATGATTATAAATAGAAGGAAAAAAAGAGAAATTACATCAAGTTGTGAAGATTTCAAATCTAAATTTCTCTCATCCAAAGCTACCATGGAAGCTTGATCCGGAGGACGGTGATCTGATCCAGCAAGGGCGCAATATCTTCTAACGAGAAGAGCTTGATGCGATGCAAGAGGAGTGGTTAAGGGATAATCCTAGTAGCCTAAGAATAGTTTGCTTCGATTAATTTGTTAATCCCTCTTTTAATGCTGATGATTTTATATGACAATTAATTGTACACAGAAGTGTCTTTTAATGTTAGATTACTTTGATTCTTATTCAATTCTTCTCATTTGTTTATCTTTGGATTTAACTGTTTGACCACGAAAGTGTAATTGCAGTCACAGACACTGGAAGGTGCGATGACAAGTTAAATTAACAAGCAAGACTGTGGAAGTTGCTTGAGACTAGAAGGAATTCTGGTCATTTGTTCTTGAGTGCAAAGCATTACCAGCACTGGAAGGTATGGTAGTTGTGAGTACTTGAGTCTTTGAAAAATAGAGAGTTGATATTAGTAAAATTTCATTAGAGCGTAATTGCGGTGACAAATTCATCTATAAGAAACCCTGTAGTCACATTTAGCATTACCATTTCTGAAGTCAGTGATCCTCTCCACTTCTTTACACTTGATCCATTTATTTTAAGTTCTGAATTTACTTTACAACATATCAATAATCCATTCGTTTTCCATAATTTGCTCTGACATTTAACATTCTGATTGCACTAACAGACTTACTTTTTAATTTGTATAACTTTAACATAGTTGCGTTGGCATAACTCTTGACAGATCTTCTCATTTCAACTCAAAATGCTTCGACAGATTAAATAATAAGCAACAATCTCTGTGGGATCGACATCCGATAGATTCATTTTTATCTACTATTCTTGCATCGACAGTGTACGCTTGCACATTATTTGTTGTGACATTCATAGCGCGATCAAGTACACAAATTCCCTAATCATGGTATGCCAGAATGCAGCTACAAACCTTTTTATAACGGGTTGGATGCATCTGCCAAATCTACTTTAGATTGTGTGGTAGGAGGAGCCCTAATGAACCGAACGTATAATGATGCTTATGGGCTAATAGAAGATATGACGATGAACTCATGCCAGCAGCCTATTGAGAGGTTCACTTATACGCAGAAATCGGCTTCGATGAAAATGATACAAGAGGATGACAAATGCCAACAACTGTTGGCGAGACCAAACAGAATTGAATCTTCTACAGGGGCACCACCATCCTAGGGAGAATATAAGCCTCTTTATCATTATCTCGTCAATCCAGAGAAGGCCAATTATGTAAGTAGTCAAAATACCTATTCAAATACTTACAATCCAAAATGGAAAGATCACCCCAATTTTAGGTGCGACGTAAGCCCAGGGGGAACCCTAGTTATCAACCCCCATTTTTACAGAGACAACCAAAAAAAGCGAGTCAAGGTGACCATACTGCTTGTGGTCAAATAATGGATAGAGTTGAAGAGCGGATGCACTCTATGAGGACGGATGTAAAACAAGTACAATCTGATTGTGCTAACACCGCCATTTCTGTGGGAAAGCTAGAGGAAAGAATGGATCAATTAATAAGCATGATGAGTGATCTTTCAAGACAGATTGGTTCTGGGATCCTTAGCAACACTGAAAATAATCCCCATAGGGAAGGTAAAGAACATGTCAAGGTGATCGAGCCAAGATCGGGTAAAGTACTAAGTAGCCCAGAATGACCTAAAGACGAAGAAGAGCCTAATAAACCACATGACGTCATAAACATCCCGTCTGACGATGACACTGAAGTCATCAAGCCCAAGGAGGTGTCCACAAAAGAGGCATTAGAAACAAAGGAAGATATGCCTAAAGAAAAGAGTATCTCAATTCCTTTCCCGAAAAGGTTAGAAGAAAAGAAGCAACAAGATGAAGACGACTTTGTAAGTTTTCTCAACCTTTTGAAATACCTTAATATTAACCTACCTTTTATTGAACTAATAAAAAAGGTACCCAAATACGCCAAATTCCTAAAGGAAAACATGACACGGCATCGAAAAATCAAGGTAGGCGTGCAAGTAGAGGTGAATGCATCCTACAGTGCTATTATCCAAGGTAATTCCCCAAAAACTAAAGGATCCCGGTAGTTTTACTATTCCAATTAAAATTGAGAATCTTCAGTTTAACAAGGCTTTGTGTGATCTCGGTGCAAGCATAAACCTAATGCCTTTGTCAGTATTCGAGACGCTTGGGAGTGGAGATCTTAAGAATACCTAAGTTACTCTACAACTAGTAGATCTGTCACCTATACAACCGAAGGGAATTTTAGAGGACGTCTTAGTCTAAGTAAAGAGTTTCATCATCTCTACGAACTTTGTTGTTTTGGATTATAAGGAAGACAGGGATATCCCCATCTCGCTAGGAAGACCATTCTTAGCCACCTCTCGGTCCACCATCGATTTGAACAATAACGAGCTTACCATGAGAATCAATGGTGAGGTAGAAATTTTCAAATGTGAGGAAAAAGGTGATGAAATTAAGGAGCACAAGGAGCAATGTCATCTGCTCGAATTAAATAAGGAAGAAGGGCACAATTGAATTCCATTCATGAATAAGGAAAGAATTAACCAATTCAAAAAAAGAGATAGATTAAAAGAGTTAGAAAGATCTCATGAGAAGTGGACAAAATGTGAACAAAGTTGGATCCGCTCGGCAAGGGTAAGCATACCGGATGAGTCTGGTAGTAAGACTTAAAGGTAAATTGGTGGTACTAACTTATGTATATTATTATATATCATTCTAACATGTTTTTCTTTTGGTATTTAATAGAAAACATGGGTATGTTGCAATACACTATCAACTATGTCGCAAAAAAGGTGACAGAATCTGGGAAGAGCAACACTGAAGCCGATTGAAGCAACATGGATACCTTCTCGTCGCGACAAAGGAAATAGAATTGACAAATATTA
This sequence comes from Gossypioides kirkii, assembly GCA_005610355.1. NCBI lineage: Eukaryota > Viridiplantae > Streptophyta > Magnoliopsida > Malvales > Malvaceae > Gossypioides > Gossypioides kirkii. The sequence continues at coordinate 22,855,057 of CP032248.1, forward strand.
GGGCTGAGGATAATGTCATGACAAGCCTCCAAATACGTCGCAACCTAGAGGAACTATAGGGCTGAGTGAATAGAATTGATATTTGTGCATATTAAGGTGTTTAGGGATGACCTAAGGCATTGTTTGGACACACCTAAAGCTAAAAATCCAAACCCTATTCTAAATTTTCAATTAGTACCCATCTTTGAGCCTTATGACCCTTTATTTATAAACCACACTATAACCCTCTTTAGCCTTAAATGAAAATTTTGTGTATACTCTTTTCCTTGATCCTGTTTTGCATGGAAATAGACTTATGGCCATTGGTATTTAGGGTAAGTAGACATATTAAGGTGGAGGTTACAAAATAAAAATAGGAAACTCAATATAATGTATGAACTTTAGTTTATCCAAAAAGAGAAAAATAGAAAAAAGGAAAAAGAAAAGGAAAAGGAAAATGAGTAGAAACAAAAGAACCATAAGTAAGAAAACCTGTAAATAGTGACAAAACTATAAAGTCACCAAAAAAGACGAAAAAGAAAAAATCTTACTCAAGGAATAAAAGAAAAAAGGATACTCATAGGCTAGCTAAGGGGATTACTTTATAATTAAAAATTCCTAAAGTGAAGAAAAAAGGATGGTGAGAGAAGGAGAAATAAGGGGGTGAGATGGAGTGGGACATAAAGGGGAAGAATAGGGAACAATACAATGTGCCAAACTATTTTCGAGTTTGTAACCTTTTGTGTTTGACTGTTCTTTGAAATTCATACCTATCCTAAGCCTCAAAACGTTACAAGTCGAAAAGCCCTATGTGACTTACACAACTTTATGCATGAATAGATATGGAAATTGCACGATCTCATTATGGTTGTCTATATTATACTAGGATAATTAAAATACTTATATTTGGCATTGAAGGACATATATTGATAAAACCTTAATATGTGTATTTCTTATAACTTACTGAACTTATATTATTTCTAATCAAAACTGGTAAAGTTGCTTGTTTGAACACATATATGCTTAAAGAGCTAAGTGTAAAGGTGAGTGATATTAAGGGTAATTTGGTAAATTACCTAATTAAGTGTTAAATTAAAGGTTTAATTGGTGTTATTAATAACTTAATTGCATATTGGATGGTTGGATTTGCAAAAATAGGTTTTATTTTATAAAAGAGAAAAATGGCAATTGGTTTGGTAAGTTGTGTATTATGCTTTTAGCATGATTAAATTGTATGGAATAAATTGATATTTGGAGCATGAGTTGCTGATTATTGAACATTTGATAAAGGTGTTTGATATGTCGGTTTCATACCTAGTAGATTGAACTATTTTTCACACTTGCAGAGCTTGAAATAAAGTATTTTCGTAATGTTTTCATAATATTTAGTTAGGTTTCTTATTTGAATAAATTATGTAAACCTAAGTGTTAAAATGTTGTTTATTTGTCTTTAAGGCCAAATGAGGCCTAAAGTTTAGCTAACATACTTGGTAAGTGTGCAGAAGACCACAAGAAGTGTACTAAAAGGAAACTGATCACTTCATCACGACATAGGCTGAGCTACGTCGCAACCAAGGGACCAGACTTATGGAATTTGACATCTGACTTCTTTGTCGCAACACATAGGAGCTATGTCACGACAACGCCTGAAGGATGACACTTCACATGGAGACTGATGCCTATGTCACGACACAAGACCTAGTGTGTCGTGACATCGACCCCTAGACGCAGATCTCATATTAAATGAAGGGCGTTTTGGTCTTCACAATGCCACTTAAACATGAGGAACGACAACTGACCTAGGGTTAAGGGAAAACGACCATCAAAATCTATAAATAGGACCTTTAGCACTAGGGTTTTGGATACCATTACTTAGCTTTTAATTTTTAGTTTTAGTTTATTTATTTTTCCTTTTTTGAAACGAGATTGTAGAAAATCGCGTAAACGATCGAGAGGTTTTCCTGAAAAATCACTTAATACAATTTAGTTTCTTTTTCATTCTCTTTGCATTTATCTGTTCTCATATATTGTGTTATTGATGAATAAAAAAGCCATGAGGAACTAATTCCATTTTGGGGAATTAGGGAGTGTAAGTATGAATAATTAATTGTTGTTTTAAAGGGATTTTACCTTTCGGATCAATTGTTTGGGAAAGGAAGAACATCAGACAAACACTAGGCCTAACAACCCTAGAAAGTCATCTAGGTGAGAATGAACCCAAAAGTGGTATTGCCCATCTGTGAACACCTTTTCCCTAAACCAGTTAAGATTGTGACATCTAGCGATAAGTAATCTCTATTGACTAACTATGCTGGTGAAAGATCGAGAGATCCAACTCAGGTAGTGACTAGTTGATTGGAGGAAAATCCCAAAACCCAACAATTGAGGAAATCATATGGAAACGACCTATTCTCCCGAAGACATTTATAAGAATTTCTACAACTCAATTTTACTTTATTTTATTTTTATCTTTTTATTTTTTTATGCTTTCAAACAACTCTCTTATTTCCCTTGTACTATAAACCCTAAAACTAGTACTAATTAATTTTATTCTTTGTAGAGATTCTATTTACTATCGCCTTAAGCCTCCTCTAGGTATGATCCTCGGAATACTTCAAAGTGTTCCATTGTAAACACACTATATTTATAACCTGACTTGTATACTTGCGAAAAGCCGAAATCTATGTCGAACGGGAGTACATTCAGGGGCAGTCAAGTTGTTGGCGTCGTTGCTCGTTACCGGGGAGGTAACGTTTTAGTAAATCACGGGTTGGAAGCACCCGCCAAATCTACTCTAGATGGTGCAGCAGGAGGAGCCTTGATGAACAGAACGTATAATGTTGCTTACTGGCTCATAGAAAATATGACGATGAATTCATGTTAGTGGCCTACTGAGAGGTTCACTTATGCACAAAAACCTACTTCAGTGAAAATGATAAAAGAAGATGATAAATATCAACAATTTTTGGAGAGACTAAACCGAATCAAGTCTACTACAATAGCACCACCATCCAATAGAGAAGAAAAGTCTCTTTATCACTATCTCATAAACCCGGAGGAGGCCAATTACGTAAGTTCTTGAAATCTCTATTCAAATACTTACAATCCAGGATGGAAGGATCACCCCAATTTTAGGTGGAGAGGAAGCCAAGGAGGAAATATTAATAACAATCAAGTGAGAAATCCTAGTTATAAACCCCCATTTCTACAGACACAGCTAGAAAAAGCAAATCAAGGTGACCATACTGCATGTGGTCAACGAATGGATAGAATTGAAGGAGAGATGCACTCCATGAGGGCAGATGTAAAACAGGTACAGTTTGATTATTCTAATACTGTCAGATCTGTAGGAAAGCTAGAGGAAAGAATAGATCAATTAATAAGTATGATGAGTGATATTTCGAGACAAATTGGTTCAGGAATCCCTAGCAACATAGAAAATAATCCCTGAAGAGAAGGTAAAAAGCAGGAAAAAGTGATCAAGCTAAGATCGGGCAAAGTACTAAGTAGCCCAGAACAGCCTAAGGATGAAGAAGAGCCTAAGAAACCACATGAGGTCATAAACATTCTGTCTGATGATGACACTAAAATCATCAAGCCTAAAGAGGTATCCACAAAAGAGGTATTAGAATCAAAATAAGATATGCCTAAAGAAAAGAGTACCTCAATTCCTTTCCCAAAAAGGTTGGAAGAAAAGAAGCAACAAGATGAAGACGAGTTTGGAAGTTTTCTCAACCTTTTTAAATCCCTTAATATTAACCTACCGTTGATTGAATTGATAGAAAAGGTACCCAAGTACGTCAAGTTTTTAAAGGAAATCATGACACGACGTTGGAAAAATAAAGGTAGGTTAGCAAGTGGAGGTGAACGCATCCTATAGTGCTATTATCTCCAAGGTAATTCCCCAAAAACTATAGGATCATGCCAACTTTACTATTCCAATTAAAATCAGAAGTCTTCAGTTTGCAAGGCTTTGTATGATCTTGGTGCAAGAATAAATCTAATGCCCTTGTCAGTATTTGAGAAGCTTGGAGTGGAGATCTTAAGAATACCCAATTTACGTTACAACTAACAGATTGATCATCTGTACGATCGAGGGGAATTTTAGAGGACGTCTTAGTCCAGGTAAGGAGTTTCATCATGCCTGCAGAATTCGTTGTTTTAGATTTTGGGGAAGACAAGGATATCCCTATTTTTCTAGGAAGACCATTCTTAGCCAAATCACGGTCAACTATCGACCTAAACAATAATGAGCTCACTATAAGTATAAATGGTGAGGTGGAAACCTTCAAATGTGGGGATAAAAGTGATGAAACCAAGGAGCACAACGAAAGATGTCACTGCTCGAATTACATAAGGGAGAAGGGCATAATCGAATCCCATTCATGAATAAGGAAAGAATTAATCGATTTAAGGAAAGGGATTGATTGAAGGAGTTAGACAGGTCTCAAGAAAGTGGATAAAGGTGAAAAAATTTGATTCGCTCAGTAAGGGTAAGCATATCGGATGAATTCGGTAGTGAGACTTAAAGGTAAAATAGGTGGTACTAACTTATGTATAATATTGTATATCATTATAACATGTTTTTCTTTTAGTTTTTAATAGAAAACAGGGGTTTGTTGTGACATACTATCAGCTATGTCGCAACAAAAGTGACAGAATTTGGGAAGAGCAAGTCTGAAGCCGACTTCGTGACATGGGCACCCCTCCGTCGCGACAAAGTAGATAGAATCGACAAAAACAAGGCTGACGAGAATGTCGCGACAAGCATTCCATTATGTCACGACTTATAGGCACTGAAGGGAATGTCGCGACAAACACTACCTATGTCGTGACATCGACTGCAATTTTTTGCAAAATGACTCGGCCCAACTGCGTAACCCGACTGCTAAGGACTTATTTTCTTCGACTTTTTACACTTTAAAACCCTACATACTAACCATTATTAATATCTAAACATTATTCTAGCTTATTCTATCTTAGTTTAACACATCAAAAACCTAGAAATCCTTTCCTTTCTCTGGTTTTTCTTTTTTACTTTTTAGGTTTCAAAGCAAGAGGGGAAAGCACAACCATCTAGGTTTAAAGTTCTTATTTTTATATCCTTATTATTTAGAATGCCTCCTAGAAAGGTTAGACGTACGGTAGAATTGACACCATCATTGGATACAACTCCTTCAAATTTTCTAAACCAGAATGTAAAAAATATTTCGATGAACTTCAAGGAAAAACTTTCATTCAGGAAAGGGGTTTTGATCCATTGATGATTTTGTACAAGGAAATTTGGCCTCTAGTTAAGTATCATAGATGGGAGCGTTTTTGGACAATCCCTACAGAACCGGTTGTTATCCCTGTAGTCCAGGAATTTTTTGCTGCTTTAGAAGATCACATCTTTAGGACTAGGGATGAGCTCAATTGGGAAACCTTAGTAATTAGGGAAATTAGTGTTAAAGTAAACCTAAAATAATTTATAATTTTATATTGCTCCTTATTATGAACAGGATTTCTTAGATCAAGTTGATTTAGAATCCTTTAGTGATATAGACATGTATTAGGTAATTATCTATCTAACCGAAAGAAAGGGGGAATGGAAATTTAGGCCAGGCACTAGCATTCCCATATCATTTAATCAAGTTATCATGTTTCCTGAAGCTAAGATGTGGATTGAATTTATTTGTACCCGTATGATTCATGCTTTAAATGTTTCTAATGTCAATGCTTTTCGAGCAAAATTGTAATTTTTAATTTTATAGAAATAGCATGTTTGTATAGGGAAGTGGATCCATCGAGACATGAGTCATTGTGTAGGAACCCAGAAGGTGGGAATTTTCTTTCCTCACCTAACCACAGCCTTGTTCGAAAGGGCAGCAGTGCCCATGACATCCATCGAACAAACCTTGAAGCCGTCGAAAAGTGTCATTGGTGACACACTCTTCCAACAATATAAAGAACTTCGTGCTAAACAAATAAGAGAAGGGAAGAAGAAATCACGAGACTCGACGTCTACACTAACATTCACACAAAGGCTGGCACCAGCCCAACAAGGAGTTGGTGAAGGGACTCATGCAAAGCTGGATTGGATTCTCAAATGAATGCACGAATCAGGACCAATATTCCAAGAGGTTGCTCGACAACATAACCTTAGGGTCTCTAACTACACTGCAGACATGTTTGGGGCAATGGATGAGGAACATGATGATGAAGAGCTAGAAGAAGGGAATGACAGTGAGGAGAAGGAAGATGAGATGGATGAGGAAGAATAATTGTTTGAAACAATTTTATTTTGTAACTTTTGGATAATTTTTGTTTTTTATTTTATACTTATATAATTCGTAAGAGTAGGATTAGAATTTATCTTTGTATATATGCTTGAATTCTTTTTGTAGGAATCTCACATTATGGAAAACACAACAATTTCTAACATCAATGCTAAAAGGAGAAGCACAACCACCATAAGAAGAAGAGAATCTTCACGATAAATCGGGTAACTTCTTTCCTTTATTACTTGAGGGGACTACACATTAGGACAATGTGTTTCCTAAAGTGTGAGGGGTAACATAGAATTTTTGGCATATAAATTTTATTTTATTTAGTTTTTCTTTTTATGTGTGCTTGAGCTTATAAAGATACAAGTGATTGGTTAAGAGCATGTATAATAGGTTGATTGTGTTGATTGATAAATTTGGTAGGATAATAAGGAATTTTTAATTTTTGAGCATGAAACTTTTAAGTTCTATAGGTTATATTGAGTATAGATTGAAAGTGATTATTAATACCAAGTGATGTGCAAGATATAAGGAAACAAGCATGCTAGTATATATGATAGATGATAATTTTGAAATTATGAGATGAAATTGATATTTGTGCATATTGAGTTGTTTAGGGATGACCTAAGGCATTGATTGGCATAACTAGAGCTAAAAAGCCAAACCCTATTCTGAATTATCAATTAGTACCCATTTTTGAGCCTTATGACAACTTCTTAATGAGCCACATTACAAGCCTTCTAAGACTCAAATAATGATTTGTGTATATCCTTTTCTTTGGTTTTGTTTGCATGAAAATAGACATATGGTCATTAATATTCAGAGTAAGTAGATACATTAAGGTGGAGGTTACAAAATAAGAATAGGAAACTCATTATATTGATGAACTTTTGTCTAGCCAAAAAGAGAGAAATAGAGAAAAATCAAAAAGAAAAGAAAAATGAGTAGAAACAAGAGAGTCAAGAATAAGAAAACATATAGTGACGAAATTATAAAGTCACCAAAAAGATTAAAAAGAAAGAAATCTTACTTAAAGAACCAAAACAAAATACTCATAGGCTAGCTAAAGGGAATTTTTTATTTTGAGAATCCTAAAATTGAAAGAAAAGGATGGTGAAAGAAGGAGAAATAAGGGGGTGAGATGGAGTGGGATATAAAAGGGAAGAATAGGGAACAATGAGTTGATATTTGGAGCATTAGTTGCTAATTATTGAACATTTGATAAAGGTGTTTAATCTATCGGTTTCATACCTAGTAGATTGAACTATTTATCACACTTGAAGAGCTTGAAATCAAGTATTTTCGTAATGTTTTCATAAGATTTAGTTAGGTTTCTTATTTGAATAAATTGTGTAAACCTAAGTGTTAAAATGTTGTTTATTTGTCTTTAAGGCCAAATGAGGCTTAAAGGTTAGCTAACATACTTGGTAAGTGTGTAGGAGACCACAAGAAGTGTACTAAAATGAAACTAATCACTTTGTCACGACATAGGCTGAGCTACGTTGCAACCAAGGGGCCAAACTTAAGGAATTTGACATCTGACTTCTTTTTGGCAACACACAAGAGCTATGTTGTGACAACGCCTGAAGGATGACGCTTCACATGAAGACTAATGCCTTTATCATGACACAAGACCTGGCGTGTCGCGACATGACCCCTGGATGCAGATCTCACATTAAATGAAAGGCATTTTTATCTTTACAATGCCACTTAAACATGAGGAACGGCAGCTAACCTAGGGTTAAGGAAAAACGGCCATCAAAAGCTACAAATATGACCTTTAGCACTAGGGTTTTGAACACCATTACTTCGCTTTTAATTTTCAGTTTTAGTTTATTTGTTTTTTTGCTTTTGAAACGAGATTGTAGAAACTCACGTAAACGATCGAGGAGTTTTTCCCGACATATCGCTTAATACAATTTAGTTTCTTTTTTATTCTCTTTGCATTTATATGTTCTCATAAATTGTGTTTTTGATGAATAAAAAAGCCATGAGGAACTAATTCCATTTTGTGGAATTAGGGAGTGGAAGTATGAATAATTAATTATTGTTTTACAGGGATTTTACCCTTCAGATCAACTATTTGGAAAAGGAAGAACATCAAACAAACACTAGGCTTGACAACCCTAGAAAGTCATCTAGGTGGGAATGAACCCAAAATTGGTATTGCCCATCCGTGAACACGTTTTCCCCAAATCGGTTTAGATTGTAACATCTAGCGATAAGTAATCTCTATCGACTTGCTATGTCGGCGGAAGATCGAGAAATCCAACTAGGGTAGTGACTAGTTGATTGGAGAAAAATCCCCAAAACCCAAAAATTGAGGAAATCATACGGAAACGACTTAATCTCCCCAAAGACGTTTATAAGAGTTTCCACAACTCAATTTTACTTTATTTTATTTTTATCTTTTATTTTTTTTATGCTTTCGAACAGCTCTCTTATTTTCCCTCGTACATTAAACCTTAAAACTAGTACTAATTAATTTTATTCTTTACAAGGATTCTATTTACTATTGCCTTAACCCTCCTTTGGGTACGATCCTTGGAATACTTTCAAGTGTTCCGTTATAAACACACTATATTTACACCCTAACTCGTATACTTGCGAAAAGCCAAAATTTATGCCGAACGGGAGTTCGTTCAGGGGTGATCAGTGTTCTAATTGTCATATGAATATTGAGAAAATGATATTTGTTATGCTTAATTTTATTGATGTTAAAATTGCTTAGCAACATGCTTTTACTTGCATTTTAACGTCTTAAATTAAGTGATTAAACAACAGATTTAATGCCTTGTATGTATAATTATATTGGCAACATTTCATCGTGGATCCATTAGATATAGTTGGCATGCTATAGGATTTGTGAGTACTCACCATTGTTTGTGATATTGTGAGCATATGGCTCATGGTGAACTGATTTGTTTGGAATAGATAAGGGAGTGTTGAGCTTGAGTCTCAACTCATCGGGTTATTTGAGGTGTTATAAGGGAGCGTGTAGCATCGACCTACTCAATTTGGAGGATTGTATTTGATTTGTAGGAGTTCGGAGATCCGTTTATCCAATTTATGATCACACATTTACTTATCGCCGTGGATGTATTATGCCAATATAATTGTTTGATTGTGTCAATATAATTGAATGTTTATATGTTAAAAGATGATTGTACACACCATGGAAAAGTTTATTCTTAATTCTTGAAATAGCATGTGAGGTTATGGTAAAATGTTAACATGTTGTGATTGAAAATTTAATGCTTAATTGCTTTGATTTATGCATGATTGGGTGTAAATTACTTGTTGTTTTTACTACCATTCACTGAGCTTTTTAAGCTCACACCCTCACATTTCGTGTAGAAAATTTCTTGGCGTAAGGTGTCGAGAAGCGAGTGCAAGGGCGATCCAAGAATAAGGCTTGGTAATGGTTAAAGAAATCTACTTTAGAGACTATATAGGGGCATTGTGATGCTTTTAGGACTAGTGTTATTTTACTTGTACTGGACATTGGACATTAAATTTTGGACTTTAATTTTGGTGATTTTATAATTGCTTTAATACATGATTTTATGTCTAATTAATGTTTGATTTATCATATGTTGATGAGATTTCGTACGATGGTCGATAACACGGTGTATGAGGCATGTATTTTATACTAACAATGCTTAATTGAAGCTTACCATGGAGTGGATTGCTTGCGACTAAGGTATGTAGTTTGTGTGAATTAATTATTGTTTGCTAAGCGTGTAATTGGGTGTTAAATTTTGATTAATTATTGCATATTTGTTGTAAATAAATTAAATTGGAGATGTGTGGATGTTTATGGTGATTAATTATAGTTATTTCAAGTTTAATAAGTAAAATATGTAAAATCAGGTAATTAAAATGAATTTTCGACAAAATAGGTGCAATGGTTTGCACACGGGCGTGTGTCTTTTCACACGGACGTGTGGGTTTTAGGGGGTTTGATTTTTGGTTTTTGTAATCTAGTATTCTAATTTGCTTAATTTATAATTTAGTCCTAAAACTTGATTAGATTAATTAAAGCCTTTAATGATGGGAAACTTGGTAATATTTTGGGATTACACTTGTAACTGTTAATATTTGGTAGAAACACTCTTAATTTTTAATTTTGAAAATGTAATAAAATTTTATAAAAGTTATGATTTAGTCCCTAATAATAAAACTTGAATTAGACATAGTACATGAACTCGAATTAAGCTGAAATTTTTAAGGCTTGCATAAGTTGACTAAAAGAATATCGGTAACTATTTAAAAATAAAATCGGGATAATTTAATTTTAGGTGGTAGAATGACCAAAAAACCCTTAGGATAAATACTTTGAAAAAGTTTTAAAATGGTTCACAAATTTCTTTCGCATTAATAAATGATAGTTAATTAGCCATATATGAGGTGTTATAAGGTTGGAGTGTGCATCAGGTGGTCGTTAGCTAGAGAGTCACTTTGGTGGCTAATGTAACGCTTCAAATTTGGGGTAATCCATCCCGGTCGAGTTTGGGGTATCACATACATATTTATTCTCAAATCACATTACTCAATCATGCATCAAAATCTCAATCGGAAAATTAACACGCTCAAACTAGCATGACTAGTTGTCCTTAAAAGAAAATCCTATCTAGTGAACCCACATGACAAATTTTACCTTGGGGTGCAGTCAAGGTACGAACCGGCTTGAAACTTTATCATGCTATCACTTAGGGACCATCAATGGAGGCCATAGGTCTTGTTCATGGACCTTCTCCAACTCAATATTTTTAAAAACATGCAAGGTTTTTTATTCGAAATTTCAAGAATGATTATACAATAGTCCAAGTGGCATTTTTACCTAATCTAAATGATATGCTTCCAATATATGCATAGCATGCTATGGAAATTTTATAATATCCATTCACAAGAATCAGTCAATCATAAAAACAACTAATTTTGATTCTCCGCAATTTTTCTTTTAAGGGAAAAACTGAAGAAGTGAATGTTAACAGTGCACCAGGTAAGATCCTTAGAAAGGGAGCTGAGTCAATTTTGACCGCTTAAAACCCAAGTTTTTTCTAGCCATAACCAATCCTAGATATGCACCTTCTCATTACCACACTTCTCACAACTATCGAATAACCTAAAGAAGTGAATAGAACAATACAATACATGTATTTTCTCATTATCAAACTTCTTGTTTTTTAATCGATCAACTGTGGATCATCTCATAGATATATATATCACGATTATAATATTACATAATATAAATATTATAAACTATTATAAAACAGATATATAAGTAGATAGGCAATTAAAATTAACTTGTCAACCAAGGTTTCCATGGTTCTATTTCTAGAAAATAAATGAAAAAATAAAATTTCATAGTTTTTCGCCACAAGGCCTTCCTTGGGTCTTCAACCGCAATCGCTCCATCTTCTCCTCGTCATGAACTCCTTTTGAAAAAATTACATTTAAGTCATATGTTTGTTTCCGACTTACAAGAATTCTATGAATTTTAAATTTATAGCCCTCCGTGGAAATGATAGTCCATGGTCTATTTCCTAAGAACAACAACCTCAAAAATAAAAAACAATTATATAACTAATATATAATATTGCATCTATTCCCATATATAACCCAAAGCATGCATAAGATCTAAAGAATGTCGCTTTCTATGTAATCAAATCATTTAAGAAGAAGAAAAATTTATTTTGATTATCTAGTTATACTTATAGATGGATCACAACCTTGCTCGTATACGAATTGTTGGAAAAAACGGGTTTGGAAAATGCAACGGAAAATAAATTTAGGGAAAACAGAGTTTTAAAAAAATTTTCCAAAATAATATCTTGGTTGTGATATTTAAAGTAATAAACACTTAACCAAAATTATACCTTTTTTAGTTCGTCTAGGATGAACGCTTTGACCAAGTAGTATTCTCCACTATCCTCAAGCTCACGTCTGTCAAGTGTGGACTCGCTTTGAATAAAAAAAATTCACAAAAATTACCAATGAGGTAATTTCACAATTTCTTTAAACTTTTGGGTCAAGTTGTAAATCAAAAAATATCTTTAGAAATTTTCTAAAATAATCTCTTCAGAGAATTTTCTCTACATAACTTTCTCTTTAATTCAAGTGTGTGAAAAATAATCCAAGGCTCTCTTTCTACAAGGAGAGTTTAAAGAGTTCAACTATGATTAAACTTAATCACTAAATATTAGATAAAATTTAATATTAAATCTTATTAAAATAATATAATTTTTATCTACAAGAAAAATATTAAATTAAATTTAATATTAAGATAATAATTTTAATATTAAATTAATAAAATACTATTAAGATAAGTATTAAATTAAATTTAATATTAAATTATTAAAATAATACTATTTTTGGAATAGTTAATCTGAAATTAAATTCTCTAGTAGAGTCCCAATAATAGTGTAACTCTTCCACTCCTCAAACACCGAAGACCAACCGCTATCGGCCACTGGAACGCCACCGTCGCAGCTGTCGACACCACCTTGTTCGGTGATGCAAGTGCGACACCCTTACGGCACTCCAAACCAGTTTGGCTACTATCGGTTCGGTTCGAGTCAATGACGACTCGACCTGTACGGTCTAGCCACCGATTGGACCGTCGGCCTGGTTTCATATACCAAGCTCGGGTTGAATATTTTTTGGGTCCTAGTCTCGATTTTGGGCTCCCGATCCCAATCTACAATCTCAAGACCAATTTTCAAGTTCAATTTCCTATTGGGCCAATTGTTTGACTTGAAAATTAATTTCTAAAAATATCATATTAATTTTAATTAATTTAATTAATTTAATTTTATTTGATCAAAATTAATTTTTTTCAAAATCACTTAGATTTTCCAAATTAATTTTTCAAGAAAATTTTTTAATCAAATTATCTAGTTGAACAATTCTCACGACCATCTAATTTAATTCCACATCAGATAAATTGACTCAATTAAATTATTTCCAAAGTCGTAAAATTTCTTTCTAATTCAAATGCAGTCCGATCAAACTTTAGTTGAGCTTGCGAAGGGACCAATCAGACATATACAATTAGGATCTAGTAATTGCAATTATGTCCAGAAGCATCGTTCCGATAATTCACAATTACTTAATCATGGAGTCAATCTACAAGAAGCACCATGATTGAAAACTCCTTATTGTATACTCTTTATGAAAACAATTCATCCAACTGCTTTGTCCAATGACCTCGTCATGTGTGTGTTACCCTCATATGATATCCTTGATTCCTTTAAGTTAAATCTCTTCACTCAATACAATCCTATTTTATCTCCTTGTCACCATTGTGTCTTCTTAATAATTAATATGATCACTATCAACAAATGACTGTGATAAATTGCTCGTTTTAGAACAAGCAACTCGTGATCACGTTCCATATTTATCAATCCTCACAATACTAATGAGAGGATATCATTAACTCTTTAATTGAGCTACGAATTCCATTGTTGCTAATAAAACAATGCCATACACAAGTCATGTACCAAACATACCAGCTATGGGCTTCAATCACCTTTAGAGCATAAGCCTCCACTTATATGAAAGCACATGAGTTGCATATGCATTGTTAGTGACTAACTCAAGATTTAGGTAAATCACACCATAAATGTCATAAGTGAATTAATTCAGAATTAATTCATCTTGGGTCCAATCCAATGTATCATTCTACCAAGGAATACATCTATGTCTCTACCCGTGAAGTCAACTGCTCTGATAGCCAAGACTAGTCATCTCCCCAATTGGAATTATAGATGACATAATAATCCTTCTTAGTATTTGAATTAAATGCTCACTTTGATTCTTTTACAGGATTTTGGAGTCATTTAGATTATCAACCGAAGTAAGTTATCATTCTCACAATGTAAACGTTCTTACAATGTTATTTATCTTCAGTTTGAACTTAGACAATCAATGAACTAATATTTGTTTGTCACAATTTCGCTATGCATGCAAAATATGAAAAACAAAAAATACTGAAGATATAATAGTGAAATGTGAAATTAACCTTATTTATTCATCATTCAAATAAATAGAAAATAGTTACATGTTTACTACAATATGAGCATATTTCTCAACACTATGTCCATACAACTAAGCACTATAAGTGCCTCTTCCATTCCTTGAAATTAGTCCCATTAAGCATGGGTATAAATTTTATATTAGCAAATATTGTGGCAGCAGAAGATGAACTAGCTGAATATAGAACAAAATATATAAAAAACAGCTCTTATCAATATTCATATGTAAACAATAAATTCAAAATAGTGGCTAATCTCATTTCAAGATACCAAACACAATATTAATATCAAGTCTTTGGATAGTAATATTAACAATAAGCGATATTCTTGTTGTAGCAATTAAACATTAACAATAAGTTATGTCAAACAATGAATCAATTTTTGGACTAACTTATTGCTCACATAAAGTACCTTATAATTGCCACACATTTATTACCACAAAGGTTGTTGAAATTCTACCAAATATTAACTTAACTTTGGGTCAAATAATAAACACATGAATAATAGAAACATATAATCATCTTGATATTTTAAATAAACTAATCTACGCAAAAAAGGTCACTTTGGTGGCATTTTGTTTCAACTAATCTATTTAAAATATTAGACATCATTAATTAAAACCCAAAGCAAAAATATGAATTTATTTGTTTCAAAATATTTCTCTCAATTTCATCTTTCAATCAAATTAAAAGATAATAGTATATATATTTATCCTAGAACAACATACAGTGATGTTGGCAAATATAACAATAGTTGAATAAATAAATAAATAAATAAAACAACTTCACATAAGACTTCAAATTTAAACCAAAATAATTTGAATAAAGGTAAATCTCATCTTAAGATATCGGACACTCCATTAAAATTTCATCTTTGGACAAAAATATTAACTTGTAGGTGATATCTTGGTGTATTAATCAAACACGACAATAAAGAACATGTCAAACAATAAATCTTCCTTTAGGCCGATTTATTGCTCACATGTAAAACCGAATAATCATCACATGTTTATTACCATAGTTGCACATGTAATTTTGTTAAAGATTAATCTTCCTTTGGGTTGATCAATATTAACGTAGTTTAAGTTACATGCACATAACCTTTTATATTTTAAAACAAAATAATTTCAATATTAGATGCCACTTTGGCAACTTATTAATTCAATTAAGTTATTTTAATATATATATATATATATTATACCAATATTCAAATTTAAAATGTTCATAACAGTCAATGGTCAGAACTGAAATTTTTGATTGCACTACAGTTTCCAAAATAACCCAAAATAAGGTTGTTTTAATAGTGTAATAAAAAAACCGAAAACTTTAATCTTTGACTATTTTTTTTTGCAAAACCATATATGTCAAGATCAAATTTGACCAAAATTTATAACCATACCGTTAAAATTAGTCTCAATTCGTGCAAAATAAAATCATGCATTATTCCCTTAAATTCATTAATATGTATATGCATATAATAAAAATATTACCGACTTGCTTTGCATTTACATATAACTCCAAAACTAAATATATGATTAAACTGATGAGCATGAAAACCTTTTATTCTTAAGAAAATAAACCCAATGATAAATGTCAATGAATTAATATGGTCTCCACAACCAAGCTAAAAAACAATTAAAACCTTAGACATACAATTATCAAAACACCAAAAAATTCCTGTTAAATTTGCAATGTTAAATTCCTGTCAGATATACAATTATCAAACGATATAATAAGAAACATTCAATCGCAATATATATTCAACTATATATCGAATTCAATTAAGTTTAATTGAATGAAAAGAAATATTGGGCGATTCAATCGCTATATAAAGAATTAAAAAAGAAAACCAAAATTCAAAACATCATCGCCTGCCTTTAATCTCATAAAAGAATATTAGTAGGCGACTTAACCTTCATGCGTTCTTTATTTATTTATTATTAAACATAATCAAGAGCAAATAATAGAAGCATAAACCCATGGCCCTTTTTTTTATTTATCGATTAATCAAATAACTTTTTAAAACCAACAACTTATATAGTTTAGGTTTTCTGACCGAAAGTGAAAAGCCATGAGAAATCCATATTAATCCAAAAATTCAACGTTGAATGGAAATCAAATTAAAAAATAATCCTAAAAAGATTGAATCGTAATCATTCAAAACCTAAAAAGATTATCAAGAATTTCAAAGATTCAACATGGTATATAATTGAAATATCAAATCTATAAAATCTGAAAAACGAATCAATTCAAAATAATAGAGAATCAATTCATTTCAAAAAGAATAGAAACTTAATAAATTTTCAAAGATTCGACACCCCGAGGCTTTGATACCATTTATTAAAACCGTAAAAACAAGATCTAATATAAACTTAAAACTGTAAATCAAGATCTGTCATGTCAAATCATCAAGAATAATCAAGAACAAAATTAGATGCAGAAGCGCACCTAAATTCATCGATTTCTTGAAATTTACGGGTCTTGGGTTTTGATCTTCCAAATTAACAGACAAGTAATCTAGAAAAAGTGTTTCTCTCTTTTCTAAGGATGAAATATTAGAAAAGTCACATATGTGTAATTTGGGGATTATAACCCTAATATATAACTTTTACATATTGACCATAATTTCTAATCAGCAATCATCAATTAGAAATTAATTACTAGAGTATCTACACATATTTGACTCATACTTTATTTAATAACTAAAGTCCAATAAATCTTAACCAAATTAAATCACTTTTAATTTGTGCTAACCTTTTATGATAGTAAATAATAACATGTAATTACTATTATTATATATGCGATGTCCATATTTTTCAAAATAAAAGTGATCATAAAATTTATTATATTATTGTAAACATTCACTTCAAGAAAGGTATAAGAAATAACCGGAAAAATAATGTAAACTTATCTCATATTCTTTTCCAATAAAATCATTTTATTTCAAGAATAAACATTTAGCAACATTTTAAACTGTCCATCTTCCACTTATCTATTTGCCAAAGTTCCATTCACTTTTAGGAATGAATAAATAATATAATTTGTTAACAAAGCCAATAAAGTCATCATTGTTTGTAAATTTACTTCAATATCGTTGTAATAAATCAAATGTGTCTATACATTGTTCCCTTTGCTATTTAGAAAATTTTAATTGTTTCTTTTTAAAAAAAAATTATCATTTCACTCTATAGGAGAGAAAAGATATTATAATCACTATAGTTATAGTGATTATTATACTCATACTAGCCCATCAAAGACCATGCTCACAGCCAGGGTTATAACTTTTCATTTTTAAATTTGATTATGTAATGCTATATTCACATTAACGAATGAAGTAGATTTAATTAGAAATTTTATTACTATCAAAATTTTCTTTCAAAAACAAATCCATAATTTTAAAGAATTTTTTACGTGTTTTCGTACAAAAATTCATGATTAATATCATTATACAGTTTTCAAGCATGCATAGATTTGAATTCTAAATTAATCATTGCATATAATATACATTTACAATAGATAAGAGATAAGAACAATCATATAATTTAATGAAAATTAAAACTAAACCAATAATTTCTATAAAAAATAATATATATATATATATATTCACATAGAAAGTGCAACAATTAAACTTGAGAAGAGATTTATAAATTCATAAAGATGCAAATAGAGAATTATATAAATTGAACTTTTTATATATACTTCCACATAGAAAGAACAACAATTAAACTTGAGAAGGGATTTACAAATTCATAAAGATGCAAATAGAGAATTATATAAATTGAACTTCTTATATATATTTCCACATAAAAAGTGCAACAATTCAACTCGAGAAGGGATTTATAAATTCATAGAAATGCAAATAAAGAATTATATAAATTGAACTTCTTAATAGAAATCAAATCAAATTTAAAAAAAAAAAAAAGAATGATTAGACTTACTTAGGTAATTATGGATGAGAAGTAGAGACTATGAGCATTCGCTGCAGTGTAGAAAAAGTGATCATTACCAAGTAAATCTCGAGCAGTAACTCACGATTTTTTATCCAAACAATTAAATTTCAATATTTGGAGCTCAACAAAATTTTGATGTAAACTAAGGACCTATTACTCTTGAATAAAATTGTGTTGGTAATAATAATAATAATAATAATAATAATAATAATGATGATGATGATGATTATGATGATGCAAAGAACACAAGAATAATAGATGAAAATAAAAGTAGATTTCTATTGCATTTCTCTTCTTTTCCATCACCATTACAAGTAGTATACTCCTATATATATATATAAGAATATTAGACTCATTTTCTAATACATAAACAGAAAAGAAGTTACAAGAAGATGAAAAGTGAAATTAAAAAAAAATAAAAGGTAAAATATTGAAAAAAATAAAAAATTGAACATTCACTTAATAGCATTCGTAACCTTTTATAAACTTTCTTATCACATCACTTATAAACCCAGCCCATTAAATTTCTGTTTTGCCTACATTAATTGTATTAGAAATGATAGTAAAGATTCATATAATAGTTTCTAATTTTAATACATTATTTAAATTTAAAATAATTATTTTTAAATATATATTAATTTTTTCCTTAATTGATCAATTGTGAATTCTAAATCTATTTTTGAGTTAAAAATTAAAATAAAAATAATCAAGTAATAAATATTTCTTAAAAAATTGAATTGCTTTAACGAATGTAACTTTTTTTAATTTCTTATGTAAGTGAATTTTTAGTTTAGATGAGTTGGGGTGACAAAAAAATCAGTTGAAAAATACAAGTTATTGACAAAACGAAAATAATTTGAAGAAATAAAATTTTTGCACATAGAATAAAAAATTTAAACAGATAATATTTATAATTATAACAAATGCTGTAAGGAACACAAAAACAATCCAAAATGTTAAATATTATTCTCTTTCTTTCCAGCTTTCCTCCCTTCACCAAATTCACCCAAAACCTCAAAAAGGAAAAAGTAAAAGGACAGGTGTGTATTAAAACATTTGATGTGTAATGAAATGAATGGTTTAAGGAGATCCTGGTGGACAAATAATGTTCACCCTTAATTTAATCTTTGCTACTCTTTAATCATCTTTTATACCATTTAACCTACAACCTAAAACCACAATAAAACTAACTGTGAGAAGCACTACTGGTTTGGGAAAGATCTAAAGGCAAAAAGAGTTGCTACAATTACATTAGCACCACTACCTTCCTTTTACTTGCCGTCTCCTACTTACAGCTCTTCACTCTGCAACTGCAACACAAAGAGCTTTTAACTACAAAAATGCTACTACCAACAGCTCAGTAGGTCAGACCGGACAAAAGATGAAAATATCACTCCCATTTTTCTACAGTAAATGGATGACATGATGTTAGCCTTAACTGCTTCAAACTTCAGACCCTGAAATTGACATGATGTCAGCTTGACTGTTCGAAACTTGTAGTAGTCGGCGTAAGGCTTGATTTCGGGGTAACATTCACAGGCGGCTTCGTGGACTTGTGCCTGTTGTCACCTGGCTGCAAAGATAACTTCTCTGGACGGGAATGAGCAGCATCCAACTCCGTTTCAGGCTTCCTTTTTACCTTTTTCTTTGGAAGCGAGCTATCTGCCACTTTTATTTCCTCCATGGCATTGCTTGACATGCCCTTTAATTTCTCCTGTTTTACTCTGTCCAAACTGGAACCATTTGTTGAGGGACCGGGAATTTGGATGGCAGTGGCTGTTGTGCTTGATGTTAATTTATTAGTTGAAGGTAAAACCTGACTAGCAGAATCAGTAGCCGACCTCTCTCGAGTATGCTGTGGCTGAGCAATCAATGCAGACTCCGCTCGAACACTCTCCTCCAATCCTGGTGCCACTATCTTTTTCCTCTTGACTTTCTCTTGTTCCTTGATAGAACGACAAAAATGAACACAATAAGCAAACAGCAATAGACAAATCATAGAAAATAAGATGCATCTTTGTCTACAGAGAAATGGCAAGTCCATCGTCTCATCTCATTACCAACAAACAATAAATTTGAATACACTGTAGAGAATAGAGAACATGGGCAAGAAAAACACCAGCATCCACCTAATATTGATCTGAGACCCTAAAGATAAAAAAAGACATAGGCTAAGTTGCCTAACATGTTTAGAAAATAAAGATTTTTGGTTTCCATGCCCAAGGAAACTTCAAATCTCACTGTGAATCAGATGCGGTCTGTATAAGCCAAACGGATTAATTTGAAAACATAGACATGCCAACAAATAAAATAAATACACCTGACACAAGAACCAAAAATGAAAGCGATTTTACATACCTTACATCTATTGTACCTTGCTTTTCGTCTTTCCTTTTCCCTACAAATTGCACGTTTGATCTCATGGTTGTCCATCATACCATTTGGCCACAGCTGTGCAAGCTGCTCACAGATTAGTTCCAAATGTAAGATAACAATGTAACATAGAAAATAGAACCATGCTTAAGCATTAAGAACAATAAATCAATAGTTTCACCACCAATGAATTAATACAGAAGGAACATGTCCAAGACAAAGAAAAAGAGATCTGTTAAAGGTAACATCAGAAAATGAGCTCAAGGAGAAACATGAAAAGATTATTCAAATTATTTGAAAAGCAACAACAATGAAATGCAGGACAAACTCTATGGCTTTCTGCTGAGAAACAAGAAGTGTTAAGGTTTTTTTCAGTTATAAGAAGAGAAGTTGCACTTGAAGGGGAAGAGAATGCAAAGAGTGTACATAAAAGTGAGACACAACAATCTTATGCACGCTTCTCATCCAAAAAAAAGGCGAGAGAGTGATACTATCAAAAGATATGTGAAAAAAGTAACTGCAGAAACATACTTGCCACCCTCATAGATGCCTAATGCCAGCAATATAAAGAAATTCATTATGACTATGATAACTGCAGGAGTAGAGAGAAAGCAATAAGTCACAACCTCCACATAAAGCTTTCGAATTTGAGGACCTGCATCTTCATCCAATCCCTGCAATAAATAAACAATAAAACTTATGATTCATTAAGTAGAGAAATTCCCCAAAACAGAGCTGAAAATTTTCAAAGGTTAGGACATATGGTTACATCAACATAGAGGTCATAAAGGTCACAAATCTTGTTCTCCAATGATGCATCCATGCTAAATTTCCTTCTATTAACTCTTTCTTCAGAGCCGATTTCTTGAAAATCATCAGAAGCTCCAGGTGGAGGCTCTAATATCTGAAAAACAGCATGAACTTTTTTCAAGAGCAGCAAAATTCTAACTATAGTTGATAATACAAGAGTAACTATGAACAAGATCAAAGATCATTGATCTTATATAGCAGGATGAAAACAAAAAGGGGAGAAAACAGTCATGGAATCTGCAATGACAGTATTTAAACTAAACAATCCACATGAAAATAAAAAGGGATACAAAATGAAGTACAATAGCATGGGACGAGAAGGTGAGAAAAGGCATAATGAATGGAGGGGATGGAAGAGTAAATAAACCTTTGTCTCAAAAGAAGGAATTCTTGTTTTTATCATCTCAATGACTTCCTTCTTTATCTGTTGAAATCTAGCATCTTTTTCTTGCTTTGCCGAGACACCCATACTAATCATGACTTTGAGGTTCCTCTGCACCCAAAATATTGTCTCAATATTCATAGATATGTAATCTACACAGATAATACAAATTGATACTCAGTAATGGAAAGGATCATTAAGAGCAAACAAGAAGGTTTAGTCTCTCATAAAAGCAAAAAATAGTAATGGACAAAATTTACATAGTTTTGTCATGCTCCATTAATTCTCTTGCCAGATCTGCAATTTAATAAGATGATAACTGATATAAAAGACAGGAGTTCATCTAAAAGTCAAAAGACTTGGTCACATATTTGGCAGTCAACAAACAGTCCTCAAGACCTGAAAAGCTTGATTGTATGATTCAAAACCCGATATATATGCACTAAATTACAGTAAAATGTGACCATAGTAGCAGTTACAACAGTTGTAAGTAATCAAACATAAGATGGAAACTTTCTTCATTGAAACAAAAGCTACATCACATGAACTAAAAGCCAAAGGTCCATAAGTGGAAAAGGGAGAGTAGGCAGAAAGTATTTTTAGGCTTGGGAGTTATTAGCATGGTGGCACGCAATAAAACAAGATATAATTCCAAGCCCTTTTCAAGCTTTGATTTAGTAAGTGTAAAAAGTTGGTGGGTATCCTACTCATTGATAAAAAAGGAAAGATACCTTAAGTGTTCTTAGTTGTATTAAATGACCAAGGATGCTCATGAGGCGATTTAGTAACTCCTTAGAAACTTTCCCCTGGCTGGCCTGCTACAATTATCAAATAGAACTGAAAAACTTAAAAAAAATTTCAGCCGCAATCAAGCTATTTGGAAAAGACAGTCAGAAATTGAGTTATTTTACAGGACATAAATCGCTCAAAAAGTCCCATACCGCCGCTAATCTAGCAACTTTAGCAAGCTTGCCCTTTATTTCTCTAGGCAATCTCCTCTTAATACCCTGAGATGAAGCATCAGCTTCTTGATTTTCAACAGCAGGTGGCCTCGCTGTAATATATGGACAGGAAGAAGTTACTTTAAAAGGAATCATTTACAATTACAGAATAACATAATTACATTGCACAAGACACATATAAACATACATTCTGCAACCAACTTCTCTAGCTCCCTAATGGCCTTTTCAAGCATGGAACTTTTGGACCTAAGTGTAGAACCATCCTTTTTTGACATGTGAGAAGATTTCTGCATGATATATTACACATAAAATCAAAACCAGTATGATAACATGAATATCTGATGCAAAAATAATTTCTCACGTCTCTCTGATGAGCAATAATTTGGAATATAGTAGAAACCTCTACTCTAATATCTTGCACTACATGTGGATGCACACAAACTGACAAAGAAAGGTCTATGAGATACTTGAACTTCGCAGTGTGTTTCCAGCAATCCGCATTCTGTTCAAATGAAATTTGAGGGACTATGATTTCCAAAAGAGAGTGAAAAAAAGAGAGACTACAAATATTAAAGCAGATCTGTTTCAATTCTATCTTTATTACTTAGCACCCTCTTTCAGTTAATAAGATGTCACGTTAATGTATGTTCGAGCTTTTCTTATGTATTAAACAGACAAAGCTATCGAACTCCTACTGTTTCCAGATGTTGTAGGTTGCCATTAACAGAAGCCTGTGTTCGTGTCAAAACTCAAACTAGGTCATGTAGCTACTAACTATACTAATAAGAACAAACCAGCCAAAGTAAAACTGAGAAAAGGAGCAACTTGTCAAAAAAAAAGTTGAGACAGAATAGTAGCTACTGCAGTCTGCATAGCATGTTTGCCATCAGAAACATTAGCATCTGGCAGTTCACGGATGCCATTTTTCTCTCTTGATCGATATGATTGTTCAAGCTCATCATCATTGCTAATTCGTTTCCATGCTGGGATTTGGATTGTGCATAAGAATTCTTATCATGGTCTTTCTGATGCAAAACATCAGAGGAACCAGTTGCATCTTTCAATTTACTACTGACAACATTTTTTGACTGAACAAATCCCATCTTTGACTTTTCAGCATCCTTCACATCTGCCAAGGGTACAGAAGTATCCCCATTTGGAACTTTCAAATATGCAGAAGAATCCAATGCTACTCTTGTCTCAGAAGATTTCTTCTTGGAAAGGAACAGCAGCAGAAACTGATAATTGGTTCTGAGCTTTTACATCTCCATGTTGTTCACTTAATGTAGTCAAATTCTGAGCAGAATTAGATTATTCTTCCATGAGATGGTACAACCCTCCCAGCAGTCACCTTTACTGCCTTTACATGTTTATTGGCACACGGCCATCATCACTCACACTAGGAGGTTTTGAAGTATCTTTTCTTCGCCTTTTTTTGGCTGCTGGTTAGGTATCGCAGGAGGTTTATTTCTTGAAAAAAAGAACAAAAAATAAGAAGAAATTAGTTAAGCATAAATGGATAAAATAAACTAATAGTACTGCAACATGAAAAAGAAATATAAGATTACTATGAGAAATCAAGAATACTAGCTTCATCCTCATTGCAATGAGAAAAGAGACAAAAAATTAAAATGATATAAGATTACTTCTTACTAGACAAG
Organism: Gossypioides kirkii; assembly: GCA_005610355.1. Lineage (NCBI taxonomy): Eukaryota > Viridiplantae > Streptophyta > Magnoliopsida > Malvales > Malvaceae > Gossypioides > Gossypioides kirkii. Next base: position 22,879,478 of record CP032248.1, read on the forward strand.
CAAGGGGTGGTTGACACCCATTACAGTACAAACAATAAGTGTAGCAATGTTCGTAATAATATTATCAGGAGTCAAAGTTGCATTGCATACATAACTGTGGATCCCCTTTTATTTTAGTCTTCAAGCTGAATTTGTCTCCATTTAAGAGGAAAAAAATCATTAATTAACCTAGCTTTAACTGATAAGAAATGAATGGTTGCTTATGGTATGTTATAGGATACATATGAATAGCCATAAGAAAAGAATTATTACTAAAGCGTTCTCACCAACCAATGCAGAAGAAGAAGAAAGAATGGAACAGAAGTCCAAAGAAACTCACACTCTTTCCAACTTTCCCCTATTAACAAAGAATCCATCATGTTTTATGGCTGAATTATCAACTTCAAAATACTCATCCTGCACAGCAAGCAATGAAGCAACATAACAAAGCAGTTAAAACTACAATGCACAGTCCTTGTTACAAGAAGAATAACCCCTAATTGCTGAGTAAGTAAAAAACCAACATAGACCAAAAAATAGAAGTAATAGATTTTAGAACTAACCAGCTCTGCATCATCAATAAAAGAATCTTCTGTATCATACTGATCATCATCCGGAGTTTCATCCAATTCTTCCTCATCACTGCTATCTCTACCCTGAGAAAGAATTCCACTTCTTATTCATAAATGATGCAAAGGGCATCTCTTAATGCTAGCAAACACAATAATAAAAACGTAGAAATACCATGTAAAGACGTTCAATCTTCTCAATAACAGCACTGAAACGATTCGGACCTGGTGCTTCCTCTTTGGCTTCTTTTTCAGCAGCTTGTCCCAAATATTGTCAAGCATGATTATGGCGGAGAAGTAATTAAAAAAACACGATTAGCAGAATTTCTTTCACTTTCCCACATTTGCTTGGCAGCCAAATAATAATAACACATTCAAATATACCAAAACATTCAAGCACGCCTTCTTAAATAAAACGCCGCCAAAACAACTAAGTTAAACATCATATACGCATGCATGTAAAAGAAAATTAAAGAAGTTAGTAATGATTATTTTAAAAAAAAATGAATGCAAGAACTACTGAATAGGGATTGAAGAAGCGGGTCTTACTGGGGCGATGCGAGATTGGAGATTAGGGTGGGCATTAGGAGGCGGCTCAGGAGCTGGCGCAGTCAAGACAGATGCAAACAGAGAAGAAGACCCATTGGCCCGGTGGCGTCTTTAACAAGCTTCCTCCACGAAACATATGTGGTCTCACCAGGCCGGAGTTCAACGGTGTGAATGAAAGCTTGACGGTCACCGGACTTCATTACCTTGTGCGCAACCAGTCTGGAGGACTCAGCAGCGCCAGCAGTTTTATCGTCCATGAAGGAAGCCGGCTAGGTGAGGTCAGCCAATTGGGATTGCTAGGGTTAATTAAAAGGAAAGAAGATAGAATAATCAGTGAAAGAAGAGAGTAATTAGGGGAATTTGATTGGGAAAGAAGAATGAAAAGAAGTTGGGCGGGATAAAAGCAAAAAAGGGAAAAGGGTATTTTCTTTTCTTTTTCTTTTTTTCTTTTTATTTTATTTTTCTTGCGGTTCTTTATCTTTTCTGGAGGAGGAAAGGGAGATGGTTAAAAGGGTGGGTGGAGTCACATGCCATGAGATAACATCATCCCACTCCACCTCGGTTTAAGCCTTCCTGGTTTCCGACCAGACTAGGGTTCCAATGCTTCGGCTTTCATTGGATCCACCATCATTTTTAGGCCACTAAAAGTAGGTTTTTTTTAATATTGGGATATAATAAAATATAAAAAATACATATTAATTTTTTAAATTTACTTATGAAATAAAAAATATATTATCAGTATACTAAATACTTATATTTGAAATTTAATTTTTTTTATTTTTATTTTTAGAAAGGCTTAATATAATATTTGGTATCTTTTTTTTTTAATTTGGTATCTAAAATTTTGTTACTCAATTTAGTATCTGAACTTGAAAATTTTTTCTTAATTTGATACCTAAGCTTTTTTTAAGATTCAATTTGGTACCTAAATATTAAATGTTATAAAAATTACGCAAAACAATAATGGTGTTGAATTTTTTTTGTTATACTACAAAAATATTGTTAGTTTTAGAGAAAATTCATGTTAAAAATATGTATTGAGTTATGCTTAACGAATTAATATTTAAAAAAAATTAGGTACCAAATTAGGAAAAAAAGCAAGTTCAAGTATTAAATTAGATCCCAAAAAATTTAAGTACCAACTTAAAAAAAGTGTCAAGTTTAGGTTCCAAATTAGGAAAAAGTGTCAAGTTTTGAGTACCAAATTGGACAAAAAAAAGTTTAAGTACCAAATTAAAAAAAAGTGTCAAGTTCAAGTACCAAATGTTATATTAAGCCTTTTAAAAACTTAGTTAATCTATTTTTAAAAAACATTAAAATTGAAGTTTTTTTTTTATAGAAGAAACACGGTATAAAATGATTACATCAACCCGTTCATACTAAATTGGTCTAGGACCATGACAATCAGCAACCAATAAACCTTTTAACGAAATTGGCAGGACCTCAAACATATGGAGTAAAAATTTCCTATAGCAGCATATTTAGCCATATGATCTGCAATTACATTTTGATTCATCGGAACATGGTGCACTCATACTTCCCATTTCCTACGCAACAACTGATGTAGTAATCTTAATTCCACCAAACTACTCTTGGCGCCTCCACCTGCTAAAATTAATTTTACTAGAATTGCATTATCACACTCAACTTCGACTTTTCAAGTTCAAGTTTTATTTTTAACATCATTAAAGTTGTTCTGTTAAATTTATGTTCATTACAATATTATTATTTTTGTTACATGACTACCGAATGAGTGCTTTGTCATTTCAAAATGTCACATTAACAAATTGAATAGTAAAGGTATTAATAGTTGGGTTTGGATTTTGAAATCTAAAAAAATAGATGGACTAAATTCCTATAAATAAAAGTAGAGACAATTTCAAAAACACGAAGAGTAAATGAACTTGGAGCACATTTTAATGTTTTTAGGCGCTAAAATAGTTTGATTTATATTCATAACTTATCATTTAAGAGTTTGATTGAATTGGTATCACACTTTAAATAAAGTTTCAATTAAGTTGTAAAATTACCAAAAGCTCATTCTTTTTACAAAGTAGCAAATATTATTTTAAGATATTTATGTCTTTCACTTTTTTTTTTTTTATAAAATCTTGAAAAAATTATATAGGAATCATAGGATTTAAACTTAACATATCACAAAATGAACAAAAAGAAAACTTAACCTATCATAATTCTCACTATCTCAACTTTACCATTTCAATGAAAGCCATATTTGATTTATATATAATTTTTCTATACATTTGGCACATAATTTTTTTACCCACATCATAGACAAGCCATAATCTAGTAATATATATTTGTTTAAAATCTTGATATTCGGTCTTATAATAACAATGTGTTAAATTAAGCTTTATTTGATAAAGTATTTTGATATAATAAATTAAAATGTTTTTGAATATAAGTTAAAATTGACAAAATAATTTCTCAATTTAAACTCTAAGAGATAAAATATTAAATTCTTATATTTAACTCTTAGAAAAATTTTGAAACAATTTTAAAATCAAGTTAAAATGGTTTTAAACAAGTCAAAATGATTTCAACCAAGTCAAAATCATTTTAACACTTAAAAATGTTTTTCAAACAAGTAAGAATAGCTCAGGCCAAAAAGTAGTCCAAGTATCGATAATTTTTGAAATATCGATTCCCTTAGAAAAATCGAGACCAAACTTGCATTTTGTTTTGACAAAGTCTGAAAAATATCGATACAATTTCCTGGTATCTATAATTTCTGAAAAAGATCGATACCCTTGCTTAAAAGTGATACCAAATGAGCATTCTGTTTTTCACAAATCCTAGGAAGTATCAATTCGGTATCGATACCTTTTTGAAAAAGTACCGATAATTTATTTTGGTATCGGTTTAAAAGGTACCAACAGTCACTGAATTTAGCATTTATGACAAAAAATATCGATACCCTTTTGTAAAGTATCAATACTTGCAGTTGTAAGTGACATAAATATTCTGGTTTTTCATCCCCAACAGCTATATTCATTACACTAACAACCACAATGGTTGGAAATCAATTAGGGGTATAAATATCATCTTCCAAGGGCCTACAACAATCAGCAAAGCACTTTCAAGAAAATATCTTCAATCAAATAACCCAAGAGCTTAATTTTTCATATCTCTCTTACATACACTTATGAGCTTTATTTTCATTCTTTTGCTCAAGTTTATTTCATTGTATTTTGAGCTTCATTTGCAAATAATTTGATCTTGTTAGGACTCTTTCTTGTTTGCTTATTTGTATCTCTTTTGAGAGAATTTGTGACTTAAGATTTGGGTAGAAATCTTAAGTGAGTTGTAAGGTTAAATCTTATCCTCAAAGGTTGTACAAATTAGTGAATTTAGGAAAATCCTTTATGGTGGAAAGCTAAGGTAGTGGAGTAGGCATTTGGGGCTGAACCACTCGAAAATGAATGTGTCAATTTTTTTTATTTTCTCTCTTTCCATCCACCATTTTTAAAAGGCCAATTCACCCTATTGGCAATTTCGGTTTGATCCATCGAGTTAACAATTGGCATCAAAGTTAGAACTCTAGAGACGATCTTACAACCAACAGAAAATATCCTCAAGTTATCTAAGATGAAGATCATAAGTCAAGAGATTTGCTTCATGGCATCGGAGCAAAATTCCACCATATTGGGAGAAAGGCATTCCACAATGACGCCTCCTCTATTCAATGGCACCAACTACTCATATTAAAGAACAAGAATGAAGCTATTCATTCAAGCCAACAAACTATGAAGTTTGGAGGATAATCATAAATGGGCCATCCACTCTAATGAAGAGGGTAAACGGCGTTATTGTCCCAAAGGAAGAGAGTGAATAGGATGATCATGATATCAAGATGATGCAATTGAATGTAAAGGCTATGCACATACTATTTTGTGCTATTAGTACAAATGAGTATAATAGAGTCTCCTTATGTAACAATGTCAAAGAAATATGAGACAAGCTTGAAGTCACCCATGAACGAACAAGTAGAGTCAAGGAGTCCAAGATAAGCCTTTTTCACCCTTGATTATGAGTTGTTAAGGTAAAATAGGAGGAGGAGGAATCAAGGAGATGTCAGATCGCTTCACCTACATCATTAATGGTCTCAAAGCCCTTTGGAAGATCTATCCCAACAAGGAGGTGGTAAAGAAGATTTGAATAGTCTCCCAACATCTTGGGAAGTAAAGGGGACGACAATATAAGAATCTAAGGACCTCAACTTACTCTCCCTTGATGAACTCATTAGTTATTTGTTGACATGTGAAATGAATATTAACCACAATTCAAAAAAAATCAAGTAAGTTCCAAAAAAAGTGGGAGTTGCCTTCAAATCAACAACTTGTGAGAAGGATGAAGACTCTAGTAATGATGATGATGAGGAGGAGATGACTATGTTAGCAAAGAAATTCAAAAGATTCATGAAGTTCAACAAAGCCAAAAGATTCCCAAGAAGAGACATCATCAGCTGAAGGCTGAACCAAGCAAGAAGGAAAATGACTCAATCATTTTGCTATGAGTGCAAAAAGTCGGGTCATATCAAATTTGATTATCCACAATTGAAGAAGAAAGAGGCATCGAAACAAAAGAAGAAAGTTATGATGGCAACTTGGAGCGATAGCAATTCATCCAATGGTGATGAAGGCGATGAAGTTGTCCAACTATGTCTTATGACTATTGAAGAACCAAAGGTAATTCTAAACTCTAGTGAATTAAATGAATATACATTTGAAGAATTACATGATGCACTTGATGAATTGACTATAGATTTTGAGACTATGAACTCCAAATATAAGAAAATGATTTCAAAATTAAAGGAGGAAAATAAGTCTCTAATCATAGCTAAAGAGGAACTAGAAAAGAAATTTAATGATATGCAAGCTCAAATTGATGATTTGATTTTAAAGAATGAGAACTTGCATAATTCATTTTCTATGTTTAATATGGGGCAACAAAAACTAAATGATATGCTTGAATCTCAAAGAGCCTTCTTTGACAAGAGTGACTTAGGTTTTGAAAATTTACAAAAAGAAAGAAAATTAAAAAAAATATAAAAACCAAGCTACATTTATGATGCCTCACTATTATGCAGACATTATCATAAAAAAGGGCATGATAGACAAGTTTGTTCTTTAAGAAAGCTCACATCTAGGAGCAATCTCACTAAGAGTGTGTGGATTCCAAAAGGATTGAATACATCTCAAAATGAGGAAGCTTTAAGAAGCGGATTCTTAAGGGGACAAAAATTGTTAGGACTAATGCTAATGGACCAAGAAAGTTTGGGTACCAAAATCCAAAATTTATCTTTGTGTTTGTAAAAGGAAAAGCATTGCTTTAAGGCAAGCAACTTTAAGAAGAACTCATGGTGCCTTGATAGTGGATGATCTAGACACATGACTAGTGACAAAAGTCATTTCATGGAACTAATGCTAAATTATGGAAGTGAAGTTACATTTGGAGATAACTCCAAATGGCTTATTGAAGGTATTGGTTCTATAGGTATAAATTCTTCCATTCTTATTAAAAATGTACTTTATGTCAATGGTCTTAAGCATAACCTCCTTAACATTAGTCAACTTTGTGACAAGGGATTCAAAGTAATATTTGAGTTTACTGGATGCAAAGTTGTGGATATTGTAAATAATAAGATTTTTTTTTGTAGGACATAGGGTTGTTAATAATTTTATGGTGCATTTTTATGACATATCTTCTTCTAATATTTGTTTTGTGGCTAATAATGAAAATATGTGTTGGCTATAACATAGAATATTAGGACATGCAAGCATGAGTGAAATTTCACAGCTTATTAAAATGAAATTTGTTGTTGGCATGCCTAACTTTTCTATTGACTTTGATAAAATATGTGATGCATGTGCTAAAGGTAAACATAGGAGAGCATTTTTTAAATCTAAAAATATAGTTTCTACATCTAAAGTCATCCAACTTATTCATATTGACCTTTTTGGAACCACTAGAATTATGAATTTAAGAGGTAAACAATATGAATTTGTTATTGTTGATAACTATTCTAGATATACATGGGTTTTCTTTTTATTTTCAAAAGATGAAGCTTTAGAAAAATTTATTATTTTTTGTAAAATGATTCAAAACCAAGTGGGATATTCAATTTCAAGTGTAAGAAATGATCATGGAAAAGAATTTGAAAACCTTGGTTTTAATAATTTTTGTAATGAACATGGTATTAGTCACAACTTTTCCGCACTTAGAACCCTTCAACAAAATGGAGTTGTCGAGAAGAAAAATAAGACCTTAGACAAAATGGCTAGAACTAATATTATGTGAAAATAATTTGCCAAGATATTTTTAGGTGGAAGCTATAAACACTTCTTGTGATGCAATCGAAACTAACAAAAAATATGACTAAGGCAAGTGCACCTATCAATTAATAGTATTGGTACGGTGAGCACAGATATAATTCCCACGAGGACTAAAAGTACTAATAGTTACTGTCTTCCTATTATTTAAGCGATAAATTGGAGTGATTTATTAAAACTAAAATTAACTAAATTAATTAACTAAAGAACACGACAAAGAATAAATCAGGAAAATAATTGAGTAAACAACCAAGAAGCGAAGCAATACTCAGGAAAGAATCCACCTAGATTTCATCTGTCATTATCAATCTGAATTAAACAATTTATTCACTTAGCATCTTGATCCGTAGAGATTCATAAATGATGCTAATACCTCTATTCAAGCATAAAAGCAACTGACTCTAGGTTGATTAATTGAAATTTCTTTCTAATTAAAACCCCTATTGTCGCAATTAACTCAATCTATGGATCCCACTATTAGATTTGACTCTAATTCGGTAGATTTATGTCGTCCTATTTTAGGATTGCATGCAACTCCACTCAATTATGCTAGATCTACTTTTAAACAAGGTCTATTCCTTCTCTGATTTAAGCACATCAAACATGGATTAATAGCCTAGAAATATTAAACCAAGAATTAAGCACACACAATTGAGAACAAAATCTAAGTATTTTTTGCATAAAACAGAGATCAAATGACAGAATTCATCATAGGGTTCATCTCCCCTAAGTATTTAGAAAATTAGTTCATAATAGCAAAACGCATCTCAAAGACAGTATAACCACAAGACAAAGAGAAACTCATAATAAAATCCAAAGAAATTAAAAAGAAGTCTTCAATCTTGATGGAAATCTACTTCTAAGATGACTTCAATGGTGTTTCGTAGTTGTTTTCTTCAATATTCTATGACGGCTTACTCCCCTCTTCTTTTATATGGTATATATAGGTATTAGAATGCCCAAAAAACCTAAAAATTGCGTTTTTCGGCGTGTTTGGAGTGCAATTTGCAAAATCCACACAGCCTGGCACATGACCGTGTGCCCAGGCTGTGTGGCTCACATGGCCGTGTTCCAGCTCGTGTGACTCCTAAAATATGCTCTTTTGTTCGGTTTTCACTCATTTTTCGCTTCTTTCACTCCCAAATGCTCTCCTAAGTATAGAAACATGAATTTAAAGGATTAAGAGCATAAATTCACCATTTTAAATAGACTAATCATCCAAAAATGTATTAAGAATGAAGATAAAACATGTTACTTTTGGCACTTATCAAATATCCCCACACTTAAACGTTTGCTTGTCCTTAAGCAAAATCCTCAACCCACATTCAAGTTAACTTTTCCCAATTTATCATTTTCATAGATAATGTTTCAAGATAATTCGCAAACAATCACGTATCAGAAATTCAACTAAAAGGACACTAAAGAATACAGGCAATCCAAGCTTATTTTTTTAAGCATAACAACATGGGTCTCCCCTTATCTAAATAATTACCTTAAATTCGAAATCAATAAGAATTGACATCCTTACTAAAGATTCACTCAAAGCACTCAAAATGTTTAAGGTTTATGAAATATGCACTCAATAGTCTATCAGGAAATGTCATTACCATAGGCTTGCTTGAAAGTCAAATATTCACCACTATAAAATGAAATAATACACCAATCAAGAGGTCTTAAAAAGGGTTGTAATGGGGCTTATGTTAAAGGTATGAAAAAAGTCAGAAAATTTGGTTAAAATCGAGATCGAGTTGATAAGTTACCAAATTAGAAAAAAACAATCAATTGCTGAATTGAAAGAAAGTACATCAACACGAATAATAAAGAACAAACATGAGCTTTTCAATAGTATATGAAACTAACGATTCTAGCTCAAGACATTTTTTTTCTTTTTCTTTCCTTTCTTTTCAATTCAATTTCAGTTTATTTTCTTTTCGATTTTTTCCTTTTTTTTCGAATAAAATAAAATTCAAGAATTCAAATAGTGGAACATAGTCAAACAACTTAACTAAATCAAATCTCGACAAAAAGGGAATCAATAAAAAGGATAAATATACAACATATATATGGGTCACGGGTTAATATTACAGGTTAATCAATAAAACGGTGTTAGTATCAATGGGGTTCACTACAGATTAATTTATTAGGTAAGCTTTTTAAAGGTTAAGGGGGTTAAATCCTAAGTGTCTTTATTATCTCAGTATATCAAATCAATAATATGGTCTCAACATACATAATCAAAGTAAGTTCTAGAATAACAAATCAAGTTGACATACTCACGAAAAATAAAATGAGCACGAAAAAATGTATGCTCTATAGGCTCAAAAACTCACAAAAAATTGTGGTTTTGATGTCAAATCTACAATTTCAAAATTTCAAGATAATAATTCAATTTAGTGAGACAACGTAAAATATTTAATTCTGAAAATAGCTTATCATACTTGACTCTCTCATGTCTTAGAGATTAAATCAACCAATAAATAAAAATTCACAAATTAATCCAAAACAACATCAATAAAAATTTCAAATAAAAAAATTCACTTTAATTAGGTGTTAGAAAATTACTTAAACACAAAAAATAATTTAGGGATTTTATCACAAATAAACAATCAACGTCCTCACACTTAAGATGTACATTGTCCTCAATGTACAAACATATATAATCACAGAATAATCACAACATAAGAGAGGAAGAGAATTGAAACTTTCTTGAATTAGGATGATTTCATCGGAATTGGAAAAAACTGATAATGTAGTGAGTCTAAAGGAAGTGCAATTTTCTAAGAAACTAATAAGAAAATAGACAAACATAAGTAAAAAAAAAAAATAACAACTAAAAAAAGAAAACAACCATGGGAATAAAAACAATGCATAATAAAATAGAAATAAAAAATAAAAATAAAAAAGAAAATGAAAATGAAAATAAAAATGAAAATGAAAATGAAAATGAAAATAAAAATAAAAATACATAAAACTAAATGTACTATTTTTTTCATTTTTTTAAAAAATAACATGAAAGTAAAATAAATAAATAAAAACAAAAACATTCGGGTTGCCTTTCGAGAAGCGCTTATTTAGAGTTTAAGCTCGACTTTTCTCTCATGCAAACGGTTAAGGCAGATCTTAAAGCCAAAGCTCTTTTCTCTTGTTAGAAGTATTGCCATCAAAATAGAGTTTGAGACGATGGTTATTTACCTTAAATGTGCCATATTCGGGATAAGTTACCTCAATTGTACCGTAAGGAAAAATGGTTTTTACCACGAATGAATCAGACCCTCTTGACTTAAATTCTGAAGGAAAATTTCGTGGATCCGATTTGTCTAACAACACTTTGTCCCCAACTTTGAATTGGTTTGTTCTTTTTATGTGCACATCATGGTGTTGTTTTATTACTTCCTTTTGCTTTCTCGGTTTCTCATCAACCTTTGTTCACCATTCATCTAATTCATCAAGTTTCATCATGCGCTCTTCATGTGTCCCTCGAGTTTTATCACTTTGAATAAAGTCTGGTTCTAATATGTTTTCATGAGTGATTTCCTGCAAAGAATGTTGATTTACATAGTTACTAACATTAACAGAACAATTAGCATCATTACACTTATTAGGAACTCTAAAAACTCATGTGCTTTGAGAGTAATTTTTCATCACCTACGAAAAGCAAAAGTTCACCAGTACCCACATTAATAAAAGTTTTAGTAGTGGCTAAAAAGGGTCAACCTAAAATCATAGGCACCTCAATATTCTCATCCATGTCCAATACAACAAAATCAATAGGGAATATAAATTTATCCATTTTTACAAGTACATCCTCAATAGTACCCCTAAGATACCTAATTGATCTGTCAGCTAATTGAATACTCATCCTAGTGGGTTTTGGTTCCCTATGACCAAGTTGTTTGAACAATTTATAAGGCATAACATTTATACTAACACCCAAATTAGCCAAAACTTTTTCAATATTTAAACTACCAATTAGACAAGAAATAGTAAAACTCCCTAGATCTTTAAGTTTGTAAGGTAGCTTGTTTTGGAAAATGGTCGAGGAAACTGAATTAAGCTTCACAGTCGACAAGTCGTCTAACTTCCTCTTATTTGTTAACAACTCCTTTAAGAATTTTATATACTTCGGCATCTTCGAAAGTTTTAATATGCAATTTTTTAAGAGTTCAAGAAATTTACCATATTTTTCTTTTCTGTGGTCTCTCTTCAATACTTCTAGATATGGAATTTGAGGTTTGCATTCTCTAAGCGTCGGCTTATGCTCTTTCTTTCTTTCCTCAACCTCATTATTTTTCTCAACAGCTTCCAGCTTCGGCTTCTATTCAGGCTACTAACCCTTCCACGCTTTGAATAGTGATTGCGTGGATTTGCTCCTTTGGGTTAGTTTTAGTGTTACTAGGTAGGCTACCTTGTGGTCTTTCTGAAACTAGTTTAGGAAGTTGTCCAATCTGCTTTTCAAGGCCATGAATTGATGCTTGCTGATTTTTCAAAGTTGTCTCATTGTTTTGAAGTCTAGTCTCAGAAGCCAAAATAAATTTAGCAAGCATCTCTTCAAGGTTCGATTTCTTTTCTTGCTAATAAGGTTATTGAAAAGCCGAAGGGGTTGTGACATTTGATTACCTTAACCAACCCATGAAAAATTTGGATGATCCCTCCATCCTCCATTATAAGTATTGTTAAAGGGTTATTTTGAGGTCTAGAAATATTACCCAAAAAGTCGACTTCCTCATGCTCTATGTTAGACTTGAAGGGTGAATATATTGAATTAAGCATCCCCATTCCATTCGCATCACATTGCATCACCAGGTTTACCTGCGTAGAAAAATTCAAACCATCAAAGTTTTTATTCAGTAATTCCATTGACTTTCCAACATAACAATTGCATCCATATTAAAAACACCGATTGCTTTCATCGGTTTTGTTCTCATGACTTGCCACTGAAAATTATTCAGTGACATTTCCTCAATAAACTCATTGGTTGCCACTAAAAGAACCTATAAAAATAAAAAAAATTAAAATGTAAAAATTAAATTAAAAACAAAAATATTAAATTACAAATAAAAATGGCTAATTTAATAGAAATAAATTTTTCCTAATATTTTAGTCTACGGTAACAGTGCTAAAAACTTGATGCAATTGAAACTAACTAAAAATATGACTAAGGCAAGTGCACTTATCAATTAATAGTATAGTTACAGTGAGCACAAATATCGTTCTCACGAGGACTAAAAGTAGTTACTGTCTTCCTATTATTTGACTGATAAATTGAAGTGATTGATTAAAACTAAAATTAACTAAATTAATTAACTAAAGAACACGAAAAATAATAAATAAAGAAAATAATTGAATAAACAACCAAGAAGCAAAGCAATACTCAAGAAAGAATCCACCTAGATTTCTGTCATTATCAATTTGAATTAAACAATTTATTCACTTAGTAGAAATCCCTAAATTATGCTAATACCTCTTTTCAAGCATAAAAGAAATCGGCTCTAGGTTAACTAATTGAAATTTCTTTTTAATTAAAACCCCTATTATCACATTAACTCGATCTATGAATCCCCTTATTAGATTTGACTCTAATCCGAAAGATTTATGTCGTCCTATTTCTAGGAGTGCATGAAACTCCACAATTATGCTAGATCTACTCTTAAATAGGGTCTATTCCTCCTCTGATTAAATCACATAAAAAATTGATTAATAGCCTAGAAATATTAAACCAAGAATTAATCACACACAATTGAGAACAAGATCTAAGTATTTATTGTGTAAAATATAGATCAAATGACAAAATTCATCATAAGGTTCATCTCTCCTAGATATTTAGAAAATTAGTTCATAATAGCAAATAAACACATCTCAAAGATGGTATAACCACAAGATAAAGAGAAACTCATAATAAAATCCAAAGAAATTAAAAAGAAGTCTTAAATCTTGATGGAAATATGCTTCAGAGACGGCTTCAATGGTGTTTTCCTAGTTGTTTTCTTCAATATTCTATACTTACTCCCCTCTTTTTATATCTGGTATATATAGGTCTTAAAATGCCCAAAAAAAAACCTAAAAATTACATTTTTCCGCGTGTTTAGAGTGCAGTTCGCGAAATCCACACGGCCTGGCACATGGCCTTATGCCCAGCCCGTGTGGCTCTTAATGGCCGTGTGTCCAACCCGTGTGGCTCCTAAAATCTGCTATTTTTGTCCGATTTTCGCTCGTTTTTTTGCTCATTTCACTCCCAAATGCTCTCCTAAGTATAGAAACATGAATTTACAGGATTAAGAGCATAAAATTCACCATTTTAAATAGACCAATCATCCAAAAACGCATTAAGAATGAGGCTAAAACATGTTACTTTTGACACTTATCATCTTGCTATATTATAAATAAAGCTATGGTTAAGCCTATTTTAAAGAAAACTTCTTATGAGCTTTTTAAAGGAAGAAAGCTTAACATAAGCGATTTTCATCTTTTTGGGGTCAAATGTTTTGTTTTGAATAATGGAAAAGAAAATTTAGGAAAATTTGATGCCAAAAGTGATGAAGGTATTTTTCTTTTATATTCCATTAATTCTAAAGCTTATTGTATTTTAACAAAAGAACCCTTATTGTAGAAGAATCTATACATGTTATTTTTGATGAATCTAACTCTCCTTCTAAAAAAAGAATCTATTGATTTTGATGATTTAGAAATATATCAAATTGAGCAAAATCTAGCATTACATGAAGGTTAAGGCATAAGTGAGTTGGTTCAAGAACACAAAATTGATGAACTTCAAGAACCAACTCATGTTGAAAGGTAATCTAGTCACCCAAAAGAGCTTTCATATGTTAAGGATGGACAAATCATTGGTGATCCATCAAAAGGGGTAATTACTAGATCTTGTCTTAGAAATACTTGTAAGTATGTTGTATTCATCTCATACATTGAGCCTAAAAATATCAAAGAAGTATTAAATGATGAATATTGGATTTTGGCTATGCAAGAAGAGTTAAATCAATTTGAAAGAAGTAAAGTATGAAACCTAGTTGATAGACCTAGTTATAAATCCACTATAGGTACGGAATGGGTGTTTAGAAACAAGCTAGATGAGAGTGGTAACATAGTGAGAAACAAGGCTAGATTTGTTGCTCAAGGTTACACTCAAGAGGAAGGAATAGATTATGATGAAACTTATGCTCCAGTAGTTAGGATGGAAGCTGCTAGAATGCTTTTAGCTTTTGCATGCTTTAATAATTTCAAATTGTATCAAATGGATGTAAAAAGTGCTTTTCTAAATGGTTTTATAAATGAAGAAGTGTATGTTGAACAATCACCTAGTTTTAAAGACCCAAAATTTCCAAACAATGTTTTTAAACTTTCAAAAGCTTTATATGGTTTGAAGAAACTCCTAGAGCTTGGTATGAAAGATTATCAAACTTTCTTATTGGAAAAGGTTTTTGTAAGGGAAAGTTGACACAACATTTTTTATTAAAAGAAAAGTCCAAGATTTATTAATAGTTCAAATTTATGTTTATGATATAATTTTTGGTTCTACTAATGACATTCTTTGTCAAAATTTTTCTAAGCTAATTTAAGGTGAATTTGAGATGACCATGATGAGAACTAAATTTCTTTTTGGGACTCCAAATCAAGCAAAGAAAAGATGACATCTTCATAAATCAAGCTAAGTACACAAAGGAAATACTCAAGAAGTTTGGGATGGATAATCTCAAACCACAAGGTACTCCTATGAGCCATTCTACAAAGCTTGATAAAGATGAGGAAGGAAAATGTGTTAATTTAAAATTATATAGGTCAATAATTGGTTCTTTGCTCTATCTTACTACAAGTAAACCCAACATTATGTTTAGTGTATGCTTGTGTGCTAGATATCAATCTTGTCCTCAAGAATAACATTTACAAGCCCTTAAGAGAATCTTTAGATGCCTTAGAGACACTTCAAATTTAAGCCTTTGATATTTTAGAAACTCATACTTTAGCTTGCATGCTTACTCGGATGCGGATTTTGGAGGTAGCAAATTAGATAGGAAAAGCACCTCCAGTACTTGTCAATTTCTAGGCAACATGCTAATTTCATGATTTTCAAAGAAACAAAATAGTGTTGCATTGTCCACCACCAAAGCGAAATATATTTCTGTTGTTAGTTGTTGTGCTCAAGTTATATGGATGAAACAATAACTTAAGGACTATGTAATTGATGTAGATATCGTTCCTATCAAGTGTGACAATACTAGTGCTATTTGTCTCACTAAAAATCCCATTCAACATTCTAGGACTAAACATATTGAAATTAGACATTATTTCATTAGAGATCATGTCCAAAAAAGAGAAATAGTTCTAGACACCTTACATCAATGAGCTGATATTTTCACAAAACCTTTAGACAAGGAAAGATTTTGGACACTTAGGAGAGAACTAGGTTTAACCACCTTGCTTTGACTTTGTGTTAATTTTTTTTCAAACAATTTTATGCAAAAAGCTTGATAAGCATGCTGTTTTTGGCTCTTATATACAAAAAGATTGAACCATCGTTTAATGAATGTTTTCAAACTAATAATTCTATCTCCCATTTTAACTTTCACTTTGCCTTTAAACGTTAAACCATGTTGGAGGATATCAGCTTTGTCTATCTCCCTATTTTGCAAACTTGAGGATGGATGGAGTTTTCAAACATCTCTTCACTGACTTATTTAAATCTTGTTCGAGCTTTCTTTTCAAACGTAACACTTGAACATGATGGGTCCAAAGAAATCGTTACAGCCATCTCCTCGTATTTAATAGGAACCATAATTCCCCTAACTCTCGAAGAGTTTGGCGAAAATCTTCATTTACTTCCCGGAGGTCTCTTAGATGAAAAGAGGTGTTTTGATCCCTCACTTTTTATTCCTTCCGGATCAGTATCCAAACGCAATCTTCATGACTGTATTCTCCACCTTATCCTTACTTGGAACTTAAGGCCTATTAAAAAGCATGCTAAGCTTCGAAACACCGATTATTGGTGGATCGATTGCTTTAGGAACAATAGGCATCCCGACCTTGCACTTATCATGTTTAACGAAATTATGAAGGCCATCGGGAGGGGACTAAATACTAATGTCACCCTTCCCCATGGCACATAATTGTCATACCTTTTTAGGAGATTAGGTGTTAGAACACATGGAGACACCCTCGTTACCTCAAACCAACCTATTAGTTATGAGACTCTTCATCATGTGGGTTACCATTTGGATGCCACCACCAGTACATGGCTTAAAAGTGATCCTCTACCGGACCATGATGAAGATAACATTGATGCCGCATTTGACGACTTTCCAGAACCCGAGTATGCTCCTCCACTGACTTCCTCTTCTCATGCTCAACCATCATCGGAAGTCAACACTGCCTTACTCGATGCTATTCATTCATTGAGCAATGATGTCTAGGGTCTTAGTGAAGAAGTTAGATCTAACAATGATGAAATTCGGAGACTTTGCGAAGATGTTAATACGAGGCTCTCCACCTTAGAATTCAAATGGAAGCTCTCGTTGCACGTTTTCCTTCCACGCCTACTTTCTCTCTACATAACGACGATTAGAGTAGCATTAGGAAATGCATTTTCATTTTCATGACATTTGCACTTTCATTTTTATGTTTTTGCCTTTATTTTGATTGAACTCAATTGCTTTATTGGTATTTATAGATACAATTGAACTTGAATGCTTTATTGGTATTTTTAGATACAAGCTATTTTTTTAGTTCATTGTTCATTTAATTTTATCTATATATTGTGATGAAATAACTTTCTTTTCTCCTTAAGCTTTATTTGATTTTTTTATATAACAAAAAGAGGGAGAAGAAAAAGTAAAATGTTTGATTATTGCTTGATTTTTTTAATGCTAAATGCAATATTTTGTGACCAATTTTTCTTAAAACAAAATGAATATAAACTTGAATGTCAAATTTTATTTTGGTCTTAAATTCAAAATGTCTTTTATTAAGGGGAGCAATTATTCAAAAAAAATTCAAAATTTTTTGTTATATCAAAAGGTGAAGATTGTTAAACTCAACTTTATTTGATAAAGTATTTTTATATAACAAATTAAAGTGTTTTTGAATATAAGTTAAAATTGACAAAATAATTTCTCAATTTAAAGTCTAAGATATAAAATTTTGAATTCTTATATTTAACTCTTAGAAAAATTTTGAAACAATTTTAAAATCAAGTTAAAATGATTTTAAACAAGTCAAAATGATTTCAACCAAGTCAAAGTCATTTTAACACTTCAAAATATTTTTCAAACAAGTAATAATAGCTCCAGGCCAAAAAGTATCTATACTTTTTTGGCCAAGTATCGATAACTCTTGAAATATCGATACCCTTAGAAAAATCGAGACCAAACTTGCATTCTCTAGAAAATACTGATACCATTTTTATGGTATCGATGATTTCTAAAAAAGATTGATACCCTTGCTTAAAAGCAATACCAAATGAGCATTCTGTTTTTCACAGACCCTAGGAAGTATCGATCCCTTTTGAAAAAGTACCGATAATTTATTTTGGTATCGGTTTAAAAGGTACTAATGGTCACTGAATTTAGCATTTATGATAAAAAATATCGATACGCTTTTGTACGGTATTGATACTCGCAGTTGCAGATGACATAAATGCTCTTGTTTTTCATCCCCAACGATTATATTCATTACACCAACAACCACAATGGTTGAAAATCAATTAGGGGGTATAAATACCATCTTTCAAGGACCTGCAACAACTGAAAAAGCACTTTCAAGCAAATATGTTCAATCAAACAACGCAAGAGCTTAATTTTTCATATCTTTCTTACATACACTTGTGAGCTTTATTTCCATTCTTTTGCTAAAGTTTATTTCATTGTATTTTGAGCTTCATTTGTAAATAATTTGATCTTGTTAGAATTGTTTATTGTTTTTGTAACACCCCCTAACCCTAAATCATCGTCGAAACAAGGTTACAGGGTATTACCAGACATATCGAACAATTTACAAACAAACAATAAATAATTAATGAACATACTATAAAATAATCATAAAATTCTTTAATTGGACCCTCGAGGCTCAAAACACGTATTAGAAGGGAATTGGGACTTGTTCTGGTGCTCCGCAGATTTTTCGTAAATTTTTTTCGAACGCGATATAACCCCCTTTATAAACATCTAACATTCCCTACAATTTCAACCCGCAACCAAAACAATTTATACTCAAATTCAACTAAATCATAATCATTTCATTAACATATTAATTCAATAATTAAACATTCTTAATATTATTCAAAATTTACTAATAACTTTATTCATTTTTTTATTCAAACATAATGCCAAATTTTATAATATACTCTCTACCATTTTAGTAAACTAATATCAAAATATAGTATATATATTTTTACAACCAACATTACAAACCTATATAACACCTAGTACATGCCACTTTTACCAAAAGAGGAGAATTACATCACCGAGTTTATACTGAGATCGGGGTCGATCTAGATGCTAAACAAGGACCTTAATTTCTACTAACCTGCGCATGAAAACAACCGTACGCTGAGTATTTCATACTCAGTGGTATTACTATAATTCAAATTATAAATAACCAAATAAATTTCACATAATCAATCATATAAGACATGAACACATATTATCTTAATTTATACAGCACTTTCTTTCCATATCAATATCAAATCAATTTAAACATTTCATTCTCATTTCTCAATTTCATCACATACCACTTTATATGCCTCAATTTTTCATTTCTATTCAGTTTTTCTTTTTCACATTGTTTACCCCTATTAACAAGACTCGAACCTTGGCGGATACACGGATCCAACCAACCAAACACCAGAATGGCACCCAGTGCCTCATCGGATAGTTCGAAGCAATAAAGTGACACCCAGTGTCTTATCGGCCTAGCCGAAGTAAAGTGGTACCCAGTACCTTATCGAATCTATCCGAAGTAAAATAATGGCACCCAGTGTCTCATCGACTCAAGGTCGAAGTATCCCTGAACTCTTCCAATCCTATGGCATGCCAACTATATCCGACTCAGCCCGACTAGTTAATAGGGACTTTCAATTTACAATTTCACTTATTAAATATAAATATCGAAATAAACATTTAATAATGAATAATTTAAATTATAGTAATACAAACCCGGATTTCGCGATTACTCCTCAATAACTTTCTCCTTTCCTTTTTGTGCCGATGCTTCGGGTTCTTTGCTAGCTACAAAAAAAAAAGTTACACTATTAATTACAACACTAATTTATAATAATAATTGAATTTCTATCCAATTTATACCTTAATTCCAATTTAATCCTAATTAACTCATTTATTTATTTATTTATTTTTAACTCAATTCATACTTTATTTTTATTCAATTTCCTTCCATATTCTACTTAACTATCTGATGTTCATAATAAAACCCTAATTTAAAATTTCTTTCAATTTAATCCCTCTATCACAAAACTTATAGCTTTTTTTACAATTTAATCCCTTTATCAATCCTAACTTGAAATTCATTCAATTAAATCCCTAATTCACTATTTTGTTCAACATGAACTATGCTCAAAAACCTTAAAACTTCTAATACCTCAACTTAATTTCATCAAAACTTTATTCTAAAGCTTCTAAAACATCTAATTTAAGAGAAAATGACTTAATTGACTTACCAATTAAAAATTAAAGCTTCAAAATCCTAGTTTTCCTTTTTTCTTTTTCCTTCTCTTTTCTTTCTCCCCTGTTTCGTTTGAGCCTCTTTTGTTTCTTTCTTTTCTTTTCTTTATTCTTTTATATCATATATATATATATTAATTAATAATATTATTAATAAATTATAAATAAGTAAATTAATATTTATTTTACAAATGTACAAATATAATTTTTACACGTGTATTTTATTATCATACATTTGGCTTTAATATATATATATTTATTTATTTCATTAATATAATAAGATAATATTAATTAAATAATAATTTATATTATTATTTTCTAATATTAATTAATAATAACTTAAATAAAAAAATCTTTAGATTTTTCTTTGTTTTGCCGCCTCAAATTATGCAATAGGCATAATTGCCATTTTAGTCCCTCTTTCTTTCTTTTAATCTATAATTAAGCTTTTACCCCTTATTTAATTTAGTCCCTTTTACTAATTACTCTAAATTAAACTAAATTCACCTAATCAAAACCTAATTAAACACACTACTAAACTCATAATTACTCCTAATAATTATTTACGAACTCGGTTTACTAAGACGAAGGCCCTATAACTCACTTTTTCGGTGCCCGTGAATTTAGGTCATTACATTTCTCCCCCCTTTAATAAATTTCGTCCTCGAAATTTACATGAAAATAAATGGGGGTACTGTGCACTCATAGTTTCTTCCGGTTCCCAAGTCGCTTCTTCCATACTATGACTTCTCCATAAGACTTTTACTAGGGAAACTCCTTTATTTCTTAATTCCTTTACCTTTCGTGCTAAAATTTGAACCGGCTCTTCTTCGTAGGACAAATCAGGTTGAACTTCAATGTGTTCAGTAGAAATGATATGAGAAGGATCAGATCTATATTTTCGTAGCATAGAAACATGAAAAACATCGTGAATCTTCTGCAATTCCGGAGGTAAAGCTAACTGATAAGCGACTGGCCCGATTCTTTCTACAAATTCATATAGCCCAATATAACGAGGACTTAACTTTCCTTTTCGGCCAAATCTCAACACTTTCTTCCAAGGAGAGACTTTGAGAAATACTTTATCCCCGATTGAATACTCTATGTCCTGACGCTTTAAATCAGCATAAGGTTTTTGTCTATCAAAGGCTGCTTTTAATCTATCTTTAATCTTCTTAACTGTTTCTTCTGTCTCTTGAATTAATTCTGGCCCAATTACCTTTTTTTCATTCAATTCTGTCTAACACACTTGTGATCTACGTCTTTGACCATAAAGTGCTTCATATGGGGCCATTTGTATACTAGATTGGAAACTATTATTGTAGACAAACTCAACTAATGGCAAATAACGTTCCCAACCTGATTCAAAGTCGATCATACAAGCGCGAAGCATATCTTCTAGTATCTGAATTACCCATTCGGATTGTCCATCTGTTTGCGGATGAAAAACCGTACTAAAGTTAAGTTTAGTACCTAGAGAATCATGCAATTGCTTCCAAAATCTTGATGTAAATCAAGGATCCCGATCGGAAATTATTGATATCGGAATACCATGTAATCTTACAATTTCTCGGATATAAACCTCAGCAAGCTTCTGCAATTACCAATCAGTTCTGACTGCTATGAAATTCGCTGACTTGGTAAGTCTATCAACTATCACCCAAATGACATTCTTTTTACTTGCTGACAACGGTAATCCTGTAACAAAATCCATCGTGATGCGATCCCATTTCCACTCAGGAATATTAATAGGCTAAAGTAGTCCAGTAGGAACCTGATGTTCTGCTTTTACCCATTGACAAGTTAAACATTTACTCACAAACTCAACTATGTCTCTTTTCATTCCTGGCCACCAATATAGTTCTCGTAAATTTCGGTACATCTTCGTACCTCCAGGGTGCAAAGCGAATGGACTGTCACGAGCTTCTCGAAGAATCGATTTCTTTAACTCAGAATTAGTTGGAACACAAATCCGATTTTGATATCTCAAACATCCACAATCATCAATACTAAAACTCTCTGCTGTACCATTCTGTACCATCTCTCTTTTCTTCAACAATTTGTCGTCTCCCAATTGTGCTGATCTAATCTGATCAAACATTACCGACTTTACTCTCAACTCGGCCAAAAGACTCCCATCATTATTGATACTGAGCCGTGCAAACATCGCTCTCAATTCAATTGCAGCTTTTCTACTTAGTGCTTCAGCTACAACATTAGCTTTTCCCGGATGGTAGTCTATAACATAGTCATAATCTTTTAGGAGCTCTATCCATCGTCTTTGTCTCAAGTTCAATTCTTTTTGAGAAAGAAGATATTTCAAACTTTTATGATCGGTATAGATGTAGCATTTCTCATCGTACAAATAATGTCTCCAAATTTTCAGAGCAAAAATCACAGCTGCTAGTTCCAAATCATGAGTCAGTTAGTTACGTTCGTATGGCTTCAATTGAGTAGATGCATAGGCTATTACTTTTCCGTCCTGCATTAATACACAATCCAGACCACTCAAAGAAGCATCATTGTACACTACAAAATCTTTCCCCGACTTTGGTAATGTTAGAACTAGTACCTCTGTCAACATTTGCTTCAATGCTTCAAAACTTCTCTGGCACTGGTCATCCCAGATAAAAGGAACATTCTTCTGTAGTAATTTAGTCATCGACAAAGTTATCTTCGAAAATCCATTCGCAAATCTTCTATAATACCCAGCTAAACTAAGAAAACTTCATACCTCAAATACATTCTTCAGTATTTTCCCCTGAATAATTGTTTCAATCTTTTTCGGATCAACTCTGATTCCATTTGCCGATACCACATGTCCTAAAAATACAACTTTTGATAGCCAAAACTCACATTTGCTAAGCTTTCCATACAACTGCTTCTCACGTAACATCTGTAATACAATTCTGAGATGCTGATCATGTTCTGACTCTGACTTTGAATAAACCAGTATATCATCGATAAAAACCACTACAAAGTGATCTAAATACGGTTGAAAGATACAATTCATGAAATCCATAAAAGTAGCTGGAGCATTAGTCAATCTGAATGGCATTTCCAAGAAATCATAGTGACCATACCTCGTACGGAAAGCTGTCTTCGGAATATCGCTTTCTTTTACTTTCAACTAGTAGTAGCCTGACCTTAAGTCAATCTTCGAAAATATAAAAGCCCTCTCAACTGATCAAACAAATCATCAATGCGAGGCAGTGGATACTTATTCTTGATTGTTACCTTATTCAACTGTTGGTAGTCAATACAAAGTCGTATCGAGCCATCTTTCTTCTTAACAAATAACACTAGCTCCCCACGGTGATATGTTCGGTCAAATAAAACCACGATCTAATAAGTCTTGCAACTGTATCTTCAGCTCCTTTAACTCTATAGGTGACATTCGATAGAGGGTATGGATATTGAGGTTATACCCGGATAAGCCTTTATAGCAAACTCAACCTCTCTGTCTGGTGGCAAACTCGTTAGTTCTTCAGGAAATACATCAGGAAACTCACAAACTGTCCGGACTTTACTGCATTGGCTTCCAACTGAATTTGAATTAATGACATAGGGTAAATATGCTAGGATCATTCATTTTAGGAGGCAGTTTATTTGTCAGTACAGCGCTACACCCTTCTATGAGCTCAATTATCTCGATATCAGATAAATTCTTCTTCCTTGATAAGAGCTCCTTCATAAATTTCCCATAGTTGGAAATCTGCACAAGAGCATCAACAAAAGGTATATTAATATGTAATTGTTTCAAAGTAGATACAAACCTTTGATATTCTCTGTCATGTTCTTTCTCCTTGAATCGTTGTGGAAATAACAAAGGTATATTAACAGTGGGCTATTGTGATACACCCGGTTGTGTCGACATTGGCATTTGTGTCGACAACTTCGAAGGTCGAATGGTAGGCATAGGCGTGATTACTGGTGGTTCTTACTTACTTATTTCAACTACTTCTTCTTTAGATGCAACTTCTCCCTATTGCTTTGTTAAACTTGTGTTGACAGGTGCTGCATTGGAGCTGTTGCTTTGTTCGACAGTCTGCTTTCCACTTTGCAAAGTAATAGCCTTGCAATGCTCCTTCCCCTTTTGATTTGGATTTTTCGTATCACTAGGCAAAGCACCTGGTGATCTTGTGCTCATATTAGAAGTCAGCTGTCCTAGTTGTGCTTCCAAGGCGTGGATGGAAGAAGAATTTCCTTAGACGTATCTTCAGTTCTGGCAATATGCTCACGCATCAAAGCTTCAAGAGTAGGTAATGGATCTGATCTTGGTTGAGAATACTGCTATTGCTGTTGTTGATGTTCTCCTTGCATATTTGGTATTGCAGTCTGTTGTGGCTGCATACGAGCATATGGTTGCATCTGATTCTGTGACTGTATCTGATCAGGATGTGAATGTACCTGAGGATTATGATTGTAATTCTACTATTGATGGTTATAACTCCCTTGTCGAAAGTTCTCTTGATTTGAGGAATTTCCATATCTAAAAGTAGATGTATTCTAATTCCTCCAATGTTGTTGGGTCCTAGTTGAACTATTATACGAGTTACCATATGAATTTCCTCTAATGTTGTTGACATAGAATTGCATTTTCAGCATACTGTAGACAATCCTCATAACTATGGTTGTCTCCGCAAATTTCACAACAAAATGTCAGGACATCCATTTGCTGGGCTACTTGGAATAGGGGCAACTTCTCTCATCCCCTTCATGTTCTTGATCATGTTCGTCAATGAGGATACTTGTGCACTTAAGGCTTAAATGACATCTAACTCAATAACTCTAGGATTTGCTTTCACTTGAGCAGAACGAGAAATCGTGTAATGATAATCATTTTGCATAATCCTCTCTAAGATTCACACGACTTCATCGTAAGTGCAATCCAGTAAGGGACCGTTTCTATATACGTCAACAATATTTCTTGTCTGCGCATTTAATCCATTGTAGAAAATTTCAATATGCATTTTTTGTTGGATTTCGTGCATGGGACAACGTCTAAGTAAAGTTTTGTAATGCTCCCACGTAGTGTGCAGGTTTTCATCATCCAATTGATGGAACGCCGTGATATCATTCTACAATCTAGCATTCATTATGGGTGGATTAAATCGCAGAACAAATTGAGTTGCTAGCACATTCCATAAAGTAATAGATCTAGTCGGTAAACTAAGGAACCATGTACATGCCCTTCCTTGCAAAGAATAAAGGAACAATTGCATCTTCAAGGCATCATCAAGAGCACCATGTTGACTAAAAGAAGCACATATTAACAGAAAGGATTTGAGATGCTCCCTAAAATCTTCATGAGGCAAACCGGCATATTGCTCATTCGAGTTTAACATCTGAAACATAACTAGTTTCAATTCGAAATTCCCAGCTTGTATTGCTGGTCTAATAACCCCTGGTTACAGATCATCGAGCACAGGAACAACGAAATCTCTAATTGTCCTAATTTGCTCTTCTTGCGGTAGCTGTCTATTGTTAACGTGTTGTGGCTGCACTGAAGGAACATTGTTTTGTGGCGGCAACAGTGGAACATTGTTATTATTTCCAGCCATATTTCTTTGCTCTTGTCTCTTCCTCCGAATAGTTCTTTCAATTTCTGGATCGAAACTAACAATATTGCTAGGATTTCTCCTTGTGGACATAAAACACCTAAAAAGAATCAACAAAAGAAATAAAACAGATTAGTAATAAATAGAAGTTAGATAAAAAGAATAATGGCAACTACAAAAATAAACATCAAACAAACGCCATCCCCGATAACGACGCCAAAACTTAATCGCGCTATAAATGTCACAGCAATTATGTGCAAGTGGACACTGTCGATGCAAGTATAATAGACAGATGTAAGTCTGTCGGATATTGATCCCACAAGGATGGGGTTCTTGTTGCTTAAAATTGTCGAAGCAAATAAAGTTAAATTAAGGAAAGTTGTTAGAAATAATGTCAACGCAATTGTGTTAGAAATGTACAAAGATTAAAATTAAATCTGTCACCGCAAATACTATAAGCTGTAACGTAAAATGTCAAGGTAATTTAATAGAAAAATGAATTGAATATTGGAAGATGTTTCATGAATGTAATTTAGAAAATTAAAAGAGGTAGATCAAGTGTAAAGAAGTGGGGAGATCCCTGACTTAGCAAGTTGGCAAATGCTAAATGTGACTACAAGGTAGCTGGTAGATAAATTATCGCCGCAATTAAGTCCTAATGAAATCTCACTGCATTCAACTTTTCTGTTTAACAAAGACCCAAGCACTCACAATTACCACACCTTCCAGTGCTGGTAATGCTTTGCACTTGAGAACAAGTGGCCAGAATTCCTCCTTGCCTCAAGCAACTTCCGTTGTCTTACTTGTTCATCTAACTTTGTCACTGCACCTTTCAGTGATTGTGACTGCAATCGCACTTCCGTGGTCAAAACAGTTAAATCCAAAGATAAACAGATGAGTAGAATGTAATAGAAATCAAAATAGATCTAACATTAATAGGTACTTCCATACACAATTAAAGTCAACAGAATTCATCAACGTTCAAGAGGAATTAAAGAAAAATTGAAGCATGCTATTCCTAGTCTACTAGAATCCTTCCGTAATTGCTCCTCTTGCATCATACTTGGGCACTCCTCGTCAAAAGTAATCGCCTCCTCATCGCGTCAGTTCACCCTCCTGAGAAGTTAAGCTTCCATGGAAGCTCACTTTTAAAAGAGAATCAGAAAATGTAGAATTAATTTCTTCACTAGCTTGATAATGATCTTCTCTTTCTCCCCTCTATTTATAATCACTAGAAGGTACAGGTCTCTTCCCCTTTCAGATCTAACTCCCTTTTGCAGCTGTACAAGTTGGTTATTTCCAGTTGTACACCTCACGTAGATTTGATTTATGCATTAGGTAGTTGCAAGTTGTCACGACATTGCTGGACGCAAATTAAGATTTTTATTTGCTGTGACAACTTAACATTCTCCTGCGCTGGTGCTTCTGGATATTTTAGCAGCATAAAGTTGCTGGTGTAATGTATAAATCTTCATATGGTAACATATTTGGCTGCAATTCTACACCAAACTTGTGGTGATAGCTCTGAATGCTTTCCTACTCTGATCTTCTATGGTGGATTCCTGCGCTGACAACTTAAAATGCAAAACTGATGCTAAATGCAGTGACATTAGTAGCACAAATAAGATAAAACAAAAGAAAGTAAGACCATACAACACTGATTTAGAAAATACAAATACTAAGTATAAAATGCTGAAAATGAATGGTAAATGTAATACAAAGGAAACAAAGTATACACTAATCAGGGAGATTATAATGGTTATTTATAATGCTATCACTTGGTAAGGATGATGATCGACTGACAGAGATGATGAGATAAGCCTAACAGAAACAAATGAAGAGGAGAGGTGGAGGTTGACAAATAGAGAGGAACGGAGAACGATTGTTGAAGAGAAATGAAAATGTCTTACAAGAATAAAATTGGTAAGATGTTTTCCAAAATGAAAGCACTGATCCGTGTTTTAGAGAATGTTTTCTGTAGGAATTCATTTTCCACCAAACAAACACCGTAAAATAATGAAAAAATCTTTCGAAAACCATTTTACATGCAAACAAACGCACCCTTGATTATGTGGTAAATTGTTTGATGGTTGGTTGGTTTATTATTTGTTAGCTTAAGTTCATGTTTATGCTTGATTAATTGATTGTTCAAATATACAGAGATGCATAATACACTAGAATTGACGTTTCTAATGGAAAATCTAAATAAATAAGACTGAGAAAAAAAGTTTATAATTAGATACTTTGATATAATTGTGCCGAATAATGAGGCCGAAAAGAGATCTATATGCTTAGTTGAGATCGAGAGGAGAACCTAGGTGGTATCTTTTAATCTAAAATGAGATCGAGAGGAGATTCTTAGCTAAGAGTGACAAACAATATAATTGGTATATGTTTATTTACTTAGCTAGCAATTAACAAATCAACCGACCATAATTTTATCATTTACATTGTCTAAAGCAATAGGGAAGAAAATTAGATTAGATAATATAATTGATAATTTAAATTTAGTTTATAACCAATTTATTTTGGAATTTGCAGTAATAATTTTTGACTCAATTAGATTAGTAATTGCTTAACTTGTAATTAACTTAATAAATATATTTACCAGCAATCTCTTGGTTTCGAACCTTAAAATAATCTAGTGTTTGATTGACATTAAAAATATTACAATTGACATTGTACGCTTGCAGTTAAAACCACACTTTTAAACTGTTTTATAAAATTATTTGTTTTCTGCATACGCGTACATGAGGTCAAGTTGGTGGTGTTGTTGTCGAGGATTATAACGGAGAAAATGCACTAAGTTAGTGATCACACTATAAACGTCACAGCAATAATGTGAAAGCGTACACTATCGACGCAAGTATAGTAGACAGAAATGAATCTGTCGAATATCAATCCCACAAAGATGGCTGTTTATGTTTAAATCTGTTGAAGCAATTTGAGTTAAAATGATAAGAAATGCTAATAATAATGTCAACGTAAACTGGTTAAAACTACACAAGTTAATAGTAAAGATTTTCAGTGCAAATGTAATATAGAATGTTAGAGCAAATTAATAAAAGTTGAATTGATGGTTGAGATGTTGTAATGTAAATTCAGAAATATAAAATAAATAGATAAAGTGTAAAGAATTGGAGTGGATCACTGACTTAACAAGTAAACAACGCTAAATGTGACTACAAAGTAAAATTATAGATGAACTGTTGCTGCAATTATGTTCTAATGAGAACGTATTAATATCAACTCTCTGTTTAAAAAAGACTTATGTACTCACAACTACCACACCTTACAATGCTGGTAATGCTGAGCACTCAAGAACAAGTTACCAAAATTCCTCCTAGTCTCAAGCAACTTCCGCTGTCTTGCTTATTAATCTAACTTGTCATCGTACCTTCCAGTGATTGTGACTGCAATCACACTTCCATGGTTAAAACAGTTAAATCCAAAGATAAACACATGAGAAGAATTGAATAGAACTCAAAGCAAATCTAACATTAAAAGATACTTCCGTATTCAATTAATTGTCAATACTATTCATCGACATTTAAGAGGGATTAACAAATGAATTGAAACATCCTATTCCTAGTTTATTAGAATTCTCCTTTAATCACTCCTATTGCGTCGCACCAAGCACTTCTCGTCAGAAGCTGTTGCATCCTTATGGCATCAAATCACCTTTCTCTAGAATTTAAGCTTCCATGGCAGCTTTCTTCGAGATTGAATAAGAGAAATTTTATAGTTAAATTCTTCACACCTTGATACCCATCTTCTCTTTCATCCTTCTATTTATAATCACTGGCCATTCCAGATCGTTCTCCCTTTTCAGATCTAACTTCTTGCTGCAGCTGTAAAACTTGTTATTGCCAGCTATGCACTCACGCAGATCTGATATGTTCATTGATTAGTTACAGATTGTCGCGACATTTTTGGACGCAAATTATGAATTTAATTTGCTGCGACAATTTGTCATTCTCCTGCGCTAGTGCTTTTGGATATGTTAACAGCGTGAAATTCTTGATAGAAACGTAGAAGCCTTCATGTGATGACATATTTCGTCGCAATTCTGGATCAACTTGTGACCGCAATTTTTGAAAGCTTTCCTACTCTGATCTTCCCAAGTGGAATTCTGCGCTGACAACTTTAGAAGAAAAACTAATATTAAATACAACGATATTAGTAGTGCAGAAGAGATAAAATGAAAGAAATTAAGATCAAACAACACTGAGTTAGAAAATGTAAATACTAAGTATGAAATGCTAATAATGTATGCTAAATATGATACAAAAGGAACAAATTATACACTAATTTAAGGAGAAATTAAGTGTCATTTCTAATGCTATCAGTTAGTTATTTGAAAATAGAAATATTAGTCATGTTTAATAATAAGATAGTGCCTTATTTTTCATGTTTTATGTTTTTCTTTTTTGTTGTTTTATTTGTTTACCTTGTTGATGCCTTTATTTAATCATGTTTAATAATAAGGGTTATAGGTGGTCAGAAAACCAATATGTATACAATGAAAGGTTGAGTTTGACGAATGGAGATTCGACGAACCATTGGATGCATGATGGCAATTATGGAAGGCAAGAGTATTCATACAAGCATCCTTATGGCTCGTATGGATATGCAACTGAGATGGTTAGCTACAATCAAGGGTGGTTGAATAATTATCCAAAAAATGATTCATATTCTCCATTTTACTATTCGAAAAGTAATATAGAGAATGACGAGTATGTTGAAGATCCATCTATTGCTACACGATTTGGAATGTTAGAGGCGAGCATGTGTTCAATCCAAGCTGATATATCCTCCATGTCCAATACGCTGGAGCAAATATTGAATGTCCTCTAACGCCAAGATGAAATGAACACTCCAATGGAAGAGGTCAAGCATGATATTCTCGAGCTCAAGGATGAGGGCCACTCCATCATTATTAAGCATGATAAGTTGAACATCAATGTTTAACAAGAGTTCAGAGTTGAAGACTGTGATGAGATTGTGAGCAATAAAGGTGTCTTCACACCAAATGACATAGGAGTAGGAGTAGAGCTAGATGTAGAAGAAGAGCTAAACCTGGAATTAAGTCAAAGGGTGGAGGAATCAACACACTTTTTGACTATCGTTTTGGAGGAGCCAACCGATGTTTTTCACGATCACATATCTTTCAATGTGGCAACTACGATTTGAAACAATACTAATTTATATGGAATTGAGTTCGTATTTCCCGAAGTTATAGTAACTCAGAATGAATTTTTGAGTTGGTTGGGCTTTGGAAAGAAGTGGCTCGTGATGTAACTGTCTTGACGATTGAAGATAAGACAGAAGCAATGTCTTTGATCAAAAGGGATGTTGTTGTCTCAACAATAAAGAACAAACATTGATTCAAAGTGTCGAGGACCTCATGGAAGTTCTCTTACGGTGGTGATAGGGATCACCTTGATTATTGAGGACTTCAATAATTTTTAATTGTATTCCTTCTTATTTCTTTTTATTTATATTTTGATTACTTTATTTTTGGTATGCTTGTTTTGATTTTCTATGTAGGTTGACCCACTGAGAGCTACACAACATTGAGAGCTTAACGAAGTTTGAGGACTACTCCACCATTTTGTTGCACCTACATTGGGTAAGGAAAGTCTCCTTAAACTTTACCTTTAGTTGGGACACATTGAGGACAATGTGTGACTTAAGTGTGGGGGTGTACATTGATTTTATCTTTATGTGTTTTTTTGCATAGTTTATATTTTTGCACAATTTTTAAAAAAATAAAAAAATTTTAAAAATACTTTCCTTATTTTTCTTGGATTATGTTGTTTTTGCATGGTGCTTGGACTATACTAGTAATTGGTTATTGGTTGTGGATATTGAATGAAGTAGTTTTGATTGTCAAACAACCAAATTTTGATTGAGGTTAGATAATTCGGTTCTTGTAAAGGTAGATTAGTTAGTTCAATAAGTTAAATTGCATAACAGACTAAAGGTAATTGTGCTTTATGAAAATATGTAGATTTTGTGCCCAAGGATAGATAGATTGTATAGATACTTGTAGATAATTAATGTTTG
Source organism: Gossypioides kirkii (assembly GCA_005610355.1). Taxonomy (NCBI): domain Eukaryota; kingdom Viridiplantae; phylum Streptophyta; class Magnoliopsida; order Malvales; family Malvaceae; genus Gossypioides; species Gossypioides kirkii. Next base: position 22,911,235 of record CP032248.1, read on the forward strand.
AATAAGTGGTTATTCATTTGTACTAGCAAAATAATTAAAGGACGATTGGCAGATATGTAGTAGTTATTCATGAGATAAGAGAATTAGCAAAAAAGATACCAAGCAATGGAAGACGATGTGTGTTGGAAGATGGAAATCCGTGAATATAACTAATTGTCTAGGATCTACCTCAATATGTTAGTTGATCACAAATATGGCCAAGTATGTAACACCCCAAACCTAGCCTAGACATTATGTCCAAATCTCAGAAGACACATTAAAACCGTAAAAATCATTTACTTGTTGAAAATAATTAGGTTTCACTTGTTTTTGTAACACCCAAAACTCGGAAACCATCACCGGCTAGGGTCTCGATGTCATTTTATTCAACGATCATTGTTCATCTTTTAAAATCATGTCATTTGATCTTATATAATAAAAAAAATACACCCAACACGTCATATATTATAGTTTAATTATACACAATTTAACAAGGGTAAAAATGTCATTTCCAAGATCTTTGGAGACTTCTACCAGTACTTGTTGGACAAGTATTGGTAGTTGTCAAGTCCGTAAACAGTTCTGGAATGATGCAAACTTCTACCGATACAAGTGACTATTCTACCGGTACTAAAAACTCTAGAGAGCTAAGAAGTTAATCTTGCAACTTCTACCGATACAAGTATCCCAACTACCGATACCTGAGTAAACAGTACTATCGATACAAAGCAAGCCAAAATGTAACCTCTCTCTTACCCTGTACTTTTACTGATACATGCAAGGGTTCTATTGAAACAAGTAAGCATAATTGCAAGATACAACAGGATTTTTTTACTAAGTGTTGCAACATTTCATCAAAATACCTTTCTTAATGCCTTTACATTTCATGATGATCATCCAAAGGCATGCATATGAAGACTATAACAAAAAGACACAAGTACAAAGAACTTCAAATACATTCATGAGTCACCATCATGTTCCCAAATATTATAATACACAACAAGCTTCAGCATAACAAGTTTCAAAAATCCTACTATATGCCACATAAGCCAGGTGATAACGAAGTCTACCAAACAAACTCCCGGGATAATGTGATTTGTCTTGAGGATTCAATCTTCAACCGCAAAAATGAATCTACAAAACAAGGAACAGAGACACATGTAAGCTTACAATGCTTAGTAAGTTCGTAGAACGATTATCTTACAGATTGGCATATTTAAATTTAGGATGAGTAATTTAACAACTACGATGTCTCGAATACTTTGTCAAGTTGTTGTCTTCAAGTCTTCCAGAATTTGACTCAAACGAGTCCAGAGAGAATATCGCTCATACGAGCCAGACAGAATTACGCTCTTATGAGCCAGAATTAGAATTTCCTCATCTTCTTCAATCTCGTCTGTTCATCAAGTGTAGCACAAAATAAAATAAAATTAGTGCAATTAAGTAAAGTTGTGGTTTCTCGAATTTACCGGATGAAATTGTAGTTACGACTAAACTTCAAGTACTACTCTGTAATTTTCCCTTTTCCATGATCTGCAGCCTGCTCATGATCTAAATCAACAAATCATTAAATCCCACATCAAATCATGAAATTTACTATTTCTTACATTTTGTGTCCTTTTTGAGAAATTTACAAAATTAACCCAATACTTTCATTTTCTTTCATTTAGTCCTTAGAACTTAATCTAGCAAAATAACCATTCTTTACCACAGACAAACTAACCGAACATTCAAGGCTTCATTATAAGTCCTTTCATGCTAAAATTTCACAACAAGTACTTGTATATTTAACATTTTAGCAATCTAGTCCTTAAACCCTAAAATCATAAAAAATCACTTAACAAAATCATCAAATCTAACAACCAAGCCCACAATAATTTAATAAACTTTCAAGAATGAGTTATTCATCAATGGAAAAAGTTGTAACATTTAACAGATTTACAAATTAGTCCTTGGGTTAGCTAGATTAAGCTAAAACGGACTCAAAAACATAAAAATGACTAAAAACGGATGAGAAATCACCTATCAAATGTTGAAACCTAGCTTGGCCATGTCTCTCTCTTCTTCTCTAGGGTTTTCCTTTCTAATTAGCTAAAGGAAGAAGATGACTCAAATTTCCTTATGCTTAATTAAAAAATTTTATTTTATAATTTACTTATTTACCCTTTTAAACTCATTTTAACTTAATATTTCCCACGCCCAAACCGTCCACTCAACTTCTAAAGCTATCTTTAGTCTTCATGCACTTTCATGCTTCTTTCCATACTTTTTGACCATTCTATTATTATAATACAACTTTTTCAACATTTACGATTTAATTCTTTTTACTTAATTAGCTATCTAAACGATAAAATTTCTAAACCAGAATTTAATACAACGCTAATGACATCATAAACATTAAATTATTAACATTTACAAGTTGACTCGTCAAAGTTGTGGTCCCAAAACTACTATTTCTGACACCATTGAAAATTAGACTGTTACAACTCTCCCCTTTTAGGGAAATTTCGTCCCAAAATTTCTTACCAGTAAACAGGTTAGGGTACTGTGATCTAATTGAAGCCTCTGTCTCCCATGTTGCTTCCTCTAGACCATGACGACTCCACAGAACCTTTACTAATGGTACCTACTTGTTTCGCAACTCTTTTACCTCACGAGCCAGAATTCTAATCGATTCTTCTGAATACGATAAATCCGACTATATCCCAACCTCACAGGGAGTAATTGCATGAGAAGGATCTGATTTGTACCGTCTCAGCATCAAAACATGAAATAGTTATGAATATTTTCAAGTTCCTATGGTAAATCTAGCTTATAAGCTATAAGACCGACCCTCTCAAGAATCTCATAAGGCCCAATAAATCGAGGACTCAACTTTCCCTTTCGACCAAATCGTAACACTTTCTTCCAAGGTCAAACTCTCAGAAAAAATCAATCTCCAACGGCAAACTCAATATCCTTCCTTTTCAAGTCAGCATAAGACTTCTGTCGATCAGATGCTGCTTTTAAACAATCACGGATTACTCGAACCTTGTCTTTCGTCTCGTTTATCAAATCGGTCCTAACCAACTTAGGCTTACTCAACTCGAACCAATACAGAGGTGTTTTGCATTTTCTAGCATATAGTGCCTCAAACGGTGCCATTTTAATGCTAGCCTTATAGCTGTTATTGTAAGCAAACTCCACCAACGGTAAGTATTTTTCCCAGCTACCCTCGAACTCAAGTATACAGCACCGTAACATGTCTTTCAGAATCTGTATTACTCGTTCGGATTGACCATCTATCTGCGGATGATATGCAGTGCTAAAATTTAGCTTGGTTCCCAAAACTTCATGCAACTTACCTCAAAACCTCGAGGTAAAACGTGGATCCCTATCAAAGATAATAGTTACTGGTACCTCGTGCAGTAGTACGATCTTAGATGCATACAACTCAGCCAACTTCTCTAGTGGATAATCCACTCGGATAGGGATGAAGTGAGTTGACTTAGTCAATCTGTCAACTATAACCTAGATTAAATCTTTCTTGCTCGGTGTTACTGGCAATCTCGTAACAAAGTCTATAGTGACTCGCTCCCATATTTACTCAGGAACGATAATAGGCTGCAACAACCTAGACGGTACTTAATGTTCAGCTTTTACTTGCTGACACACTAAACATTTAGTCACGGACTCAGAGATTTCTCGCTTCATACTTAGCCACCAATACATCTTCCTCAGGTCGTTATACATTTTCACACTCCCTGGAATATAACATACCATCCGTGTCAACTGTAAACTCTGTGGCGTTGTTACTCTATATCTGCTCTTTCTTAGCTATAAATTTTGGATCATTTCTCTATAACTCCTAGATCCGCTGCAAAAATAAGGATCTCGTTCTAAGTTCAGCTACAACTGATTCGTCGCCTTCAAGCGACAAGTATACATTTATCGCTCTCAAAGCAAAAAATGATTTCTGATTCAAGGTATCAGTAACAACATTAGCTTTTCCCGAATGGTAATCAATCACTAAATCATAATCTTTCAGTAGTTCTAACCATCGACGTTGCCTCAAATTCAATTCTTTTTGGGCCATCAGATATTTTAGGCTTTTGTGATCTGTGAATATATGACATCTCTCACCATACAGATAGTGTCACCATATCTTCTGTGTAAAGACAATGGCAACTAAATCCAAATCGTGTGTCAAGTAGTTTCTCTCATGCAGTTTTAATTGTTGGGAAGCATCTGCTATCACTTTTCTGGCTTGCATCAATACACATCCTAATCCATTCAATGATACATCACTATAAACAACAAATTCTTTCCCTGACTCAGACTGCGTCAAAATTGGAGCATCTGTTAACATTTTCTTCAACTATTCGAAACTTTACTGACACTTCTCTAACCAGACGAACTGAATATTCTTCTGTAGCAACTTCGTAATTGGTATAGCTATGATAGATAAGTATTTTAAAATCGTCGATAATAACCCGTCAACCCCATGAAGCTATGCACCTTAGAAACATTCTTTGGAACCTTCCAGTCAAGGATAACAAAAACTTTACTCGGATCAACCCTAATACCTTCCGAAGATACAATATGTCCCAACAACCCAACTTTATTAAGCCAGAACTCACACTTACTGAATTTTGCATAAGTTACTTTTCCAGCAGAATCTACAACACTTCTTTTAATTACTGTGTATAATCATTCTCCGACTTGGAATAGATTAGTATATCATAGATAAATACTACCACAAATCTATCCAACTGAGGTTGAAAAACTCTATTCATCAAGTCCATAAATGCTACCAGGGCATTAGTCAATTCGAACGGCATTACCAGAAACTCAAAATGCCCATAACGTGTCCGAAAAGCAGTCTTCGGTATGTCACATTCCTTTACTCTCATATGATAATAGCCCGATCTGAGGTCTATTTTAGAGAATACTGTTACACATTTCATCTGTTCAAACAATTCGTCAATACGAGGCAACGAATATTTATTCTTCACCGTAACCTTGTTCAATTGTCTATAATCAATACACATTCTTATCGAGCCATCTTTCTTCTTTACAAATAGCACTGGTACGCCCTAAGGAGACATGCTCGGACGAATGAATCCCCTATTCAGCAACTCTTGCAACTGTGGCTTAAGTTTTTTCAATTCAGTCAGTGCTATTCTGTACGGCGGGATCGATATCGGAGTAGTGCCAGGTATCAAGTCAATGCCAAATTCCACTTCTCTGACGGATGGTAATCCCGATAATTCCTCAGGAAACACATCTATAAATTCTCTGACAATCAGTACCTGATTCAACTCTGTCACTAATTCCCAAGTATCAAGTATATAGGCTAAGAATGCCTTGCAACCTTTTCGAACCATTCTCTGTGCTGAAATAGCTAAAATCACACTAACATTACTATTTAGTTTAACAAACTCAACCGTAATTACCTCACCAGTCACACATTTTAAATCAATTCATCTCTACTTGCAATTAACCACCGCATCATGCTCAGATAACCAATCCATACCTAGAATTACATCGAACTCATAGAAGGGTAGTAACATCAGATCAGTGAGAAATTCATAGCCCTAAACTTTCAGTGGACATTTACGACACTTTAGGTTAACTATGACACTATGACCCAATAGGTTTGTGACTTGCACATCAAATTCAGTTGACTCAACAGACAAATTTTTATCAATCGCCAAAGCAGTACAAATATATGAATGAGTCGACCCTGGGTCAATCAAAGCATATATAGTTACATCAAAAAGATAAAATATACCAGTCATAACATCTGGTGCAGAAACCTCCTCTCTAGCAAAAATGACATAAGTCCTGACAGGTGCTTGAATCTCAAATCTGTTTGCACCATCTTTGGTATCTCCTCGACTACCCTCCACATTACTACTCTGTCCAGGATGTCTCACCTTCTGAGGTGTAATTAGAGGTTTTACGCTCCGATCCTCTCGCGTCAGGCACTATCGAACAGTTTTGAACCAAATGATCAATTACCCCGCATCTGTAGCATGCTCCCTTCTTGTAATGGCACTCCCCCGGATGAAATCTCTCGCAATGTTCACATGCAGGAATCAGTGCATTTCGAACAATTGTCACATTGTCTGCAGGTCAATTTTGAAATCTGGACTTAGGCTGTCCCGACTTACTCCTACTCTAAAAATCAGATGAAGCAGCTACACGGTTGTTGTTCTCTCTATACTTCTTTGGCGGCGGCATTGAGAAAACATTGGAAGGAGCTTGCTTACTAAATTCCTTGAACCTTTTTTCTCTCTGTCTGTTATGATTATAAATTTCTTCCATTTTCTGTGCTTGATCAATCAAAACTACAAATGGTCGTAGTTCTAATCCACCAACCATCATTTTGATTTCATCATTTACCCCTTCTTCAAAACAGATACACATAGCTTTATCAGTCGGCACGATCTCTCGAGCATACCTACTGAGATATATGAATTCCTGCTCATATTCAACAATTACTGTTCATCTTTTAAAATCATGTTATTTGATATTACATAATAAAAGAAACACACCCAACACATCATTTATTATCGTTTAATTATAATCACAATTCAAGAAAGGCAAAAAAGTCATTTTCAAGATCTTTGGAGACTTCTACCGATACTTGTTGGACAAGTATCAGTAGTTGTCAAGTCCTTAAACAGTTTAGGAATGGTTGTAAACTTCTACTGAAACATAAATTAGTCATTGGGTTAGCTAGATTAGCTAAAACGAACTAAAAAACATAAAAATTACTAAAAACGAGTGAGAAATCACCTACCAAAAGTTGAAACCTAGCTTGGTCGTGTGTCTCTCTTCTTCTCTTAGGGTTTTCCTTTCTAATTTGCTAAGGAAGAAGATGACTCAAATTTCCTTATGTTTACTTAAAAATCTTTATTTTACAATTTACTTATTTACCCTTGTTAAACTCATTTTAACTTAATATTTCCCATGCCCAAACTATCCACTCAACTTCTAAAGGTATATTTACCCTTCATGCACTTTCATTCTTCTTTCCATAGCTTTTTGACCATTCTATTATTATAATACAATTTTTTCAACATTTACGATTTAATCCTTTTTACTTAATTAGTCATCTAAACAATAAAATTTTTTAACCAGAATTTAATACAATGCTAATGACATCATAAATATTAAATTATTAACATTTACAACTTGACACATCAGAGTTGTGGTCTCGAAACCACTATTTCTGATACCACTGAAAATTGGGCTATTATAGTTTTTATGAAAACTCTAAATTTAAATATTGAGAAATTTTATTTTTTTTAAGAAAAACACTGATTAAAACACGAATATTGAAAAGTTCATTATTCTATTGAAATATCATCTTAAGTCAAAATAGCAACGAGTTTATAATATTATTAATTATTTCTTAAAAATGATTTTGGATAAAAAATCTTTCGCAACGAACTTTTGAAAATAGTTAGAAAAATAAAAAAAATTAAGTTTGTTTAAAATCAGGTCAAAATCTTAAAATAATTTAAATAAACTCAATCTTTCAAAATAATTGTAAATCCATCAAGCATTCATGCATCGCAATTTAGAGTTGTAAAGTAAAGTAACAACCTAATAAAAAAGTCCAATGTCCAAAATCCAAAATAACATTCAAGAAGCTCCTCTAAATGTCAAATCCAAACCCTAAGTCTGTGTATCACTTATAAGGTTATGAAGCTAAAGGGGTGAGTTTTTAAAGCCCAGTATGAGTCTTATACAAGTTAAATGAAAATAAGTTAAATAACAATAAGCACATACTTATCATACAACATAATCAATTTTATGCACATGATCATGACAATTCAATTTTTGTGTAAAACAATTATGCAGATTTTTATGAAACATCATACCCATCATCGCTACACTCCAAAAAGAGTTCCCCAGAACATCCATCCAATTACTTCAATATATGTGGTCGAAGCACCAATATTTGTAGACAAGTTTCCATGTAGGTTGTAGATAAACCACCATGTAGGTTATGAACGAAGCCACCAATATTAGCAGACAATCTGCCATGTAGGTTGTGGACAAAGCCACTAACTCTTCCTCCTTACAAAGTTCCACCCCATGTATGTGATATGGCCATAATGAGCATATATATACATATTTTTCATTTCAAGATATCACTTATCACGTTGGGCATGTTGAAACATGCAAATCAAATTTCTTAATATATAATATCATGTAGGGAATGTTTAACATGCAATTCATATAGTGTTTCAAGATATCGAAATATTACAATTTATTTGTCATGTAAAATTAATTATGCCATAATATCACATAACATGAGAATGATAATAACGTACCTTTCAAACAATGAAAATCATAACCACACAACATACTTTTCATGAGTTAGTTCGTTTGGGTCACTTTCTTGGTATAATTCACATCGATGGGTTTAATCTCCCTTTTTGAATAATTTTAACTATTCACATAGAACATAATACAAATAATAATATTCATTTAAATACTAGAATTAATTTATATTTAATTTTATTTAGATTAGACCCACACCTAATAGTAGATCCGATGCGATACACCACTCTAAAGAACTCCCACACTTAGATATTAACCAATGGAACACCAATATGTTATCAAAGTGTTTTTCATCAAAATCGTCTTTTTAAACATATGAAATTACTCACTTAAACTAAATCGTCCATCTCGAACTTACTCTCATAAATAATTGTTTGTAACAATGATTTCTCTTTTTGAGATTAGGAGCTTTTTGGGATGGTATCAATCAACCCTTCATCAAAAGTAGAATACGATGTGTCAATACTTTAGGGAAAATACTTTAAAATCCCTTATACACACTTCGGACTAGAGGAAAAAGTAGGGAATAAATAGTGGTTTTCATTCCACTACCATACTTACTCTAGCTCAATTGGAATGGAAGGGGTTGATGGATCGTCGAGGTCTCGAATAGGAAAGGAAACTAAGTCTAGAGAAAAATCATCATTCAAAAAAAGATTAGATTAGTATGTGATATGAAAATAATTTAAGAACTACTAAAAATAGAAGAAATATCTTTCGTTCACCAAAGAGAATGGTAGAGATCGAAAAATGGTGAAGAAAAAAGGAAGGAATCACCAATCACCGATAAAGGTGCGATAGTGGCGGTCCGACGAGAATCTAATGGAGAAGAGAGGGAAGATAAGGGTACGACACTTAAGAGAAGGAGGAGAATATTTAAAGAAAAAGAAGACAAAAATAATAAAGAATTAAAGAGAAGAGGATGGTATTATCAATGGTGGAGCAAGGTGGTGGTCATGGTGGTGAGTGGTGATGCCACGGGCGGCACTTGAGCAAAATAAAGGAGAGGAGCGGCGACATGGAGGAGGTTGATGGTGTGATGATGGTGGTTCAAGGTAAGTGAGGGGGAGGAGAAGGAGAAAGGAAAAAAATAATGCAAAGGTGGTGGTTGTTGGCTAAAGTAAAAGAAAAATGAAGAGAAAAAGTGAGGAGCAAAGGAAGGGGATGACAATGAAAAGGAAAAGAATGAAAAGATAAAATAAAAGAGTATTCTTCATCTTGTCTTGGTTCAATGAACATCACATAAGGTAAGGGTGGAGAGAATGGTATGTTGAGGAGGGGATCATGTTTATAGAAAATAAGCCATGTTGACTTGACAAGAAAGGAAAGGAATCCTCTACTTGCAAGGTAACTTGTATGGATGGTAAGAGGGGTTGGCACATGCTAAAATTGTTAAAAAATTAAATTGAAATGTGGAGAGTTGAACCTAGGACCTTTAGGATATTATTAAATCTCCTAACCACTAGGCCAATTATTCATTGCTCTCAACTCAATAAAAAATTAATAAAACATGGGATGTGACAAGGTAATAATTGTTTAAGCAACCGGTCCAATAAAAGGAAGTAAGGGAGATCATCTTGGAGTCCGTCACTCCGAATAAGGCGAAAACACCTAAGAAAAATAAGGACTTAAAGAATTTAAATTTTCTTTTAAGTTATTACCCCAGTAGGAAGGGAGTGAGATATGTAATAAGCAGTAGAGAACTCAGTAAGTTCAACGAACTTACCAAATTATGGTTTGTGTTGCACATGACAAGTGGCTAAGGAACTCGAGGAGGGTCTACACTAGACTTAATAAGACAAGTGGGATACCAATAAATAGATGACATACACAAAAGAGGGTGTCTTTGAAGCTTTGCCTAAAGGGGTAAATATGATGTAATTAGTCTCCTTAAGGTTGAAACTTTATAGGCCTTAAGATTTTGTTTTAATACAGGGACCTCGTTTTATGATACATTTATTTATTATTAAATTTAAATGTTAATTAGTATCAATAAACTAGTCCATTTGTGGCTGACTCTGAACTCGGATCGGACGAATGGGTCAAGTGAAGGTGTCACAGGCTTCATCGAATTCTAATAAATTAAATAAGCATTTTTCAAACTCTTTACTTTTATCTTATGTCTACCATGAATTTGATAAAATGATTCTTTGCAATTTAAGTTTGATTATGTGCAAAGTTAGTTTTTGGTTGGTTGGTTATTTATTTGTTAGCTTAAGTTATTGTTTATTGTAAACTCGAAAATATATATGATTTTTTCTACAGATTTTCATCACCTTTAACTTGAAAAAATTAAAATAATAAATAGTATTATAATAAGTATATTAATTATTAAATAATAATTTGTTTAAATGTTATATTGGGACATAAAATTTATAAAGATGTAATTTTATGCTTTATTATACGGTTTATATGCATAAAATGATTTATTTTAAGATTTTATTTAAACATGTTAGATTTTAATTATAAAGTGAGCCATGCAAATTAATTTAATTAAGCATGAAATTATATTCATTTAATGGACATAAAATATTTTCATAAGTTTGCTATGAAATATGGGCTAATTAGTTATTTAATTTGACCCAAATTAATTAACATGTGAATTGGATAGGTCTAGTTGCTTGCTGGGTCACAAAACCATCCAACCCAAGTGAACAAAGAGCCCAATTTCGTCACATGCAATGGCTGCCCAATAAAAAGTTTTGGGATAATTGTGAGGAGTCCTGTAGTTGAGAAAAATCAAAACCCAGCCTAGAAGATTGAAGTTGACTTCGTCTTGATCACTACTTGATTTAGCATGGTTGAATGCTTAAATCAAGCAAACAAACCAAGCTTGAATTCCTCAACTTATGGACAGCCATGCATGGGAGAAGAATGTGAGATTCAACCACCCTATTTTTAGTAAACTAACCCCTCAACCTCACCTATAAATAGATCCCTTAACCTCACTTCTCAAATCATCCCTTTATCCATCATTCCTTCATTTCTCTCTCAATCTCTCATTCTCTAGATCTTTTCATTCCAACTCCTAGCATCCATCTTCTTTCCTCCATATTTGAGCCAACAAAAGCCTCTAAAAGATCCCTTGGTCAGCCACCTTTAGAGAGCCATCAGCAAAGGAGTGAAGCAAAAATTTGAACGAGTCATCTTCAATCGGAGTCTGGGTGACAGCCACTTCGATATGGTTTATTCTTTCTTGTCTTATTATTTAATTTATCATGTTTTCTATGTGTTCTTCGATATTGTCATCGACAATGGTAGCTTAAATTTTATTTAAGCTAGGATGATTGCATTATTTTAATAAAGTTCATTTGATTCATGCTTATGATGTTTGTGCCTCAATCGATAATGTTTTCAATTAATTTCAAGTATGTATTTCATTCATACGTGATCGGATACATTTGAATTAGCAGAGCGATCCTGACCAGACGATGACTAGTGGACATAATAATTGAAATGTGCATGCTCAATTCAGATCCTAACCCGATTAAATTAAGGTACATAATAACTTTGACAAGCTCTATTATCTGCATAGTTTTTAGATTTATGTGATTAAATTGTTTCAAACCTGACACGTCCCTATTACTTCACATGAATCCTAAGAAACTCTTAGTTTAATATGATCAGTAAAATGCATGTTTTACTAAGTAAAGGATTCCAAAAGGACCTAAGTTGGTTTCCAAACTCATGAAGATCGAGTTGCCATGGAATGTTTTCTGAATATTAATAAGCATGTTAAGAATGAATTAAATTAATTAATGTGATTATCCTAGTTATATATGTTATTAATTACTGAGATTGTGTTTTTCTGCTGCTAAAAATCCATCCATTCATTTAGTTAAATATCATATTAGGTTTAATTGTATTTAGGGATCAATTGCATTTAGTTATAATTAATTAATTAATTTTAATCAACATCTCTCTCGAATATATTGTGTTTCTACCAAGTTGTTTTTAATGTAATTTTACAATTTATTGATTAACATATAAAGTCCCTATGGAGATGATAACTTTTTTACTTACTTATTACTTGATAACGGCTGTGTACACTTGCACAAATCTACGCGTTACATTTATACTTGATTAAGTGATTATTCAATTATATCGAAATGCTTAATACGCTAGAATTGACACCTCTAGTGGAAAGTTTTGATAAATGAGACCAAAAGGAGAGTTTATCATTAGATAGTTTGATATAATTATGTTGAATTGAGAGACCGAAAGGAGATCTATATGCTTAGGTGAGACCGAGAGGAGAACTGATCATTCTATGAATGTCACAGCAATATGCAAGCGTACACTGTCGATGCAAGTATAGTAAACAGAAGTGAATCTGTCGGATATCAATCCCACAAGGATGGGTTTCTGTTGTCTAAAATTGTCGGTGCATTGAATAAGTAAAATGCAATAAATTGTGAGAATGGTTGTCGGAGCAATAATGTGAACATAAAGATAAATGTAATAAAGGTAAAATGGGATCCACAACATGAATAGTTAACAAAAAAATAAGTGTGGTTTACAAGGTTAAGAATAACAGGTAATTTATCGGCACAATGAAGTGCAATGAACATCTTACCAAACTTGGCTTTTCTATTAGATCTATGACTTTAGTATGCACACTAACCACACCTTCTAGTGTTGGAAATACAACACACTTAAGAACAAGTGGACCAAATTCCTTCAATCCCCAAGCAACTTTCATTGTCTTGCTCATTAGTTTAAACTGTCACAGCACCTTCAAGTGACTGTGACTGCAATAACACTTCCGTTCTAAAATCATTCAAAACCAAAGATTAAACAGTAAAGACAAGCTTCGATAAAATATCAATTAGTCTAAATATCAAGTGTACTTCCATACAATCTTGAAATAACATGAATTACCATCGTTTAAGTAAAAAATATAAAAGAACAAATGGAGAATACTATGTCTAGGCTACTCGACTTGCTCTCTTACTCTCCTCTTGTGTCACAATTAGGAACTCCTCATTAGGAGCTGGTCTGCATCGCCTTCACGTTGATTCACCCGAGGGGTCTGAAGCCTCCATAGTCAAAAAGCGCAAAAGCTAGGTTAAAGAAGATAATATTGCAAAATAGGAGACTAAAGGAAGATAAGATTTTCTTTTTCTGTTGAGTGTTTTATATTTAACCTAAATTGTATAGGTGTCTATTCTACAGAATTAAGCTGTACAAGTTGGTTATACCAGATTGGACAGCTCACAGATTTTTATTCTTATTAGACAACTGTCAGATGCAGCGATAATTTTGGGTGCAATTCTAGACACGTTCATGCAGCAACAATTCTGGACATGTTCATGCTGCGACATTCCTAAGTGCAATTGAAGAATAATTATGCAACAATAATCCTGGATGCAATTGAAGAATATTTATGCAACGACAGTCTTGGGTGCTTTCCGAAAATATTCATGTGGCGACAGTTTTGGGTGCAATCTGGAAGTGCTCATAAGCGACAGTTTTAGACACAAATTTGGATGTTATTTTGCAGTGACAACTCTGTACACCTTCATGCATTGATCCTTCTGGACAGTTTCTTGTAGTGACATCTTTGGGCGCAATACTGAACAACTAATGCAGTGACATTATTAGTAAAAACATGATAAAATTAAAGAAAATTAGGCCAAGCTTCACTAAGTTAGAAAATGCAATAACTAAGTTAAAAAGACTAGAAATGCATGCTAAAGATTATGAAATGAGAACAAATTATACCATAAGTAAGGAGAAATTAATGGTCTTTTCTAATACTATCAAAAACTTAGGTGGTATCTTTTAGTCTAAGTTGAGACCGGAAGGAGATTTTTAGCTAACAGTGACAAACAATATAATTGATAAAGGTTTATCAACTTAGCTAGCAATTACATTGTCTAAAGCAATTGGGGAAAAATTAGATTAGTTAGTTTAGTTAATAATTTAAATTCTTTATAAAAAATTTATTTTGGAATTTGCAGTAATAATTTTCAACTCGATTAGATTAGTAATTGCTTAACTTGTAATTAACTTAATAAATACATTTATCGACAATCCCTTGGGTTCAATCCTTAGAATAACCACACTTTTAAATCGTTTTATAAAATTGTTTGTTTTCTGTGTATGCACACATGAGGTCAAGTTGTTAGCATCGTTGTCGGGGATTGTAATGGAGTAAATGTGTTGTTAAGTTAGTTATTTGAAAAGAGATATTAGTCGAAAGACTAGGGGATTAGATAGTGTCTTACTTTTCATGTTTAGTGTTTTTCTTTTTTTGTTGTTTTATTTATTTACCTTGTTGAGGACTTCATTTAATAATTTTTAATAATAATAGTTATATGTGGTCGAAAAACCAATATAGATATAATGAGAGGTCGAGTTCGAGGAACCATTGGTGTTATGATGGTGATTATGGAAGGCAAGAGTGTTTATATGAGCATCTTTATGGTTTGTATTGATATGCAATCGAGATGGATAGGTACAATCAAGGGTGGTCGAATAATTATATGACAAATGATTCATATTCTCCCTATTACTATCCGAAAAGTAATATGGAAAATGATGAGTATACTGAAGACCTATCCGTTGCTACACGGGTTGGAATGTAAGAGAAGAGCATGTATTCAATCCAAGTTGATATGTTTTCCATGTCCAAGATGTTGGAGTAAATATTGGAAGTCCTCCAATGCCAAGATGAAATGAACACTTTGGTGGAAGAGGTTGAGTATGATATTCCCAAGCTCGAGGATGAGGGACACTCCACTGTTATTAAACATGATAAGTTGAACATCGATGTTCAACAAGAGTTCGGAGTTGAAAATCGTGATGAGATTGTGGTTTCTCACCAAGTATGAAAATGACTTGAGAATTAGTTTAAGTTTTTCAAATTATTATTTAATTAAATAATTGAAGTTTGAAAATATTAAATTGATCGGTCATTGTGAATCCACTGAATGTATAAATTAAATATATTTTCTCATAGATTCTTTTACGGTAAAGTTGTCATGACTTTAATGGAATTAGAATTGAAAAATTAATTTATTTAAATTAGTTTAATAAATAATATTTATTTTGAGAAATTGAAAAATATGTATTGGGTTGGATTAAAGTATAAAGTGTTAGGTTAAACTAGGAAGCACATATAATTGAACTCGATACAAAAGAGCCCCAAAACTCCTCATAATAAGTATGAGGGGAGAAAACCCTAGCATTATTAGCTAGGGTGAGCTGCCCCTCTCTCTTAATTGAATTAGGGGATTGGTTTTTCCATTTAATAACTATTATATGTATTCTATCACATTTTGTGTGTTGATACACAAATGCATGATTAGTAGTAAGTTTTACCACGTTGAGAAGATAAAATGTTTGGTGAAAAATATGTAGTGTGTTAAACATTAGTTTGGTTGAGTGAAATGTATGCATGTTATTTATATATGTGGTTTTGCAACGGTTCAGGTGGACTGTATGGAGATCGTATATAGGAGAATGACAATAATGGTATTCAACTTTGTGGAGGTTAGGTTGGACTGCACGAACAAAGGTGCGCACCAGTATATGAAAGCCCTTTATGGGTAGTATGAGACTTTACGGAATCTAAGGCTTTAATTCGTATATGTGAAATGTAAGTCCATGGCCATGGCATCACCTAGAGAGGTTAGCCCAACGTCTCGCTTTTGTGAACATAATTCATGGAGGTCCGTCAAACTCATCTATATGACATAATCCAATGGAGATTCACGAGATAGTTTACGCATATGAATCTATTTCTACATGAGGAATTCCTTACAGGAGTTCACATGATCCAGAGAGGTCTACGAGATAACTCAGGTATACGAATTGGAATCTTCTGTGAATTTGTGTATATGTTTGCACATATGTTTCTGTAAATATTGGATCCGCCTTTATAAGTCTGCCAAGAATGAGTTCTTTACTTGTAACTTATTTCTATGCACTAACCGAAGGTATGAACTATCCGTTTATGTGAGTCGTATGTAAGATATGAAAGTTTGCCAAATTCGTCTATTTGACTGATATGAGTTTAATTTTTGTATTAATTCGTAATGGGTGAGATGCTTAGCCAAACATTTATCTTTCTAAGATTCTATGCAGAATGTATATTTATTTGTACTATGGCTAATCGCCTATGGACCCATCTCTCTCCAGGGGTCTTCTTTATGAACCCACCTATATGTTTCGCAAAGTATGAATCTGCATACTTGCATCTAAAACATGAACCCACAAAGATCGTACTATGAACTTGAGTCCGTTAGGATAAGGCACTAATTGCAGCCTACAATAGGAGCCATTCGCCTAAATCTATCACATTAGGTTTTCTATATTTGATGGTGTAAGACGCGCTATGGGAATTACCTAGGGTTTTCTTTCATAAGTTCGCAAGTAAGGATCCGCTAGGATTATTTCCTAAGGAAGTAATTACACAGGAGTTCACACAAGGACAACTATTGAAGAAAGAATTCATGGGTATTATCCATCATAATGTTAAATATCTATACATCTCTATTCCTGATTATACGTCTGTGATATCTCATAAGTGGAAGCCTTATATGGGTAAAGACCTCGAATAGTCCGAATGTGTGATCTTCTATTTTCAGGTTATTTGTAAAGGCTTCTGTAACAGCTCGATTTTCAGTGGTGTCGAAAATAGTGATTTCGAGATCACAACTCTGACGAGTCGAGTCGTTAATTTATTTAAGTAAATATTTATGATTTCGTTAGTAGTGTATTAAAATTTGGTTATGAAATTTTAATGTTTAGAAAGTTAATTGAGTAAAAAGGACTAAATCGCGAAAGGTGAAAAAGTTGGATTCAAGTAGTTAAAGCATTAAATGTCAATGGTTGGTAAGGGAGAGGTATTTGGATTGCAATTTACCCTTTCTATAGAAGAATGGACGATTAAGGGTAATGTTAAGGTTAGAATTAGAATGTTAGTAATAAGGACAAAATGGTAAATGGCTTTTAAAGAAATTAAAGTAAAAGAATTAGGTGAAATACACCATAATCATCATCTTCTTCAAGTCAAAAACAACTAAAAAAACCTTAAGGAAGAGGAGAACATACGAACAAGCTAGGGCTTGTGATTTGGTGAGTGAAATCTCACCCATTTTTAGTAATTTCTATGTTTTTGAGTTCGTAATAGCTTAATATAGCTTCTGTAAGGACTAATTTATAAATATTTCAAATGTTATGAAACTTACCATTGTTGAAAATGCTTGTTCTTGAACGATTTTGATATATTTGATGTTTGATGCTTGGGTTAGATCTTTTTGAAAAGTGATTTTTGATGAAATTAGGGTTTAAGGACTAAAATGTTAAAATGGTGATATTATTGTACTTTTTGTGAAATAAATGGATTTGCATGGATTTGTATAAGGGCTATGAATGTTCGGCTGGTATGTGTTTGAGGAGAAATAGGGTATTTTGCATGTTTTGTGTTGAAAGGACTAGAATGAATAAAAGGAAAGTATTAGGGGTAAAACCATAATTTTACAAAACGGATTAGTTTGTGTTAAATGAATGGATTGTGTGATTTAATGCAAGGAATTTAATGATTTGTGAATGTAGACTACGACCGTCCCACCGATCGTAGAAAAGGAAAATTAGTGGAATAGTCCCTAGATTCCATTCACAACAACAATTCCGCCCGGTAAGTTCGTATAATTAAATTCTAATTTAAATTGCATACTCTTGTAATGTAAACTATTGTAGGGAGATGAAATGATGATTGAAAATGTGAAAGACGAGAATAAAGGAAAACGAAAGCCAAACGGGCTTTGAGCAGTAAATAAAAAAGTCCTTTATGGATTATGGGATCTGATGACTATGTGTCATCGTGAGTATATGAAATCCTTTACGGATTATGGGGTCCGATGACTACGTGTCATCGTGAGTATATGAAATCCTTTACGGATTATGAGGTCCGATGACTATATGTCATCGTGAGATTATGATTCCTTTATAGGTTAAGAGGTCTGATGACTGTGTCATCGTGAGTATTAAATGAAAATGAATCCCATTACGGATTAAAAGTCCGATGACTTCGTGTCATTGTGAGTATCCAATGCGAATTAAAACTTACCTGGAATGTATACAGTTATTCCATTTGTTTGATTAGATTTTACAACTCTTGAAGTTTGGTAAATCTATTTAACTTTATGAACTTACTAAGCCTTGAAGTGCTTACTTGTGAAATCATTATTGTTTTATAGATTCAATTTTGTTGTGTGGAGATCATGATATTTTCTTTCATTTTGTATTAGAAATGATAAACCTTGTTATGTTGATTATGATTATGCATGTAGTGTAATTTGAGTATGAGTTTATGATACTTTGTAAAGACTTAGATCTTTTTGTATGTTGTATGTTGGCATAATGTATGAGATGAGTTGTTAAACTTGTGTGTTGACAAAATCCTTGAAATTTTGCGTACTTGTTCCAGTAGAACTCACGCATGTATCGGTAGAAGTACAGGGTAGGAGAGAGGTTATTCACTGACTTGAGTTGTATCAGTAGTTATGTGTATAGATGTATCGGTAGTTTTCATACTTGTATCGATAGAAGTTGTAGGGTGAGATTATAACTCTCTCGAGTTTTTAGTGTCGGTAGATGCATGACTTGTATCGGTAGAAATTATACTTGTATTGGTAGAACTAGCATAGGTATCAATAGAAATCTGCATAGTTTCAGAATTGTTTATTGACTTGACTACTACCGATACCTGACCATCAGGTACCGGTAGAAGTCTCCCAAAATATTAAAAATGCCATTTTTACCCTTGTTGAATTGTGTTTATGTTCAAATGACGATATGTAACATGTGAAGTGAAATATATTAATAAATAAAGTTGTGTAATATCATGATAAAGATGAACAGTGATAAATGAACGGTAAAACACCGAAAATCCTAACCGACGACGGTATTCGAATTTTGGGTGTTACAGCTCCAAGGTAGTCAAGCAAGTTGAATTATTCTCCAAGATATTGATGTAAATAAGTGATGGTGTCATCAAGATAATGTATCCAATGCAAGTTAAGTTAGATTGGTTTGACATCAAGACCACGCCAACAAGATTGATGAATTGTCCTAGTAAAGACAAAGCCAAACACGAATTCAGAACCATGAAGTATCAACTTATTAGTAATATGCTGATGCAAGGTATCGACAACTCACTAAGTTCTTTCGAACTTATTTGTGTTTTATTTATATTGCAGTATAAAGGTAAATTCAAGGACTCGATGAGGGATCAGGCTAGAATTTTTTGAGCTCAAACAACTTTATATCTTAGTTGTAATATGCATATAGCGGGGCGACCAAGAGGAGAGTCTTAGGGTTAGAGTGAAATTTGTAATTAAGTATGGTTTTAGAATATCATCTTCAAAACAAAGTAATTTGGGATACAATAAAGTTACCTTTGTAAATATTTTTTTTATAACTTAAAAATAATTGTATAACTCATGCAAATTGCAAGGTCAATTACCTAACTTTATTATAAATAAAATTACTATTAAGTGAAAATGAATTTGGGAATGTATTAATAGACTTATTAGTTAAATTCGGATATGGACGTAGCACCCTATAGACTAAATCTGGTGATATGGTCGGGTATGGGGTGTTATAGGGTCATCATTTTCCTATTTAGTAGATTTAGTGTTTAAAACACTTCAAGTATATAGGAAGAACTCAAGCCTACAAGAGACCCTCCCACTGCGACGAAGCACCCTATGCTGCTGATTGTTTGTAGGGTTAACCGCCTCCGAACATACTCCCATTCGTTGTGTGTTTTCGAGCTTCCGCAAGTATATGGGTCAGGTTAATATAGTTTGTACAACAAAATTAGTAGTATTTCAAGGTTCGTACCTAAAGAAGGCTTGAGGTGGTAGTGATTTAAATCCCTACAGAGAAAAGAATTAATTAGTACTATCTTTAATGTTTATAGTACGACAGTATAAATGAAAGGTGTTGAGTTGAAAAGCATAAAAATAAATAAATAAAAAATAGAAGAAAGAGATAGTGAATATGATAAACGGATTTGGGGGAGATTAGGTCGCTTAGGTATGGGTTCTTCAATCGTTAGTTTTGGGGACTTTGCTTTAATCAACTAGTCACTACCTTAAAAGGATCTTCCGATCTTCCACCAATATAACGAGTCAATAGAGACTACTTATCGCTAGATGTCACAGTCTAAATTGGTTCGGTGTAAAGGTTTTCACGGATAGGAAATATCAATTTTGGGTTCATTCCCACCTAAATGAGTTTCTAGGGTTGTCAGGCCTAGTGTTTGTTTCATGTTCTTACTTTTCCAAACATTTGATCCAATTGTAAATCCCTGTATTCAAGAATCAAATATCCATACCTCCACTCCTTAATCCTCCAAAATGGGATTAGTTCCTCATGGTTTCTTTAGACTTCATAAACACAACAATATAAATGAACATACGATTGAATGAATGAAATGAAAAGAAACTTGAATTGTATAGCAATCTGTTGGGAAACAATTCCACGATCGTTTATGCGAAGTTACCAATCTCATTTCTAAAACGGAAAGGAAAACAACAAAGTAAAATGAAACTAAGCTAAAAGAAGTGTGTGAAACCCTAGTGCTAGAGGCTCTATTTATAGCCTTGGATGACCGTTTTTCTCAACCCTAGGTCAGCTGTCATTCCTCGTGCTTAAGTGGCATTGTAAAGATCGAAAAGCCCTTCACTCAGTGTAAAATTTGCATCCAAGGGTCGACGTCGCGACACATCAGGTCATGTTTCGTGACAAAGAGATCAATCTACTCCTTTGGTGCAATTGTACAGGCATTGTCACAGCATAGGTGATGTATGTTGCGAAAAAGAAGTCAGTTCCACATTTCTTCGAGTCTGGTCCCTTTGTTGTGACATAGAGCAAGGTATGTCGTGGCATAGTGATTAGCTTCACACTTGTTCGACTTCTAAAGGTCTCCTGCACACTCACGAAGTATGTTAGCTAACCTTTAGGCCTCAATCGGCCTTAAAGACTATAAAACAAACCTTTTTTCACTTTTTACACATTTTACCCCAAAGTAGAAAACTAACTTAAATCTTACATAACTAAAAGGAAACTGCTTAATTTCAAGCTCCTAAAGTTTTAAAAACAGTTCAATCTGCTAGGTACAAAACCAACAGATCATATGTTTACTATTAGGAGTTGATTTTGGATTCGTTTCCATAGGGCTTTGTCTATTTCCCAAGAGTTCGTCGTTTGCATATACCTTAATAATTCATCTGATAAATATTCCTCATCTCAATCAGACTGAAGTGTCGCTATGGTTAAACCTAGTTTTTTTGTAACCCCCTAAATCCGACCTAGACATTACGGTCGAATCTCGAAGATCACATTGGCCAAGTTCTTGGCACAGAAAATCATTTTAACTTTTTTCTTCTTAATAATCATTTTTATTTTTAAAACGTCATTTCGTTTTGCTTAAAGAAAAGCCAGATATCGTCTATAATTTCCTTTTGAAAGAATTTGTCGAAATCATCTATTTTTTAAAAAAAAAACTCAATATTGATAGTTTTCAGAAAATAGCATTTTCAAAGCAAATGTCGTAGCATAAATTACTATAACTGAAGCTCGTTTGTTATTTTGAAAATGTAGGTTATATATATCTTGTAAAATACTAAGTTATTGGATAAATAGTGTCAAGTTTTAAAATCGAAATATTAAGTTTGAAAACATTATTGTTGTGTTGGATTAATATCATTGTGAAAAATTCATTACTTAATTATTATTTTATAAAACTCATAAGTGATAGTTTAAAATGTACGTCATGCAAAATCAACCAAAAACCAAAGTCCAAAAGAAAGTCCCAAGCCAAAGTCCACAAAAATAAAAACACATCCAAAATTATATCAAATGCACAATATATAAATTTTTTTGAAAACGATCGAGAGCACCTCCGTAAGCCGAACCCATCCTAACCTCGATTATTATATGAAAAGTCAGAACTAAAAAGGTTGAGCTTAAAAAGCCCAGTGTGGGCTACAAATCATAATAACAGAATTTATCACATAACAACATTAGTTTAAGTAGATCATAAACATACAAAATATTCAGTCACAGAATCACATTTAACAGAATGCATAGTGACGATGTCAATGCAACACTATTTCAGAAACCAGTGCATATTTTTAGAAAAATAGATCCTACTCATCTCCGTTACACACCATAATGAGTTCCCCAGAACTCGTTCATCCAATAACACACCAATATTGTGGACAAGCCACCAGATAGTGCAGTCGAGCTGGCAGAAATAGAATATTATGGTCGAGCCATTAGATAATGCATATATACTGTCAAATACAGAATATTGTGGTCAAGCCAGCAAAAATTGTAGATATACTACTAGATACTTCCTCCATACACATTCCCAACCCCATGCATGTGATATGGCATACAGAACAGATTTTACAGTAGGCATGCTCTACATGCGACTCAGATCAATTTTCGGTTTAACATAGTGGCATGCTTAACATGTGAATCAAATGGCATGCTTAACATGCAAGTCAAAATCAGGTTAATAGCACGCTTAACATGCGAATCAGAATATCAAAATATTAACATGTTTAACAAGTGAATAAGAACATCAATAATTCAATATCATGTTTATTATACATACATATTCAAATTGCCATATATCACATATCATGAGTGTAAAGAAATCACACATCAATATTTTTAATAGAAATCACACAATTGCATATTTCATCACAGATCTGAAGTTTTAGAACACTTACTTGAAATCCTGCTTTAACGGATTTTATTAATCCAAACAAATAATTTATGTAATCTCCCAATAATTCTTTTCAAATACTTAATAAAAATAAGTGAATATTTCTCAAATATAGATATTTTATGTCGATTAAACAATATTAATTATTTCCATCAAATAAATCCTCACACCTTTGCAAATCCGATCGCAAGGATTCTGATTCCAACTTCTAACGGAGGAGTTCAATTCTTGAGCCTCTATGGTTAAACCATTCATACGTATTAGAATCGATTATTTTATAAATAACTTTCAATCATTCGGTTCAATGAGATACTTACACAATCGTTCGTCTAATCACACACTTCTACAAGTGAGGGTACGAATCCTAGATTTTTGAATAGCTCTTCAATGAAACCCATAAACCGAAATGGTTAGCATTGTCTAAAATGAGTATGTATGTATAAAGTATACAAGAGTGAATCAAGAAAAGAGGATCGACTATACTTACGTAGTAACAGAGAAAAGAGGGCTCAACTACTTCACATGATATGTTGATTAATGAGGAGGATACGACACTATAAGAAAATAATATAATGTAAAATAAAAGTTAGAAAATAGAATGGAAGTAACCCTTTAATGAACAAAAATCAGAACTGAGGGATTACAGAGATGAATTTCGAAAAGAGGAGAAAAGAAGAAAATCGATAATTTTCAGGGTGGCAGTCGACGGCGGCAGTGCAACAATGGTGTGGTGGCATGATAATGAAGGCGACAACAGAGGAGAGGTGGTCGTGAGGTGGAGGTGCGAGGGTTTTATGTAGTGGTGGAGTGGAGGAGAAATGAGAAGAAAGGGTGATTTAGGTGGTGAAATGGAAGAAAAAACAGAGAAAAGAGGGAGGAGCAAGGTGGTGGATGACAAACAGAGGGGAGAAGAGAAAAAAAAAAGAAATGGGATGTCTAGGTGGATGGTAGGTGAAAGTAAGGTAAGTGAAGAAATTTGGCATTTTGAGGGGACAAAGGCATGGAAATGGGATCATGGGAGTGAAAAGGGGAACGTTGACCTTATAAACAAGGAAATATTAGAAAGATAAGAGTGTGGGGGCTTGAACATGAGACCTTAAGGAAATTAATTGCACACTTAACCACTAGACTATTTTACTCCTTATGTCATAAACTAACGCAAATAAATAAATAATTTATGGGGCGTGACAACTTTACCCCGTTAAAATAAATTTCATCCTCGAAATTTACCTGGTCCAAATAATTGAGGGTAGTGGCGACGCATCGATTCCTCAAGTTTCCAAGTGGCTTCGCTAACACCATGATTTCGTCATAAAACTTTCACGAGGGAAATCTTCTTTTTCCTCAATCTTTTCACCTTGCGGTCCAAAATCTTAACTAGCTCTTCCTCATATGATAAACTAGGTCACACCTCGACCTTATCAATCAAAGTTACGTGAGATGGATCAGAACAATATCTCCTCAACATAGAAACATGGAACACATCATGAATACGGTCTAGTTCTAGAGGTAACTCTAACTGATAAGCCACTGGTCCAACACTCTTAAGAACTCTATATGGTCCAATATGTCTCGGGCTCAGCTTGCCTTTGCGTCCAAACTTCAGTACTTTCTTCCATGGTGAAACCTTAATAAATACTTGATCCCCAACAGTAAACTCAATATCTCTCCGCCTCAAGTTGGCGTAAGACTTTTGTCGAATGGATGTTGCTCTCAATCGATCCTGAATCACTTTTACTACATTCTCGATTTCTTACACCAAATCTAGACCCCAATACTTTATTTTCCCCCAACTCTGTCCAACACAGAGGCCTACAAATTTATGACCATATACTACTTTATATTGAGCCATCTAAATGTTCAACTGAAAAAGTATTGTTGTACACAAACTCAACTAACAGCAAGTGTTCCTCCTAACTGCCACTGAAACCAATCACACAACCCCTCAACATGTCCTCCAAAATCTATTTAACTCACTCAGATTGCCCATCAGATTGTGGGTGAAAAGTTGAACTAAAGTTCAATCGAGTTCCTAAAGCCTCATGTAACTTTTTCCAAAATCGAGATGTAAATCGAGGATCTTGATCGAAAATGATGGGAAACGATACACCATTAAGTCTCATAATCTCTGAGAAGTACAACCTCACCATTTTATGCAACAAATAGTCAATACAAATAGACAAAAAATGTGCTGACTTGGTCAGTCAATCCACTATAACCCAGACTGAATCTTTCTTAGTGGGCATCAAAGGCAACCCACTAACAAAATTTATGGTCACTCGTTCCCATCTCCACTAAGGAATCTAAATAGGTTGTAACAAATTAGAGGGGAACTGATGCTCAGCCTTAACTTGCTGGCATGTTAGACACTTACTCACATATTTGGTTACATCACGCTTAAGCCCTGGCCACCAATACAATTCTCTCAAATCTTGGTACATCTTATTCCCTCAGGGATACATAACGTATGGGCTATTATGTGCTTCCCGAAGTATAGACTACCTCAACTCTCGATCATCGAGTACACAGTATCTCCCATGAAAGCACATAACTCTAACAGAATTAAGGCTAAAATCGGTAGTCTTACTTTCCTCAACCTGCTTAAAATGAGGTGCGAGAGATTCATCAGAATATTGCTTCAATCGATTCTCATCTACTAAGGTAGGCCTCACTTGCAACTCCACAAGTAAACCTCCATCATCAATCAAGCTCAACTTTGAGAACATCGCCCGCAGATTAGTCATCGACTTTCTACTCAATGCATCCCCAACAGCATTCGCCTTTCCCGGATGGTACTCAATGGTACACTCGTAATCCTTTAGCAACTTGACCCATGTTTTTTGCCTTAAGTTCAACTCCTTTTAGGTAAAGAGATACTTAAGGCTTTTGTGATTCGTGTATATAATACACTTCTCACCATAAAGATAATGCCTCCAAATCTTGAAGCAAAAAACAACAACAAGTTCGAGATCATGGGTTGGATAGTTATGCTCATGAGGCTTAAGTTGTCTTGAGGCATAAGCCATAACCTTACCGTTTTGCATCAAAACACATCTAACACTGGTATGAGACGAATCATTGTACAACATATAATCATTCCTAGACTTTGGCTGAATCAGAATAGACGCTTGAGTCAACATGGACTTAAGCTTATAAAAACTCTCGTGTTGCTTTTCAGTCCACTTGAAAGGACACTTTTCCTTAACATCTTAGTCAACAGAGTAGGAATCAAAGAAAATCCTTCCACAAACCTCCTATAATAATTGATCAATATTAGGAAACTTCAAATCTCACTAACATTCTTCGGTTGTTTCCAGTCCAAGATTGCCTCGATCTTCTTTGAGTCGACATGGATACCTTTAGTCGATACCATGTCTCCCAGAACCATCACTTCGTGAAGCCAGAACTCACACTTACTCAGTTTAGCATATAATTGCTTCTCTTAGAGAATCTGTAGAACCACTGCCAAATGTCATCGATGAAGACAAAACAAACTGATCAAGGTAGGGTTGAAAAACCCGATTCATTAGGTCCATAAAGGTTGTCGGAGTGTTCATGAGACCAAAGGGCATCACAAGGAACTCGTAGTGACCTTACCGAGTTTTGAAAGCGGTCTTAAGAACATCCGTCTCTTTCAATTTCAACTGATGTATCCGTACCTTAAGTCAATTTTAGAAAAAACCATTACACCCTTGAATTGATCGAATAAATCATCAGTCCTTGATAAAGGGTATCGGTTCTTTATGGTCAACTTGTTCAATTTCCAATAATCAATACATAACCTTATGGGCCCATATTTCTTCTTTACAAATAGAATTGGAGCTCCCCATGATGACTCACTCAGTCTAATGAATCCACGATCTAGAAGCTCTTGCAGTTGTGCCTTAAGTTCTACAAGCTTAGGTGCCATGCGATATGGGGCAATGGACACCCGAGTCGTTCCTGGCAACAAATCAATACCAAATTTGACCTCACGCTCCGGAGGTAGTCTAGGTAACTCCTCTAGAAAGACACCAGGATATTCCCTCACTGTACAAATGTTCTCAATAGATGGCCCACTAACACTCGTATCCAAAATGTAAACCAGATATGCTTCGCATCCCTTGTGTAACAACTTTTTGGCCACTAGATCGGATATCACGTTAGATAAGTAATCTCTATGCTCTCTAACCATCACTTTCTCTTTGTAGCACAATTCAAACTGACTTGGTGTTCTACCAACTGGAGTATGACCATGCAAAAGTTGTCCAAAAATTTAATTTAAAAGATTAAAGTGTAAGGGATTGAACATGGGATCTTAAGGAAATTAATTACACACTTAACCACTAAACTAATTTACTCCTTGTGTCACAAACTCATGCAAATAAATAACTAATTTATGGGGCGTGACATTTTTTTCTCTACTTCCGTACGAAACTCTTTAAATTTATCAAAGGTTTCACTCTTGCAGTGCATAGGTACATTCATTTGTATCAAGGTTTTCAAAATTCTAAAAATGAATTTACTTTTTTAGGTAAAAATATTTAAGAATTTCAAAATTTGTGAGGAATTTTAAAAGGGAATTTCAATAGCTTAATTCTTTTTTTTTCAAATTCCACCTAAAGAGGTGGTTTTTCAAATTTCTTCTTAATTTTGTTTTATTTAAACACATGGTTCTACTATAACCTAAAAAATTTAAACTTCAAAAATTATTTTTATTTAATTCTAATATATGATATTAATATTTTATTTTATTAACAGACAAAAAGTCAAAACTTAATTATAAATCATTTGATCCCTAATTACATATGTTCAATCGATCCCTTTGCTTGCTCGTTGAAATCAGAAATGAATTGCATGTTTGAATCAAAATAAAGGAAATGAATAGAAACAGAGAAATGGAAAATATTCAGAAATGATTATGGTTTTCTCTGAAATGGAGATATAGAATCATTTAAAAATGAATGTGGTTTTCTTAAAATGGAAATAGAAATGAAAATGAAAATGAGAAATGATTCATTTGCAAATGTATATGGTTTACTTAGAAATAAAAGAAGAATGAACTTATGTTTTTGAGTTGTTTTAAAGCACGAAAATAAAAGTAAACTATTCGGTTATAGTGAACATGTTAAGTGGTGAAATATTGAATATATTTTCTTGGAAATTTTACTAGGGATAAAATTGTAATAATTTTATCAGGGTTCAAAGTAGGATGAAAAAATTATTTAATTGGAAAATTAATGTTTATTTTGAAAAATAGAAAAATATGCATTTGGTTGGATTAAGTTATAAAGTGTTAGGTTAAAAGTCTAAAAATCACATATAATTTGGCCTAATACAATGAGAGACCTAAATCCCCATCATAATATATATGAGGAGAAGCACACCCTATTAGCCCCTTTCCTTCTCCTAGTTGGACTAGGAAGTTATTTTTCTATTTGAAATAAATATCTACAACTCAACAAGGGTTCTATCATCTCTCCATATAAATAGATGACACCAATAGAGCTATTTACACAACTTTGAGAGATTGTTACTCTACCAAAAATAGAAAGAATTTATTCTTATTATATATATTTTTCTGGAATAACAATTTTGTCGGTTTCTATTTTGAAGAGAGAATTTTCTATTTCACCCCAAAAGTAAAGAAAACTTTTTCTACTTTCGTATTTTGATTTGATTGGTTTGAGCCAACACTTGAAGCAGTTCGTGGTACAAGAATAAGGAAGAAGATCGTTTGGTTGAAAGTCGGAAAACGTCAAGGATCCACTTATTTTAAAACATAGGTATGATTTCAGTTCAAGGTTTATTGCTATAAATAACACAAACCGGGTCGATTTTCCAAATTTTAGTTTTCCACTATGCAAGAAAATCATTTTCAAGTCGGATTTTTCCCATCACCAACCATTTGTATTATAAGTGAAATGTGAGTTAAGCCACTAAGCTTAACTGCTTGCCAATGTATTGGTCTTGAATTCGTCTTATATTGACTCACCAACCCACAACAAAACAGATAATTGGATGTGTTCAATTCAAAAAAACTGACACCTAATTAGTTAGGGCATGATTTTTCAAATTCCCGAGACAAAAGACATTGTCTTGATTTTTAAAAATAATTTATGTATTTTAAAAAAAATGAATTATCATGTTATGCAAACATAATTATGTACATAACTTACAAATATAAATAAAAGAATAAAAATGTAATAAATACAATTAATAGTACAATTTCTCAAGAACTGTTGCCACGTTCTTCGTCTTTCTCGCTCGATTCTTTCCAGATCGAGGTCTTTGATGAACACCTAATGAAGCTATTTCCAAGGCTGAAGACCACTCTTTCCCAAG
The DNA here is from genome assembly GCA_005610355.1 of Gossypioides kirkii. NCBI lineage: Eukaryota > Viridiplantae > Streptophyta > Magnoliopsida > Malvales > Malvaceae > Gossypioides > Gossypioides kirkii. The sequence continues at coordinate 22,940,633 of CP032248.1, forward strand.
AGGGGAAAATCGACAAAGGAATGGAAGGGAAAAGCTAGAGAGAAAATGAGATAAAGAAGAGAATGTGTTGGTGAATTCCTCTAGAATGGATAGCTTAGGGGGTATTTATATGTGGGAGTTGGAGGCTATTTTTAGAAAATGAATTTCAGCCACTCAATCTCATGGCCAGCCACCCTTTGAGCATTTTGACTAGTTTAAAGTTTGCTTGAAACTAGCTTGGGGCAAATCCATAAAGGCAACAAAAGTGGAGGGGTTTGAATGGGATTTGAGAGGACTTTGAGGATTGATTTTCAAGGATTTGAGGACTTTGACTGTTGAAGCCCAATTTATCCGGGCCCAATGAATTTAGTTTTAAAATTAGATTTATTTTGGATTTAAATTTGTATAAAATTTAAGTCTATTATAAATTTAAATTTAAAATTAAATCAAATGTCCTTTTAAAAAAAAGAAGGTGGTCCATATGAAAGGCCCAATTACAAGCTCAAATTGGGGCTCAATTACAAACAAACCCATCAGCCCAATTAGCCCAAACCCTAATCTAAACAGGGGCTATTCCCACTTGCACTGCTGACCACACACATCAGCCAACCACAATGCGCCACGTCATCGTCTTCAGCATCACCTCCAGCCAAGTTGCCACTGCCACCAGCTGCTCCACTGCTGCTGTCAACGCCACTGCAACCTGCAAAAGAGATTAGATGTACATTTAGTGATGTAAAACAAATTAACATCATTGTAAATTCTGGCTATAAAAACCAGAATTAAGCAAGCAAAAAGGACCCTTTTTTTGGTTATAAACCCTATTCTTGAAATCGAAAAACAGACACTTTTCGTTGTAAAATTCGACCAAATGTAAAACAGTCAGCAAGGGCAGGACTTCATTAAACACTAGGCCATTCAAGCATTAAAGGCAACCAGGTAATATCAGTATATGTTTACTACCATTCATATATCAAAATCATAAACTCATCAGATTCCAAATACAAGTGAATGCATGCATTTAATATTTGGTTAACATTCATTGTTTTCATTTAAGTTTTTAATGGGTATTAAAGACATTTCAATATTATTAATATCATTAATAACACTAAATAGCATTAATGGCAGTTATAATATTAATTGCTAAAAATTAATAATAACTTTGTTAATAATATTAATAATAATAATTAATATTATAATAAATAATAATAAAAATAGAAAGTGAAAGGACAGTAAGCCCTTCCTTGTCCAACCATCGCCGGAGTCGGAGCCGGAGTCCGCCACCGACACTATTGCACTTCGACACCCCAAATCTGCACAAAAATACCAAATGAGGATTAAATCCGGGATTAATATATATTTTAATTGTTTTAAATATAAGAACAAATAAGAAAAGAAACGTTTTAAAACCCCAGATCTGGAGTAGTCAGATCTGGGATGGGAATGAAGAAACATAAAATGAAATAAAGGAAAATGGATTTTTTTAGAAACGAAAATCAAAGGAAAATGAAAGTTTGTTCTTACCTCGGTGGCGCGTGAGGGGAAGAAGGGTGTGTGCTGCAAATAGACGACGGCCAGAGAAGGGTGTGTGCTGCAAACAGAAGACGGCCGGAGGAGGGTGTGTGGTGATGGGCCCAAACGGCGATGCCATGGGCAGGCCACGGAAGGCGCGCGTGGCACCCAACGTGCAACTGACGGTCGAGGTTTGGCCTCATCGAAGTATGACCAGAGGGGAGCCGGGGCGACGGAGCATGGCCCAGGGCACCGGCGACGCTTGCTCACGCACGGGGCATGGCTGCCGGAGCTCGGCTGGACCATGGTCGGCCTTGGGGGGAAGGAGAGAGTTGAGAGAAAGTGAGAGAGGGGGCGTGATTTTCAGAAAAATGAAGGAAATGCAATAAAAAAAAAACCTAAATTGCTATTTATATAAGACCCATTGACCCGACCCGATCCGACCCGAACCGGTCTAGGATCCGCGTGTTTTCGTTTAATGGGTTATTTGCGCATTTGATCTTTTTGTATTTTTTAATTGTTTTAATTTAGTCCTTTTCATACTTTTAATCATTTTTAATTTGGCTCAGTAATTTTGTTTACCTTTCAATTTAATCCTTTGACATTTTGAATGCACCAGAGGCTGCCACGTGTCGTTGTTTGGCTTATTTGTGCAATTAGTCCCTTTTATTTTTAATTTGTTCTAATTTGGTCCTTAAATCAATTTCTGTTTAATTACACAATTGGCCCAGGAATTTTTTAAGATTTACAAATTAGTCCTTTGACTTCTGGATGCCTGTGGGGCTACCACGTGTCACCCATTCTTTGGTTTTATTATTTTATAGGTCCCTGGACTGTTCAAAAATTACCATTTTACCCTCGAACTTTCCAAAATTCCATTTTTAACCCCGATTTAACCAAAAAATTACCATTTTACCCCTAAAGTTTCCAAAATTCCATTTTTAACCCCGATTTCACCAAAAAACCGTTTTACCCCAAACTTCCCAAAATCCCATTTTTAACCTCGATTTTACCAAAAATTACCATTTTATCCCTAAACCTTCCAAAATTTCATTTTTAACCCTAATTTCACCAAAAATTACCATTTTACCCCTAAACTTCCCAAAATTCCATTTTTAACCCCAATTTCACCAAAAATTACCATTTTACCCCCAAACTCCTTAAAATCCCATTTTTAACCCCAATTTCATAAAAAATTACCATTTTACCCCTGAATTTCCTAAAATCCCATTTTCAACCCCGATTTCACCAAAAATTACATTTTTTACCCCCGAAAGTCAAAAATTACCATTTCACCCTCGGGCATCCAAAGGTCCCGTTTTCGATCTCGATCGTATCATTTTTCTTCTTTACTAAATACATGCACTTATTTTAATCATTATGCATTTGTATTTTACATTTTTGCATTCTATTTATCTACTTATTATCTTGCTTCGTATTTAACCTCTCTTATTAATTGCTATTCGATATTTTAAACTTCGACGCTCATTTTTAAAGTATCTTCAAAGACGAGGCAATATTCCTCTCGTGTGAAAGCTTCGAGAAATCATGCCCTAACGTGTCGGGCGTGATTTTTCGCATAACTCACATGCGTCGAATATCTTTTTTTAAGATTTTTATACCCGTTAACCCCAAGATTCCGAGAATATCTTGTCCTAACATGTTGGTCACGATTTTAATTCTCTGCGAAAATCGAAGTAAACAGGTATTCCATATTTGAATCTTTTAAACTATGTGTGTGAGGATTACATATTAAATTCAATACGAAATTTTCAAGCTCTCAAAAAATATATCTATACACAAATAATTTTAAAAATGAGGCAATGTCCTTTCGTGTGAGAACTTCGAAGAATCGCACTTTAACGTGTTAAGTGTGATTTTCGTAATTCATGCGAATCGGATATCCTTTTCAAAAGTTTTCAAAATACTCTTCAAATTTAATAATTATATACAAAGTGGTTTTATAACCAAAAGAAGAAACAATGTTCTTTCGTGTGAAGATCTCAAAATTTCGTGCCCTAATGTGTTGGGTGTGATCTTCGTATGGTTCATATGATAGAACACTCTCTTTAAAATGTCCCGAAACGTCTCGCAGTTTTGAAACTCCGAGAATTTAGTGCCCTAATGTGTTGGACACGACTTCTAATTCTCATAGAGGATCGAAACACGAGGACGAATTCTCCTTAAAATTTTTCCTTTAAAATTATACGAAGCCGTCTAAAATAAAAATCGTATTTTAAATTTTACTCGAGTTTTCATTGTTTTCATAAAATAAGACCCGAAAATAATCATGTGGTACCAATTTTTGGGCGTATGAGGGTGCTAATCCTTCCTCGTGCATAACTGACTCTCAAACTTGTTTCTCTGGATTTCAAAGACCCACTTTTTTTATCATTTTAAACGTTTTATGGTGATCCAATCACACCTAATAAAAGATTGGTGGCGACTCCCATTTCCTTTTTATTCCAAAATACATAAAAAGATGTTTTTTCGAAACTCCGTTCTCGAGGTGGTTTCGACATTGACTTTGGGTTTATTATTTGAGTTTGTTATTTATTTATTTATTTATCTATATTCATAAAATAATAAAACAAAATTAATATTATTTTACATTTATTTATTTATATTCATACAATAATAAATAAATAATAAAAAATTAATATTATTTTATATTTATTTATTTATATTCATAAAAATAATAAATAAATAAATAAAAACAATAAGAAAATTGGAATTGAGTTTCGAGGCCCGAACGAAATTGGGCTTGTACAGCTGCCCCTCTTTACTCGTTGTCGTGTAACAGGAATGGAGCAAAGAAAAAGAACTAGTTTCATCTGCTCCTACTGAATTCCAACTTTTGATGTTTCTTATTTTCAGTCATCCGTCCTTTCACTTTATTAGTTGCTCTATTCCACGGTATTTGCTTCACTGCAACCTCAAGAAGATAGGATTTAATGTTGTAGCCTTATCCTGCTCCACTCCATCTTTAAGGAGATAGGATTTGCTAATAACTTTAATCCGACCCACTTCAACTTCGAGGGTATAAGATTTGTTCTTGTAGCTTTATCCTGCTCTACTGCAACTTCAGAGAGATAAGGATTCGCCTTCGTAGCTTCACTCTATTTCTCTGTAATTTTAGTGAAGATCGAGGTTTAATCCGCCCTCTTACAACTTTAGGGGTATAGGATTTGCTTTCGTAGCTTTAATTTGCTCTTCTATAGTTTTAAGGGTAAAAGATTGAATTGCTTCAATCTGCCCCACGGTTGGGGTAAGAGATCGAATGGTCTTCAATCTGCCCTCTGGTTAGGGTACAAGATTGGATTGCTTCAATCTGTCCCATGGTCGAGGTAAGAGATGGGATGGTCTTCAATCTGCCCTCTAGTTAGGGTAAAAAATTGGATTGCTTCAATCTGCCCCATGGTCGAGGTAAGAGATCGGATGGTCTTCAATCTACCTTCTGGTTAGGGTAAAAGATTGGATTGCTTCAATCTACCCCATGGTCGAGGTAAAAGATCGGATGGTCCTCAATTTGCCTTCTAGTTAGGGTAAAAGATTCGGATGGTCTTCAATCTGCCCATTTCAGCTTCAGGAGTATAAGATTCGTCCTTGCGACTTCAATCTGCCCCTCTACAACTTTAGGTGAATGAGATTTGCCATTGTGGCTTCAATCTACCCCTTTACAACTTTAGGTATATGAGATTCGCCATCGTGGCTTTAATCTGTTCCTTTACAGCTTTAGGGGTATAGGATTCAATTTGTCACGCCATTCTCTAAGGATATGACCTGTGAAATCTATTTTATGGGCCTCTATTATGGCCATGTAACTAGGATGCTATGATTTGAATTAATAAAATGCTCCTATCTAAATGCTCATGAATGATGCTAATATGCATGGAAAGATGTCATTTTAAAATGGTTTTTTATTGTTTTAGTCCTTAGGTTGTCACTGATCGTCTTTTGCCTATGTTCTAACATCAATGTGTCACCATGCCCTTCCTTCAAGTCTGGCGTTCCTGATACGAAATCTGAAAGGGTAATCACAAGCTGAACTTATTCATTTTAGGATTCCTTCAACCCTGGAATTCGGTTATTCCCAACTAATGGTCCTGTTTCAAGTCCTTGTACTATTTAAAATTTCCCAAAGTAATATGTAGAAATCTTTTTATACCTTATATTATCAAGTCCATTAACCATTATTTCAATAAAAAGAATGCTCTGAGCAGGGTTACAAAAATGGATAAAATTGAATTTATTGGCAATATCGCTTGAATGGAAATAAATGAGAAGACATCAAAACATCAGCCAAAATAACAAATTTTGGTCAAAAACTAGCAAACATTGCTAATAGTGAGCGAAAAGGAATAAAGCCAGATGCCCCAGATATCAACATACGAATTTTTTCGAGCAAACTTGATGAGGACCACTTTGAGCTTGATGTGTACCTATGAAAACTATTACACTTCATCGATGCCCAAAATGTAATGTCTCTCCAACCTGTTACTTTTGAAAAGGAAGCCCACTTCGTGCCCTATGTTTTATTCAAATCTGAGCCACCCTTTTGGGTTTTCGACTCAAATCTCCATAGGCTTCAAGATGCCTTTTACGGGTTTTCATCTCAACCCCATCTTTTTTTTATTTGATCCGCCCTTTACGGGTTTTCAACTCAACTTTTTTTGAGCCGTCCTTTGTAGGTTTTCAACTCAACTTTTTTCTTTTTTCTTTTTTTTAGGTAAAGTGTCTCTCCACTGAATCTAAGTTCACGAGGTTCAACAAATCCTTGTCGTCCATCTTAGCTAGAATTAGAGCTCCTCCAAAGAAGGCTTTCTTTACAATATATGAGTATTCCCAATTTGGCATCCACTTGCCCTGGAAGTCTTTTTGTATAGGACTGATTTTTCTCAAAACTAGATCTCCCTTATGGAATTCTCTAGGGCGAACTTTTTAATCATATGCCCGCATCATCCGTTTTTGGTACATCTGCCATGTTGGATAGCTTTCAGCCTCTTCTCTTCAATTAGGTTTAGTTGGGTATATCTTAATTGGATCCACTTAGCCTCATCTAACTTTACTTTTGATAAGACTCAGAGGGAAGGAATCTCGACTTTAATGGGTAAGACTACCTCCATTCCATATACTAATGAGAAAGGTGTTACCCCGGTAGAAGTTCTAACAGACATTCGATAAGCATAGAGAGTAAATGGTAACTTTTCATCCCAAGCTTTGTAGGTCTCAGTAATTTTCCCCACAATTTTCTTGATGTTTTTATTAGCTGCTTCTACTGCTCCATTCATTTTTGAGCGATACGGTGCTGAATTGTGATGCTTGATCTTGAACTGACTACAGACTTCTGCTATTGTGCTATTGTTCAGGTTTAAAGCATTGCCGGATATGATCTTTTTTGGCATTCCATACTGACATATGATTCTTTCTTCAAGAATTTACTGACCATTGATCTCATAACACTAGCGCAGGAAGTAGCTTCCACGTACTTAGTAAAGTAATCGATGACCACAAAAATGAACCCATGCCCATTAGAAGCTTCTGGCAAGATTGGTCCGATGACTTTCATGCCCCACATAGAAAAAGGTAATGGGGAAGTCATAACATGGAAAGGTGAAGGAGGTACATGAATTTTGTCACTATAAATTTGACACTTGTGACATTTTTTAGCGTATTTAATGCAATCTCCTTCCATGGTTGACCAGTAATACCCGAATCTCATAATTTGCCTGGCCATCATGAAACTATTGGCATGTGTTCCACAAACACCCTCATGAACTTCCTCTAAGATCTTCTTAGCCTCAACAGAATCAACACACCTCAACGAGACTTAATCTTTTCTCTTTTTATACAGAATATCCCCGTCAAGGACATAGTCAATTATGAGCCTTTTCAATGTTCTTTTGTCATTCTCGGTGACTTGCTCAAGCATCCGTAGCAAATCAGGAGATAAACTACAATCTTGGGCTTCTTCAAAATCCTGAGATTCCTCTGAACACACATCCTGCTTAAAATGAGGCTCTAAGTCGGCAACGAGGTTACTCTTTTCATTGATATCTAAGGACCTGTCATATGAACTAAAAAGATCCAAAAGATAAATGATTTTAAGTATGTTCATTGCGGTATGAGATGGATGAAAAGAATAATGAGAATTGTTGCCAATTTGGGTGAAAGAAAGTGCATCTTTTTTATTGAAAATAAAAAGAAAATGAACTTGTGCCCTTTACAGAAAGATCTCAATTACTCTCAGGCTTAGAGCAATAAGGGTGTTCTGAACATTACTCTGGGAAAGACTTAAAAGTTACAATGACCTTTTCCGCAGTCTAGTTGTCTAGAACGCTTCCGAGGGCGTAAAGGTGAATTCCTGACAAATTCTTGAAAATTTCCTTTATTCACTTATCCCTTCGGAAATAGTGATGATGTTCAGGTTCTCCATTATTCTTGCCAACTTATCGTCTGTAAGCTTTCGCTCGGGGTTAATAATACCTCCCGACACGAATGACTTTGAAATATGAGGAATGACCATTGGCTTGCTTTCGATCTCTTTCTCACTTATTCGTGCTCTTCTCTTCTCTTGTTTTTCTATAGTTCTTCTTTTTCTGTTTCATATTTGCCCCTTCCTCAAAAGCACAAACATCAATTGTCTCTTCGTCTTTCCTCTCCTCAAAGAACTCAAGCTCTTTATTATCCATCAACTTTTATACCAAGGTTCAGAATTCGATACACCCTTGGATTTTATGCCCCTTCACGGCATGAAACTCACAGTAATTTTTAATTGTCACCAAGTCCTCTCTCTTTTACACAATCAAACCCCTATTGACCATCTGTTGCTAAGTTCATTTCAATGAAGATTTGACCTCCCTTACATCATTCTTAATTCTCTTGCTCCTCTTTTCCATTATTGCATTCACCCCCTGATCGGGATGATTTGACAAAGGATTTTCAGTCACGTTAGGTCTTACGGATTTATCGAACCCTATGATCCCCATCTTAATAAATCTTTCAATTAGCTTATTGAAAGCAGTGCAATTCTCGATGGAGTGACTCGTTATTCCTTCATGGTAGTCATATTGAGCATTTGTGTCATACCAATCTGGGAATAGGGGTTGCATTGGTTTCAAATAATAGGGGGACACCACTCGGGCATCGTATAAACTCTTGTAAAGCTCTTTGTAGGTCATTGAGATGGGAGTGAATTGGATTCTTTCAGTGTTCAACCTTGAGCCCGATTCTTGCCTCTATCTGCTTTGGTAATTGGTTGTCGGGGCTTTAGACTGGGTCACCATGATCGATTTTGTAACACTTGTCTGGTATAAGCTTATATTAGTTACCTCATTGTCCTTCCTTTTAGGAGCGGACCTTTTGGTACTTTCTTCAGTATTGATTTTTTCGCTTCGAATTGTATTTTCAATTATTTCTCCCGACATGACCATGTCGGAAAAACTTTTAGTAACGTTTCCCAGCAGATGATTGATATACGATGCTTTCAAAGTACTGACAAAGAGTATGGTTGTCTCTTTCTCAGAAAGCGATAGTTGTACTTGGGTGGCCATATCTCTCCACCGTTGAGCATACTACCTGAAGCTTTCACCTGACCTTTTCTCAGCATTTTGTAACTTGATCCCGTCAAGATCTATGTCAGTGATATGACCATATTGTCTCATGAAAGCCTGTGCCAAATCCATCCAAGAACTTATCTCAGCACGACTGAATTGATTATACCACCTTAAAACTGATCCCGTTAGATTATCCTGGAAATAGTGGATTAGCAACTGATCATTATGGACATAACCCGTCATCTTTCTACAGGACATGGTAATATGTGCCTCCGAGCCGGTTGTCCCATTATATTTCTCAAACTCTAGAACTTTAAACTTGGGGGGCAGTACCAGGTTGGGAACCAAACTCAACTCTTTAGCATCAATTCCACAGCACCCGTCGGCTCTTTCTAAAGCTCTGAACCTTTCCTCTAGCCATTTACAATGCTCCTCCAACTGGTTAGAAAGTTCGGCTCTTACTTTTTCTGTTTCTATCATCTCATTTAAGTCCGGTATGATACAGTCGGTCGAGTTATTTCCTGGGTTAGAACTAGAACCCGTTTGGTAGTTTACCGATTTTGGTGTGCCAAACAAGCACGATTGCGGGTTAATTGTGATTGATGCTCCTCGACCACCCATTTCTTACGAAACCTGAGCCAGCATGGGGGTAACATTTGGAGGACAATGAGGACCATCACTCCTTTCCTTTAGGTCCATTACAATACCCTTTCCCCTGTCAGTTTTCTCAACCAGTAATTGAGTGAACTTATTGATAATTTCTTTTTGGGACTCAATAATCTGGTCCATATCTTGCTGCACTTTTGCTAACTGTTCATGCAGTTGATCCTGCATTTCTTTTTGTGTCTACTCCAACCTTTCTAATCGCTGATCTGTCACTCTTGTCTTAGCACGAGTGTAGTAACGGTGTGGTTTCTCCAGAGTAACTTTTAGAGGAAAATTTTAATTTATTAGTAACGTCTTTCTCAAACTTTTAATGCATGAAAATACGATGCAAAACTTTATGAATGCATGAAAATACGATGCGTAATTTTATGAATGCATGAATGCATATGCAAGAAAGGTATTGACTTTCAATCGAATTCTGATAGAATAACCTTACTAGAAAACACGCTAACTTTTTGGCCATTATCAAACATCGACTCATACTCAATGCTCAAAGTATCTGCCTGGACAGCAAGTATTCTGCCACTTCTCTCACTTGTGTTAATGCTTCACCCACGATATGGTCTCGGTCTCTGATTTGCCCCTGAGAGTGCTGAAGTTGCTTATTACTTGTTTCAAAGATTCCCTCAAGGAACTCAATTCGATTTTTAGAATTTTGTGATGCAGTTTCAAGCTCCTGTACCCTTCTCTTTAATTCTGCATTTTCAGCCTGGCTTGCCCTCAATTCTGTCGTAGGTTTACGACTGCGGAACCTTTGCAGGGACTCCTCTAACGACTACTTGAGCTTTCAACTCAGCTTTCTCTACTGATCCGCTTGAGTCCTTTCCTCTTGTAAGTTATTCTGAGTCACATTAATCCGAGTGAAATCTCAATAATCCGATACATGGCCTTCAGCTAGACTATCACCCTTCTCACGTTGTCAATCCTCTGACCACATACGCACAGCCACATTGTCTTCTACCTCATCAAGATACCCTTTTTCCATAACCAGTTCTCTACTAGTAATCGAACTCAAGTCAATACCTTTCCTAATATGAGGATGCAATGCAAAATAAGATAAAAAAAAAAGTCAGTACTACAAATTTATCACCAAGTAAAAACATACAACATAGAACCTACGCATTTTATTTTAGGTAGTTCCTAAAATTTCGGCATAATTTCTACCTAGGTGGGCACTTAGGGCTCATTATATGTGGTTCCGATTCTAAAGTAATGGTACCCAAACCAGTAGATTCCTCAGTCCTCACCCATTATAGGCTCATACAGACGAGTTCGGTTTAGGAGGACACATTTCCCATATGTTTGCACGAAAGTGAAAACTTCACGAAAACATAGGTACGGATGTATCCCGAAAGTGATTCACTATCCTGCACGGAGGTGAAAACCTCATGAAGGAGTAGCTTCTCACTTCCACTTAAGCGGTGTAGTAACAAATGTATGTATGCAAAAACCTAGGCATATAATATTAGCATGCTATTATCACAACAAACATATAAAACACAAAAATAAATGCAAAAGATCACAAATTAAATTAAATCGAATTTGAAATTTTCAACAAAAAAGATGAAAAATAATCGACTTACAACTTGACTATCTTATTGTCCCTAGTGGACTCGCCAAGCTGTCGAAACCATTTTTTGAAAAAAACAAAAATAAGGCTCGGTTTATATTTTGGAAAATGAAAATGGAGTCGCCGCTAATAATTTTTAAAGCAGGTGTAATTGGGTCACCTTTCGAGATTTTTTTTAAAAAAATCATTAAAATAATTTTATTCTTTGAAACCATAAAACGAGTTCGAGAGTCGGTTACGCATAAGGAATGATTAGCACCCTTACACGCCCAAAATTGGTACCTAATCGATTATTCAAAATCTTATTTGTTGAAAATTAAAAGTTTGAGAAAAATTTAAATTGTGATCCTTAAATGCATGAATGTCATATTTATTTTATTTTGAAAATAAATTTTGTTTCCGAAGAAAGCTCGTTATTTCGAATTAATCGATAAAAAGTTACATCCAGTAAGATAGGATATAACAATTCGAATATTCAAAAATAACGAACTTTTCAAAAAAAATCTCGTATTTAAATTTTGAAAAGGATATTCAATTATCCCGGTTCTAAAAAATCAACATCCAATTAGTTATGGCATGATTTTTCAAATTCCCGAGACAAAAGACATTGCCTTGATTTTTAAAAATAATTTATGTATTTTTAAAAAAAAAATGAATTACCATGTTATGCAAACATAAATATGCACATAACTTACAAATATAAATAAAAGAATAAAATGTAATAAATGCAATTAATATAGTACAATTTCTCAAGAACTGTTGTCACGTTCTTCGTCTTTCTTGCTCAATTCTTTCCAGATCGAGGTCTCTGATGAACACCCGATGAAGTTATATCCAAGGCTGAAGACCACTCTTTCCCAAGAGGGGAAAATCGACAAAGGAATGGAAGGGAAATGGAAGGGAAATGCTAGAGAAAATGAGATAAAGAAGAGAATGTGTTGGTGAATTCCTCTAGAATGGGTAGCTTAGAGGGTATTTATAGGTGGGAGTTAGAGGCTATTTTTAGAAAATAAATTTCAGCCACTCAATCCCATGGTCAACCACCCTTTGAGCATTTTGACTAGTTCAAAGTTTGCTTGAAACTAGCTTGGGGCAAATCCATAAAGGCGCCAAAAGTGGAGGGGTTTGAATGGGATTTGAGAAGACTTTGAGGACTAATTTTCAAGGATTTGAGGACTTTGACTTTGAGTTTATTATTTGGGTTTGTTATTTATTTATTTATATTCATAAAATAATAAATAAATAATAAAACAAAATTAATATTATTTTATATTTATTTATTTATATTCAAAAAATAATAAATAAATAAAAATGGAATTGGGTTTCGAGGCCCGGACGAAATTGGGTTTGTACAACCGGATATACATAGGGATGTTCAAATGGTTAACTGTTTCGAATTAGTATTAAACAAATTAATCGAATTTTTTTTATCCTTTAACTGTTAATCGAATCGAAATTTTTTCAAAAAAATAACCGAACCGAAATTTTTTGGTTAACCGAAATTTATATTTTTTTTTGTTAAAACAAGTATAAAACATATCAAAAAAATAAATTGAAAATGTTCATTTAACCGAATTAACCGAATTAAAACAACATATAAATTATATTATTAATTATTAAATTCGGTTAATTCGATTAATTACCTTATTTCGAATCAAATTAACCGATAACCAAACATCCAAAAAATCATTAACCGACCTCCGACCGAATTAAATCGATTAACCGAATTAAATTAATTCAGTCGATTAATTTAATTTTAACCGAAATTTGAACATCCCTAGATATATATCTAATTAAAGCCAAAATAGAAACTTTTTAAGCAGGATTCTTTCTGAATATTACGTTTTGTTTGGAGAATGAGTAGAGTTAGGTGTGGTTCCATGGTTACTTTCTTAAGGTTGAATATGAATGAAACTTGAAAAATAATAAGAGTTGTCTGAAGACATAATAAGTCAGCTGCATCAGTTCGATCGATTAATTTGATTTTAACTGAAATTTGAACACCCCTAAATATTCATTGTTGTTTGATTGACTGTTTTATCATGTCTATTCCCTTTCCTGAAAACTATGCTTTTGGGATTCTGCTTTTCTGTAAAAGAACCAGACATTCCTCCTATGATTTGGGTAACTTCTTCAGATAGCAGAAAAGGACAAGTCTGAATGCATGATAAACAATTATATCAATCTTGGAATCAATCATAAACATTAAATCCTTCAACTCCACATTTGTATCAACATCTCTTATTTTTACCAAATTTACCAATTGAAAAAAAATAAAAGACCCTAGTGAAAAGCATAACAAGATGCGAAAGTTACATACAGTTGCAATTTCCTTTTCCAACTCATTTTATGTATTATCAATTTACAGTACACCTATAACCCACAAATCCTTAATATCTCTTCAGCAAATTTCTGATATGAAGTGAGCACCAAGTTTTTATTAATGTTTTCTTCTTCCTCCAGCCATTAAAATATTTTCCTATAACTTTCTTATAGGTAGGCCTTTGTTGCACCAAACCCCAGTATTCTGCTATGTTTGGCCTGCAACTTATATACTCATCTTCCAAACCCAGAAGCACCAATCGAGCCAGCACCGGTACGAATGTTGCATCCGCCATCGTGAACTCATCCCCTACAATATATGTTGTGTCATTCAGCTTTGTTTCGACTTCATCAAGCACTTGGACCAAGCTTTCTGTGCTCCTTTTAACAACATCAGCATTCTTCAGCTTCTCCTCGGTCTCGTATGCTTCTCTGAGCTTGCTGTGGTAAGCACTAGCAAGGTCCGATGATTCAGCCATCCGAGCAATCACCACTTTCCTTATGAATTTAGAAACGTAGAGGCGGCGCTTGTCAGGAATGTGTGATAGGGTGAAGTACTTGGGGTTCCATTGTTGTATCTTTTGCATCCATTCAATTACTTCTTGGCCGCTAAAGGAATTGTTACCAACTGAGACCACAGCAATTCTTTCAATGTACCTGCAATTATCTTTGCTAAATTTAGAATCTTCCCTTTAAGTAAATTCAGAATACTTCGTTTACACATGAAAATTACACATGAAAATTGAGAAACCTTTTCATCATAGAAATCTTAAAGGAGCCATTAACAAGTCCCATAAAGACAATTCTAGTGGTTGTTGCAAAGCAAATTTCGATTGTGAATGAAAGATAGAGAACATACAGGATAGTTTCGATTGTGTCTAAAATTATATGAGAACCGTTCTTGAAAACTGGGAGTTTGGCACTCGTATTCATCCTGAAGAAGGAAGAGTCCATGTTCTTGCCAAGAATAGGATTGACATGAAATGAGGTGTAATCAACGCCTTTCTCTTCCAAAGCAAGCCTCACCTTTTGGCTGTTCAATGAGCATGGATGATGATATAATTGCATGATTCAATTAACAATATTATGAAACATTAAAACACTGTTTTCACCAACTTTGAAACTCTTTATCACACCACAATCAAGAACAAGAATCGATGAGGTCTGCAAATCAAACAGTAACAAGAATGTCTGATCAACAATTTCATCAAATTTAATGGAAAAGAACTTGAGAAAATCACAACAATTTAAAGCACTAATGATTCGATAAGACCAACCGTGGAATCCATGAACAGAAAAGAAATGCAGCAATGGAAGGGCCACTCTGCATACATGTGTTAACTAGACTGAAAAAGAACAACAACAACAGTATGATCCTCAATTAGAACATTAAGGTTAAGTCATGTTGGTTAACCTTAAAAAATGCTAAGTTTATTCCCTGAATTCTTTAACAGAACAGTGAGCCACTGTCATGATTTCTATGAAGTACAGGGCAATTTATGACTAGATTTCTGATTCAAAATCATGTATGTAAATGTATTTTCTTTTGGAACTAAAGCAAGCTTATATAGAACTTAAGACCTAAAGAGACAACCTTAACACTTATGTAATGATTTTCCAAAACCTTATAACATCAATTCACCTCAAAATTGTAGATCCTCAATCCAAAAAGAGAAATCATATGCTTTGGAGGGCAAACTTTAAACAAACAAAAAAACAACTCTAAAAACCCATTAAAGAAATAAACCAACAAGAACACCATAATGTTTTAATAAAAGCCAACAACAAAAATTCAATTCAATTCATGCAGACAATTAAATAAACTCCACAAATTGTTCAAAGCCAAGTGCGGGAAAAAAAAAATCTGTAGTTGACGAAAATTACAGTTCAGGAAGGGAAAATACAGTCTAGAAGCTTTTAAAACAACCAAAAAATCAAACACAACATAACCAAGGAAACCCAACTGCTAAGATATTGATTCCAATAGAAGTAAATCAGAAAAAAAATTTTAAAAAAACCATGAAATTTAATGGGTTCAACTTAACAAACCAGAACAGTTTTCCCAGAAAAAAAAAAAAAAACCTTACCAAGATGAGAGTGGAAGCTTCAACAAGGGTCCTACAGGTTTTTTTGGGGTTGATGTGGGTTTATTATTATATACTGTATATTTATAGAAATTGAAAAGGATCGAAAGGTGAATAATTCATAGAAAGTGCGTTTATACTTAAAAAGTTGTTTTTTCTCTTTCGTTGTGCATTATATACGAATAACGAGTTGGAAAGTGCAAAGCAAAAGATACGGAAACCTATTACACTGCCCGTGTAATTAGAGATTTCCCGTAGATTAATGTACGAATCGAATTACTATTAATTTAATTATCTGAAATATTAAAATTTTCAATTGTTAATTAAATTTATTTTTTTTAAATACATAACCGAACTGAAATAAAATAAAACATATAAAAAATATATTATTAATGTTCATTTTATTTTATTTAATAGTTCAAAAAATTTAAAATGAAGGTAAAAATAATAAATAAAATATTAGAAATATTCCATAAGTCTTGAAAGTTAACAACCAAATACTACATAAATTTTGAAAATAACAAATATTTCGGTTAATTGAATAATTCGGTTAATTATTTAATTCTAAACTGAATTACCTTATAATCGAAATTTTAAAAAATTATTAATCGATTTTCGTCTAAATTAAATTCAATCATTAGTCGATTAATTGAATTAAATCGATTTAATCGATTAATTCGATTTTAACCGACACTCCATACATATAATTTCTTTTATAAGTGCAAAATAGGAATTGTCCAAAAACCTAATTGGATTGGAATATAAATTCTTTGCTATTTCATTTGTAATTAATGCACAAAATTGTTAATTTGAGATGTCAAATCCGTTTTAATTTTATTATATTTTCCTTCGAGAAATATTTTCAATATTAAATATAATATAAATAATTAAACACGAATTGGTTTCACAAGCTCTATTAATATAAGATAAATTGTATTATTTATTTTCTTTTATCATTTTATATTTTTTTTATAAAAAAGAGAAAACTATTATTAACTAATAAGATTTGAACACAATTTTTATAATTTTTAATATTTATCCTTTACTATACAATAAAATTCTCATTTGTTATTTATATTAATTTTTTATAAATATTTTGTTTTATAATTTTTTATTTTCATGCACATCGTGAATGTATCATAATATGATATATTTATTAAAAATTCATATAAAAATAAAATAAAATTTGATTGAAATACTAAAATTACATATTTAAATACTATGATGATATGATGTCAAGTTCAAATCTATTTATGTCTAAATTTTTATTGATTTTATATAAAAAATAAAAAAAGTAAAAATATCATCACGACAATATAACTTATTTGTAAAAATAATAAATTTTTAGTAAATTTTAACTTAATTAGAATCTAAGTGATGGGTGATACCAATTTAATCAAATATTTAAATAAATAAATAAATAATATAGATATTTTAATTTTATAAGTTATTAATATACTTTTATAATAAAAATGACAAAAATACCATTTAAAAGTATAGGAAGCAAAAAAGGGGGCAAGTGAGGTTCATTTTCCGAAGGCAGCGCGTAGGCTAAGGATGATGAAAAGTGGAAACTGATCTGTTAGAGGCTGTCCTTAGAACTTGACAGTTAAGAAAATACAAAGCCACGCTGTTTAACGCTTACTAGAAATTGTACTTCAAATAAAAAAATGTTGTTTAAATAAAGTAAATATCTCGTTTTTTATTTTTATTTAATTTTTAGGTTATTTTTAAAAATATTTAGAGAAATATCGTTTTTTTAGGGAAAAGTGCGTCCAGCAATCAAAAGCAACACCATTTTGAATCGTTGCGCGCTAACAGTAAAAAAACAAATACCCTAACGGTCAATTTTTTTCAAACCTATAAATATCTTTCATTTTTTATTTTTTCACTCAAATTCTTCTCTCAATTCTCTCAAACTTTCTCAAACTCTCTCAAACCCTCTAAAGTCTCTCAACTTTTTCGTTTTAATTATTTTTGATATTTTCATTTAAAATAATATTTTTATTAAATATCTCTATTTTTTTGTTCGAACTCAATTTTTCAAAAATGATTGTCTCTCTAATTCGATTCGACGATGAGCATATCTCCGCTACCCAATTAGCAAGGGTAATACAGAAATTTAAACTTTGTTAATTTCAATACTGTTAAATTTAATTTAATTTTAATTTTTTTTTGTATAAATAAGCAGATGATCGTGTTTTGGAGGGTTTCATTCATAATATGAGAAAGTCTTCGATCCTTGAAATTCGTGGCTACTTGTAAGCGGATGCATCCTTACATGCGTCTCGCATGTCCAAGGGTTGCAAACTTGATTTCTAACAAATTAACACCTTGGTGGAGAGATGGAGGTCGGAAACACACACTTTTCACCTTCCATGCGACGAGTGTACAACCATACTCAAGGACGTAACGTTACAACTTGATCTGTCATGGATAGGTCAGTTTTCACAATAGCAGCGGTCATTTACGGTAAAGTGAGCCTCTGCGAATCACTATTGGGGAAGGTCCCGAACCAATTCGAAGGTGGTCGAATCTCGATGAACTGGTTGAAGGAAAATTTCGACGAGCTCCCTAAAAACCCAACAGAGGAGGTCATAGAGCAATACGCCTTAGCATCATTATGAGGTTAATCAGGGGAATTTTAATTCCCAACAAATCTCGTAATTTGGTGCATGTAAGGCGGCTACCACGTATAGTGGACTTCAATAAGTGCGAAAAATTAAGTTAGGGATCTGTCGTACTGTCCACGTTATATCGGGATATGTGTTGGGCCACACAACTGAGTGCAGCGTCAATCGGTGGTTGCTTTCTCCTACTGCAATCGTGAGCCTGGTGACGACTACCGTCTCTACGTCCAAAGGTGACCGACCCATACATGTTCCCGTTGGTGACGAGGTAAACATCATTTATTAACAAATACGTAGTATGTATAGTAAATTTTTTTATTATACGCTTCAACTAACACATCGTTTATACAGGTGGAACAATGGGCCGAGCTACGTAGGAATGCCTGATGAGTTAGAAGATATTAGGTTGTTGTTAAATCAGCGCTCGGAACACGATGTTAGTTACTTATTCTTCCTAACCTATATTGATTACTTTATTATTGGTTAAAAAAATTATACATAACGATATTTAAAAATTTGCTTTTCAGTTTGAGTGGATGTCATATGCCAACACAAATGTCATATCTTACAAATCGCTAGAAATGTTAGCCAATTCGCGGATGTGGGACGCAAAGGTACCGTGGGTAGTCTACGTGACGATGAAAATCAACGAATCGGACCGAGTGTTACGATAGTTCGGGTGGTTGCAATGAATTCTACCGATACCGCGAGACCTGAAGGAGCTGCACAAGGTTGACATGCGGGGGAAGGATAACCTTGACTGGTCGGTGCGAAACCGGGAGCACATTGATGCATGGGATCGTAGGATGCAATCCTTACCTACTCACGAAGAATTCTACTCAGCGAACACAACGATAGTTTATGATTACATGGCATGATTCAAAGTTGTCGACAAGCTGTATATGCTATCACCGGAGCAAAGGAGTCGACAACTTCAACCGAAGAGGCAACATCGACTGCCATAGTAACGTAAGAGGGGACATGGTTGTACAATGGGTTCGTCATTCGCTTCGGCAAAAGATGTGCGGCCTATGACCACGCAATTTTCGAGTCAGTTCACTTCACTTATTCCTGTTCAATTACTTAACCCCATGTTTTTTTCACAAGCACCATCGCACTATAGACCATCGCCACACATGGCCGATTCTTCTGTTCCTGCATGTACATATTTTGTGCCACCGACGTCCCTTTCATATTACACCCCCATGCAGATACCAATGTCGAACCCGCTGTTGGGATAGACTCTATCGTATGCACCGCCACAGATGACGATACTGATGTAGATATCGACCCAACAATTGATGACGATGTCGATGCCTGATACTATTTCGACATACCCAGGGATTGGGGTACCTTATAGTTATACCCCTAAAGTGGGTCAAACACCGTACCATCATTGTTTTACGTTTGTGGACCATTGTCACAACGATCGTACGCGAGAGTGGCAGATACACAATGGCAAGTGAGGACGACGTAACAATCTATGGATGAGGAAGATGATAACACTTCTATGGGGGCCGTGCTAGGGTAGTATTTAGTTGATGACGATGACGAGGAAGAAGTCTACAAACTCGTACTTCTGGATATAGCTCTAAATGCACCTCCGGATGTACGATCAATTATACGTAGAAATCCTTCACGTAATCGTCATCCACCACCTTGCGGCACACATTCTCCCCGACGACCCGATAGATGTATTTTTCTTATAAATTTTGCGTTGTAAAAAGAAATGTCATAAATAAATAAACTGATATTTTTCATTCATATAATACATTTGTCTTTATTACTATTTATCATTAGTTATGCTTAAGTTAACAATAAATAACAAATTGAACCAATGGGAATATGTGAAGCACGCTACAAAATATGAAACTCGGTAGAAAGTAATGTTCTCGTCATCGAGGCCCCAACGTATCCTAGTACAGAGAACATGTTGGCTTCATATGCTCGAGATTTCTATAGTACCTGCATAATTTCTTTTGACAGTCTCTTTCCTGAATATCCATGTTTGTCCTTATCCAGGTGGAATTCAGGCGAGCTTTCAGGACGCGATGTAGGTCATTGTTTGGCATCAACTTGTACGATACGTTGGACACCGACGGCCATATCCTCTAATCTGAGACGGGTGGGAATACAGGACTCCACACTCTGTGAATGTTTTCTAGTCGGTACATGTCGTTGATGTAAGGCGCACAATCAATTCTTAGTTAACCACATGTGCAATTGCATGTGCACATGAGTATCGAAGTGCTTGAAGTTTCCCACAATCGCATGTCTCTTCAGTTAGGTTCACACGATAGGATGCACTTGACATTTCCTGGTCGGCCTAGCATGCTTTGTGACTTGAAAATCGAGGTCCCGATGTAAGTGGCACACTACCTACATGTTGTTCACTCTCATTGTACTTTTTCGAATCTCTTTCATCACCTCAACGTAAAATGTACCATCGGCCGCTATCTGTCCAGCACACGCCAACTTCCTCTTAGGAAACAAGATAGACATTTGAAAGTATGTCTCTCTAACCCACTAGACTCGACCCAAACGTTATGGTCGAATCTCGACAATCACATTAGCCATGATAATGACCCAATAAAACATTTAAAAATCCTTTTCTTAAAAGTATTTGTAATCCAGTAATTGAGTTTAAAAAAAATTGATAAACTTTTATTAGTTTTAGAAAATTTGAACTTTAGAGAAATATAAAAAATTAAGTCAATTATCGCGACGGAAAAACTCATAAATAAGTGATTTGATATTTTGGCAATTCGCAGATTGTTGTTTCATAAGTAAATATCATTTGGTTTTAAAGAAATATCGTGATAAATTGAAAACCAAGTATTAAGTAAAAATCGTTAATTTGAATTTAATTGATCATATTATGAAAAATCGGTCGATTGCTTAATTTCCTCAATTTATTCAAATCATGATTTAATCACATCATGTCATGCAAAACTAATTCCCAAAATAAATAACATCCAAAATGTCAAAACTTAAAATACAATCCGAAGTCCCAAAATTAAAGTCCAAATGAAACCAATGCAAATTAAAATGTCCAATAACATTATACCCATTATTTTCCAAAAAAGGACCGAGAGTGTCTCTGGAGCCAAGCCCATTCTAACCTTGATTATCTGAAAAGAAAATAGAGTTTGGAGGGATCAAAAAACCTAGTATGGGTCTCAATAATAACAACGATCACGGAAACATTCATATCGACATTATTTATAAAGCAAATCATAACATATTCAAATGTTAGATCAAATATGACAAAATGTGACACGACGATGTTAATGCAACATATTTTCAGAAAATAGTGCAAACTTTAAAAACAGATCCTACCTAACCCTATTACACATCAATAAGAATATTCCCCAAAAACTAATTCATCCAAAAACACACCAAGTAATTGTGGACTGGCAACCAAATAATTGTAGATTTACTGCTAGAAATATATTAGGTGGTTTAACAACCATATATTGCAAAATCATTGCCAGATTTAGAAATATGTGGATAAGCTACCAAATAATTGCAGATTTACTGCCAAAAACAGATTTCTTCCTCCTTTCACTTCTTCCCACCCCATGCATGTGATATGGCAACATAACAGATTTTTAATCATATAGTAGCATGTTTTACATGTGAATCAGATTAACAGAAAATAACATGTTTAACATGCAAATCAGATTAACAGAAAATAACATGTTTAACATGCGAACTCGTATATTTCTAATCATACTTTCGCAGTGACACGGTTTTCATGCTATTTAACATATTAGAACAGTATCACATAATGTTTCATGTAAATCAGAATATTTAGATCTCATAATAATATTTAAGCCATAAATCACACGTCATGAGTAACAAGATTTACATACATCATATCTCACAGAATCACACATATTTCATCACAAATCTCAAATTTCGGGTTTTACTTACTTGGTCTCCTTGTGTATCAGTTTTAACCGATCTCAATGAATACACTTGTATTTATTTAAGCACGTATTTCACAAAAATAGAATATCCAAATAAATAATACACTTTTAATAACAATATTGTGCATATTTAATTAATGAAATAAAATAAATCATGTCGATTATTATTAGTGATTTCTCACACCTTAGATTTGATGGGTTAGATCACAAATCCACTTTGAACGTGAAGAATCCGGTTTTTTGAGTCACTAAGTTAATCGTACGCACATGTTAGTATCGATCTAAATAATAAATAAAATCCTTAATGAAAGATGATGTTGGAATGGCAATACTTACATGAATCTATGATCAAATCGCACTCTTAACTCGTATGGGACAAAATCGTCTAGTTAGTACTCAATTAAAAAGAAATAAGATTACGAATTGAGAGGAAAAAAACCCTTCATACTTATGTTCAAAATAGAGAAAAGTATTGACAAGAAATCTCGAAAAATAAATTAGAGGGGACAATTTGGCACTATAATAAAAGAAAATAGAATAGAAGAATTTAAAGATTTGAAAATCGAATTCAAAAGTACTCAATAGGATTTTCAAAAGAAGAAGAGAAAGAAAAAAGAAAAATGAAAATCGGGAAAACCCATGTTGGTCAATGGCGGTGCGACGATGGTGTGACGGTAACGTGATGATCGTGCAGTGATGGCAGTGATGATAGAGGAGAGGAGGTATGGCGACCATGTGTGGTGGAGAAGGGAATGGATTTGGAAGAAAAAGGCTTTGCAAGTGAAGAAAACAAGAAGAAAAGTTGAAAAGTAGTGGAGCAAAGGTGGTGGTCGATCAAAGAGAAAAGAAGAGGAAAAATTTAAAAAAAATCAAAAGTGAAACTAAGGTTTTGGAAGAGTGTGGCTGACCATAAGTAGTCATACATACATTTTTGGTTAATTTTGGAGACAAAGGGAGTGAAAAGGAGGAATTTTCACAATAAAAGTAGAAAAAAAGGGACCATAAAAGGAAAGTTTTACTTAAAAAAAGCAAGGTGAATCTCCCCTTATTTTGGCAATACTTGGTTGACAAGGGGAGGGGTTTGACCTTCTAGAATGGTCAAAAATTTCACTTAAGAGGGAAATAATGGAAAATAAATAAATACTTCACATTTGGGGGGATTCAAACATGATACATTTTGAATTAAATTAACACTCTTTACCACTAGACTATTTAATTCCTTGTGATACTAATTTGCATAATTTAATAATTAAATTTTATAGTGTGACAACTCTACCCTCTTAAAATAAATTTCGTCTTCAAAATTTACCTGATCCAAACAAGTGAGGGTATTTTCAACGCATCACCTCTTCGCGATCCAAAGTGGCTTCGCTATCGTCGTGATTCTGCCACTAGACTTTTATGAGAGGAATCTACTTTCTCCTCAATTCCTTAACCTCGCGATCCAAAATCTGTACTACCTCTTCCTCATAAGTCAAATCAAGTCTCACTTTGACTTCCTCAATTAGAATCATATGCGAAGGATAATAATGATACCTCCTTAACATGAAAACATGGAATACATAAGTTTGTGATCCAATTCCGAAGGTAACTCTAATTGATAAGATACTAGTCCAATCCTCTTAAGAATTCTATAAGGACCAATGAACCTCGAGCTCAACTTACCCTTGTATCCAAACCTCGATACTTTCATCCAAGGTGAAACTTTTAGGAAAACTTGGTCCCCAACACTGTACTCAATGTCCCTCCACTTCAAATCGGTGTAAGACTTCTATTTATCAGATGCTGCTCTCAATCGATCTTGTATTAACTTCACTATATTTTCAGTTTCTTGCACCAACTTTGGACCCAATACCTTATTTTCCTCAACTTAGTCCAATATAAAGGTGTACGACACTTGCAGCCATACAACGCTACATAAAGAGCCATTTGAATGCTCGACAAAAAACTATTGTTGTACACAAACTCTGCTAAAGGAAAATGTTCCTCCCAACTACCACTAAAATCTATCATGCAACCTCTCAACATGTCTTCTAAAATCTGTATAACTCGCTCAGATTGTCCATCGGATTGTGGGTGAAAAGTTGTACTAAAATTCAACCGTGTTCCCAATGCCTTATGCAACTTCTTCCAAAAATGCAATGTGAATCGAGGATATCAATTAGAAATTATGGATACTGGTACACCATGAAGCTTCACGATCTCAAAGATATATAGTCTCGCTAATTTATGCATAGTAATCAGTACGAACAGGCAAAAAATGAGCAAATTTAATCAAATAGTCCGTAATAATCCAAACAAATCTTTCTTAGTAGGCGTCAATGACAACCCACTAACAAAGTCCATGGTAACGCACTCCTATTTCCACTGAGGACTTTCTATAGGTTGTAAAAAAACCCAAAGGAAACTGGTACTCAGCCTTCACCTGCTAGTATGTCAAACACTTACCCACAAATTCAGTCACGTCTCGCTTAAGTCTTGACCACCAATAAAGTTCCCTCAAGTCTCGGTACATCTTACTCCCTTCAAGATGCATAACACATGGGCTATTATGTGCTTCTCGAAGTACATATTGCCTCAACTCTTGATCATCGGGCACATAATACCTCCCTCAAAAACATAAAATCTCAGAAGCATTAAGGCTAATGTTGATAATATTACCTTCCTCAACTTGTTAGAAACGAATAGCAAGAGACTCATCGATCAATCGAATAATTTCCACTAAGGTAAGTCTTACTTGCAACTTCGTGAGTAAACCTTCATCATCAGTCAAACTCATCTTTGCAAACATTGCCTTCAAATCAACTATAGACTTCCTACTCAGCGTATAGACAACCACATTCGCCTTACTAGGATGGCACTCAATGGTAGAATCGTAATCCTTCAATAGCTCAATCCACCTCCTTTGTCTCGTGTTCAAATCTTTCTGTGTGAGGAGATACTTAATACTCTTGTGATCAATGTAGATGGTACACTTCTCACCATACACGCAATGCCTCCAAATTTGAGAACAAATACAACAATAGCGAGTTCAAGATCATGGGTCGAATAATTATGTTCATAGAGCTTAAGCTATCTCGGCACGTAAGCCACAACCTTACCGTCTTGCACCAAAACACACCCAAGACCTATATGAGACGCATCACTATACACCACATAATCCTTTCCATGCTCAGGTAGAATTAACACAGGTGCTTGAGTCAACGTAGATTTAAGCTTATCAAAACTTTCTTACTGCTCCTCAATCCACTTAAAAAAGGTAGTTTTCGTCAACAGCTTGGTCAGCCATGCTACAATTAAGGAAAATACTTCCATAAACCTCCTGTAATATCCAACTAATCCTAAGAAACTCCGAATCTCACTAACGTTCTTAGGTTGCTTCTAGTCTAGAATCACCTCAATCTTCTTTAAGTCTACACGGATACCTTTATCCGATACCACGTGTTTTAAAAACATCACTTCATGGAGCCAAAACTCACACTTACTAAACTTAGCGTACAATTGCTTCTCTCGAAGAATCTGCAGAACCACCCTCAAGTGTTCATCATGCTCTTCCTCAGACTTGGAACAAATCAAAATGTCGTCAATGAAGACCATAACAAATTGATCTAGATAGGGTTGAAAAACTTTATTCATAAGGTCCATAAAAGCAGTTGGAGCATTCATAAGACCAAAGGGCATCACAAGGAACTGTAGTGACCATACCGAGTCCTAAAAGCGGTCTTAAGAAACATCCATCTTCAATTGATAATAACCAGACCTCAAGTCAATCTTGGAGAACACTTTCGTACCTCTAAACTAATCGAATAGATTATTGATCCTTGCCAAAAGGTACCGACTCTTTATAGTCAACTTATTCAGTTGCCTATAGTCGATACACATCCTCATGATCCATCATTCTTCTTGACAAACAAAACTGGAGCTCCCTATGGCGACACACTCGGCCTAATGAATCTACGATCTAGAAGTTCTTGCAACTACGCCTTAAACGCCACTAAATCCTTAGGTGCCATACGATATGCGGCGTGGACACTTGAGCTACTCCTAGTTGTTAATCAATGCCAAAGTCTACCTCACGCTACGGAGGTAATCCTGGTAACTCTTTTGAAAAGATATTGAGATAGTACCTCACAGTACAAATACTTCTCACTGATGGTTAAATATCAAGTATGTAGGCTAAATAGGACTCACATCCCTTGCGTACCAGCTTTTCAACCACTAGAACGGAGACCACATTGGATAAGTAATCTTTACACTCCTCAACCATTACTATCTCTTTCCCTTCTAGAATCTTCAAGGTGACTCTCTTAATGGCATAATCCAAAATAACTCAATGTTCTATTAACCAGTCCATCCCAGAATAAGGTCGAATTCATCGAAAGGTAATTCCATCAAGTCGATCGGAGATACCTCTCATTGGATCTCTAACGGACACCGCTTATACACTTTATTAACAGAAACAGATTGTCTTAAATGGATAAGGATAATTACATTACTAACAATATCCTCTACATTAACACTCAATTTATCAGCCATTTCACACGATACATAAGAATGACTTGACCCATATCAATTAGAGCAAAGTATAGAACTTGCAATAAATCGACGGCATTACAGTCCTCTCTACGCCTAGTTGCATACACTAATATGATGGCTGTTTAGCGTTAGCTCGATTACCACCTTGCATTGGGCTCTCTGTCTCTACCCACCATTAACACCTCTATTCGAAACTTGACCTCTCGGAGGTTGTTATCCAACTATTTGTTCTCACCATGATTTTGATTCAGTGCTTAAATTTTCTCATTGCGATGCAGACAGTCCTTAATCTTATGCTTTTAGGATCTACACGTTAAACATGTGCCCAAACTCCTCCAGCATTCTTCAGACTACCTCTTTCCACAAGTGGAACAGTTAAGGGATTTCCCTCCAACAATAACAACATCAATGTTCTGCCTAGGTCGGTCATCTCGAGCTCTCTTATTAGGGCACGAAGCCTAAACAGTAGGACCAACATATCTCTTGCCAGGAATCTAGCTTTCTCTCTCATCTCACATTCCAAATGCCTTACTTCTTCTACAATCTTGGTTTTCTCCACTAATGTTTCGAAAACCCTTTCTTGTAGAGGGGCCACTTTCATCATCAATTCATATCTCAATCCATTCTCAAAGCGAATGCACTTGCTTTGCTTAGTCGCAACCATCCTTTGGGCATAGCGACTCAACTGTAGAAACTCAGCCTCATATTTGACCACAGTTCAATCCCTCTGTTTGAGCTTAATGAACTCTAGTCGACGAGCTTCGACATAATGCTTCCCTACATACTTGTTTTGGAAAGCCTCAAGAAAGTACTCCCAAGTTGGTATATTGACCTAGGTACCTCTCGCAACATCTGGCAGCAGCAGTAAGCCTCATCTCTCAGTAGTGAAATTATACCACTCAATTTATGTTCCAAGGTACACTCCATATCATCTAGAATTATCTTCAGAACCTTAAGCCAATATTCTTCTACGGTATGGTTCGTCCTTGATACACCTCTAACTAACTTGGCTCAATTAGTACGAAGCCTCACACTAATGGTCCCTCGACTTCCAAATCAATTTTGGACTCTAGCGACTCGTTATAGCACCCTCAGCATGGCTTGTGACACAACTTCGTCTACAAGCTCTAGATGCTCCTCTTGAGCGGAGTGAGTATTCTCGACCCTATTTTTCATAGGTTCGACTTTAGTCACGGGCTTAAGTTAGCATGCACATGATAAAGATGAACCTACTTAGGTTCTTAAACCTTGTCTTTCACGAGCTATCATTCCCCCTAGTTCGTACGCCTTGCGAACTCATCTTTGTTATCGAAGTCTAGAGTTTAATGCAGTTTTATCTGATAATTTAGATACGAGTTTTATGAATCAGTTCAGAATGTTTCAATTCTAGAGTTGCGTAATTAAAGTATCAATATCTATAGTTTTCAAAGTCTAGGTCTTCATAGCATAGTTTTCAGAATCTAGCATTTGCAAAGTCTAAAGTCTTACATAAAAGTTTTCAAAATCCAAAGTTTCACAGAATAGTATTCAGAATCACAGTTAAAAATCTGAGTATTAAGTTAATTGGAATTTAATTGATCATATTATGAAAAATCTGTCGATTGTTTGACTTCCTCAATTTATTCAAATAATGATTTAATCACATTAAGTCATGCAAAACTAATTCCCAAAATAAACATTCAAAATGTCTAAACTTAAAATCCAATCCAAAGTCCCAAAATTAAAGTCCAAATGAAACCAACGCAAACTAAAATGTCCAATACCATTATACGCATTATTTTCTGAAAAATGACTAAGAGTGCCTCCGTAGCCAAGCCTATTCTAATCTTAATTATCTGATAAGGAAACAGAGATTGGAGGGATGAGTTTCAAAAAACTTAGTGTGGGTTTTAATAATAACAACGATCACTGAAACATTCATATCCACATTATTTATAAAGCAAATCATAACATATTCAAATATTTGATCAGGTATGACAAAATGTAACATGACAATGTCAAGCAACCTTTTTTTTTTTTCAAAAAAAGTAAAGATTTTAAAAACAGATCCTACCCAACTTAACTATACACCAATAAGGATTTGTCGTTCAAAACTCATCCATCCAATAACACACCAAATAATTATGGACTAGCCACCAAATAATTACAAATTTACTGTCAGAAACAAATTAGCGTGGTTTAACCACCCGTGCATGTGATATGACAATAGGTCAGATTTCAATATCATGATTTACATGCAAATCAAATTAACAAAAAATAGTATGTTTAACATGCGAATCAGATCTCGTATATTTTTAATCATACATTTCGTAGTGGAATACTTTTCATGCAATTTAAAGGATGAGAACTGTATCACATAATGTTTCATGTAATCAGAATATTTAGATCTTATAATAAAATTTTAGCCATAAATCACATGTCATGAGTAACAAAATTTACATACACCATATCATATCTCAAAGAATCAGACATATTTCATCACAGATCTCAGATTTTGAGATTTACTTACTTGGTCTCCTTGTGTATTGGTTTTAATTGATCTCAATGAATATACTTGTATTCATTTAAGCACGTATTTCACAATAATAGAGTATCCAAATAAGTAATACACTTTTAATAATGATATTGTGAATACTTAATTAATCAAATAAAATAAATCATGTCGATTATTATTATTGATTTCCCACACCTTAGATTTGACGAGTTAGAACATAAATTCACTTTGAACGTGAAGAATTTGGTTTTCTTGAGTCACTAAGTTAATCATACACACGTGTTAGTATCGATCAAAATAATAAATAAAATCCTTAACAAAAAATGATGTTGGATCGACAATACTTACATGAATCTATAATCAAATCGCACTCTTAACTCGTATGGGAGATGATTTCGAGATTTATGAGGGATCTTCAATACGGCACAAAATCGTCTAGGTAGTACTCAATTAAAACAAAATAAGGTTAGGAATCAAAGAGGAAAAAATACTTCATACTTACATTCAAAAGAGAGAAAAGTCTTGACAAGAAAACCCGAAAAAGCGATCAAAGGGGACGATTTGGCACTATAATAAAAGAAAATAGAATAGAAGAATTTAGCGGTTTAAAAATCAGATTCAAAAGTATTCAAAAGAATAAGAGAAAAAAAAAAGAAGAAAAATGAAAATTGAAAAAAACCCGTGGTGGTCGATGGCATTGGCCTGGCGATGGTGCGACGACGACAGAGGGGGATAGGAAGTGTGGTGGGCATGTGTGGTGGAAAAGGGGAGAGAGTTGAAAAAAAATCCTTTGCAAGTAAAGAAAACAAGAAGAAAAAGCCGAAAATCGGTGGAGCAAAAGTGTTGGTCAACCAAGGAGAAAAAAAGAGGAAAATTTTGAAAAATCAAAAGTGAAACTAGGGTTTTGAAAGAGTGTGGCTAGCCATGAGTAGTCAAACATACATTTTTGTTTAATTTTGGAGACGAAAGGAGTGAAAAGGGGATTTGCACAATAAAAAGAGTAAAAAAGAGGCCATAAAAGGAAAGTTTTACTCAAACAAAAGGAAAGTGAATGTCCCATGATTTTGGCAATACTTGGCCAGTAAGAGGAGGGGTTTGACCTTCTAGAAAGGTCAAAAATTTTGACCAGGAGCGAAAGAAAAGAAAAGAAAGTAAATACTTCACGTTTGAGGGGATTTGAACATGGTACCTTTTAGATTAAATTAACACTCTCTAGCACTAGACTATTTAATTCCTTGTGATACAAATTTACATAATTTAATAAATAAAATCTAAGGTGTGGCAGTCTATTTGACAACCGATGTTATCGACAAATGACCCGTCCCCTTCAGTACAAAATAAATGCACTCGGCCAAATTTGACGTCATGTGGTCGTATCGTAAACCCCTGTCGTAGGATTATGACCACTATTCGAACGGTGTATTTGATACATATGTTGCATTGTAGGCGTTCATGGTGCTCAAGCTGTTCAACATTTCATGGAATTGATGTTGGATAATGTAACACCTAAAAATCGTAACCACCTCCGGTTTAAGGTCTCAAGGTTTACAGAACTTTTCAAGTTTTTTTAAACATTCAAATCAATCACAATTTATTTAATTACAAACTTGCAACTTAAAATACTAACTCCATTTAATCTTACACATTCATTTATAACATTTCAATCAATTAGGAATCAATATTCATATCACATATCATGACATCCATTTTTTTTCATGTCTGTAACACCCAAAACCCGAAAACCGTCGCCAATTAGGGTCACGGTGTCTTTCTATTCATTTATCACTATTCATCTTTTAATATCATGTCATAAATAATCAATTAAGCAACAAGGGCAAAAAGGTTATTTCCATGTTTTTTGGATACTTCTACCAGTACTTGTTGGATAAGTATCGATAGTTATCAAGTTAGTAAACAGTTCAAGAACATTACAGACTTCTACCAGTACTTGAGATAATACTATCGATACAAGCATAACTTCTATCGAAACATATCTTACTTCTACCGATACTAAAAACTCTAGAGAGCTAAGAAGTTTTACCCTACAACTTCTACCGATACAAGTACCTAGACTACTGATACAACTATAAACAGAACTATCAATACTTCGTATGTTACTACCGATACAATGTAAGTCAATAACCAACCTCTCCCCTACTCTGTACTTCTACCGATACATGCAAGAATTTTATTGAATCAAGTATGCAGAATTCAATTATTCACACAAGTCCTCTAGTTTATCAACCATCATTCAACATAAGACTCTTATTCAAATTTTCATCTTGCAAAATCTATACATGACAATACTTGTTTCATTATATAACACAAAATACAATCAATCAACACAAGGATTCTTAAATTCACATGCCAATTCATTACCAAACACATTTGCTTAATTACAACATCAAGCAAGCAAGCAAGTTTAGTTCAACAAAGAAACCAACAATCCAAAATCAAGCATTTCAAGGGTAACATCATCCTAGTACATGCAATTTAACCAAGTGATGAAAGGAACTACCGAACGAGTTTTACGATAGTGTGATTTCTTTGAGATGATCCTATCTTCAAGCAGCAAAAAATGTACAAAACAACAATAACATCTTTGGTAAGCTTTATAGCTTAGTAAGTTCGAGAAGTCTAAAGGAGTTACCAACATATGCATAAAGCAGTTATAACTCAATCGAGCTGAAATAACCCAATGCTTTCTTGAGCCATTTAGCATTTCAAATTTCTTGTCTATCTATATAACTATCTCCTAATGATGCTGTTCACAAAAGCTGTCGGGTGTATGCACTTATGCATAAGTCCCAGCCATCGTAGGGCTTGTAATCCATTCTAGGATTCATATCTTTTTCTTTGACTCATGATGCTACTCACACGAGCTGTCGAGAACTTGCAACATATGCGGTACCTCGGCTATCGATACGATATCTATGAATATAATTGTTCCTTAACGATACTGCTCACACGAGCTGTCGAGAATATGCACTTATAAAAATCTCAGCCATCGGCCTCTAATCCATTCTTGGATTCTTTACTCATTTCCCGACTCACGATGCTGCTCACACGAGCTATCGAGGACTCGCAACATATGAGGTACCTCAACCATCGCGTCGGTTTCAAATCAGTGGCTCAAAGCCTGATATCTCTTTCATTCATTTCTTTTGTTTCATGTTTCTCAATTTCACGTACCATAACCTATTCTGCAGCAATCACAAAGAATGCAAATAATGTACTATTTAAATACAAATTTAACGTTACGAACTTACCGGATGAAATTGTAGATAAAGTGAACTCTAGGGACACATTCGTAATTTTTCCTTTTCCACGATTGGGACACAATCTCGATCCAATCGAAATAACAAGCTAGGTCGAATGCTTCTTTCCTTCTCCTTAGGGTTTTGATTCTCTTGTGGAAGAAGATGAAGAAAAATCAATTAAAGTTTTCTTTTATCTTAAACTTATTTAATTAAAATTTAGAAGTTTACCCTTAATGAATTCAGCCAAATTTTCACCAATTAAAGACCCAAAACCATACATTACAATACCCAATGGTCTAATTACCATTCCAATCCTTCAATTTTCCTTTAATTAATAGATTTCAGGTTTTTTACCTTTTTCAATTTAATCCTTTTCTACTTAATTAACTATCTAATCAACAAAATTTCGTAACCAAAATTTAATATCATAGTAATGATCTCGTAAATATTAAATAATTAATATTTACGGTCTAACATATCAAATTTGTTACCTCGAAATCACCATTCTCGATCATACTAAAAATAGACTAATTAGTAAATTCTCATTTAATTAGGATTTAAATGAAATTTATCAAAATCTAAAGCGTTTCACATCATTTCTATTATTAGGCCATTTAAAGAGGGTCCAATTTCATAATTGGTCCTTCAATTATATTAAATTCTAATTAAACAAACTTATTTCCATTTTAGTCCTAACTAATTAGGACTAAAAGAATAAATAATCCAAAAGTTAGTGGATGGTAATCAAGTCACCATCGCTTGGACTTTTTGACCATGGTTTAATTACCATTTTAGCCCGTTTACTATTTTTAATCTGTAGCAATTAACTTTTACCTCTTTTACAATTTACTCTTTTTTTCTTAATTAAGCAATTAATTATCAAAATTATCCAACCAAAATTCAATTCACATATAATAAGACTCTGTAAATATTTAATAAACAATATTTACGGCTCTTAATTTCAAAAACGAGGTCCTGATACCTCATTTTCTAAAACCACTTGACTTTTGAACCAAACCACTTATACTAACTTTTAATTCAATAATTAAAATTCCTCAATTCAAATTTCCATATAAAGTTAATATTTACTTATTTAATTTAATCACTCATTACAAAATTTTCCCGTCGGGTTTGTGATCCTGAAACCACTATTTTCGACACCACTGAAAAACGGGCTGTTACAGACAAGCTTGTAACCTGTCTAGAAATAGATACAGGTTACTGCAGTTAAATAACCCATGTTCTCGAATATTAGATGTGCAATTAATACATAGTTCAAACTACAAACCCCTGTTGATGACTAGATATCGCTTAGTTGCCAAGGGATAATGCTTGTCTTAGTTGAATCCCACATGTCATATGTAGTACCGATGATGAGTGTGATCACATAAGGATTTGTGACGATCAACCATTGAGAGTATTCCAATTCCTATGTCCGATATGACGCATGTGTCGGGTTGTGGACAAACGAGGCGGCACAATCGACTTAGGAAGAAATCCCAATCATCTACCATTTCCCTAGGAGTTATTACAAGCACTATTGGCAGAATCTTCTTATTACCGTCTTGAGCAACGACAAGCAACATACGTTGCTGATACCTTTCGTACAACCAAGTACCGTCAATTTGGACAAAAGGCTTGTAGTACTAAAATCCCACTCCGCACTGGTCAAAGGTCCAAAATAACCGATGGAATATTCTTCTCCAAGTGTCTAATTGATTTTCGACGTAACATAAGTGCGTTTCGAGATTGATTACGAAACCTTGTAGGTAGCAATCCAAAAGATAACACCATTGTCATAAATAGTTATTCGAACCCTCCCACCCGTGGTGCAACTTCTCTATAGCCTTATGTTTTGCTACCCACACTTTGTAGTACGTTGGAGTGTATTGGAATTGGCTATCTTATGTCCACAATCAACACGGGTATTTCAATCCGAGGACTGGCCCTCACCATCTGTAGAATAATGTCTACAATCAAGTCTTAGTCTAGCCTCGGATGGTCCTGATTAGCACCCGCCGCTACATAGGTGTAGGGACCGATATACTTCTTTATCGTCCACATCCTAGTTTTCTTCCAATAAGATACCATTATTTTCCACTTAACCTCCCATCTTTCTATACTTACTTTTCTTCGAATTTATCAAAATGAGACTTCATGATGTAATAGTTCACGTCGTTCTTGATGTTGTATTGCTTCAGTGCAGCAAGAAAAGCATTTTTGTTAGGGTATTCATTCCAACTTCAAGAACTCATATATCATAATTTGCGATTGCATGACTAGGTCTCTTGTGTTGAACCCGTAAAAACTTTAAATCACCCTCAGCTGATAGGTCGATTTGTGTCATGTGAGGCAGCGGTTCATACGCCTTGAATCGTGCATCAAGATTTGAGGCCTCATCATTACACTTGCAAGGTTCCGGTTCTATTGTAATCGAATTTGGTGTAAAAAATATTACCACTTCTAAACCATCTGAATCGCACTATGAGATTGGCTCAGGTTCTGACTCTACCTCGTTTATGCCCGCACCCTCTTCTTCCCCACATTCATCTCCTTCCTCGTTCGTACCTTTATTGTCACCTTTGAGCATAGTGTTGGACGTACCTTTGCCGACCTCCGTCGAAAAGAGTAGGTCATTAATTCTCCTGTAACCCACGTGCCCGTTAAAATATTCAACGGGTTGATGATCTGTGTACGTCGATGATCAACCAGTGTAACTGCTTCCACCTCATAACATCGACCTAGTGCTAGATTTGAAACCAAATGCACTGATTGAATATCAGCTCGAGTGTCTAGATTTTAGTTATGTTGATACCCCCATTAGTACTGACCCTTAAAGTTTAGATCGATGCAAGAGATTGATGAGTGTCTACCCATAGATGTTTTGGGAACATTGATTGCATCTGAAACGTCACAATGATTGTGCAAGCATACACACGTCAATGCAAGTATAGTTGATAGATAATTCTATCGGATATCGATCCCACGAGGAATGGGTTCTTGATGTTTAAATGTCGGGGCAGCTAATACTATAATCAGGTAAGATGTGAGTAAGGATGTCAGTGCAATTATGTTAGATCTGCAAACTAATAAGACTAGTCCTTAACCGCTCCTCTTGCCCAGCACCAAGTACTCCTCGTCAGAAGTTACTTCATTAGGTCACCCTCCTCCGACGTCAAGCTTCCATGGTAGCTTGCTTTATGATTTGAGAGATTTTTGGATTTAAATTCTTCACTCCTTGATATTTATCTCCTTCTTCTTTCCTCTATTTATAAGCTTAAGAAATTGCAAATTTCTTCCATTCTCAGATCCAACAACTTTGTATAGCTGTAAAAGTTTGTTATTGATAGCTATGCAGATCTAATTTGTTTACTGGACTGTTGTAGAATATCGATGCAATTTATAAATTGCACCAACAATTTGTCAACAGAATGTTACCGTAATTTTGGACATCTATTCTTAGTTCTAGATCCAATTACACTGTCACAATTAGTTAAATCCAGCTATGCACTCACACAGATCTGGTGTGATCTTTATAACTCTGCAGATTGTCGCCGCATCTCTGGTCACGATGTGAAATCTTTAATTGCAGCGACAGTGTGTGAAATTCTTGCGTTGGTGCTTCTAGATGTGCTTGTGGCTTGAATTCACTCAAACAATGTAAAGGTTTCTATGCGTCGACATCTCTGGCCGTATTTCCAAGATATACTTGTGGTTTCATTCTTCTTCCAGCATTGATCTACTGAGATGAATTCCTGCGCTGACAATTCTAAGGCGCAATATATTGGCTGCTTGTGGCGACATTAGCACAAAAAGAGATAAAAATAACAAGAATTTAAACCAAACAACAATGAGTTAGAAAACATAAAAACTAAGTATGAAATGCTTATGATGCATGCAAAATATGACACAAAAGAGACAATTAATACACAAATTTAGGGAGAAAATATATGTCATTTGTAATGCTATCACACCGCCAAATTTGAGTTTTTACTTGTCTTCAAGTAAACAAAAATGAACAAAGTCACAAGCAAATATGTCACCATAATCATTATTCTCGCAACTTGAATTTCCTAAAATCCTAATACACAAATTGTATTCATATGATAGAATAATGCGCCGACAATTTATAAACATGAATCATTAAAACTACAACTTCATTAATGTTAGTATTATGCATTGAATCTTAATCTTCCCTGAACCAATACAACATTTATAGCAAACATTTTTTTCTTTTCTCCTTTCTCTTTTCTTTCTTTTTCTCATTTTCCTTTTTCAAGTGACTGAGAGATGTCATTACATTACTTTACCTTTATTCCTGGGCAGTAACGATGGGGTACAACAAACCCCCAGGAGGTATGTAATTGCGCTGACACACACTCTTGCAGTGATAGCTTTTTGGTAGATGATTTTTCTAAAATCTGTAGCGGAGTGTTCTCCCTTGAAAAGTCACACTGCACTCACATTGGAGTGTCTTTTATTAATACAATGTCGCTGCAACAGGTCAGTTAGTTCAAGATTCAAACATTAACACTAACATTAATTACTGAAGCAATTCCAATCATTCATTCAAAAATAGAAGACTTACTATTCATTCATATTCATCCAATATACACATTAGCATCTCAAGCAATTCAAGAATGACGCATAAAAATAAAAAAATTGTGGTCACATTTTTGTTGAAATTCTGCATATTTTTATTAAGTAAAGAAACATGTAAAATTCAAAGATGTAGGTGCAATTGCATTTCCATTTCACACAAATTCCCCCAAACTTAAAAGTGTGCATTGTCCCCAATGCATTGACGTTAATAAATATATATATGGAAATGCAATGACAATGTAGATGCAGCGACAATAAAAATGCAATGACATTAATAATGTAGGAACAATTATACTACAGCTACATGATATGCATGACAACTAAACTAAGTGCTAAAAATAAAAACTAACTCATTGTGCTGCAGTCGAAGATGTGGCTGCATTGGTCTTCTTCTTCTTGCGCTTTCATTCCTCCTTGCGTTGCTTCTTGTCTTTAGTGCACTTTCTCCTTCGCTCCTTTGGCTTGGCCGAATCTGTGGATTGCTCCTCAACAGCAGGCATCACAGCTTCTGCCTGACTCGCTTCAGGTGGTGCCAAATCATCAGATGATGCATCTACAAGTTCAAGTGCGGTGACAAATTCCTCAACTGAATTTGTCGCGACATCAGGTCCTTCTCTTCTTTCTTCTTTTACTTTTGTTTGAGCTTCGCATGATCTTTGGACTTCTCCTCAGTTTCTATCTCTGCTCTGGCATCATCAGCTGCTTCATTCGTTGATCAAGTATAGACCACTATCGCCTAAAGGTTTTCATCAGCTGCTTTCACCTAACTCGCTCCATCTTGCGTCAAGCCTTCAGTTATTGCACCCACAACTTCAAGTGCAAGGACAAATTTCTCAGCTAAATTTGCCTTGACGTCTATTTTTTCATCTTTTTCTTCCTCCACATGAACTTCGTCTGTTTTCAACATTAAGTCAGTAGTTGCAATATAGCTGTACAAAATTACGTTGACAATGGAATCGTAATGCATCGACAATGTGTTTACTTATTCCTCAATCGGTGCAGACATAATATTTATTCCTTCTTCTTCAAGTGCTTTGTACTCTTTTATTCTTCACACGGTCCCAAAAACTTTCCACTATTTCTTACGTTTTTTCCAATTTCGTAAATTCTTAATTACGGATATAGGCATCAAAATTATGCTTTCATTGAAATCACATAATGCCTTTCCAATATACCTATCACTAATGGAATAAGGTATTGAGAAGCTCTTGGGATCCTTAAATTGTTGAAGCAATTTAATTGTCATGATGGTGCACCCTTCAGTAAGTGTGATTACTTCGACCTCTCCTAATCTTCTCTTCTTTGACAATGTGTCTTCAAGTTTGTAAGGCTGTTTTGCTATAGCATTTGAGGTGACAAAGTGATTTGATTCTATCACCGTAATATTTTGTTTAACCTCTTCAGTTGCAGTTTGCTTTCCAGATTGCACTAACATCTTTCCATTGTTGAGATTTGAATTATCTTCTTTTACTATAGCATCTCTAACAACTTCATTTAGTTGAGTTTCACTTTTGGGAATGATTTCCTCATCATGCTCTTGCCCTTGTGATATCGAATTCTCAATATCAACTGACAAAATTTCTTGTGGTCGCAAATTTATTGCGCCTACAATCTGGCCAAATTGATATTCTAGAGCTCGTATAGATTCAGCTTGATTTTGAAGCACAATATCAGTCTTAGCAATATATTGTCTCTGCAAATTTTCAATTGATGAAAACTCTGATGCTTCGTCTTGCTGGATATTTTGTCTTAAAAAAGGTTTATCATAATTGGGCAATTTTCACTCGGATCTAACATCATTGTCTATGCTTCTAGGGTCTTGATTGTTCCAACAAAAATTTGGATTTTGCTCCCACTCTGGCATGTAGGTGTTGGAATATGGATTTTCATTCCGATCGAAATTCCCCATGTGGTACACAATTGCTTGATTTGATGGGCATTGATCAAACTCATGGTTGCTTCCATAGTAATCGTAACTTGTCACATCAAATTTCCATTCTGCAATTCCTATAGCATTCTGCATTGAATTACTCATATTAGTCAAAGAAGATACCTCGGCGTTTATGGCATCGAGTTCCATTTCTATAGCATCACTCATGCTAATCTAACATCTTGACGTTCTATATACCTCGTTCCTAGCCATATTTCACTAAAAGAAAAATGTAAAAGTAAATAACAAAAAGGAAACAAGTTAGTGATAAATAAAATTTAGATGATAAAAGATAAATGCAATGATAAAAATAAACATCAAACAAACACCATTCCCCGACAACGATGCCAAAACTTAATTGCGTTTGAAACGTCACAGCGATTGTGCAAGCGTACATACATCGATGCAAGTATAGTTTATAGATAATTCTATTGGATATCGATCCCACGAGGAATGGGTTCTTGATGTTTAAATGTTGGGGCAACTAATATTGTAATCAGGTAAGATGTGAGTAAGGATGTTAGTGCAATTATGTTAGATCTACACACTAAAATTGTTAATACTGTCAATGCAATCAAGGTTAATTGTCAGAGCAAATGAAAGTAAATCAAAGTGTTGTTGAAGTGTTGAGTATTTAAATGCATAAAGGTAAAGGTTTGATCAAGTGTAAAGAATTGGAGAGGATCACTGATTTCACTAAGTTGCAAAGCTGGATGCGTCGATAAGGTATTATATAGACTAATTGTCGCAGCAATGAAGCTCTAATGAATTCTTACCAACAACAGTTCTTTGTTTAGTCAAGACTCAAGTACTCACAATCACCCCCTCTCGGTGTGAGCAATGTTGTGCACTCAAGAACAAGCAATCAGAATCTCTTCTAATCCTAAGCAACTCTCATTGTCATCCTTGTTAACCTAACTTGTCACCGCATCTCTCGATGTCGGCGCACTGCAATTTCACTCTCGTGCTTAATACGGTTAGATCCAAGAATAAACAGATGAAAAGCATTAGATAATAATTAAAGCAATCTAACAAAATGAAAGATACTCTCGTATTCATCCAAATGTCATTAGAATTCATTTTCGGATATCCAAAAAGCTTGAACTCATGAACGCGTAACGACCATCACCGGGGCCCCAATTATGCTCGAAGTCATGATCTCATCACGAATATCGACTGAGACCTGCACTTGGATTTCGACCCCTAATTGTGTCGAAAACTACCGTCTCAATTCATAACTTCCCCACAATGGATTTCTTAGGTGATGCCTCATCTCGCCATGACATATGAAATGTATATGTTCTAAGGTGACTTATCATATCCCCGACCCCTCAAAACTACCTAACAACTTCTGTCCTTCCAATCGAAAACCCTAAACCCTATAAAACCCTAAACCTTAACCTTAATAAAAAATAAAACCCTAACCCTAATAAAATATAAACCTTAACCCTAAAATACCCTTTTATCCACTATTTTGGTCATCATTTTAACTTTTATTTCCTCCAACATGATTATTATGCTGTTGAGTCTAGACTCCACGATGATAGAGTTAAATGCTATACAAAGGTTATTGTCTATAATATCTGACACCGAGTGCAACCCTTAAAAGGCCTTGGTCCAAACTTTCGAATTCTTAGAGAATAACTCCTTTGCAATAGCTTCATCAATCCTATACAATTCTTCTTTGTTTTGTTCCCACTCCTTCTCTGTTCTAGACTTCACAAATTTCCAAAAAGCAAATTCGAATGCCTTTGCTTTCTTCCTAATAGACTAGTTTGATAAGACATGTTGATCTACCGTAATTTGACCTAGAAGATTAAACTAGTTTTCACTCTTTAGGAGCTTGAAATTTAGTATTATGGTTAATATTTGGTTAGGGTTTGGTAGTTTTCCATTGTAGAAATAAAATGCGTAAAATGTGTGAAATGAGTCTTTTATTGACCTTAGGGCCAGTTGAGGCCTAAAGGTTAGGTAATCCACTTAGTGAGTATGCAGGAGACCTTAAGAAAGCGAACCATATCAAGATTGAGCACTATGTAATGACACGGGATTACGGATGTCGTAACATAGAGACCAAACCCAAAAAATCTTGAAGCTGCCTTTGTGGTTGCGACACCACACAAGGGTGTCACGACAAGCCCTGGAAATACACCCAAAGGAGTACTGCTAGCTATGTCGCGACACAGGACCTAAGTGTCGCAACATCGACTCTTGGATGCGAAATTACACTCTTCGCAATGCAACATTAAACCCGAGAACGGTAGCTGACATAGGGCTAAGGATGACGACCATCAGAATGTTATAAATCTGCCCCTTGAGCCTCCATTTTCTCTTTTCTTAGATTTAGGTTTTCAATTATTTTCTTTCTTAGGTTTTAGATTATTTCATTCTGTTCTTTTGTTATTTGGAGACATAATTTGTAAACGCGCATAGACGTTCAAGAACTCTTTCCAAGTTCTTAATACAAATCAGGGATTTTCTTACTCTTTATAAATTCAATTTATTTTATCATGTCTATCATTTATATTGAATTTATATTGTCTACGAAACCCATGAGGAACTAATTCCTTGATGGGGGGTTAGCGAGTGGAGGCATGGTGATTTAACTGTTGTGCAGGTTTTTCAATCAATCAATTATTTGGAAAAGGAAGAACATGAAAAAAAACCCTAGGCCTAACAACCCTAAGAATTCATCGAGATGGGAATTAATCTAAAATTTGTATTGCTACAACAGAAGATAAGTAATTCTTGTTGACTCGTTATGTTAGTGGAAGATCGGAAGATCCTATTAGGACAACAACTAGTAAGTTGAAAAGAAACCCAAAGCAGCGGTTGATGAAATATGCCAAAGCGAGCTAACTCACCATGATTAGATCTAGCAACTCTCCAATCTCATTTACGCTTTACTTTGTTTTATTTTATTTACTTGCTTTATTTTAGTATTTCTATTCTCATAAAAAACCACAAAACCTTCACCTCATACAATAAACCTATTTAAAGTACTAATTAGATCTTGTTCATGCAAGGATTAAACTTGTTAATGTTTCGCCTTCCTTGGGTACAATCCTTGAAGTACTCACATACCTCATTGTAACTATATTACAACTTAACCTGTACACTTGCAGAAAAGCCCTAAAATTATACTCTGGACGTTAGTGCATCTAGAGGCGGTCACATGCCTAGCACAATTTCTATGTTCTACTTTTGGCAAAATGTCATTAATAGCTATCTCAAGACCCTGCAAATTAATTTACAAAACATAAGGAAAACATCAGTAATAAATTTATGCAAAATAAATAGAATCAGTAATAAATTAATGCAAAATAAATAACATTATTTACCTTTTTTTGGTCACTGATGATGGTATATCCAAAACCATCTTCCATTCCTAAGTTTGTTGTCAAAAGACTAAGAAACCATGACCAAGAATCAGTGAATTCCCTCTCAATAATAGCCTAGGCAACTGAGTACA
Source organism: Gossypioides kirkii (assembly GCA_005610355.1). Lineage (NCBI taxonomy): Eukaryota > Viridiplantae > Streptophyta > Magnoliopsida > Malvales > Malvaceae > Gossypioides > Gossypioides kirkii. The sequence continues at coordinate 22,983,178 of CP032248.1, forward strand.
TCTGATTGTTTCAATCTCTCCCAATACCAGACAACATCTCACCCTTAAATAGACCTTTTAAAAAGAAGCCATCCAAACCTAGTACAGGTCTGCACCCTTCTTTTCAACCTCTTTTCAGTGCTTCAAAACAAACATAAAACCTCTTGAAATGTAGTGGAGATTCAGGTGTGATTCTATAACTACTGTCTTTATAGTACTTCTAGGATTCTTTAGTCTCAACTCATCAGCATAATCCCAAAACATAACAAATTCCTCTACAAATTTTCATGCCAACTTATCATTCACCATTTTCATGGCCCTTCTACACCTTATCATATTAACATTCACATGCATTTCTGAAGCCACCCTTCTTTGCATCTCTCTTAGCTTCATTTTTGAGTGGTCCCTAATAATAGCTTCAAAAGTTCTCCGATTACTTTTACATTAACCGTTTTGTTTCTAAAACTAACACAACAATTGTGCTCATCAAGAAAGCTTTTCACTTGCATGCATCTGAACATGTTACTGTAACTTACAAATATTCCCTATTTACACTTTTTTGATGCAATGCATTTAACTCTAACCCGATTTGGTTCATTCTTGATTATCTTAAGTTCCCTTCTACAACACATTGAGTACTTATGAATTGTGGATTTGAATTGCTCACCATCTTTAAACAATATCTCAATACAGAAGTGTGGACTTGCTGAGTTTGGATTGTATATGGGGAACTAACCGCCTCTGGACGTACTAACGTTTAGTGTGTGAATATGGCTTCCTAAAGATAGCTAATTGAGGCAGTGTCCACAATACAATGGGTCAGGTTGTAATATAGTTACAACGGGGTAGGTGAGTGCTCTGAGGATCGTACCCAAGGAAAGCGTTGTGCTAGATCTATTCTAATTCTTGCACAAATAATATTTAATTAGTACTTTTATCAAGAAATATTATGAGATATAAATAAAATATTTTGGGTTTTAATAATAATAATAAGTATTGAATGCAAATAAATAAATAAATATTTAGAAAACTCGATTTGAAGATTTATCAGATCTGATTATGGGAAATTAGCTCTCTTCGGCATGTTTCCTCAACTATTACTTCGAGCTTCTCGTCAACCAACTAGTCATTACCCTAGTAGGATCTTTCGATACGCCCACTAACATAAAGAGTCGGTATAGGCTATTTATCTTTTGACCTTATAGTTCAAACCAACTTGAGGTTATGGTGTTCACGAATGGGTCATACCAATTTTGGGTTAATTCCCACCTCGATGACTTCCTATGGTTGTCAGGCCTAGGGTTTGTTCCACGTTCTTCCTTTCCCAAATAGTTAATTAGTTGAGAAACCCTACACAATATTTAAATCATTATGCCTCCACTCGCTAATCCCTCACGAAGGGATTAGTTCCTCATGGTTGTTTTAAGATCACGCCATACGTGAGTCACCACCAAGGTATAGTACATGAGAACTATACCTACCCCCCAGATTTGGTAGGGAAATTAGAAGGACCGAAAGTATATAAATGATGGGAGGGAGACATTCTAGATGGTTATTCTTTCTACTCGACATTATATTCTTTCTTTCTAACCTAAATGTTCTCTTCTTCTTCATTAAGCTAGGGCTAAGATTTTGTTTAATCAATGGATGATTCAACTTTCTCGTAAGTCTTATAGCTCTATATGTTACGATTTTTGAAGAGTAAAGATGTTAAAAGTGTTGAAAAAATGAGTTTGGAAAATGCAGCGGAAAAGAATTTAAGGAAAATCAGTGTTTTAAAAGTTTTTCTAAACTAGAACTTGGTTGTGATATCTAAAGTAATAAATACTTAATTAAAATTTTACCTTTTTTATTCATCTAAGATGAACGCTTCAACCGAGTAGTCTTTTTCGCTATCTTCAAGCTCATGTCAACCGAGTGTGGGCTCGATTCAAATCAAAAAAATTTTCACAAAATTATCAATGGAAAATTTCGCAATTTCTCTAAACTTCAAAATCAAGTTTTAAATAAGAAAAATATCCCTAGAAGTTTTCTGAAATAATTTCTTCAGAGAATTTTCTCTCTACAATTTTCTCTTGAATTCAAGTGTGTAAAAAAAATAATGACCAAAACATTTTTTTATATAAAGAGAGTTTAGAAAGTTCAACTATGATTAAACTTAATCACTTTAATATTAAATTAATTTAATACTTATCAAGATAAATATTAGATTAAAATTAATATAAAATATTATTAAATTAATAGAATATTTATCTACAAGATAAATATCTAATTATATTTAATATTAAAATAATCACTTTACTATTAAATTAATAAAATACTATTAAGATAAGTATTAAAATTAATAAAATAATATTATTTTTTGAATAATTAATCTGAAATCAAATTCTCTAGTAGAGTCCCAATAGGAGTGAAACTCTTTCACTGCTGAACCATTGGAGAAACTAATCTGTCGATTTTATACCCAGCAGATTGAACTAGTTTTCACACTTGAAGAACTTGAAATTAAGTATTTTCTTTATATTTTCATAAGATTTAACTTAGTTATCTTTTGAATAAATTGGGTAAACCAAGTGTTAAATACTTTATTGTCTTTAAGGCCGATTAAGGCTTGAAGGTTAGCTAATATACTTCGTGAGTGTGCAGGAGACCATGAGAAGTTGAATAAATATTAAACTGATCACTTCGTCACGACATAGGATGTTCTACATCGCAACAAAGGGACCAAATTTGAAGATTTAGGGGACTGACTTCTTTGTCGCGACATACATAGGCTATGTCGCGACAACACCTGTACGATGACACTAAGGAGGGGACTGCTCACTTCATCGCGACATCGACCCCTGGACGCGGTTTTTGCACCAAGTGAAGGGCATTTCGGTCTTTACAATGCCTCTTAAACACGAAGGATGACAGTTGACCTACGGTTAATGAAAACGGTCGGCCAAGGCTATAAATAGGGCTTTTAGCACTAGGTTGAAACATACTCTTTTCTTAGCTTTCAATTTTACTTTGTTATTTTCGTTTAAAAACGAGATTGTAACTTTCGCATAAACGTTCGAGGAATTTTTCTCGACAGATTACCAATACAATTGAAGTTTCCTTTATTTCATTAAATCAATTTTATGCTTGATTATATTATTACTTTTATGATGTTTAAGAACACCATGAGGAACTAATTCTATTTTGGGGAATTAGGGAGTGGAAGTACGAATATTTAATTGTTGTATAAATAGAGATTTTTCAATCGGATCAACTATTTAGGAAAGGAAGAGCATTAAACAAACACTAGGCCTGACAACCCTAGAAAGTCATTTAGGTGGGAATGAACCCAAAATTGATATTGTCTATCAATGAAAACCTTTTCCCTAATCGATTTAGACTGTGACATCTAGCGATAAGTAGTCTCTATCGACTTACTATGCTGGCGGAAGATCAGAAGATCCAACTGGGGCAATAACTAGTTGATATAAGGAAAATCCCCAAAACCCAAAAATTGAAGAAGTCATATTGAAGCAACCTAATCTCCTCAAAGCCATTTATCGAATCTTTACATTTCGTCTTTTACTTATTTTATTTCTTTTTATGTTGTTCACAACCAACACTTTTATGTTATTCTCGTACTATAATCCCTAAATTTAGTATTAATTAATTCTAGTCTTTGTAGGGATTTAATTCACTATCGCCTTACGCCTCCTTTAGGTATGATCCTCGAAATACTGTCAAGTATTTGTTGTACAAATCCATATTACAACCTGACCCGTATACTTGCGGAAGTCAAAAACCTACATCGAACGGGAGTACATTTGAAGGCGATCAAAAATATCGTCGCTAACCATCTGCCAGTCACCGTAACGCCGTCGTCATAGCTGCCACCACTGTCGTCTTCGACGGTGCAAATGTGACACCCTCACGACTCCTCGACCTGGATCAATCGAATCGGTGATGACCCAATCGATTCGATCTAGTAATTGATTGGGCTATCAGCTCGATTTCACATACCGAGCCCAATTTGACCAGTTTTGGGTTTCGGTATCGATTTTTTATTCTTAGACTCAATTTTCTATCTCAAGTCCAATTTTAAAGTTTAATTATCCATTGAGTCAATTGTCTGACTTGAAAATTAATTATCAAAAATATCTTATTAATTTAATTAATTTAATTTTATTTGATCAAAATAAAATTTCCCAAAAAATCACTTAGATTTTTCAAAATAATTTTTCAAGAAAATTCTTTAATCAAATTCTCTAGTTGAACAATTCTCACGACCATCTAATTTAATTTCGCATCGTATAAATTAACTCAATTAAATTATTTCCAAAGTCATAGAATTTCCTTCTCATTCAAATTTAACCCGATCGAGCTTTTGTTAAGTGGAGGGATCAATCGGACATATACAATTAGGCTCTAGTAATTGCAATTATATCTAGAAATATCGTTCTGATAATTCTCAATAACTTAATAATGGATTCAGTCCACAAAAAGTACCATGATTGAAAACTCCTTATTGTATACTCTTTACGAAAGCAATTCATCCAACTACTTTGTCCAATAACCTCGTCATGTGTGTGTTACCATCATATGATATCCTTAATTCCTTTGAGTTAAATACATTTACTCAATACAATCTTACTTTATCTCATTGTCACCATTTTGTCTTCTTAATGATTAATATGATTACTATCAACAATTGACTAAGATAAGTTGCTCGTTCAAGAACGAGCAACCAGTGGTAATGTTCCATATTTATCAATCCACACAATGCCAATGAGAGAATATCATTAACTCTTTAATTGAGCTATGAATTACATTATTTCTAGTAAAACCATGTCATACACAAGTCATGTACCCAACATATCGGCTATCGGCTCGATCATCTTTAAAGCATAAGTCTCCACTTATATTAAAGCACATGAGATACATATGCATGGTTAGTGACTAACTCAGGGTTTAGGTAAATCACACCATGAACGTCACAAGTGAATAAATTCACAAATGGTTTTAGAATTAACTCATCTTGGGTCTAGTCCAATGTATCATTCTTTCAATGAATACATCTATGTCTCTACCCATTAGGTCAACTGATTCCATAGCCAAGACTAGCCATCTCCCCAATTGAAATTCTAGACGACATAATAATCCTTCTAAGTATTTGATCAAATGCATACTTTAATTTTTTTATGAGATTACAGACTCGTTTAGATTATCTACTAAAGTAAGTTGTTTTTCTCGCAATGTAAACGTTCTTACAATGCTACTTGTCGAAACGTTTTCGAAACGCATCCCGACTTTTAAATTTTTAAATCAAAAATAGGGAGTCGCCACCAATCCTTTTTATTTGGTGTGATTGGAACACCTTAAAACATTTTTAAGTTTTTAAAAACAAATTGGTCTTCAAAATCCAGAAAATGAGTTTGGGAGTCAGTTACTTGTAAGGAAGGATTAGCACCCTCACACGCCCAAAATTGGTACCAAATCGATTTTAAAAGGGGTCTTAATTGTTGAAAATTTGAAAACTCGGGTTGAAATTAAAATATGATTCTCAAATGCATGATTATCAAGTTTGAAGATTATTTCCAAAAGAATCGAAATTTGCGAGGAAAACTCGTTATTTCGAAAATTGAGAAAGGAAGTTGCAGCCAGTGAGTTAGGATACGACACCTAAAATTCTCGAAACAACAAGCATTCCAACTTTTAAATCTCTTGTTTTATTATCATATTTTAGAGAAAAGTGCTCGTATATTTCGATTTGAATAAAAAGCCATACCTAATAAGTTAAGGTCCGACTTTTCAAATCAAGAAATAACGAACACGGTTTTTGTTTTCAAAATCATTTAAAGCACAAATATCTATTTTTTTTAAAAAATGAATGAATTGACATAATATGCATATATTATAATAAAATATGACATGGCATAAATACATATATAATTACATGATGAAAAAAACAACAATATACATTTCACACATAAATACATAAATAAACAAATAAGTATAACAAAATTAATAAGAATAAAACCAAAACAATAACCAGATTTTAAAATATTTAAGGGTTTAGAATAAATAATGGTGAATGAATTTTGAAAAAATATAAAATAAAAAATAGAAACTGTATTAAGGAATTTAAAAGGTAAAAAATATTTTTGAAATAAATAAATAAAAACCAAAATTAAAACAGAAAGGGGTAAATGGGAAAGTCCCATATTCAAAAGGGATTTTAAAACAATGGTTAAAAAACTAAAATCAGTAGGCTAATTTTAAAATATTTATTTAAAGGAAAATGGATGAATATGGAATAGGTGAAAATTCAAAGGGGCTTATGAGAAAATGTACTTTTTTTACTCCCAGAATCTGTTGCCAAACAACAACGTTTAGAAAGCCTATAAAAGGCTGGTTTTTCTAAAAAAAATCATTTGTCATCCCCTTTTAAATAAAAATTCTACTCCTTTTTCACTCTGAAACTTTTCCCCCTTTACCCGTTCATCTGTCCTTCAGCCTCCGTGGCTCTATCGTCCGTCCCTGAGACCCGACATCGTCCGACCGTCGTCGTAGCCCGTTGCCTTTCAACGCCGCAAACATCGTGTACGATGCTCAAGTACGAGAACTAACCCTTTTTTTAATTTTATTTTCTAAAATGTAGATCTTGATATAGATCAGACCAGATCTAACCCAAATCTAAAAAACAAAAGGTTTTTTTTTAAAAAACTTGTATTTAATATGATTCTTTCTTCTTTCTTACGACTTTATTATTCCTTTTTTATTAAAACAAATCTAGCTCTAAGGTAGATCTCTTGGATTTACAAAACGAAAAGGTTTTTTTTTTAGATTCCTTCTTCATTTTTCTTCTTTGAGATTTGTCTTTTTTTAATTTTTGATTCATTTTTTTGTATTATATTTTATTTTGAGATAGATGAAAAATAAATATATACATGTATATTTTTTAGAATAGAATATATATATATATATATGCTTTCGAAGTAGGAAAAAAATTAATATATGTAAAGATATGATATGATGAAATACCTTGAAAACACTTGAAAAAAAAATATCCTTGAATGTATTCTAATCTGTATTTCTTTTTTGATATTTTTTGCTATTTTTTTTATTGATGAATGTTCGTTCGTCCCCCAAACATTGAAACAAGAAGCCTCTCATTACAAAGAAAAGTCAAAGGCTTTTATAGCCAAGATACAATCATGATGATTTGTTTTTTTGCTATTGTTTTTTCTCTTTTGTCTCATTTCTTTTCTTTGTAGGAACTGTCGACGATGGCAAGGCGTGGGTGATGGTGGCAGAGGCGTGGTGGTGTCAGACGTATGGTAGGTGGCCTCGGGACCGTACGATTGACGTGGTAAGGAGGTGAGCAAGGCAGCGGCAGTAGAGATGCTAGGGAAATTAGGGTTTCCTAGTTTTCTTAAGCTTTTGGGCTTGTTGGGCCTTATGTGGATAATCTGGTTTGGGTTTGTTGGGTCTGGGTAGTTTGTACTGGGTTTTGGATAAATTTTGATGTAAAAGGACATTTCAAATTAAATAGAATTTTAATTTAAAATTTTATTCTTTTTTATTTTGGTTTATTTGGATTTGGTTTGGGCCCGGACAAATTGGGCCTTCTACAGCTACCCATTTTTGCTCGTTGCTGTGTAATGGGAATGGAATAAAGACTAAAAGGAGGACCAATTTCATCCGATCCCTCTGAATTTGGCTCCATCGATGCTTCTTCTTCAAGTAACCTGCTTTTCGCTTCATCGGTCACTCAACTTTACTGCAACCATTTTTCTTTGATTCAGTCTTCTGACTCTTTAAGGATTTGATGTCGTAGCTTTAAATTTTGGTCTACTCCTATCAAACTTTGCTTCATTGATTTGGTCTACTTTTCTATATCTCATAAGGAAGATGATTGCCTCATTGTTTTAATCCACTTCTCTGCATCTCATTAGGAAGACAGATTTGGTTCATTTCTCTGCATCTCGTCAGGAAGATTATCATTTTATTGCTTCGACCCACTTCTCTGTATCTCATCAGGAAGATAGGGGTTTGAAGTTTCATTCACATTGAGCTTCATTTCATCGATTTGGTCAACTTCTTTGTATCTCATCAGGAAGATGACCGCCTCGTTGTTTTAATCCACTTCTCAGTATCTCATCAGGAAGATGGATTTGGTTTACTTCTCTGCATCTCGTCAGGAAGATTACCACTTTATTGCTTCGACCCTCTTCTCTGTTTCTCATCAGGAAGATGGGTTTGAAGTTTCACTCACATTGAGCTTCGGTTCATCGATTTGGTCAATTTTTCTGTATCTCATCAGGAAGATGACCGCCTCATTGTTTTAATTCACTTCTCTGTATCTCATCAAGAAGATGGATTCGGATCTTCCCCTCTTGATTAGGGGTAAATGATCAGAATAGTCTTCAATCTGCCCCTCTTGATTTAGAGGTAAAAAAGTGGAATCTTTAATCTTCCCTTCTTGATTAAGGGTAAAAGACTGGAATCTTCAATCTGCTCGTCTTGATTAAGGGTAAAAGATTGGAATGGTCTTTAATCTGCCCCTCCTGACTTAGGGGTAAAAGATTGGAATCTTCAATCTGTCCTTCTTGCTTAAGGGTAAAAGACTAGAATCTTCAATCTGTCCTTCTTGATTAAGGGTAAAAGATTAGAATCTTTAATCTGCCCCTCTTGATTAGGGGTAAAATATTGGAATCTTCAATCTGCCTCTCTTGATTAGGGGTAAAAGATTGGAATCTTCAATCTTTCTAAGGTACCGGGTTTGCCATTGCGGCCTCAACCTTTCCCTTCAAATTTTCATTTTTCCTTAATTCATTTCGCCATCTCGCGGTAATGAAACCTGTAGAATATGATTTAATAGGCCTCTATGTAGGCCAGATTATTAGGATGAGTCAAATGCTCCTAACTAAATAAGTGTGCATGAATGCAAAAATGTCATCTTTGAGAAAGGATTTTATTTTTGGTCCTGAGTCGACATTGTTCGTCATTTGTCTAAGTCTTATCACTGATGTGTTATCATGTTCTTCCTTTGGTATGGTATCCTTGACATGAAAATCAATGGGGAACTCACAATCTGAACTACTTGCTCCGGGGAACCTTTTGGGAATCTTCAAAAGTGATACATAAAATTTTGGGTCCTATTTCAGGTCCTTGTACCTTTTAGGAATCTTCAAAAGTGATACATAAAATTTTTTCACATTTAATTCATTATCTGTAATTTTAATGCAACAAAGCTTGAACAAGGTCATAAGAGGGATGAAGCTGAATTTTATTGGAGACAAAGCTCGAATGAAAAAAAATCAACAAATGGCAAACTTGGCTAAGAAAATTATCAAACATAAGATGAACTAAGAATGAAATTAGGTGCCCCAAATATCAGAGTATGAGCTTCGTTGAGCAAACTTAATGAGGGCCCTTTTGAGTCTGACATGTGTCCATGAAACTTGTAATTCTTTGTCAATGCTTCAAGGTATAAAGTTTCTCCACATTGCTACTTTTGAGAGAGAGAAGACCATTTCATGCCACTTTCTTCAAAATTGAGCCGCCCTTTCAGATTTTCAACTCAAATATCCTTAGGTTTTGAGATGCTCTTTTACGAGTTTTCACCTCAACCTCTTCTTTTTGTTTCTTTCTCTTTTTCTTTTTGTTTTTCCTTTTTGTTTTCTTTTTTCTTTTTGGGTGAAATCTTTTCCTACCGAGTTTGAGTCCATGAGGCTGAGCAGGTCTTTTCCGTCCATCTTAGTCAAAAATCAAAGCTTTTCTCAAAAAGGTCTATTTTTTTTCATGAGGCTTTTCCAAATTCGGCGTCCATTTTCTTTGGGAAGTCTTTTGTAGGTAAGATCCTTTTCAAAACCGAGGCTCCCCTATGGATCCGCTCTGCTTTATCCATTCTAACAAAATTTTAGAGGGAAAGAAAGTCGACTCCAATGGGCGAGAATGCTTCTATTCCGTAAATCATTGGGAAGGGTGTTACCCCATTAAAGTCTTGATTGATGTTTAATAAGCGTAGAGAGTAAATGATAACTTCTCATGCCAATCCTTATAGGTCTTTGCTATGCATCCTTTATTGGTCACCTTCAATGCCCTATTCATTTTTGGCGATGTGGTGCTGAGTTGTGATATTTGTTCTTGAATTGGCTATAGGCTTTTGCTATCATGCTGTTGTACAAATTCAAGTCATTGTTGGATATGATTCTTTTTTAGCATTCCATCTTTATTTTTCAAGAATTTGCTTAACCGCTGATTGGCATGGGAATTGGCTTCTACCTATTCAGTAAAGTAATGAATCGATGCTCATTGGAAGCTTTTGGCAAAATTTGCTTGGTGATGTCCATGTCCTAAATTAGAAAAAGGCTCTGGCGTGAAAAGGTGAAAGAGATACATAGGTCTTTCAAAATGCCCTTTGAGGGTTAACTTTTCTTTTTTTTCTCTCTTTTTCTCTTTTTTTTGAGGTTTCAAGATGCCCTTGTTGGGTTTCTATCTCGACCCCTTTTTTATTTTTTTCTTTATTTTTTCTGTTTCTTTTTTTTTCTTTTTTTTGACCTTCTCTTTCGTCACAAGTCAAGCCTCATTCTTCGAAGTTTCGGGAAATTGGATTGTATTGTTACGACATCAGTTCCTAAAACACGACATGCTTTGATAGGAAGACAAGTTACATCCTTGTATTCGCAATGACACATGCCTCAATTCTTATCTAAAATCATAGCTCTTCGAGGTGATATTCGTTCCTCTTCTTGCTCAAACATCCGTAACAGATCGGAAGACAAGTTACATCCTTGATCATTTTCAAAGTCTTAAAGTTTTTCCGGACAACACGTCCTTCTCAAAAGGATCTAAGTCAGCAGCAGTGTCGCTCATATCATTGATATCAAAGGACCTGTTAAAGGAACCAATAGAGATCCAAAATAATAAATGAATTTTAAGAATGATTTACACGGTATGAGTATGTATGAAAACATTTGTCAAATCAGACGAGAACAAATGAATTTTAGGATGATTATTTGTAAGGCGTGGAAAGAATATTTGTCGAATGTATTTGAAATATTTGTTAAATGAGATTGAAAATGCATTGTTCTCATTAAAAATAAAAGATAAGGATTACATGCCCTTTATAAAAGGGTCCTTATTGCTCTCGGGCTTAGAGCAACAAGTGTATTTTGAGTATTACTTCAAAGATGTCCCAAAAGCTATAGGGAGTTCCTTTACAGTCCAATTACTCATAATACTTCTAGGAGCATAAGAACGAATTCACAATTGACTTTTATATCCACTCCCTTCTTCGGAAATAGCATTAACGCTCTCATTTTACCTCTTGATTCGGATGATTGGGTAATGGATTCTCCTCTACGTTGGACCTTCCCTAGTCCTCGATCCTCATGACTCTCCTTTTGATGAGTCTTTTGACCAGCTTCTTAAAAGTGAAGCAATTCTCGATCGAATGCCCAGTTATTCCCCCATGAAACTCACATTGGGCATTCGCATCATACCAACTTCGGAATAGAGGTTGGATTGGGTTCACATGGGATGGCGATACTCATCGTACAATTATTGATAAAGTTCTTTGTATGTCGTGGGAATGGGAGTGAACCGAATCCTTTCATTATTTGACCTATTTTTCAGTCTCGGGGCTCCTCTATTGCTAGCTAATATAGCCTTAGGTTGTGTCATTACTATTGGCTTTGAGTAGTTTCTCTTGCTGTACAGACCTACGTTGTTTATCCCATTTTCATTTTTCCTGGGGGTCACTTTCTTACCTTCTTCTCCTGCATCGATCTTCTCGCTCTTGATAGCATTTCAATCATTTCTTCAGACCTAACCATGTCAGAGAAGCTTTCAGTGGCACTCCCCAGCATGTGATTGATGAACGGAACTCTCAAGGTGTTGACAAACAACATTGTCATTTCCTTTTCCAAAACAGTTGGTTGTACTTGTGTTGTAAGGTCCCTCCATCTTTGGGCATACTACCGAAAGCTCTCACTTGCTTTCTTCTCCATATTTTGCAGGGTTAGTCTATCGAGCGTTTATCAGTTTCATGGTTGTACTGCTTCATAAATGCTTGTGCCAAATCTTTCCACAAACAAATTTTGGCACGACTCAGTTGGTTGTACCATTTAGCAGCAGATCCTGCCAAACTATCTTCGAAACAGTGTATTAGTAATTGGTCATTACTGACATGCTCAGTCATCTTCCAGCAAAACATAGTGATGTGGGCTTCGGGGCAGCTGGTTCCATTATATTTTTCAAATTCCGAAACCTTGAATTTGTGTGGAAGCACTAGGTTTGGGACTAAGCTTATCTCCTTGGCATCCATCCCGTAGAATGTTTCAGCACCTTGTATGGCTTGGATCTTTTCTTCTAATGCTTTCTATTTCTCCTCCATTTGTCTAGGGAGATCTATTTTTTCCATCTCATCAAAGTCAGAAACACCGGCATTTATGATATTTTCCCCTGGGTTGGACCCTGATCCCATCGGACAATTATTTGGTCTCGATGTACCAGTGGGATGTTATCGTGTTCTTATCGCGACGGGAGCTCCCTGTGTGTATGCTTCATGTGGGATTTGATTGTATGGGGGAGTATAGCCTGTGGATTAATTAGATCCTCTTCTTCTTCCTTGAGATTTATTGCGGGACCCTTCTCTTTATCAGCCCTCTCTTTTAGCATTGGGCTAATTGATTGATCATATCTCTTTGATCTTTCATGTATTGTTGCATCCTTTCCATTTGATCTAGTAATTGAGCATGCATTTGCTCCTACATGTCTCTTTGCGCTTGTTCAATCCTTTCAATCCTTTGATCCATGGCTTTCGATTTTGTGCAGATGTAATAACGATGAGGGTTCTCAATGGTTTCGATATAACTGTTTCAGGTTTAATTAATTAGGTGTATGTTTTTGGAATTTAACGCATGCTAATAGATGTAATGTTTATGAATGCATGTATGCATAAGAGAGATATTGACTTATAGTTCAATTCTATTAGAGAAACTTTTCTAGAAAACAAATTCCTTTACATAAAACAGACACGTATATGGTCGTGACGTAGTATTCAAGAGCTTTAATCTTTGTACGAAGTCATTCAAATTTGCCCTGGTTTGTCTCTGATTTTTTGGTCCAAAATATCAGCTTGAAAGGTTAATCGATCAGTCATTTCTCGTACTTTGGCCAATACTTGGTTGGCTATGCGATCTTTGTTTCCGTCCTACTCATCTGGCAAATCATCGGTTTTTCGTCTCCTTTTTGGGCCATATATGCGCGACCATATTGTCTTCTATTTTATTAAGGAACTCGTTTTCATATGACCAATTTTCTATTTAGTAATTGAGCTTAGAACTATACCTCTTTTCATATGGGGATGTAATGCAAGCAAAAAGCAAAATAAGACAAGTCAGTACAATTGTCATAAATTTCAATAATAAAATACACATACAAAACAAAAAACTTATGTATTTGTCTTGGGATAATGCTAATAATTTGGTGTAGTTCTATCTTACGGCGAGTGCTTAAGGCTTACTGTAAGTGGTTTGAGTTCTAAAGTAAAGATACCTAAACCAACAGATTCCTCGACCCTCACCCATTATAGGCTCATACGGAAGAGTTCGGTTTAGGGGGACACATTTCCCATATGTTTGCACGGAAGTGAAAACTTCACGAAAACATAGGTACGGATGTAATCCCGAAAGTGATTCACTATCCTACACGAAGGTGAAAAGCTCACGAAGGAATAGCTTCTCACTTTCGCTTAAAAGGTTTAGTAAGATGCAAATGAATGCAAACCTATACTAGCAAGAATATTAACACAGTATAGCATAGAAAATGCACAGGATCGTAAATTAATTTAAACCGAGTTTTTTAATTTTTAACAAAAAGACCCAAGAAAAATCAACTTTCGGCTCGACTCTTTTATTTTTTCCCAATAGAGTCGCCAAGCTGTTGAAACGTTTTCGAAGCGCGTCCTGACTTTTAAATTTTTAAATAAAAAATAAGGAGTCGCCACCAATCCTTTTTATTAGGTGTGATTGGAACACCTTAAAACATTTTTAAGTTTGTAAAAACAAATTGGTCTTCGAAATCCAGAAATGAGTTCGGGAGTTAGTTACATGTGAGGAAGGATTAGCATCCTCACACGCCCAAAATTGGTACCAAATCGATTTTAAAGGGGTCTTAATTGTTGAAAATTTGAAAACTCGAGTAAAAATTAAAACATGATCCTCAAATGCATGATTATCAAGTTTGAAGGTTATTTCCAAAAAAAAATGAAATTTGTGAGGAAAACTCGCTATTTCGAAAATTGAGAAAGGAAGTCACACCCAGTGAGTTAGGATACGACACCTAAAATTCTCGAAACAACAAGCATTCCAACTTTTAAATCTCTTGTTTTATTATCATATTTTAGAGAAAAGTGCTCATATATTTCAATTTGAAAAAAAAATCGTACCTAATAAGTTAAGGTTCGACTTTTCAAATCATGAAATAACGAATATTGTTTTTGTTTTCAAACTCATTTAAAGCACAAATATCTATTTTTTTTTTTAAAAATGAATGAATTGACACAATATGCATATATTATAATAAAATATGACATGGCATAAATACATATATAATTACATGATGAAAAAAACAACAATATACATTTCACACATAAATACATAAATTAACATATTAATAAACAAATAAGTATAACAAAATTAATAAGAATAAAACCAAAACAATAACCAAATTTTAAAATATTTAAGGGTTTAGAATAAATAATGGTGAATGAATTTTGAAAAAATATAAAATAAAAAATAGAAATTGTATTAAGGAATTTAAAAGGTAAAAAAAATTTGAAATAAATAAATAAAAACCAAAATTAAAACAGAAAGGGGTAAATGGGAAAGTCCCATATTTAAAAGGGATTTTAACACAATAGTTAAAAAACTAAAATTAGTAGGCTAATTTTAAAATATTTATTTAAAGGAAAATGGATGAATATGGAATAGGTGAAAATTCAAAGGGGCTTTATGAGAAAATGTACTCTTTTTACTCCAAGAATCTGTTGTCAAACGACAACGTTTAGAAAGCCTATAAAAGGCTGATTTTTTTGAAAAAAAATCTTTTGCCATCCCCTTTTAAAACAAAATTTCTACTCCTTTTTCACTCTGAAATTATTCCCCTTTTACCCATTCATCTGTCCTTCAGCCTCCGTGGCTCCATCGTCCGTCGCAGAGACTCGACGTTGTTCGACCGTAATCGTAGCCTGTTGCCTTCCGACACCGCAAACATTGTGTACGATGCTCAGGTACGAGAACCCCTTTTTTTAATTTTATTTTCTAAAATGTAGATCTAGGTATAGATCAAACTAGATCTAACCCAAATCTAAAAAACGAAAGGTTTTTTTTAAAAAAAACTTGTATTTAATCTGATTCTTTCTTCTTTCTTATGACTTTATTATTCCTTTTTTATTAAAACAAATCTAGATCTAAGGTAGATCTCTTGGATTTACAAAACGAAAAGGTTTTTTTGAGATTCCTTCTTCATATTTTCTTTTTTGAGATTTTTTTTTTTTTTAATTTTTGATTCGTTTTTTTATTTTGTATTATATTTTATTTTGAAATAGATGAAAAATAAATATATACATGTATATTTTCTAGAATAGAATATATATATATATATATGCTTTCGAAGTAGGAAAACAAACATTAATATATGTAAAGATATGATATGATGATATACCTTGAAAACACTTGAAAAAAAATATCCTTGAATGTATTTTGATCTGTATTTCTTTTTTGATGATTTTTTCTATTTCTGTTATTGATGAATGTTCGTTCTTCCCCCAAACATTGAAACAAGAAGCCTCTCATTACAAAGAGAAATCAAAGGCTTTTATAGTCAAGATACAACCATGGTGATTTGTTTTATAGCCAAGATACAATCATGGCAGAGATGCTTGGGAAATTAGGGTTTCCTAATTTCCTTAAGCTTTTAGCTTTTGGGCTTGTTGGGCCTTATGTGGGTAATCTGGTTTGGGTTTGTTGGGTCTGGGTAGTTTGTATTGGGTTTTGGATAATTTTTTATGTAAAAGGACATTTCAAATTAAATAGAATTTTAATTTCAAATTTTATTTTTTTATTTTGATTTATTTGGATTTCGTTTGGGCCCGGACAAATTGGGCCTTCTACACCACTTATCATCAGTTTGAACTTAGACAATTAATGATCTAATAGTTGTTTGTCACAATTTCGTTATTCATGCAAAATATGAAAGATAGAAATCCAAAAGACATAACAGTGAAAGGTGAAATTTATTTATTCATCATTCAAATAAATAGAAAACAATTATATGTTTACTACAATATGGGCACATTTCCCAGCAAAAAGATGTAAGAACAGTAGGGTGTGAGTGGAAGGTCCTGCATGGGGGTTACATGTAGTTGAAACGTTAGTAAACTGTCTATAAATGGGGATTTTAATGGAAATTCCTTACTCTTGTAAGCAATTATTACTTCTGGTTTGGGAAGGACAATTGAAACAAAAGCTCCAGGCTAAGGTATAGGTAGGTCTCTAGTGAGTCTCTAGACCTTACTTCTGTACGTTTATATTATAATGATTCTTCGTATGGTTGATATCCATACAGATGAACATATCTTCTTGAGGAGTTGCAGTATATATGTATATTCGTGTGTTTTCTATGAAGCATCTATGTGTATGTACTGAATTGCACGATGTGCTACATGAAAATAACGATGTGTAGTAAGCATGTATGGGAAATTATGTGTTGGGGAGTAAGATTCTTTTAAGGGTATGAGTGAAATCTGTGTAGTTGTGTCCATTATGTTAATTAAGTGATGCATGAAAAAGTATGGTTGGTGATAAAGGGTTCGGGCGGAGTTTCGGGAAAATATTTGATATGATAATGGACCCCGTGGTGGTGCTTTGATGATGTCTGTCGAGATAGTAAACATGAGAAAGAGCTACTGTGGCAGATATGTTGAAAGATCATGGCTATGGAACATTCTAGAAATGGCAGATGAGTCGCATTTGTCTACTAAGATTTCTACATGTCCAGAGGGTGATGATGGGCAAACCTCGGGCAATACTGAGTTTAAGAAAATCCATATCGCCAAATATGACAGTTTTATGTGGTGTCTTGGTGACAACCCAGACCTAGCCTTTGCGGCGAATTATCTGTAAAGCCTTTGTGGCGAATTAGCTGTAAAGCCTTTGTGGCGAGTTATTTAGAAAAACCTATGTGGTGTATTATTCGGAAAGCCTTAGTTGCGAAGTTATCTAGGAAGCCCTTGTGGCAAGTTAACTAGGAAGTCTGTATGGTGAATTCTGTAACGCTTAAGTGTGAGATATTAGTCCGCCTTTGTGGCAAAATCTAGGTCTCGCTTTACGAAATTTTCTAAAAGAGTTCTCGATAGTGTAACGATAGATGAACCCGCCACAGTAAATGTAACATCTTGTTTTTCAGTGTTGTCAAAAATAGTGATTTCGTGACAACAAATCCATGAGTAAGTTCGTATAATTAGTATTCAAATTATTCGAGACAGTAATAATTTTTATAATGAATTTTGATTTGATGAATTTTAATTAATTAAATTAAGGGTTAGTATAAGTGGTTGTCCCAAAAGTAAAGTGGTTACGATAAATGAGGTATTGAGACCTCGTTTCTGTAAACCGACCTCGTGAATATTATTATTAAATATTTACAGAGTAATTATTTTGGTATATGAAGGTTTAGGTCAGAAATTTTAATGTTTAGATATATAGTTAATTAAGATAAAAAGGTTAAATTGTAAAAGATGTAAAAGTTAATTGTTATAGATTTAAAAAACTAAAGGGACGAAAATGGTGATAAAATCATGGTTAAAAAGTCCAAGTGATGGTGGATGTCATTCATTCCATTAACCTTTGGTTATTTATTCATTAGGTCCTAATACATTAAGGTTAAATTAAAATAAAGTTTAATTGATTAATAATTAAAAATAATTGAATGACTAATTGTGTAATTATACCCTCCTTAAATGGCCAAATGGTTAAAAAATGATGTGGAATTCTCTAGATTGCGATTAATTGTAATTAGATTCTAATTAATTAAAAAGGACTAATTTGTAATTATAATTGCTAAAGTTGTATGTAATTACAAAAGGGAAAATTTGTAAGTTTAGTAAATGAATGGTTTAAATTAAAACAAAATATAAATTTAGTATCATCTTCTTCTTTCATGCATTAGAAAACGAGATCCCTTGAAGAAACTGGAGAAACCATATAGCCAAACTTGAGTTTTTGATTGGGTAAGTGAACCTCGTCCGTTTTTAGTGATTTTTATGTTTTTAAGCTCGTATTAGCTTGATCTAGTTAACACGGGGACTAATTTGTAAAATTTTAAACATTTTGGATTATTTCCTTGATAATTTTAGTGTGTTCTTAAAGATTATGATAGATTATTGAGCTTAGTTGTTAAATATAACTATTTTATAAAGTAATTTTTGGTAATTTTAATGTTTAAGGACTAAAATGTGAAAGTAGTAAAGGTACAAAGATTTGTTGTGAAATAACAAGTATAAGTTGTAATGAGGCCGTATATGTTTCGGCTAGGCTGGGTTTTAATTAATATTGGTTAAATTGCAAGTTTTGAACTTAGGAACTAAACGACATAAAACGTATAATGTTCGGGTAATTTTGTAAAAATGTATAAAAGGGCTTATTTGCATAAAATAAGTTAATTATGTTTCTAGAAGTTGATAATTGAATGGAATTATTATTTTAGATCAAGAAATAAATTAATGACGAAAAAGCTAAAGTAACAAATTGATCGTTGTCTTGACTTCGACTTCGTTTTTAGTCAAGTAAGTTCGTTCGATTAATTCTAATATGTTTTAAATATATATTAAATGAAACTTATCTGTTGATTGTTGATAAATGTATTGATATCATGTAAATGAGAAATGAAATAATGATTTGATAAAACATTGGTTACTATTGATATCTCTTAAGTTCATGAACGTAGGATAGAGTACGATTGGCATGCCAATAGGTTATTCTACGCGCGGTACGAGATTGGTATGAGATGTGACAATGATTTCTTTATATCCTCTATTCACTAAATATATCGAGGTCCTGCATTTGTTGCGACCTATCGTGTTATATTATAATTTTTTTGGTGTGTTACGGGGGCGGATGTTAGCCTACGAGCTAGGCACTTAGTGTCAAGGTGTGTTCTCGGTTGGTCTGGCTCGTATGAGCGCCTGGTGTGTTCTGGATAGTTAACTGTGTACTCGTATCTGTATATCATTCATCGGGCATTGATTATTGATCACTAAATGTTATTGAAATATGGAAAAATAGATTGTACTATTGTTTAAGCATTACTCATTTGTTGTGAACTGTGATTAACAAGAACTCTATTTATTAATCTTATTAATTGAATTATTAGGTTTAATTCAGTAAGTTTTATACGAACTTGCTAAGCTTTATGAAAGCTTACTCATGTGATTTTTCTTACTTCTTGTAGATACATTTTGTGGAAATCGAGAGATCGAATCAACTTGAAGAATCACACTATATGGGGATCTTTTGGTAGATTTTGAATTTAACTTGACTTATATGCCATGTAATAGGTGTATTTGGTTATGTTTTGTAATGGTTCATAAGTAAATATAGTTTTGTATGTGATGTGCATTTGTTGTTGTGGTATAAGCAACTGAATGAGGTATGCATGTTTAATCCTTGGTTTAAGCATGAATGGTAAGTTTGGATGAATATGATATGGTAAGTTTGTTTGTGTTAAACATGACGATTTGGGTTTCATTGTAAGTCATTTGATGCATGTTTGTGGCTTGTATATGTAGTTAATGAAATGTATTGTGGTGTCATTCATGACACATTGGTTAGGCCTTAGGTTGATTCTTTTGGCATGCTTTAAATGTCATTGAAATGCATTTTAAGGTTTTATAATCATGTGTTGAAAGTTGGTATAGGTACCTAAGCATTTTGATGTAAAATGATAATGTTTTGGGTTATTTTTTGGCACACACAGCCTGGGATACGGGCTGTTACACGACCGTGTGTAACATATGGGCGACCCACACGGGTGTGTGCCCTAAAAATGTTAAGTGTAGGGTTCACACGAGTTGAGACACGAGATTGTGGAGTAGCCAAACAAGTGTGTGGGATAGCCACACGCCATGTTTGGAGCCACAAAGTTTGATCTCTGTCACATGGCCCTGTGACCCTTATTTTGAAAATTTTTAGTTTTTTCCTAAACTTTCTATTTTGCTTCGAAGTGGACCCAAATTGTTTCTAAATTATTTTTAAGGCCTCGTAGGCTCGATTCAAGGCACGTAAATGTATGTTTTACATCATTCTGAATTATTTATTAATATTGTTAATTAATTTGATAAATTGGAAGCTATTTGTTATAAAATGTTTTGAATTGTACAGTAATCTTTGTAACCCTATTCTGGCGACGAAAATGGGTTATGGGTGTTAATGAAAACTGCCAAGATAGAGAACTTGGAATATCCGTAATTATAGGTGGTGCAAATACCCGCCAAACTTGGAAGTTCTCACGTTATATATCGAAGTCATCTGTGATTCTATTCAACGATCTAAAACATCGTATTCATGGTAATAAGTTCGTTATTAGGATCGTGTAACACCCAAAACTTGAAACTATTGCCGATTAGGGTTCCGGTGTCTTTCTGATCATTTATTGCAGTTCATCTCATAATACCATTTCATTCAAACATACTTTATTAAAGAAATGCATTAAACACAACATAAATCATTAATTAAATACAGTCATAATTCAATAACGAAAAAAATATCATTTTCACAATTTTTGGAGACTTCTATCGGTACCTGTTGGACAAATATCGGTAGTTGTCAAGTCAAAAAATAGTTCAGAAATAGTGCAGAGTTCTACTGATACTCGAGATGGTTCTACCGATACATGTGACCCAACTACCGAAACAAACCATGCTTCTACCGATACTAAAAACTTCAGAGAGCTAAAAAGTTCTACCCTACAACTTCAACCGATACAAGTTCACAGAGTACCGATACTTCTATGAGTAGAACTACCGATACTTATCTTGCATTTACCAATACAACTCAAGTTAGTGAACAACTTCTCTCCTACCCTGTACTTCTACCAATACAACCATAGGTTCTATCAAAACAAGTATACAGAATTCAAATGTTCACACAAGTTCTCATGCTCAGCCAACAATTCTTATTTCAAACATAAGGCACAAAGACAATTATTCTTAAAGTTCAAAACACATATGATAATACATTTCATATCCTTGTAAGCCTACTTTCACCCATAGTAACATGCAAAATATGACAACTACCTACTAAGGTTCCAATAATGAACCATCAATCGAAATAAGAGTTATATAAAATAACATCATCCTAGTACATACCATGTAACACCCAATCAATAACATCATAATTCCTCACATGTCTAACCATACTAATATAGTATAATAATGAAGTTATATTAAGCATTCAACATCATCCTCATTCATTCTTCTAAACTATTTTCATTCTAATGGTTTAATCAAACTCAAGCAAATATATAGTTTATCATCCTAGTACATGCCATATATAACCAGGTGATTTAAGGTTTACCTAACGAGCTCCCAGATAGTGTGATTTCTCTCAAGTATTCGATATTTAACAACAAATGAATCTACAAAACAGTAAACAGATACATAGGTAAGCTTACAAAGCTTAGTAAGTTCGTAAAAACAATTAACTTACAGATAACATATTTGGTTACGAAAAGAATAATAAAATATCTTCGTTATCTATTGGCATTAGCATCAGGTTGATCTCACTGAGTCTTCCAGGAATTTAGCTCATACAAGCCCAGACAGAATTAGCTCTTACGAGCCTAGATAGGTTAGCCCTTACGAGCCCAGATAGGTTAGCTCTTATAAGCCCAGACAGAGTTTAACCAGTATACGATGTTGCTCACACAAGCTGATGAGAATCCACAACATTTGCAGAAACTCAACCATTGATACTATCCAGAATTACCCACTTACGATGCTGCTCACACAAGCTGTCAGGAACTGCAACATATGCAAGATCCCAGCCATCGAAGGGGTCCATACAGTCAATATTCAGTATTCATCCACAATCTATTGACTCACGATGCTACTCACACAAGCTTTCAAGAAATTGCAACGTATGCAAGATTCCAATCATTGCGTCGATACAGATCACCGGCCCAAGGCCTAACATCTTTTTTCTTCATTCCTGTCTCAAATTTCTTAAAGAATCCAGCATATTTATTTTGCTACACTAATAATCAAGAATAAAAGGGATTATAACAATATACAAAATAACAAAACGAACTTACAGGACTGATTTCCAATAATCGTCGAAGTACGGGGACTATTTCATAATTTTCTCCTTGCTTCGATTTTTAACCCTTTCTTGATCTAAAATAATAATTTCATTCAATTAACTAATTCAACAGTAAAATAAACTTATTTTATGCAATTAACTCCCTTTTGATATTTTTACAAAATTTCCCTTAACTTTTTACTTTTATTCAATTTAGTCGCTTAGCTCAAAACTTGCAAATCAACCATTTTATTTCAAATTTTAGCTTTTCTCGAATATCTAAGTGTCTTCCTACAGCTCACTTTTCAATTATTTCACCTTAAGTCCTTGGAAATATATCACTTTAACACTTTAGTCCTTAAATGTTAAAATCATCAAAAACTACTTTACAAAATTGTCCTATTTAGAAACCAAAATTAATAATCCATCATAAAATTTCAAGAATGTATAAAAATCATCAATGGTATAATCCTCAACATTTAACAGCTTTACAAATTAGTCACCGGATTAGAAAATCAGGCTAAAACGAACTCAAAAACATAAAAATTACTAAAAACGGGCGAGGTTTAGTCACCCAATCCAAGAACTCAAGCTTGCACGAATGCTCCAAATGGTTCATAGTGCTATTTCTCTAGGTTTACATACAAATACATTGATCTTAGTAAAGGGCGCTTTAGATGCGCGCGGTTCCAAGTTAATGCCGGATAAAAAGGATTTCGATTATAGTTTTCCTTGCGATGGTCCGAGGCGAGGGGTACTTCTGATATTTCGGCGTGGGACGTATTTTATTTGACGATTTTCTGGATTTTAAATACCATTGGATGGGTTACTTTTTATTGGGATTGGAAACACATCACATTATGGCAGGGTAACGTCTCACAGTTTAATGAATCTTCCACTTATTTGATGGGATGGTTAAGAGATTATCTATGGTTAAACTCTTCACAACTTATCAATGGGTATAACCCATTTGGTATGAATAGTTTATCAGTCTGGGCATGGATGTTCTTATTTGGACATCTTGTTCATGGAGTTTCGACCTTTCCCATGAAGAAGAAAAGAAGAAAATGTTTTCTATTCTTTTACTTTCATTTAATTTAACATATATTTTAACTATGTACCAATTTACCCTTTTATTTTAAATTATAAAATTACTAAATCATATCCATAAATGTCCAATATATAAATATATGGTATAATTACCATCTAATGAGGGTTAATTGCACAATTAGTCCCTCAATTAGTTTTAATTTTTACTAAACAAGCTTAATTTCAATTTAATCCTAAACTAATTAGGACCAAATGAATAAATATCCCAAAATTTAGTGGAAGGTAATCATATCCTCCACCGCTTGGACCTTTTGACCTTGGTGTAATTACCACTTTGGTCCATTTTATTTTTAATCAATAGCAATTTAACTTTTACTCCTTTTACAATTTGCTCTTTTTTCCTTAATTAAGCAATTAGTCATCAGAATTACCCAACCAAACTTCAATTCACATATAATAAGACTCTGTAAATATTTAATAAAAATATTTAAGGCTCTTAATTTAAGAAACGAGATCCTGATACCTCATTTTCTAAAACCACTTGACCTTTGAACCAAACCATTTATACTAACTTTTAATTCAATAATTAAAATTCTTCAATTCAAATTCAATATCAAATTAATATTGACTTATTTAATTTAAATACTCATTATAAAAATTCTTCAATTCAAATTCTTCTGGAATTTTGTTAATCGTTAGAGCTAGTATAAGAATCCACCAAGAATAGTATCTGCATGTACATCATTTTGAAAAAATATATCCAATTTCTATCTTCAAAAGGGATTGTGAATAAGGATTTGCATTATGTTGTGAAGATTGTGATCCGTTGAAGGGGCAGAACATGTAGAAAGTGGTTAAGTGTAGAGATTGACATATAGTTATCCAGAAGGAATAAAAAAAGTATATGTTAAAGTCTGAAGGGAAGTCTAGAATCTTCAATTAAAGGAATCCTACAACGTTAAAGGTAATATTGGTTGAGACTCACTAAGTTTTGTAGAACTTACAGGCATCTATTTGTAATGCAAGTTCTTGGAATTGAACCAGCACGGCAGGTGAATACAAGCCAAGAATGTGCCAATGTGGTAATTCAAAGAGCGATATTATGCATACAGAGGGGCATTTGTAGGAATATGACGAATAGTACTTTACGCCATGATTAAGTCTGTTTTAACAAAGATTTAAGTTGTAAAGTCTTAAACTAATTTTTGAGAATCTGTTGTATTTAATAAACATCTCCTTTCAAATCCCTTGACTTAGAAAGAGTATACATAAATAAGAAATATGTTTAGTATGGTTTTCGTCGATGTAGATTTTTTGTTAAGCTTTTAAGTATTGTGGCATCCTATATTTGAGTTCAGTAAACCGAGTCGAGTATAGGGCGTTACAATGTTTTTGCATAATTGCCTCTATATCTATTTGCTCTGTAACTTTCTAAAATAATTAAGTCTACCTTAGGAGTTGAGAATTATCCATGCATCATCTTTAAGTTGTATGCTAGAACAGTCTCATGTATTTTACATATTTTTTGTCATGTCTTATATGTCATCATTACTCAAGAGTCGTCTTTTTGCATTTTTTTTATTTTGAGTCTTTGCTCAAGAACAAGCAAAGACTTAATTCTGAAGAAGTTTGATGTGTTATATTTATATATGTGAAATTAAGCTCCTTAAACACTTAAAAGAGCTTTTTTTAAGTATTTTATAGCATCTTTTATTCCATTTCTATAATTAATTGAATTTATCTTTAATCATAGTTATTATCGTGTTTCAGGCACTTGGTTGATGTGAAAATGAAAAAAGAAGCCTAAACTATAGCCAAGGTCGCAACACGAATGTGTTGGTGTCGTGACATCAATTTCTTTGCTTCCAACCAAGGAGTTTAACTTCACCAAATTGCACAATTGGGGGATTGCATCCAATTTTGCAACACTAAGGAGTTGATGTCGCGACACCAACACTCATGGTCACCACATGGAGTTATTGAGGTCGCAACACCAGCCACAACCCCTATTGATGAAGAAGTTAAGTTGCTTGAGGACATTATCATGACACCAGAGGGTTATTATCGAGACACTGAACCCCAAAAGCACCCAATGGAGTAGACTATCGATGATGTCATAATACCAAAGTGTGGGTGTCGCGACTCCAACTCCTGATAAGGAAAAGTTCTAAAGGGTAGTTTTCAACCCATCAAGCTTTAAGTCAAATTTTAAGTGAGTGCAAAGTTGTCATTTATAGGTCAATTTGTGTTAGAATATAAATAGTACTTTATGACACTTTTTCAATATAAATATTTAGTACTTATTTCTTTTAGGTTAGATTCTTAGAAATGCTCTCTAGGATTTTTCTTCACTTTACTTTTCTTATCAAAGAGTACAGGGACCTTCTTGTACCTTCTACATTTCTCTAAGATTTAAATATAATTCTAGTATTTTACCAATCCAATTACACTAGTTATCGATTGAGGTGTCAATATTCGCAGATTCAAAGCATCATCCTTCCATCAATCCAAGCATTTCATCGATTATTCTGAGCATTTCTAAACCTTATCTATTTTCTATTATTTTCTTGGTTGATTTAGCATGAAATGATTGAGTTGCTTGAATCGATAATGGGTATGAACTAATTTTATATGTGGTTAATTAATTGAAGTGTTAATTGGCTAATTTAAGGTTTATGGACTAGATCATAAAATTTAAACTAAATCATTTTAAATTGAAAACCTAGAATTAACAACTCTAAGGGACTACCTAGATAGGTGAGATCGAGAGCAGATCCTATTAGCCCAGTTTAATCTAGTGAGGTCAAAAGGTAAATTGGATGAAATTGCTTAATTGGGTAAAATGGTGAACGAGAGGTAAAATTAAACAAATTAAAAAAACTTAAGGTTCTAGCTCCATAAACTAAGAATTTACCATTAACATGGATGTTAATCAACCACATTGATTTCCTATTTGTTAATTTTGTAAAATTGGTTTATTTACAATTTAGTTCCTCTAGTTTAAATTTTAACATAATTTGCCTCTTTATAATTTGTCATACTCTGTTATCTATAAATTATCTAGCTAAACTTTCTTGTTACAGCTTGATTATTGTTGATCAATTTTGTCACCCAATCTTCTTTGGGTTTGACCCTCGAAATACTCGGTGTTCTGTTGTAAGCATTATAAATATTACAACTAACCTGTGACACTTGCAATAAAATTCACATTTCAATTATTTATTTTGTTAGAAAATTTCTCTACTCGATGCATGCACACCGTGGCACAGTCAGGTCTTTAATGCCAATCTCTTATGGAATACCCAAATTCAACTTGTCATGTTGAACAATTATAGGATGGCTCTCCACGAGTTTGGGAACTATTGGAAAAATCTAGTTAAGAAAATTGTTTACAGTAAAAGTGGGAGTTTAAAATTTTTCAAATTCGAGCCGATTTGTATTTTTTATAGCAATAAACTTATACTTAAAAGTACTTGTGTTTTTTGTGAGATAGATTCGAGTCATTCCTGGCTTTCAACTGAACGGCCTTATCCGCTATCCTCATACCCTAAATTGCACTGAGTGTGGGCTTGAGTAACACGAATCAAACACAGAACAAGAAATGATTTTACTACTTTCAATAGGAAAGTAATTCTCTCTATAGAAACCAGTAAAGATCATAATTCCCGAAAATTATAATTTATTCTTAAGTAATAAATCCCCACTACTTTCTTGCACAATACCAAAACTAGATACTCAACATATGTTTTTTAAGTCAATCAGTGTCATCTATTTATAGGGAGAGATAGAAGAATCCTAATTGAAAAAAGGCTTAAACAAATAATATTATTTAAATAGAAAATATATCTCTTGTCCAACTAGGAGAGAGATGGGTGGCATACCTTAGTAAATATTACTACAGTTACCACTGCTCACTAGTCATATTAGGGGAATTGGGCCTCTCATGCATTGGGTT
This sequence comes from Gossypioides kirkii, assembly GCA_005610355.1. Classification (NCBI taxonomy): domain Eukaryota; kingdom Viridiplantae; phylum Streptophyta; class Magnoliopsida; order Malvales; family Malvaceae; genus Gossypioides; species Gossypioides kirkii. The sequence continues at coordinate 23,010,508 of CP032248.1, forward strand.
CAATTATATATGCTTCTTGAACTTTTGACCCAACACTTTTTAATTTAACAAAACCTAATATTTGTTTTGTATTTCCCAAAATAAATATTATTTAATTAATTAAATTAACTAAATTAATTTCTCAATTAAATAATGTTTGTCACCCAATTCTAATTTCATTACAGTCCTGACAACTTTACCATGAAAGAATCTATGAGGAAATATATTTAATTTCCTTATTCAATGGATTCATAATGACTAATTAATTTAAGGTATAATTTCAAAAAAAAGCCCTCAATTATTGGAGGCTTTTGGATATATGCCCTTAACCTTTTTATTTTTTTATTGACACCCTTAATGTTACAATTTTTTAGAAATCAACCCAATTTTAATAGTCAACGTGAGTTGATCGTTAATCAAATTGTAGGTTATCATAATAGTCCATGTGGCATGCCACATAAGTGCATGACATCATCTATGATGTCATCTATTTAATAAAAAAATTTCTCTCATTTTCTCCCTTGCCAAACACCATTTTTCTTCTTCAAAACACATGGTTGGCTCATTTCATCTAAAAGAATTTTCATTACCATGATTATAATCATGCTTTTGTGTAATTTTTGTAAACCCATACTACACTTTCAACTTAAAATCATTGTTTTTTTTTTCCGTTGCCATTTTTTTCTCTCATTTTCTCTCTTGCCAAACATCATTTTTCCTCTTCAAAACACATGGTTGGCTCATTTCATCCACAAGAATTTTCATTATCATGATTATAAGCATGTCACATGGACTATTATGTTGACCTGCAATTTGATTAACGGTCAATAAATTGGGTTGATTTATGAAAAATCGTAACGTTAAGGGTGTCAATCAAAAAATAAAAAGGTTATGGGGCATATATCCAAAAGCCCCCAAACGTTGAGGGCATTTTTTGCAATTATGCCTTAATTGAATTCCATTTTCAAACTTTAATTATTTAATTAACTAAATAATAATTTGAAAACCTTAAATTAATTCTCAAATCATTTCTATATTAAGTGAGAAAACGCATTCATTTGTGAACGCGACCTATTTCTCTAACTTCATCATTTCCATTCATTTTTATTCATTTGGTTCTACATGCAATTCATTTTTGGTTTCAACGAGCTAGCTGAGGGACCAACTGGACATATATGATTAGGGGTCAAATACTTTATAATTAATTTTTTGCATTTCACCTATTAATTATAAACTTATTTAATCACAAAGCCATTCCATTATAGTATCATGACTTGAGCTCTCCCCAATTATATACCATTACGAAAGGTATTTAGTAACTGCTTGTCTAATGATCTTGTCATGAATGTGTTACCCTCATAGGATATCCTTAATCTTTTTGAGATAAATTCGTTCTCCCAATATGATCTTATTTTATCTCATTGTAATCATTAGATCTTTCTTCATGAAAAATCAATTACTATCCAATAGTAATCAAGTAATTTATCACAAAGATAAATGACCCGTGGCCACATTTAGTTTTCATCTATCATGTAATGCAGAAGAGAGGATATCATTTACCTATTAGTTGAGCTATGAATTTCACTATTATGAATGATGCTACATACTGCAGCGGTCGTATACCCAATGTACCAACTTTCGATCCCTTATCTTTTTGAACTCAAGCCTTTGCGTATATCAAAGTGTACAAGTCATGCACACATCATCTACTTAAGATTAAGGTATGCAACACTATGAACGTCATAAGCAAAGAAATCCATAAACGAAACTAGGATCTATTCTACTTGGGTATTGTCTGATGTACTGTCAATTCAGTCAGTTACATCTATGTCTCTATCTTCTGGGAGCTATCTGCTTTGATTCTCAATATAAAGCATCTCCCCAATTGAAATTGATAGATGACATATTAGTCTTTGAAATGATTTTCTCATTTCTGATTAAACTAAGGGCACATTTAGGTTTATCTACTAATACAAGTTATCTTTTGGTATTTCGACCACGTAATACAGTTAGTATTAGTTAAATGTTAGATAATAAGTGAGCTAATATGTGTTTCCATTTTGCTTTGCAAGCAAAAAAAAAATTAAGGACAACATAAAAAGACTATTAATGTAATTAGTGGATATTTTATTAAATCAATTTGTTTGAAAAATACAAGTACGCAAAACGAATATATTACACTTAGGGTACTAGATCCAACAGTTTTCCACTTGACCTAGGGAAGTAGATGAGTCATATTTCATAATCACATGTCCTTTACTTGTTTCTCAAAACTCTTAGCTACTAGAGTATTGGTAAATGGGTCTATAAAGTTGTATTTTGATGCGACTTTGACTATATCCACTATTTCATTTGTTACTGCCTCCTTTTATGATGTGATACTTTCTACAGAAATGCTTCGTCTTGCGGTTTACAATTTCCTTGGTGTTAGCTATTGTCGCACTGTTATTGCAATACAGTGAGATAGCTTTTTCCAAACTAGGAGCGACTTCAAGATCTGTAAGGAATTTTCAAAGCCATATTGATTCTTTTGTTGTCGCAAAAGTAGCCACATATTCAGCTTCCATAGTGGAGTCAATAGTACAGCTTTGTTTGACACTTCTTCATACTATAGACCTACTGTCTAGGACAAAGACACTGTCTGATGTCAATTTCCTCGAACTCCGACACATTTGGAAATCAAAATTGGTATAACTAATAGGAGTAAGATCTCCTCCATAATACACAAGCATATAATCCCCTATTCTCCGTAAAACTTAAGTATATGCTTAATTGCTTGCCAGTGTCCTGGATCGGGATTCGCTTGATATCGACTTACCAACCCTACTGCGAAATAGTTATGTAAACGTGATACTTGTAAAAAAAATTATATCCATATACTATTTTTTTTTAAAAAATATCGAAAAATCTGAAATGGTACATTAAAACAAAGTGGTACTCATATGCACCAATTCTAGTAAAAAAACTGCGTGTCCATTAGTGCAATATTGACTACCTTGTTACTAACACCAACCAATATAGAAGGATGTCAGGGATTCAGAGGTAGAGCTAGAAAATTAGGTTCGAGCCCAAAAGCTCACCAGCGCCAATCTGAGCTCGTAATGATTCGAGTCCGAGAAAACCTAATATCGAGAAAATTCGAGCTTGACGGAACCCAAGCCCAAGTCTATAAGAGTCCAAGTCCAAGATCGATTTGGCTAAAGCTAGAGATAAATCCACCCCCAAAGCTTGGATTTATAACTGAACAACCATAATAGACAGTAATAATTAATACAATTTTACGATATTACTTAAAATATAAATAAAATAATAATTATTTATTTTATGAAAATGTATTCATAAGCATTACATATTAATATTAATATTTTATTAATAACAAAAGTAATTAATAATAATTTTTTATGTTAAATTATAAAGTGAAATAAATTTTTAAAAACATTAATTGAATATAAAATATTTTTAATGCATATATATGTATAATAATTATAAATTTAATAACTATTAAAATATATAAAATTTAAATTTAATGATAATATAAAATATATTATGATATAATATATTAATTTAATGATATGATAACTAGTGTTATACTTAACACAAATGATTGAATATGATTTATTCTGCAATACTGATAACATTACTAATAAATATGATTTGGGAATTTGGGTTTTACTATTAGTTTTTTATTTGATTAATATTTAATGTTTTTATTAATATTATTATCTTTATATTAATTTTTATTTTGGATTGGGTTTATTTTTATTTAAGTTGGGTTTCGAATAAATTTATATTGGGTTTACGTTTGGGTTTGAGTTTAAATATATATTATATTTAATAGATGTAAAGTTAATTAATTTAGTTTAAACAGTTTTGGATTTCAAAACTAAAACCGAACCAACAACACCATCAAACTAACAAGTTATCTAACCCAACATTAAACTGAAACCACGAAAACCAAATCGAGAAATTGAATTTACCAACTAATTTGATTGAATTGGCTCGTTTTGGTTGATTAGGTCAGTTTTAATTTTTAACTATATACTATTACATTATATAATAATATAGTATATAACTATTACTAAAACTATTAATACATATATATAACTATTATTATATTATAAATTGTAATAAAGATATAGTATTTTATAATATTATAATTTTCAATCATTAATGTATATATAATTTTAATATATTATATAGCATTATATAACATAATAGTAGGGTTAACTTTCAAATGTACAAAGACTTAAAGCATATTTCAACTAATATAATAATAATTAATAATTAATATATTTATTATGTACTAATATTAGGAAAAATATTTGATATACTGTGCAAGGTCAAGGGTTGACAGGTGTCCTGTAGAGATATAATAAAATATTTTTTAAAAAAAAAGAAATACATGACAATTTTTAAGATTGCTTGTGAAATAAAAAAGAGTACACTGTGAGTGTAGCAAACATTAACCCCTAATATTATTGTATGTGATTTAGTATTATATAATGTAATAATATATTTTAAAACTATTAATACATGTATATGTTAGATAAAATAAAGTATAAAATAAATATAAATATAATTTAAATTTAATAATAAATTGTAAATTAATAAAAAAAAACAAATAAACAAGAATTTTTTACGTAGTATTTGAAGATAGATTGTAAAACAAAAATCCGTTAAGGTCTGTATGAACAGTTTCATTAAAACAGATTCGCCCTCTACTAGGTGCTAAAGAACTTTGGACGTCTATCTTCCAGGATACAACAACGATCACTCACCAAAAGTAGCACAACTTTCAGTGAATAGGCGAATTCTAACCAAGCCTCCTCTATCACCAAGCCAAAAACTGGAATTTGAGAGAAAACTAAAAACATGAATTTGAGAGAGAGAAAAAGATTGTTTTTCGTTTTTCTTGTGTGTAAAATGAATAGAGAAATAGACTATTTATAGTGAAAAATAGCTGAAACATTTTCATGTAAATTAAAACAAACATAATGGTTGGAGAGTTACAAAATAATGACTTGGTTTAGCCATTTACTAATCAACATGTTGTTTCTAGCTTATAAACCCTTTCCATATACGAAACTTTTAACAATGTGAGATATGAGGTTTAAAGCATCATTTTTCCTCAACAATCATTTTCATGTAGCTTACTTTGAGCTTCAATTTCTCATTCATTACTCAACCATTTTGAGCATATTATATATCGTTTTAAAAATCTCATGGAGTAGGATATAATAATAAAATTTATTATTTAAAAACTCCAATTTTACCCATAAATAATTTGCCTCAAAGTTCCCTAACTAATCATTATTTTTCAACGGTATATAACTATTAATTGCTCCAAAATTAAAACTAAATTTACCAACAAATTTGTTTGAATTAGCTGGATTTAGTTGGTTAAATCAATTTCAATCACTAACTATAATAGATGATATACTATTCGATAATATAATAATATGGGATATAACAATTGCTAAAACTGTTAGTACATATACATGTTTCGATTATTATATTATAGATTATAATAAAAAAATACAAGTATTACATAATATATTAGGAAGTTTAACTTCCACATGCACGAAAAGCATAGGAACTTAAAATATATTTCAACCAATATAATAATTAATAATGTATTAATATTTTTTTGGTGAATTGCAACAACAAAACAAAGCCCGAACAATAAACACAATTAACGTGACTCGAATTCAAACCACACTTAGAGTAGTGAGCACCTTTAACCACCAGACCATCACAGAAGGTTCATATTATGTATTACTATTATAGTATATGATATAGTATTATATAATGTGATAATATATTTTAAAACTATTAATACATATGTAACTATTAATTGGTCCAAAATAAAAACTATATATATAATTGATTTGCATGAATTGGTTCGATTTGGTCGTTAAGTCGGTTTTAATAGCCAAGTATAATAGATGATATACTATTACATAATATAATAATATTGTACATAACTATGACTAAAACTATTAATACATATATAACTATCATTATATTCTAAATTATGGTAAAAGATATAGTATCAATAATCATGTGTAATAGTATATTACAATACATATATATATAATTAATAATGCATAAAATATTACTTTTATTAAATTAGATTTTGAATTGGGTTTAATTTTTTTTATTTTAGATTTTAGATTTAGGTTATAATTAGTTTATTTAGATTTTAGATAATAATGCATATATTATTTAGGTTTGAATTTAGTACAATATATTTGGAATAAATACTTTAGAATATAAGTATTAGATTTATAAATTTAATAAGAAATATAAAATTTGTTCAATTGTCAATATAATATAATAATAAACAATAAAAGATAATTTTGTCAATTCATATACATATCATATAATAATAAATTTTACATACAACTAAAAATTTAATTATTTTATATAAAAATTATTAAATGTTTATCAATTATGCTTTTTATAAAACAAATTTGAATTGTGTTGTGATTATGATTGTGATTGTATAAAAGTAAAATGAATTATTATATTCGAAATTAAACTATTTATAATCTATAAAATTTGAAATTATTTAAATCTATCAGAATCCATCCAACTTATTTAGAGCTTGAGTCAGAGATTAATATTTGAATGATATTGATTTTATATAAGATTCTTAAGATTTTGATTGGATAATAAATTTTAAAGGTTAATTGATATAAATATTTGAAGAAATTAAAATTTGTTGTTTTCATAAGTTTGAATTATTTTTAATATTATTAGAATTTAACATATTTGTTTAGAAATTATTGTTGCTAACATGATTTGTAAATTTTGTGTTTGTGTTTATCTTGTATTTGTCGATATATTATTAAATAGATCATTTCCACCACATTAGTAATGGTCTCATCCAATTATATAATGACGTGTAAGAATATTTTTACATGTCATTGTTTATTAAAAAATTAAAAAAATTGTCCAAAAAATTTTGCTTTCTCCAACTTTCAACCATTATGCATCAAACTTTAGAGAATCATCAAAGTTTTTTTTTCTTTCTTTATTTTCATTTATAAATCTTAAAGTATGAGAAGAAGCAAAAATTAAAAACACCATGATTAAAACTCAAAATATTGATATTTCATCCAAATAAAATGTTTTACTTTCCTTTCATCTTCACTTATCATTTTCATATTCCATTTCAAAATGATTCCCCTTGCTTCGCTTTTCCTTTGATATAAAGGATTGGAGAATGAAAATTCGGGATATTAGGCAAATTAGAAAAATTAAGGGTTCAATTTGAGGCTTAGGGTTCGGAAATAACTGGAGATTTTAGATTTAGTAATTTACATAAATTAGAAATTAAGGATTTCAAAATTTTAGAATTTGGCTTCAACATAAGTAAATAACAGAATAAGATTTTGTTTCTTCTCAATTTCGATCACAAATTAAAAAATATTTTCCATCAAAATTTCACTTTAATAAAAAAGATTGTAAGAATACTAATAGGTGCATTGATGAAATTTTTTTTCTTTTTCAGAAATAGAATGGTTGAAGGAGAAAACAAAAAATTTGAATTTATTTTTAATTTCTTAGTCATCAAATGACATGTAAAAATAATCTTACATGACATTATATAATTAGATGGGATCATTACTTATATGGTGAGAATGATCCATCTAATAATTTTTCGTATTTGTCATACTGCATTCACCAGAAATACTTAAGTAATTTTTATTTACATGGAAAAAATTATTTATATGTTAACTTCATGAAAACTTTTATTAATTCAAGGCTTGGATTAATTTATTCATCAGAGGTTAATTTGACTTAATTTATGCTTTCTATTTACTTATAAATATTAATATTATAATTTAGTTTATATTATTTTTATAAATTTTAATTTTTATTCAAAATTTAATCTTACAATCAAAATTTTCCCACTCCCTTTTTAAGATTTTCAAAAGTTTTAGGATATTTCACGCACCAAGTAGACCATACTAGTTCGATAATCCTTAATTTGCTACTCTACGATCTCAATTGCTATAATTAAAAAATTAACAAGTTTCTTTTAGTTTTAGGCAATGGCACCACATACTCAAAACATCTACTTGGTTTTCTTTTCATACTTTCTTTTCTTTGTTGTCGATACATGATTTGGTTGATAATTTCAGTCGATTAATTTATCTTCTTCTAATGAAATGGTTAAAGTTTGAAAGAAAGAATTTTTTGATGAAAAAAACAAAGAAAAAAATTGAGAGTCTGAAAAGTTCTTTCTAAGAGTTTTTAAAAATATATATAAAAAAAACCTTTTTTTCGAATTGAATTCTAGATCGAATTAAAATATATTCTATAACACTTCTAGATTCACATTTTAACTATTCAATCAAGACCATCATTAGGAACTTGTAATCCTCATCTTAGTCTCCATCTTCTCCTAATAATCCTACAGTTTTTGGGACTTGTTTGGCAATGTGGACTGTTATTATTGTTTTCCATCATTTTGGAACCTCTAAGAAAATGGAGGAAAGCTTTTAGAAAAGGGAGAAGATGGAGAGAGAGGGGAGAGGGCGATTTGTTTATGGGTCAATTATCCGTTCAAGCTCGAAATTTGAGAAGATTGGGTAACAATATAAGGCTCAAAAATTGGGTTTGGACAAAAAGTTTAGGCCCATTTAAAAATATATATCGAGTCCAGCTTAAACATTCAAGGGTCGAGTCTAGCTCGACCCAACCCATTTTTTAAACTTTTGATGTTTTTATATTGTATTATTTTCATATATTTTGTAATTTATAACACATAAAAACTAAATCTATAGTAGTATATAATATTAAGATGATTATATTATAAAATTTTAATAAATAAAAATATATAAATTATTAAATAATAGATAAAAAATATAAATATATTTTTTAAAATAAATATGGGCGGTTTGAAATGAGATTGGATTAGCTATTTATAAATATGGATGGCTTGCGTAAAATTTTAGGCCTATATTTCAGGTCAAGTTGGGCTTGAGGTGTATTAATATCATGCCTAGATTTGACCCAAAATCGATCGAGCTCGACCCATAAGCACCTCTAGAGGGAAAGAAGGATGGTGGGAGAGGGGTTTTTATTATTATTTAATATTAATATAATTATTTTTATTTAATATTAATAATAAATTATTATTTAATTTTTATAATACATTTATATTTTTTGTAATTTATTTTTAAGATATTTAAAAACTTTTTAAAATAATTATTAAGAAAACATTTAAAAATGTCAAAATAATTTTTTATTTATATTTCAATGGCTAAATTGTTTATTAACCCTTGAAATTTACGTGTCATATCATCATTATAACGAGAGATAACATATGAGTGACAAAAATGTAAAAATTCTATAACGTTAATGGCTATTAGATAAGTTCATGTAATACAATTTTTTACTTATATATATATTTTAAGTAATTTACAAAATTAATATCACCATTCAACTAAGTATCAACTCAGTTATAAAATTATTAAAATACCTTATCATATACAAATTAAATTATATTTTTATTTATGTGTTTTTATCTTTTTATATAACAAATCAATAAAAAATTGATCATAATGAAATTTAAACCTAAAACACCATTCATAATAAACCATTAATTTTATGTTTATAATCAAAATATCAATTTAATTTTAAGTGAATTTTTAATAAATATAATTTTTTTCACTCATGGATATGCATAAATTTGTAAATAATGAAATCGTTAATAGTTAGACATGTCATGATGTTTTCAACATATTTTGAATAATTATAAAATTAGAATTTAATATAATACCATTTCATCTTTTAAAATATTATAATTCAAATCTATCCTTCTAATTATTTTTTCCTGGTTAACATAATAAAAGACGTAAATTTAGTGTCTTAGTTAAAAAAATAAAAATAAAAGAATTTGTGTATTCAAAATTGTTCGTGGGTCAAGTTTGGGCTTGGATTTAATAAAATTTTATGGTTGATTTGGTTTCAAAAAATGAACCTCAAATTTTACCTAAATTCGTTTCAAATAAAAATGTTAAAATTTAAACTCGACTTGTCTATATTAAAGTTTTTATATAAAGACAAATTTAAAAAATATAAAAAATACTAAAAACATTAAAATAATTTTTTTCAACAAATTGAAAATAAATTAAAAATTTTTATTTATACTTAAATAACATTAAGATAGATGCAACTTAGCAAACAAATACTTCTAAAATAGTAGCAAAATTAATAATAAAATAATAATTATATAATATCCAAATAATAACAATAAAGTAATAGCAATATAAAACCAAAACAATACCAAAACATTGACAAAGCAACAACAAAAATAGTGAAAATAGCAATAGGGTTTTTTTTTTTTTTTGCAAATTCAAGCGAAAAGCTTTTTTTGCTCGAGTTCATTTTTCAGATCTATATATTTATTTAAATTTTCTCACTTTTCAAATAGGCATTCAAACTGAACCGAAGGACCTAACATATGATTAAATCTAATTCAAAATAAAAAAATATCTCTGAAACTTTCACATGCATGGAAAAAGAAATATATCTACTTATAGTAACCAAACATTATAATTAAATAAAGGTGACACATAACCATCCAAATCTTATGGACATCCTTTGACTATCTATCATTTAAACTAAATGTTCATAAATGAATGCCAGTTAATAATATATCAGAACTAAATGTGGTTTGCAACCAAAGAAACCGCAATTACTTAACTCACAGGGAAGATAGAAGGTTCTCTTTGTGGCTACTATGCCTCTGCAAATTTTTTTTTTTTGAATTATAAGAAGAAGGTAAAATCCTAATAATAATGTGATTGGCATGATTCGAATCTAAATCACACTTAAAACAATGAACATTTTTAACTATCAGGACAACACACGAAGCTCATACTTAAGTAATTATTATTATTATTATTATAATTAAACTACGTCTAATTTCCTTCCTTAATGATGATAGATTTCCATAAATAAAAGATAAGACTTTGGACATCCTATAATTCTAGGTTAGCCAAACTTTTAATTTAATTTTTCGAAAGAACTCCTACCCAACACGTATATAAATATGATATGGGAGCATAACACTTTTTAATAGATGGTTTTTTTAGGAAAATTAAATAAATTAAGCCAACCTGTTGCATACTCAATTGAATTTCATTTTGTAACGGGATATTGTACAAAATTGACATATTTGTTGGTATATTTTCGTCCAAAAAACTTGATTAATCACTTGTATGTTTCTGAAAATTTTGAGCAGCAATATACCAGATTGTAATTACTTATTGGTGAAGATATTTGATTAAGTAAAAGATACTCACTAAAGTCCTAGTGTAATCCAGTCTCGTGTGTTGGCTTGATGGTTAAGGATATTAATTGACCCAAATGTGATATGGATTCGAGTCGCACTAATTGCATTGTTGTTAGGGCTTGACTCTCTGCTTGAAATTCACCAAAATAAGTCCTAGTGTAATCCAATTACATTATTTAAAGAGATTTTGTTTCTATATAAGTTAAAGTGCTAAAGATTAGGGGTGAGTAAAATCCGATTCGATTTAAAAAACTCGAAAAATAATTTAAATTTTAAATTAAATAGTTCAGGTTATTTGAGTTAATCAAGTTATTCGGATCAACTCGAATAAAAAATTAAGTTTTTCGCTTTAACTCGAATGTGAATTACACAATTCGAGTTATCCAAAAATCCGAATAAGAAAAGGCAAAACTACGTCGTTTTGATAAATGTTTACCTTTTCTAAAGTTAAAAGTCAAAACCATTAAGTTAAAAGACAAAACTATGTTGTTTTAATAAATGTTTATTCGTTAAGTTAAAAGGTAAAACTATTATATTGTTTATGTAGTTAAATAATCCTGTACTTCGTCTACTAATTAAACAACCGGTCCATGTAAACGCAACATTGGGTATAAATAATAGGATTCGTTAACTCGACTCGATTTGACTCGAAATTTTTTACTCGGTTCGAAAAAAATTCAAATTGAGTTCGATTGCTAAAATAAGATTCGTCAACTCGACTAACTCAAAATTTTTTAACCCGATTCGACTCGATTCGATCGAATACTCACCCCTACTAAAAATCCCTATTTATCCTATACTTTATCAAAGACGAATTTAGGCGCAATCACAGAAGCATATTTTGATCACATTAGCCGAAAGATTATGAGTCTACTAAAGCTTGTATATTGAAGACTTGTTATTAGAATTATGTACGATTTAGAAAGAGCACTTATTTGTCCATTAGAGAAACTACTATTATGTGCAATTTGATTATGAGCAAAAAAATTTTTCTATTTTCAATCTGTAATTAAGTTTTCAAGGAAAAAAATTTCAGTGGCGAGTGATCTTAATTGAATGTATAGGATTGAAGTTGTAATTTGATGAGTGAATTAAATTTAGATCTAAACTTGCATTGTTGATTCATAGTGGATTAGTCCCTAGACAAGGTCCACACATGTATGAAAATTTTCTAAAATGCATAATTAATTCTTGTTTGCATTGTTGTTACTTTTCTTCTTTAGTTGTTACTTTAGTTTCAACTTAATGGTTATGTCGACTTGTGATGCTTGTATGTGTAATTTACCATATCTTGGCTTTCTATCTCCCTACTTAATCTTTGAAAATTGTGTATTCTTCTAAGTTGATATTCATTTATAGGGATGTTGGTTTGATTGAATCGAGTGAAAAAATTTCGAGTTTATGAGTCATATTTTGTCATTTTAACTTAATTTGAATTTTTTCGAATTGAGTCAAATGAATGAAATTCAAGTCGAGTCGAATCAAGTGAAATTATTTGAGTTAAATTAAAAAATAAATATATTAAATTAAAATCTTGTTATAGTATAATTAATTTCATGTTAGAGCACATAAATTTAAAACCATATATATTTTAAAACTTTTTTAAAGTAAAATAAGAAAAGAAAATATACTTTAGTATAATAAACTTGAATTATTAATTCCAAAATTATTATTTTAGAACATTTTTAAAATTTTCACTTTCTTTATATATTCTTTAAAAAAATTTAATTATATTTTTAAAATATATATAATATTGGAGTCCAATTTTGACCGGACCCAAACCATTTTGAAATTAAATTTATTTTAATTTTAAATTTATTTTAAATTCAATTTTAATTTTAATTTTAATTTAATTTAATTTTAATATTATTATAAATTTAAAAAGAAAAGTCCAAAAGTCCAATTACAAGACCCAATTAAAACCCAAATCTAAAACCCATTACACTTAATCCCAGTGGCCCAATAACCTAAGCCCAAACTTTTACAACAGCAGCCCAAACAGGAGCCACTTGCACTGACAGACCACCATCACCAAGCAAGTTGCCTCTGCCACCGCCAGCTCCAACCTGCTCTGCCATCTCCAACCATCACCACCGCAGCTGGACCTGCAACAAGTAAGGAGAAAAGACATGCATTTAATTGCAAACAACAAATAACCATGATTGTAAAAAATGGCTATAAAGCCAGATTGAATTCTGTAAAAAAAGAAAAAAACCTCTTGAAAAAGAGACGAAAAATCAATATACAAACTTTTGGCTACACACATTCCAGAAAAACTTTAAGCAACTAATAACAGATAATATTCAAACAGACACCAAGCAGCAGACAGATTCAAAGTCCAAAGCATTAGATTACCCAAGCATTAAAGACAATCAGGTATTATTAATGCATGTTTGCTACCTTACAATGTATGCTTAACTGCCGTTTATGTTTTTTTCAATTCCTAAACCCATCGGTTTCAAGTTATGCATTAATACATGCATTTAATACGCTCTTAATATTTATTATTTCCTTTAAAAACGTATTTTAAATTGTAAATATTAATTGTATTATTAATAATATTAATGATAATAATTAATAATAATATCAAATAATAGTTTAATATAAAACAAAAAAAAAGAAAATGGAAGGGCAGGAGACACTCCCTGTCTAACCACCGCCATCGCCGGAGTTTACCACCGTCGCCGCTTGAACGCCATAAAGGATCCACCTTCTGTCGTCGACGACACCACCTCGTGGACGGATTTGCAAAAGAAAGACAAAAAGAGGGTTTAGAATGGGGACTCTAATCTAAAATCAGTTTCGAAACCTAAATAACAAAATCTAAGAATAATAAGGACATATTCGAAGAGATCGAAGGTCAGAAACTGGGATTTCAACAAAAAAAGATTTAAACTTTCAAAGAATAAACCCAGATTTACGTAGGTTTTCGAAACAGAAATACTCAAAAAGGTTGAAACTTATTTCAGATCTGGGTTTTAACCCAAGATCTACTTTTAAAATGAGTTTAAAAAAAATAAAAAAATGATGATAAAAAAAAGAGAAATCAAATCGGTTTTAAAAGGTGGTTTTAGACTTTTTTTTAAGAAGAAGAAAAGATAAAGAGAAGGAAAGAAAAGGAAGCTTTTACCTGGTCGGACGGCGCGAGGACAGAGGAGGTGACCGGAGTGTTGATCGGCGACCGGAGGCGATGGTGCGTGATCGGCGACGTGCCTTGGACGGCGGGGGCTTGGATCGGCCGACCATGGGAAAGAGTGAGGAAGAGAAGAGAGAAAGAAAGGGTTTTTTGAGTTTTTTTTTTTTAAAATAGAATGAAAATGAACCAAAAAAAAGGGGTTTAAGGGCTTTTATACTAGACTAAAACGGCGTCATTTTGGTCTAGGGCTTTAAGCCTCAAAACGGCGCCGTTTCTCATAATGCCCATGGATTGACCCGGATCCGACTCGACCCGCCTAGAAGATCCGCGTGTTTTCGTTAAATGGGATATTTATGTAATTGGTCCTTCCGCATTTTTTATTATTTCAATTTACTCCTTTTTGTACTTTTAATTAATTATAATTTGGCCCAGTAATTTTAATTACTCTTCAATTTAATCCTTTAACATTTTGAAAGCACCAGAGGCTGCCATGTGTCACTATTTTGGCTTATTTCTGCAATTGGTCCCTTTTATTTTAATTTGTTTTAATTTAATCCCTAAATCAAGTTCTATTTAATTACAAAATTGTCCTCGAAATTTTTCAAGATTTTTAAATTAGTCCTTTGACTTCAAGATGTCTGTGAGGCTGCCACGTGTCACCTATTTGTTGGTTTTATTGCCCTAGAGGTCCCTAAATTGTCTAGAAATTATGTTTTGAACCCGAAACTTCCAAAAAATTACATTTTTCCCTCGAACTTCCAAAAATTACATTTTTACCCCTAAAACTTCCAAAAATTAATTTTGTCCCTAAACTTCAAAAAATTCATTTTTGACCCCGAGACTCTTGAAATTACCATTTTACCCCTGGATGTCCAAAAATCCTATTTTTTATCCCGATTTTTCTAAAAATTACCATTTTACCCTCGATTATCTAAAATATTATTTCTAACCCCAAATTTTTCCTAAAATTACCATTTTGCCCCCGAAAGTCCAAATTACCATTTTGCCCCTGGACATCCAAAAAGTCTCATTTTTTTATCCCGATTCTTTCAAAAATTACCGTTTTACCCCCGACTATTTAAAATGTCATTTCTAACCCCAAATTTTCCCAAATTACCATTTTGCCCCCGAGAGTCTAAAATTACCATTTTGCCCCGAGTATCCAAAAGGTCCTGTTTCCAACGTCGATTACATCATTTTTCTTCCTCATCAATATTTGCATTTAATTTTAATTATTATGCATTCGTATTTCGTGTTTGTTTTATTTTTGCTTACTATTTATCTGCTTAATTATTTTACTTTTTGTTATAATATTCATCATTAATTGCTCATTCATATTAAACTCGCATGTTCGTTTTCAAAATTATTTTTATAAAATTTAAAATCGAGGCAATATTCTTTTATTTCAAGTTTCGAAATTTTGCGCCTTAACTTACTAGGTGCAATTTTTCTCTAAAATCGAAATAATCGAATACCCTTTTATCGAGGTAATGTTTCCTTATCTTCGATTTTGAAATTTTTGCACCTTCACTTACTAGGTGTAATCTTTCTTTAAATCAAGATAATCTAACATCCTCTTTCAAAATTTAAAAATTTTTACAAAGGAAAACTCGTTATTTCTGGATCTCGAAATATTATGTCCTAACTCACTGGACGTAATTTTCTTCCCCGATCACTTTGAAATAGCGAGACTTCCAAACAAAAATCTATTTCTTTTATACATAGCTCATGCATTAGAGGATTGTATTTTAAACTTTATTCGAGTTTTTAAGGTTTACAAATTAAGACCCGAAAATAATCAATACGGTACCAATTCTGGGCGTATGAGGGTGCTAATCCTTCCTCATACGTAACCGACTCCCGAACTCATTTTTTGGATTTCGAAGACCAACATTTTTTAAAATGTTTTAACGTTTTGTGGTGATCCAATCACACCCAAATAAAATATTGGTGGCGACTCCTATTTTCCAACACCCATTTTTTCAATTTTAAAATATTTTTTCGAAACTTCGTTTTCAAGGTGATTTCGACATATAAATTTTGAAATTTTTATAAATATTTTAAATTTTTTTAAAATTATTTAAATCTTTTTGTAATTTTTGGTAAGAGAGAAACCAATTTGCTCGTATTCAAAATTGATAGGGATCAAAGAGGTATTTACACCAATCTGTTATTCAAATTATTTGAGTTATTCGAATTGTAAAATTCAACTAACACGAACTTGAATTAATTATTTGAATTAATTCGAAAAAATCGAATAATTCGATTCGATTAACTCGAAATATAATTTTTTTCGAATCAAATCGAGTTTCGCTTACCCTATTCACATATACTTTTTAAATCCAAATTAAGTGTTTTTATAAATAAAAAAAATTGTAAAATTAATAATAATAAAAAACTAAGTTAAAGGAGAACAATGTCTACCCGAAAAAGATCATGTCGAGCAGCTGAAGAAATGTATAAAATTGGTTGACTCTTAAGCCATATAATTGCATGTTTTAAGCAGATTTGAATACTGACTAAAGAACAAGATAAGGAGTTTACCTAAACATCATGTGATGATTTAATGATTAAAAATATTTATAACTTTAAATGTGGTCTGAATTCAAATTATATTAATCGTATTTATTATTCGGATTTTACCTTATTATTATAATTTATCAAAAAAAATAAGAAATCTACCTTACTATGCATGCATTAATGTGTAAGCTAATAATGTCGTAATTAAACCTCTAATCTATCTTCAGTTTCAAAGAAATGAAGCCCATTAGCTCACTATTTAAGTTTCCTTTTTTGTCTCTTATCATTACTTCCTTAAAACAAGAACCCCCAAGGATTATTATTTAACATTTTTTTTTGACATATAATACCTAAGAAAACATGCTAATTATATAAAATGAAATCCTATTCAAAAGATATATTCTGTTATCTTCTTCTAGTGTTGCTTGAATTTTCGTAAAAAACTTATCGAACATACATAAATTTCCGTATTTTTTAAAGTCAATTTAACAAAAACATTCGCTACTTAATTATTCTCTCTCAAAGTATATTTCAAAAATCATTTATTTTCACTTGACAAAACCTATTAAATTCGTCTAATAAAAAATAAATACAGTCCAAATGAACGATTGTCACAGATAATTTTAACAGCTTTGAAATTATCTGAGTGAATAATAATCTTATCATATTTTTGTTTCTACGGTAATAATAGATCCTCCAAAATAACATTTTCTTTTTTACTCAACAAGTTATATACATATTACAATAATTTTTAGGCATATATCACATTTGTATTGAAACAGCTGTTCTTCTTTATCAGTATTTTTATGACATTTGGCATCATAAATAATTTCCATATGTAACATATTTAAAATTTCCAAAAGAATTGCTTTTGAAGTTAAGTGTTTCAAAACATTTATTCCTTATCCTAAGTTTGAATTAATTGTATTTGAAACCCTAAAGGAAGGTTCTTATGCCGACCAACTATGCGTATTTTTGTAGTTTGAATAAATATTTAATTTTGGCTTAAATAGAAAGTTTTTATTTCTTAATTTTTCATTTTTCAGATAATTTTGAACTTCTCCGCTCTGAATGTAATCACCAGTGCAAGTAATTCTAATTTTTCATTTTCTAAATCATACTAGTTTGTATTATTGTTAGGGATCGACACGCATTAACAACGAGATAATAAAAGTGGAGAAGAACGAATACAAATTTTTTATGCGGAAAACCCTCAAAAAGGAAAAAAAACACGGGCAAAAGAAGTTTCAACTTTTCACTAAATTAGTAAACAAATAAGAGTACAATATGAAAAAAATTAACCTAAATGTACTGAACATATATTACCCAACATCTCGAATACAAAGCTCAAAATCCCAAAGAACAAACCGGTAAACGAAATCCTAAATCTCATAAGGCACTCACAAAAGAGGTATAAATACTCTCCATAATTACCACGAAACTCTCACTAAAACTCATATGCAGCTACATCTTGTAGCCCCCAAAGAAAAGTATTTTTTTTATTGGTTTTTCTAAACAATGATACAAGGCCCCTTTAAATAAGCTAATATTAGAGTTCTAATCATACTAAAATATCTCTAAAATAAGCAGAGTTTACTTGGAAAAGATAGCAGAGTTTAGCTGGAAGAAGAATATGAGGCACACCCCACAAATCTCTACATTGACTCGTATTTATCACGCCTCCTATTTCATTCCCCATCACGAGCCTAACTCGAATTTTAAAGAATGTCAACCAAGTCTAAACCATGCTCAAACTTAAAAACCGAAAGACTCCTAGTCTTCAAATTAAAGTTGTATAATGCAACAAGAGCCAGTAATACCTGAACAGGAGAAAAAACATCAACTCTCTCCACCTGACTGTAACCCTTTGCGACCAACCTTGTCTCAAAACATTATGCGAACCATTCGAGTCCTTAAACACCAAAAAGGGATGAGATTCTTCTCTAAATCAGACACATCCCTAACATTTGACCCGACTCCACCTTCAATAGGATTATGTGGAGAGCAACAAATTATCACTCTTGTCCTCGACCACATTAGCTACTTCTTGTAATTATTCGAAACTACCAGAAATTGAAATTTGTGATTCGTCGAACTTCTCGATATCCAAAATCGTTGTTGTGTCACTGAATGAGTCGATTTGTGAAAGCTAAATCAAGCTCTGATATCAATTTCTTATGAATCGACCCGTATAAACAACGAGGTAAAAGTGGAGAAGAACAAACACAAACACTTTACGTGGAAAACCCTAAAAGAGGAAAAAAACCACGAGCAAAAACTTCGACTTTTCACTAAATGAGTAAACGAGAGTACAATATGGAGAAAATTAACCTAAATGTCAAAGATCAAAATCCTAAATCTCATAGGAAACTCACAAAAGAGGTATAAAATACTCTCCATAATTACCACAAAACTCTCATTAAAACGCATATGCGACTACATCTTGCCACCCAAAAAAAAAACCCTTTATTCTAATTGGCCTTTCAACACAAGGATACAAAAACTTTTTAAATAGGTTAATATTAAAGTTCTAATTATACTAAAATATCTCTAAAATAATCAGAGTTTAATTTAAAAAAGCAGAATTTAACTAGAAAAAAATACGAGGCACCTTCCATAATTACAAATATTATTTAGTTTAAATTGCAAATATTATTTAGTTTAATTAATGTTAATACAAATAGATTAATTTATTTGGGTGGTAATAAAATATAAAGAAATATTTAGATAAAGTAAAAAAAGGGGGGGCGATGAAAACATTTTGGTATGGCATTAGCGTTGATGCATAGTTGTCCTTGGTATGGTTGATGTGTCGTTTTGGAGTCCCAAACCTCATTTTAACGGCCAACTGTTGGGAAGTGAGAAGTGTAAGCAAACATGATTTTGGTTTGTTTAGCTGAAAGTCACAGTTTTTGACATTGTTTTGTTCGCAGTCTCTCTGGTCCTAAGCCTGGGATTTGGGTGTCTCAACCATCATTTAATCACCAGAAACAAAAGGCTTTGTCTGGTTTATTTTAATCATGTAAGATGGAGAAGTTTGACCAAATTAGGTTTGTTGGAAATTGTGAAAGAGAGACAATTTTTCATACTGCCCTTTTGTTGTAAAAGTTTTTCTTCTTCTTTAAACAACTTTTCTAGACAATTCCAAGGTAAAATTTATTATTAATCCCTGTACTTGATAAAAATTGTTGGTTTAATCCTTACTTAAATAGTAACAGTTAAATTTATGTGGTTAAATTTAATTATTAGTCTTGTACATTTAGTCTATTTTTTTAATTGGATTATTTTAAGTTTTTATATTTTTTTTTAATTTTGAAATTTTAATCTTAAAGCAAATGACCGTTAATAATCCATTAACTGAATTTTTAGTAAGTAATATGTTAAATAATAAAGTTAACATGACATTACAAATATGATAATATGTTTGGCGCATCGGATTTTAAAAATAACAGAATTTTACTTAATGAATTTAACAATTATCATTTGGTGATGACTAAATTTTAATATTTAAAAAGTATATAGACTAAAAATAACCAAAAAAAAGTATAAAAATTAATAATAAATTTAACCAAAATCAAATTTATTACAATTAAAATTATTGACGATTAACACGATTCGAACTCAGATTATACCTAAAACAATAAATACTATTGACATCATGTCAACAAAAAGATTAAGTTAAAATTTAAAATTTAAGTGACCAAGGAAATTAATATCTCAACCATTAAAATATAAAAATTAAAAGTTGTAAATGGGATGTTGAGATATTTGTGGGATTTAAAATAAAGGTCCACTTTGGAGTACCCATTCACATGTAGAGAGAAACATGAATGCACCGTCCCATGGTGATCCAAGGGGCAAAATCTACTAGAACGGCTTAGGCTGTCCCCGTTGAGAAAGATACCTAAACCTAATCCTGTCCCTGAAGAATATATGATTGATATGATGTGGTGGAGTAAGATAGTATCACCCTCTCATAATTAGGATGAATGATCACAACCATTCATTTACATTTGATATTAATAATGTTATTGTTAGGCCTACAAGATCAAAAGGTAGGTTTCTATTTGATGTGGTAGGGGCCATACAATTTAACAACCTTTCTCTTCTCAATTATAAATTAATATAATTGATAATTCTTTAAAATTTATAATTTCGTGTCCCCAAAAATAATTGTTTAACTTCATCCTTAATTATAAATAAAATATGAATCTGGGACACCCATTAATTGGTTCGTCTTTTGAAAGATATGGCTAGATTTGTAGTGGATAGTGATATATATAACAAAAACATTCTAATTTATTTATGTTTGAGTAATTTTAAGTGTGTCGCATTAATGTATTTAGATATTTATACATATTATTTTTATTTATAATTTGATCTTATTATTCTTAGGATAGACACTCTGAGCGAGATTTGGGTATGCGTAAACTCTAGGTTGGCTGCTAAGCCTCGCGGCCTTCTCATATGCGGATTGAGTCCGAGAACTCTCCTTGGCTCGTGCGAGTTGATGCTGCGAGCTCTTCTTATTGTTCGCCTCGCATTCGTCCATCTAGCAGGACCTGCTCGGATCACCGGTAGACAACTTGAATCCTATCTGAATTTCAGGTTGATGATCACCGATGTATAACAATTTACTATTTAATTCTTCTTTGAGTTTCATTAATTAAAATGGTGTATATAAACTTTTACACATTTATTCAATAAAACAATATATGATGATGAAATTCAATATCAACTAATAATAATAACTTTTTGGTGAAGTAAAAAAACAGAGTAAAATCCGAACAATCAACGCGATCAATACGATTTGAACTCAAATCACATCTGAGATGAACAACATCCTTAACTATCAGGCCATTATATGGAGTTCATAATAATAAATTTTATTAAAACAATGGTGCCAAACAAGTTGAGGTTATTCGACAGATAGATTTTAGATAAAACACAATTAAAAGAAGCATAAATCTTACTAACCCCTTAGAATTCGAGCATTAAAATAGTTTGATTGGGAAGAAGAAAGGATAAAATTATGGAGGCCCCCCATTATCAGCCTGAAAATATTCCCACTTTTGAATTTATGATGTAAGGAGGATATTTTAAAGGTTTTAGCATGTGAGGGGAGCATGCATGCTTGGATCCACCGACAGTCCAATGCTGCCCATAATCTAGGACTTTTTTCAAATTTAATTCCTAAAACAATAGTTAGGGATTTGAAGGGAAAAGGGAGGTGGTCCGTAAAAGATATGAGATCCTAAGCCCCTAGCCTTTGTCTAAGAAGAAAAAGGAGAACACATCACATGCATGCAAATCATCCAAATCAATGGTCCCTCTCACCTTTGTAATTTTATACTAGTACGGTTGACCAATGTTTAGTATTGGATTTTTTTTTTCTTGTTAAATTATAAAGTACAAATTTAAAAATTAAAATATACTCTAAATCTCTATATATATATCGTACATTTAAAATTTAATCTATCTACTTTTACTTTTAAGCATTTAACTTTTTTACTTTCGGATTATGTATAATTACGTAACAATTTTTTGGTGAATTACACGGGAAAAGTAAATTCCTAACAGTCACGTGACTGGTACGACTCGAACTCAAGCCACACCTAAGGCAATGAACACCCTTGACCATCAGGTCAACACACGGGATTCATTCAGGGGCGAAGCCAGGGGGCTGACAAGAGCCCTAGCCCCCCTAAAATGGAAAAAAATTTCATTTAGGCCATTAAAAATTTTAGAGTTTTAAATTAGTAAAGGTAAAATTACACTTTGGCCCCCCTAAAAATGATAAACTTTTAATTTAATCCTTTAAAAATTGCACTTTTACTATAGTAAAAATTACAATTTAACTTCGGTCCCTCCTAAAAAAAATTTTGGCTTCGCCTCTAGGTTCAATTACGTAACATTTTAATCAAAAAGTTAATGATATTAACCATTTGGACTAATCTATAACATTATAAAAATATAGAGACCAAATTGTGTTAGAGATTAAAATATAAAAATCAAATTTCAACTTTAAGTATAATAAAAGGACTAAAATTAAAGTTTAACCATTTTTATAATGGAAAGAAATAAAACAACGCACCGTCATGAAGGAAGCTCGTAACATTTTATTATACATAAAAATATAACTTATTTTAGTCCAAATATAGTAACAAAATTAATTAATTAATTAGAGGCATGGACTTAATTGAACATTCTAAATGCTTCAAATAGGAACCTAATTATATAAACAACAAAATGTGAGAGACTGAATTTAGAATTATCCATTTTCCACCAAATGCTTAAGACATTCGTTCCTTGTGTCACCATGGCAATAGCATGTTATAATAATGGGGCCTCCGCATTTGGTGGTGATGGATAAGACGCATTACTTGATTATACTAAAACGTCTCTTTGTTTTTCTTCCTCGTACTTATGTTTGAGTTTTATAAAACATCTTTTTTCTGATGAGAAGAACTTGTTATCGTGCTAGCATAACCATTGTTAATTATGTCCCCAGTTATGCTTCATCTCTTGACAACATAACATTTGTAAACTTAAAACCCTAGTTACACTTCAACCCCAAACTTTATAATCACTGCCAAATGAGACCTTAAGTTGCAACGCGATCAAGCTTCCTGAGTGATGGCTCCATACTCACACGGCATGAAATTTGTAGGTCACCCAACTTCACGGAACCACCATTAATTCAAACATTCCCTAAAACTATAATCATGTCTATCTTAAACACGAAAAAAAATAAATCTACAAACTTTTAATTTTCAATCGTAAGAAATAAAAAAAATTACCAAAGTGAAAACGCATCCGATAGGACGTATTTTTTCTCTCTCCAAAAACAACATAGTGATAAGATTATTCAACCTCCTGGATCTTGTTGTTAGGATTCTTTCTTTTCTTTAGCAACTTTAGCATCCATTATTTAAACTTCAATATATTATTGTTAAATAGTTTGTTATATCTCTATGTATATATATATGTTGGTATTGTTTGCCAAGGGATATGAATAAAACCTTCTTCTCTAAATCACTTTTTGTTCCTCTCTTCCAATATAGTATCAGTTGCCTATCTCATACGAGGTTAGGTTTCGATTTTAATGACTATTGACAACTCCCTTTCCAACCCTCTTGACCCCAACAATCCCCTCACCATAGTCACATTCCAGAACTCTATCAAACTCAACTCCACCAATTATCTTTCCTGGAAAATCCAAATTGAATCCATCCTCATTGGTTATGACCTCTTCAAATTCATCGATGGTTCACATCCTTGTCCGCCATAATCTATCACTACCAATAACACCACCTCCTCCAATCCGGCATATCAAACATGGCTACGACAAGATAAACTCTTGTTTGGTGCATTAGTTGGCACCATCTCACAAAATCTTGTACCTCTAGTCTTACGGAGCACAACCTCGGCTGAAACTTGGATGGTCCTCACCAACATTTATGCTCGTCCGTCTCATGGCCATATCAAACAAATCAAAGATAATCTCAAAAACATTTCCAAAGGCTCCCAAACTATCACCGATTATATGCAAGCTATTAAAATTAAAGTCGATGAGCTTGCTACTCTTGGTAAACCTTTAGATGAAGAGGATCTTATTGAAAAAGTACTAGAAGGCCTTGATGACACATTCCAACCAGTTATTGATGCTGTTAATAGTCGAGATACTATCATCACCTTTGATGAGTTGCATGAGAAATTGATTAACAGAGAGCTCACCTTACGCAACTCCTCCTTAAGCGTACTAGTCACCTCCTACTCAACCCACACTCAACGCTCCAACCAGCAGTCTCATCGATCTCCTACGCCAGCTGCATCTCAACAGTACAATAGACCTATGCGTCCTGTTTTGGGCAAATGTCAGTGGTACCGAACTTAAGGGCATGTTGTCACTCAATGCTCTCTTTTTTGTCAGTAGTTCCCGAATGCATCCGCACCTCCACGCCAGGTCAATTCATCGACATCTCGTACGCTTCCACCATGGTAACCTCAAGCTCATATGGCCACCTCCAACTCCTCATCCTTTGATCCCTAGCTACTGGACAGTGGTGTAATAGACCACATCATAATCAATCTCCAAAATCTCTCTGTTCATAATCCTTACACTAGCTCAGATGAAGTAATGATTGGTGATGGCCCTGGTGTTCCAATTACTCACTCTGGTTCTGCCACTCTTCCCACTCCCTCTCACTCATTTACTCTATCTAATGTCCTTTGTGCTCCTACTATGATACGTAATTTAATTTCTGAGTCTCAATTTTGCAAATCGAACAATGCTTTTATTGAATTCTTACCTTCTTCCTTTTTTGTCAAGGATCTATAGACCAGGGCAATTCTTTTCCAAGGTCAACTTAAACATGGTGTCTATGAGTGGCCCTCCAACTCTACGTCATTACTTGATTTCTCTACAATAAAGACAATATCTTCTGTCTGACATCACCGACTTGGTCACCCATCTCTCTCGACATTCAAGTACATGATCTCCTCTTTTCATTTAGATGTTAATAAATCCTCTCTGTCGGATACATATTGTAATGCCTGTCACCCTAATAAAAGTCACAAACTACCTTTCTCCGCTCCAATAGTTTTTACTAATGTATGGACCTCTCCAATACACTCTGTCGATAACTTTAAATATTATATAATCTTTATCGATCACTTCACCAAATACATATGGTTGTATCCTTTAAAGCACAAGTCTGATGCTCGTGATACTTTCATCCATTTCAAAGTCGTTGTCGAAAAGTTCTTCACCACTAAAATTAAAACAATTTACTTTGACAATGGCGGTGAATACCAAGCCTTATTGTCATCTTTCACCGTCAATGGTATTTCCCATCTTACCTCTCCTCCTCATACCCTTGAGCACAATGTCTTTATTGAACGTCAACGCTGACATATTATTGAAACTGGTTTCTCCCTTCTTTCCCATGCTTCACTGCCTCTATCCTATTAGTCATATGTCATTTCCACAGCCGTTTATCTTATAAACCATATGCCTATGCCTACCTTTCACAATGACTCCCCATACTTCAAACTTTTCGGCATTCTTCCTAACTATAGCAAACTCTGAAGCTTTGGTTGCCTTTGCTATCCTTGGCTACATCTTTATGCCTCTCACAAACTTGAACCCAGATAGACCCCTTGTCTCTTTGTTGGTTACTCGTCTACTCAGAGTGCCTATCTCTGCCTTGATACGCCTTCTTGTCTCTTATATACTTTTCGTCATGTTCGTTTTATTGAAACTGTCTTCCCTTTTACATAAACTACTCCCACTCTCCCGAGAGTTACTCTCGTTACTAATTCTGAATGGTGTTCCTCATCTATACCAATCATTATTTCATCCGCCTCAACACCTAACTTTACACTTGCCTAAAGCTGATCGTGGGTCGGGTTGAGTCGGGTTCAGGCTAGGCTTTAATAAAATTTTAAGTCCAATTGCTAAGCCTGAGCTCAACCCAGCCGGAAAAATGGGCCTAAAATTTTGTCCAAGCCCGGCCCAAATTATAATAGTCAAACCTGAGTCCGACTTGACTCGATCCGTATTAATGTTTTTAGATTATTTTATTATATACAACAAATTTAAAAAATATATAATATATCAAATACACTTAAAAACATTAAAAAATAACTAAATTTAAAATACATTAAAAAAATTATATTAAGATAGTTGCAAAATAAATTAGTAAAAAAATTAACAATAAAACATAAATTCTACAATATTCAAATAATATTAAAAAAACAATGAAACAATAGGAAAAACGCATAAAAAATAACATCCAAACAACAAAAATAACAACCAAAATAGTAGCAAAACAACATTAAAAACAATAAAAATAGCAAGAAAAACAATAAAAAATAACAGAAAAACAACACGAAAACATCAACTAAAACAGTAAAAAAGCAACAAAACAGCAAAAAAACAATACAAAAATAGTAAAAAAACAGCAACCAAAATAGTAAAAACAGCATCAAAACAATAATATAATTTTTTATTAAAAATAGTTAATTTATCGCGTCGAGCCGAACCGAACTCAAGCCAAAAATATACTTGAGGCTCGGCCCGTTTAGAAAACGGGCCTCATTTTTTGTCTAACCCCATTTTTTGAGTTTATATTTTGTCCAAACCCTCTCATTTTTCGGGCGGGCATTCAGATCGGGTTAGGTGACCCGGCCTATGATTAGGTTTACACTTGCCCCAACTGCTCTATTTTCTTTCATCACTCATTCCGATCCAAACCTTCCACCGTCTTCCCCTACTACACACGACCAAACCGTCTCACCAAACACTACACTCAATCAACCTAAATTACCAACCCTCTCCACCTTCACTCAACCTAAATTACCAACCAACACTACCATACAGCCGTCCTCACCCCCTCCCAACATTGTTACTCGTTCCAAACACAGTATACGCAAACCCATTCAAAAACTCAACCTTCATGCCAAATTCCACCACTTTACCCGTAACCCAACCACAGTTACTCAAGCCTTAAAAGACCCTCAGTGGAGGCGTGTCATGTCTGATGAATTTGATGCTTTTATTCGCAACGGAACATTGAAGCTTGTTCCGTTGCGCCCCACTCAAAATTTGGTAGACTGTAAATGGATATTCCGCACTAAATATTATCTTGATGTCTTTCTTGACAGGTACAAAGCATATCTAGTCGCAAAAGGCTTTCATTAACTCTCGGGCATTAATTTCACTGAAACTTTTAGTCTGGTTGTTATACCAACCACGATACGCCTAGTACTTAACATTATTGTGAGTCATGGTTAGGCCCTTCATCAGCTTGATGTCAATAACTCCTTCCTCCAAGGCACGCTTTCAAAGGATGTGTTTATGTCTCAGCCTCCGGGGTTCATCGACCGTGATAATCCTAATCATGTGTGTCGGCTTCGAAAAGCTATCTATGGGCTTAAACAGGCTCCGCGTGCTTGGTATCATGAATTACGCTCATTCTTGCTATCTGTTGGATTTATGAACTCCATTGTCGACGCCTCGCTGTTTGTCTTTCGCGATCAAGGTACTGTAATTTATCTTCTTGTCTATGTTGATGATCTTATCATTACCAATAATACCTCTTCAGCTATATCTCAGTTTCTACAACACCTATCTGCTCGATTCTCATTGAAGGATCTTGGTCACTTACATTATTTTCTTGGTGTCGAGGTCATTCCTCATGCTGATGGTTTATTTCTTAGTTAGTGTAAATACATTGCTGACCTTCTTTACAGAGCTTAGATGACTAAAGCTAAACCGATTTCAACACCTATGTCCTCTTCGGTGCCTCTTACATTACATTATGGTTCCCTATTAGTATATGCACCTGCCTATTGTAACATTGTCGGCAATCTTCAGTATCTCTCGTTAACACGGCTCGATATCTCTTATGTTGTTAACAAGCTATCGCAATTCATGGATCAACCCACGATCGAACATTGAACTGTTGTCAAACGACTATTACACTATCTCTGTGGTACCTTGGATCATGGCCTCTCCATCAATCATCATTCGCCTTTTTCCCTTAATGCTTTCTCTGATGCTGATTGGGTCAGTGACAAAGATGGCTTTCCCTCTGCAAGTGCTTATATTATCTATCTTAGCCGCAATCCCATGTCTTGGAGCTCGAGGAAATAGAAATCAGTTGCTCGATCTTCTACCAAAGCTAAGTATCACTCCGTGGCTGATACAGCTGCTGAATTACGTTGGTTGTGCTCCCTTCTATCTGAACTTAGTATCATCATACCACAATAACCAGTGATATATTGCGACAATGTTGGAGCCACACATCTCTGTGCTAATCCGGTATTTCATTCGCGTATGAAACATGTTGAGCTAGACTACCACTTCATCCGTGAATAAGTACAAAGTGGTTGTTTTCATGTGTCTCATATTTCAACTACCGACCAGCTTGCTGATGCCCTCACAAAACCTTTACCTTGCCAATAGTTTGCTAACGTCATCAATAAGATTCGCCTCAATTTAACGTCGTTCATCTTGCGGGGGCATGATAAGATTATTCAACCTCCTTGATATTGTTGTTGGGATTCTTCCTTTTCTTTAGCAACATTGTCAGCTTGAGTATCCATTATTTAAACTTAAATATATTATTGTTAAACAGTTTGTTATTCCTCTATGTATATATATACGTTGGTATTGTTCACCAAGGGATATGAATAAAACCTTCTTCTTTAAATCACTTTTTGTTCCTGTCTTCCTATACATAGATCAATAAATTTTTAGAAATTCACCCTAATTTCTCAAATGATATCTTTTTTCAGCATATTTATAAATTAACTATTACAAAATATGTTCTGATCGATAATTAAAATATTTAAACTTAAATTGAAATTAATTCTCTACTTAATTTATATATGATGAGATTTAAATTAAAATAAAATTAAAAATTTACACAAAATTTATATGAAATACACCTCGAATTTAAAATAAAATTTAAACTCAAATTGCTTTAGCATCAAAGTTAAAAACGAAAAGTTGACAACTTGCTTTAGCATGAATTAAATGTTGAGATTTTTTTTTAGTAAAATATCGAGGCTTTTATTAAAAGCAATGTAAGAAACAGGTTCCCAACACACCAGTCAAAAACACATCCTCAATCGAGAATTGAAAATGAAAGCGATAAAGAGAACATAAGAAACTGACAAAAACTAAAGTAAACTTAAATGTAAAGCCTCGATCAGAACGAAAGAAGGAATCAAACAATAAACAGAGAAAAAGATCGTCCTTCATCTCAAAAACAGATTGCAGCTTCGACCTTCAACCATCAAGAAAAGCCATCGATTGAGTCAAGAGACCACCACAGATGAAGCAGAGTCACTTATCCCACGTCAGTCCCATTCCACCAGAAACCTCGCCTCCTCAAGTACGTCTTCTACCCAATATTGGGGGTTTTGATAGTTGAAGCCAATCTGATTCATTTTGTGTGCCACTTTGTTTGATTCACAATTGGCATACTAAAAAGAAATATAATTTACCATTAGGATCTTCAATTGAATTTCAGCAATGTAACTCCTTGTTTCAGATTTGTCAAAGATCCTTCTTTGGAGTTTAACAAAAATAGATTTGGAATCCCCTTCCAAAATCAAATCCCGGAATCCCATATCAATCGAGAATTCAATAGATTGGAGACAAGCCAACGCTTCCGCTGAGAACGCAGATGCCACATCTTTGTTTACGACTACTCCACTCCCTAGAACAAGCCCCTAGTCATTTGGAGCTATAAACCCAGAAACTGATTCTCGAGTCTGGTGCTTAAAAGCCGCATCAAAATTCACCTTCACAATCGACCCAAACGAGGGCCACCACCTCCGAATAAACGGTCTCGACTTCTCAAGTAATTTAGCATGAATAATCTCCATTTTTGCTAAAAAAACTCTAGATCTTTGAAGATATTTCATTAACTGATTGCTTTGTTCCTTCCATAACATGCTTGTTACGAGAGAACCATAATAACTAAAGCGTGACCACTACCCTACTATAGGTAACACAATTTGTTCTTTGTATTACGAATTCAAACCAATCCCAAAATTAATTGTACTGGTGCGTTAACACCCAATTAAGACCCATCTTGTTCCATACCTTAATCATAGGGCCACACTCAGTCATCAAATGTAACACTAATTCCGGGTGCAACTCATACCTTAGACATAATGGGGAAGATGAAATACGTCTGTTGTAAAGATAATATACAGTAGGAATGTAATGATTTAAAAATTTCCATGTAGCAATTTTAATTTTTGAGGGGAGCTTTAAATCTTACATCTGTTTGTAAATGGCGCTCCTGTTTTGAGTTATAGCAATAGGATAACCTTGCTTGTTTAGAAACTTGTAATCGCTCTTGATAGAGTATTCCCTAAAATTATCAACCTTCCAAGAGAGATTATTATCACCATTAGAATGTGATAAAGGAATACAAAGAATAACCGCAGCCTCATTAGTAAACAATAATCTGGTAATTAGCTCCCTCTTCCACTTTTTAGTTCTTTCATCGATCAAATCTGCTATTTTATCTATAGAGTTATTAACCATTATACTCTGTATTTGTCCCTCAGCCCAGCTAGAAAGCAATCTGTCTATCTAGATTGATATCTTTATCCCTGAACCAACATTTCAATCGATCTTATCCTTCAAAAGTTTGCTAGCCACAAAGATGCTACGCCATACGTAAGATGGGTAAGCTCTTCATTATGCATTCCAAAATGTTATGTTAGGATGGTATTTGGATTTAAAAATATGCGCAACCAAAATATCAGGATTAGTAATAAATCTCCACCCTTGCTTAGCAAGCAAGGCGAAGTTAAATTTACCCAAATCGTGAAAACTCATTCCACCTCGATCTTTAGGTCTACATAACATATCCCACTGACTTCAATGAATTCATTTACGAGTAGCGCTTTTCGACCACCAAAACTTATTCATGATTTACTCAAATTCGTGGCATAGAGTCTTGGGAAACAGGAAACAAGACAGAGTAGGTAAGCAAGGTCTGAAGAACAACCTTTATAAAGATCTCATTGTTCCCTTGAGAAAGAAAACGAACACTCCAACTACTTATTTTGTTTCTCATCCTGTCACAAATCTGTAGGAAAACTGCCTTTTTATTTCGACCTACTAATGTTGGCAAACCCAAATATTCTACATATTAAAAGATCTTCTCACGCCTAACATGTTCATAATCAGATTGCAATTTTGATCCTCCAAATTCGAACTGAAAAAGATCTCTGACTTTTCGAAATTAATCTTCTATCCCGATGCACGTTCATATTTTTGAAGAATGTCCTTAATTATCTGGCCACCCTGTTCTATTGCCTCTCCAAATATCATGTTATCATCAGCAAAAAAAAATGTGTCACCGAAGGACTACCTCTATAGACTCGTACCCCTCTCATTTATCCCTCCTGATTCGCTAGCTTTAGAAGTATAAAGAAACCCTCTGTACAAATAAGAAATAGATACGGACTCAAAGGATCTCCCGATGCAAACCTCTACCCAAAAGAAAAACCTTACTGTCTACACCATTAATTTGCACTAAGTTCGACATTAAGGATATACAATGCATAATAAGTTCCACCCAAGAGGAGTCAAAACCCAAATGAAACATCATCCCTTCCAAGAAAATTCACTCGACGCGATCGTAAATTTTGCTCATATCGAGTTTCAAAGCAAATGATCCTTTTTTCCTAAATCTTTTCCTCTTTAATGCATGCATCAATTCATAAGCCACTAGAACATTATCCGATATAAGTCAACCCAGAACAAAAGCTCCTTGTGCTTCATTAATACAAGTATTCAACATCATTTTCAAATGATTGACAAGGACTTTAGAAATTATTTTATAGAGAACCAAGCATAAACTAATAGGGCGAAACATTGACATATCATTCGCGCCTTCAGCCTTCAAGATTAGAATAATTTTTGTGAAATTAATCTTATGCAACTCAACCTCTCTATTCAAAGCTTAAAGACAAAACTGTGAAATATCCTCCCTAATAATATGCCAAAATTTTGATAAAACATGGCAGGAAAACCATCATATCTTGAAGCTTTCAAAGAGACCATTTCTTTCACAGCAGTCAAAATTTCAATGTCTCTAAATTCTGCCAAAAAAGCCCAATTCATCTCATATTTCACCGAAGGAGTAACCCCTCCATAGATTTCATCCACTTCAACAGAACCTTGACTCGCAAAATATTTTTAAAATAAGCAGAAGCAATATCAAATTTTTCCTGCTCCTCTTAACGCAATACACCATCAGCATCTTTTAAAAACTGAATTATATTCAATTTATGTCTATATGAAGGAAAATTATGAAAAAAAATTATTATTTCGATCTCCAAACCTTAGCCAATTAGACCTGACCCTTTGCTCCTAGTGGATTTCTTCCTTGTCAACCTCTAAATTGAGAGCCAGATTAGCCTCACTAATTTCACCGATCACCTCGTCATTCACATCTGCTTCATACAACTCATTAAGTTTACTGTAGTAGCTATTGATATTATGCTTGTTCTCCCTCTTTCGATGAAGTGCCCACGTTTTCAAATTACGTCCCATAAAAGCCAATCGGGTCGGAACACTCAAATGATTCGACTCATGCCATAACTTAGCAATCATCTCCTCACAAGCATCCTCTAACATCCAATCATATTCAAATTTAAAAATCGATTCCCCAATTGCCCGGTGATTTTCGAAATTAAATGCCTTTGTGTCCAATAACAAAGGGTAGTAATCTGAGACTGTAGTAATCTGAGACTGCACTAATGAGATGTTTGACTGCATAATTTGGAAAATTAGCAATTCAAGATTCGGTAGCTACCCCTATCCAGCCTCTCACGAATGTTGTTTGAAGCAAAATTGCCCCTTTCCCACGTGGACTATCGACCTTGGAAGCCCATATTTGCCAACCTACAATCTTTTAAGGCGCCGTGAAATTCAAGCATGGGGCGCTCATCATTCAACCTCCCACCCTGTTTCTCAGAATTCGATACTATCTCATTAAAATCTCCAATCATTACCCAAGGCCCATTGAAATTCTATTCCAGCCTCCTCATTAAGTCCCATGATTCGTGTTTTCGATTTCCTTCTGGCACTCCATAGAACCTAGTGAATCGCCACTTTAACGCAGTATCAACATTAGTAATCAAAACATCAATATGATAAGGGTTATAATTCTATAAAACCACATCCACACCATTCTACCAACCCAAACTTAAGTCACCCTGTGTCCCATCAGACGAGACATCAATGCCATTAACATAACCAATTTTTCTACTAATTTTCTCCATATTATTCTTATTTAACTTTGTTTCTATGAAGAAAAAATCATAGGGACGAAACTCTCTCAGCAACTATTGAGTTCTTCGAACTGTCCGCGGGTTCCCCATCCCACGGACGTTCCATACTAAGATTTTCATAATGCTCGGCTAACCTGCTCCACAGGTTCAACCGTCAAAAGATTTTGTCTAACGTACTGTCTTACATCAGGTCCCACACTTGTCACTTGTCCAACTGATCCACCTTCCTCATCAAAATATCTTGGGCTTTTCTTCCCATCAATAACATTAAATGGCCGATTCTCACATCCCATATCAAGATTCATAGCATCAAAAATATCTTCATCCATAATAGGAATAGTTGACTTGCCAGCAAAATTAATGCCTAAATTACTGTCGGCATTTCCCAAAAAGTCAGTCAAATTATTATGTTGATTGGACTCTCCTTTCGATCGAATGTAGCTCTTAGACTACTGCTCCAATGGCTACCTAGTTCACAAAGCCAAATACTCCCACCGGCCACCATCCTCTTCGACGTTACTTGAAGTGAAATGTCCCACCCCATTGGAAGATCCTGACTTCCTTTTTCCATTCATATAGGGCAAAAGCTCTCCCCGTGTCCCAATCGACCACATAAAAAATAAAAGGTGGTTAATTTTTCGTATTTGAAAGTGGCAAAAACTTCTTTAATTTTACCAAGAATGAGCTTCTTTTTCCGTTTCAGGGGATGACAGATATCAATCAGCACTCGAGTACGCATAAAGTTTTTCAAACCCGCAGCCATTGCCTTATCATCATATTCGAAAAAAGTGCCAATGAAATCTCCAAATTTCTTAACCTTGGCATTTGTATACATACCATTTGGAATATTGTGAATTTGCACCCAAAAAGTCGATTTAAACAATGGAATCTCCAACGGATCTGCTCTCAATAGAACAACCTAAAAAATAAGCAGATGGTTGTTAAAAGTCCAAAGAGCCCCCTTAACCACTCTTATCATGTCAGCCTCACAATAAAATTGAAATAAGCAGATGGTTGTTAAAAGTCCAAAGAGCCCCCTTAACCACTCTTATCATGTCAGCCTCACAATAAAATTGAAATAAGAATCGTTGTTCACCAATATCAATAATGGTGACTCCCCCCAAGGGATGCCATAGATTTGCTAATACTGTTTTCATAGATTGGAAATTAATCATGGTAGCTATCAGAAAACATCCCACCAGACAGAAATCAGTCCTTTCTTCCACTAATTCTTCCTCTGGATCAAACTCCCATCTATGACCTTCCCCACTGGCCTCTTCATCCTCCAACTGCAATTTTGATAATGTCGTTTCCATATTGCTACAAACACTAGGAATCAAAAGAAACAATAGACACAAGAAAAACCAAAAAACCAATGCTACAGGAGAGCATACAAAATCATGCTAACGGAGAGCATACTATAATTAAATGCTGAAATTTAGATACAATAAAAGTATAATAAAATAGTAAATGTTAGAAATGCTTTTTTAGTGTGCATTATTTTACTTCTCAAACTCGAATGTGATCAAACCTCGTGTATTGGCTTTACAGTCAAGAGTGTTTATTATATCAAGTGTGGTTTGAATTCGAGTCATGTCAGTCATGTTGTTGTTAAGGTTTTACCTCCTTTGTAATTCACAAAAAAAAATTGAATGTGATCAATATTTTCTTCTCCGGCAAAATCTACTTCAACTTTTATTATACACATATGTATATAAAGATCACATATTTTAAATATAAGTATATTTAAAAATAATATACAATAAATAATAAAATATATTATTTGAAATTATTTATTTATTTATATACACAAATTTAGTGAGAGAAAATATTTTACGTTAGAGGTTTTTCTTTTAAAGTTTATTTAAGATTATTATTAGTGTGGTGGTAAAGAATTTGTTTATAAATCTATTAACCATGGATTCAATTCTTAAACATTTTAATTTTATTTTTTTATTTAAAAACTGTATAAAACTATGAAAAGATAAAAAAACCAAATAATAATAATAATAATAATAATAGTAATAATAATAATAATAGTTATTTAATAAAATGGTATTTTAATAGTTTCCTAATTGAGTCTGAGTTGGTACTTGGTTAACTCGTGATGCCAATTTAATCAGGGATTTTATTATTAGTATAGATAAATTATGTTGGACATAATATCAAATTTGACCCTCAATGTTTACATCTTTTGTCAATTTGACTCTTGTTCTTTTTTTTGCTAAATTTTCCTCAAGCTCTTAGAAAAGATTCAAATCGTTTTTTTAATAGAAATGTTAACTAAAACATTATTTTTTTAACAATGTTAGTACAACAACCCACATGATAGACCACATGTATTTTTATGTTGATACGGTATTATATGTCATTTTAACAATTAATTTAAAAATATATAAAATAAAAATATTTAAAATTCAAAAAAATATAAAGAAAAGTTCATAAAAGTCAAAATAAAATTATCATGAATTACATGTGGATTGTTATATGAGCTATTATAGTTAAAAATTTAATATTTTAATCAGTATTTCTATTAAAAACACAACAGTCTAACTTTTTTTTTGAAAGGTTGATGACTAAATTGAGCCAAATTTAACTAAAAAATAATAAGGTCTAAATTGATAAAAAAAATATAAATATTGAAAGTTAAATTTGATATTATACAATTAGATTAAAAGCAAAAAAATATTAATCATAGTGTTTGGTTAAAATTGGTGAAAGGAAAACGAGAGTAGTAGAAGTAGAAAGGGCAGGTGGCGACCATGTTGTGGAGCACGTAAGCGGCAAGGCGTTAGCGTGGGTCTCACAGAAATGAAGGCGCCACGTGTGCGGTATTTGATTGAGAATTACGTGATAAAGGAGGGAGACGCGTGGCTTGCTTTGGTAACGCAGTCACGGGCAGCAGCGCTTGTTTGCAGCGTCGCTTATTAATGTTTTAATTGACTGCCAGCTAAGCAATTTAATTAAGTTTTTATTTTGGATAAATTTGGAGAAATATTATAAGCAATGGCGTGGTTTTGATGATTTCAAAAATATTAATGTTTTTCCATATATTTTATTTATGAATAATTATTTGATATGTAGAAGATAAAGTTTTTTTAATTTTATAAGCGGAATTAAGAGAATGATAAATATTTTAAAAATAAAAAATATAATTGAGATATTTGACCGTCTATTAGTTCCACTACTAATATATAAATAATAATCTTTTAAATAGTAAGTTTTCCTTGAAAAGTATAAAATATTTTAAAAAATATGAGAACTAAATTATTATTTAATATAATAATATAAGGTAAAATCATTTTTTAATTTATTGCATTTATCTTTGGAGTATTCAATCGGTTAACCGATTTGAACTACTATTATCTAAATTAATTGACTCTTTTAAATCTTTAATCGTTAATCAAATCGAATTTTTTTTAAAAAAATTAATCGAACCGAACTTTTTCGATTAATTCGATTGGTTAACAGAAATTTATATATTTTTTATTTTTGATTAAAATAAGTATAAAATTAACTGAATTAACCGACCGATTAATTTATACTTCTAAAAAATTAATCGAACTGACTAACCCCCGACCGAATACTTATATATTATAATATTATTTATTAAATTTGATTAATTCGATTAACCGACTGATTTCGAACCGAATTAACCGCTAACAAAACTTCAAAAAAATTATTAATTGATCCCGATCGAAATAATTCGATTTTATCCAAATTTTACACACTCCTAATCTATCCAAAGGCCAATATTAATTTTGAAATGATTTTGGATGCTATCCTTTGACATAAATAATTTATAAAATCTCTTTGTAAAGTAAAAGATACGAAAGCCTGGGTTTTCAACATTAGATTATAGTCAAACTTCGTTGATTGGACAATTAAATATTTTATTATGTTAAACAATTTAAGAATTATTAACCTAATTGATTTCGATTGACATTAATATTGTTGTTAGTATAAGAAAACATGGATCAAGCACGTTGAAACACATTTATCTTTCTATTTAAAATACGAAAATGTTATGAATAATTTTACGTATTATATAAAAAAATTAAGAACCTGAAATTATTATAAACAAAAACCTAGTTTTATCATCTAATTTAAATATCATAAAAGAAAAAAAATTGTTTTCTAATCATATTTGAATCTTTATCACTTGAATAAATAGTTTAATATCTTATTAAATTAGTTTTTTTATATTCAGGGTTTGTGATTATTATCGTCTTTAAAGTTTAAATTTGAATTCTTCCTTAAGTGAACAATGTGTCTTACCACTACATTATTGTTTATTAAACTAGATTTTACTGTTACATGCATTTCATGTGATTTTACGCGTTTATTTTTAATTAATTTTTAAATAATAAAATTTTCATTACTATTATTAGTTTTAAATTAGTTTTTTTTAATTTTTTATTTGAATTGTTGAACATAATTAAATAAAATTAACTTATTTAATAATTCAATAATAATAAATTTTTGGCAGAAATGATAATAATAAAATTTAAAATCATAATTAAAACATTTGAATTAGTGAAAAGCAACATTTTTCAAAATAATATCTAGTAAACAAAATTAGAATATATAAATTATTTTGATAATTCAAATATAGTAATTATTTCTGACAGTAAGGAAGGCGTTTAGATTTATGAGGAGATTCTTGAAAAGATTTTATAATTATGAATTTTTTTTTTTTACTTCTAATATTTTGATGTAAACACTTCGAATTTATTATTTTCACCAAAAATAAAAATAAAAAAATTTTAATCATCATTAAAGTATTTGTACAAACTATAAAAAAATATTGATATATTGTAAATTAAACTCTTCAGTATTCAATTTTTTTTTCTTAATAGTTAATAAATTAATCATAATAGTTCATAGATAATTAATATGAATATATGATAAATAGTAGATTATATAAATGTTTTATTTATAGAATTTTATATCTCATGTATAAAATTACTTATTATATAAATAATTAAAATATTCTATTTAAAATTAAAGTAATATAATTAACTCTTTTTTTGTTAATGGAGACAAAATAATTTAAAACAATTCAATATAAAATTTAACTTTTTATCTATTATTATACAAATTCATTTAATAAAATTAGAATTCTTATTTATAAGTATAATAAAACTTTTATTACGTAAATTTATATGACCAAATATTTTAATAAAATTAAAATTCTTATTTATAAATATGATAAATCTTATAAATAATAAGAATATATTTAAAATGGTCGAACAACAAATGTTATATTGGTCAGCTCAAAGTTTATTTAAATTTGTGCTTTTATATATATTAATTTTTAATGTCGGCACACAATTTTATATGTTTAATATTTTAAATAAATTTTTAAATAATGTACTTTAAATTATTGGAGCTAGTTTAAAGTAATATTTTTTATTTGAATTATTAAACATAATTAATGCGTAATTAAAATATTAGTAAGTAAATAATTTTTGATAAAAATATGTTATAGGCTTTTGTACTCTTCACAAATTTAAAATTTAGTCTCTATATTTTTACTTCAAGGAATTCAGTCTATTTATTTTTTAGATTTCAAAATTTAAGTATTATTAACACTGTTAAATTTTTTTTAAAATTTGTTAGTGCAACATTTTTAAATAAAAAAATACTCATTTGATAGTAATGTAACTAAAAAAATGATGTTGTAATGAACATGAATTTAATAGAATAATTTTAATAGTATTAATAGTTAGATCTGAATTTTAAAATTCGAAAAGTAGATGAACTAAATTCTTAAAAATAAAAGTACCTACAGTAATTAAATCTCATATTTGTGAAAAGTACAGAGGCCTATGGCATATTTTAACTATAATTTTTTAATAACTTTAACCTTTTTTTTTTGAAATTATAATTAAAGCATTTGTACTATATTTTTTTGGTGAATTACAAGAGGATGGTAAAATCCTAATAGCAACGTGACTAGTACAACTCGAATCCAAACCACACTTAAGACAGTTAACACCTTAATAATCAGGTCAACTCATGAGATTTTTGTACTATATTTAATCTATAATAATTTCACTTCATATGGTTAAAGCGAAACAATGTTATTCAAAATAGCAACTAATAAACATAATAAAAATACATCGATTATTTTGATAATTCAAATATAGTGTTAATAAAAATTTTCAAATAATTTATTAAAACATTTGTATAAATTATAAAATTTGATATATTGTAAATTAGACTTTTTACTATCCAATTTTTTTTTTCAATTTAATCATTTTAATAACATTTTTAATTAACTTTCTACAATTTTTTTATAAAATCAATTTTAAAAATATTTTTTTATTTTACACCATCATTTTTATTAAAAAATTAATTTTTTTCAAAATTAGATTAAAAAATGTTTTCAATAAATTTTATTCAAAAAACATAATTAACCTGTACATTGCATGGAAAAGAAACTAATTCATTAATATAATAAACAACAAAGTTTATATTGATCAATTTAAAAGTTTTTTCAATTCGTGCTTTTATTTAGATTATAAATCATATTCTAACAGATCATATTGTTGGCATAAAATTATGGTAAGCATATTTTTTTTTTGAAAAGGAAAGCATCTATACTATTTATAAAGTCATTTATTGAGTTGATGTGACCCATCAATCAGATCTCAATTCAGCTAAAAATTATTAAAAAATAATTTTATTTGCAAAGTAAATTATATGATTATGATGACATTTTTAGCTTTTTATCTATAATAAAATTTGAATTGAGGACACTATGCATGTACAACTTTTATTTTTATCATTGGAACAAAATCAATTATCATGAAAAAAGAAAAAAATTAATTTTTAATTTCAATTGAAAATTTAATAAATATATTTATTATATAAATTTTTTCACCTACATATTTAACTTACTAATTTTGAAAATATGAGAAAATTACATAGGTTGAATAAAAATGAAAATAATATGTTTAATATTATTTTCATTTTATATTTACATTTGTTGTAATAATAAAATCCACTTTGTTGATGTCATGAAAGCCTAATCTCATATTAAATAATTAATTAAAAATAGATTTTATTTCCCATTGGTTGTCATTGGCATATATGTGTGAGTTGATTAAGCATGAGAATAATACTGCCATTCATTGAAATTTAATAAACAAATTGCATGTGTCATGCAATACATTCTTTTATTTACTAAAGTACCCATTGATTGGAAATAAGATGAAAGTTGCTTAATTTGCAATAAGCCCCCACTTTTTTGGTGGCTCTTACTATCTTTTTTAAGAAAACAAAACTTTTGAAAACAAAATTAATTATATTTTTTTAAAATATTAAAAATTTTAAAATATCTCCAAATTTCTATACTCTTCAAGCATTTGGATTTTAATCTCTTTTACTTTTCGGATTTAAAAATGCAAATTCAATTGTTAACATCATTAAATTTTTTACGTTAAATTCGATTTCATTATAACATCATTTTTCTATTACATAGTTAATAAAAAAAGTATTTTTTATATATTTTAGAATGTTACATAAATCAATTTAGTAGAAAATTTTTAATAGTGTTAACATTTAGAATTAAATGTTTAAATATGCGGAATATAAACACTAAATTCTTAAAAATAAAAATAAAAAAAATAAACAAACTTTGAGAATATTTTAACCTATTAAAAAAATCTTCCATTGAAGCAATATAATTTTACCTATGTATGGAAGAATAAATTTTTAGTATAGTTTTCATTTACGTTTTATGTTGGGTTAATTATTTATTTATTGAATAAATTATATTGTAAAATTTTTATATTTTTCGTATATTTGAAATTTAAGATCCATATTTTCCTTTTCAGAAATTGTTTCTACTTTTTGAATTTAAAATTAAGATCAATGTGTTAACACTATTAGAATTCTTTTGTGTTGGTGTGGCATTTTGTAAAAAAAACTAAAACAAACTTGGTATTCATGTAACAGAAAAATAACATTATAACATACTTGAATTTAATAAAGAAAAGAATTTTAACGGTGCTAATAAATCTTAAAAATTCATATTATCATTTTAATTATACTAATTAATGACATTATACAAGTTGAGGTATCAAATATATAATTTAAATCTCAAACTTGAGCGAATTATAAAGATTGAATTGAAATTTAACCATATAATCTAAAAAGTAGAGGATTGAGATTGAAATCTACCCATAATGTTTCATGTAAGAAAAAGAATAAAAAAATGGAGAGATCTCCATTGTGGAAGACCTTAGAGCTTCCTTTCATATATAGTTGTATAAATTTTATACACTAAATTGTTTTTTAATGAAATTTTTATTTATAATTTAGTATTTACTTAGGCTTCGACGCTTCGTAAACTAACCTTTTATTTTTCACAGATTTTTCATATTATTATTTATTCTAAATTAATAATCTAGTGAATTGTTGTATCAACCCCTAAATAAAAAAATTAATAAATATTTTTTATAAGAATAATATTTGATACATTGCTTGTGGAGTTTTTAAATTCACAAAGAGAGTTAGTGACTTGACAAATGTCATGCAAGAGTATAGTAAAATACTGAAAAAAATAACATGACAATTTTTAAGGTTGCTTGTAGACTAAAAAAAATTACACTGTACTAACTTTTTTTAATATAAGGTAAACTACCTAGTTGGTCACCCAACTTTAAGGGCACTCTCATTTTGTTCACTCAAAATGAAATCGTCGCAATTTGGTCATCCAACTTTTAAGACGGTTTCATTTTAGTCACCCAAGTAGTAAATCTCTAATGGCGGCTAACTATACATGTCATATCATGTTCGTATTTTCATTTTGGTCACTCAACTTTTAGTTAACCGTTAGAGATTTAACGTTTGAGTGATTAAAATAAAATCGTCCTAAAAATTGAGTGACATTTTAAGTGATCAAAATGAAAACGCCTTAAAAATTAAATGATTAAAACTCATTATTGGTGGTTGTTGTATTGGTAGTTGCATTTGGTACTTGAATTTCTAACCTAAAATTTCATGCTATTTTTCTTTTTTCCCAAATAGAAGGTATCCTTAACAAGAAAATAAGGATTTAGGGTTTATAATATAAATAATATCAAAATATACGAGGATTGATACATTAACATTGTTAAAAAATTAACTTTTTGATTAATATTTTAATTAAAGAAAAATTATTTGACTCTTTTTAAAAAATTAATGATCAAAATGATAAAGTGTAAATATTAAAGACTAGATTTATCATTATACCTAAAAATTAAATTAAAGCCTAGCTAGCAAATGAGACATTAGAGAAAAAGAAAAAAGAAAAGAAAAAGTGGAGAAAGAAAGAGAAAGAAAAAGAAGTGTGGGGTTGGGTTTGGAAGAAGAGGGAGAGGGAGACTGATACAAATTAACCAAACAAAAACTCTTTATATCCCTCCCAATAAAGTAGTTTATATGGACCACTAATTTTAATTTACTCAATAATATATTCAATTATTTTTAGAAAAAACTAAACTCATATATTCCTCACAGTTTTAAAAGTGATTAAATTGAATTAGATTTTGATTTTGAATTATTTTAGTTTATTAAAATATGGTTAATAAGATTGTAATTTGGTATCTATTAGAGTGAGTCCAGTAATTAATTTTTCGCATTCTGAAGATCTATTAAGAGAATAGATGTTGGTCACAAGTTTTAAAGCTGCTCCATACCCAGGATAAGGATCGACCTCTCATCCACTAGTTAAGGAAGATTGAAAAAATTTTAACATGGTATATGAGATCATTTACAACTAATTGTGTTTGTTAATTGTTAAATGGTAATTCAATAAATAAAATAATTAATTAGGAGGTTAATCAATAGACAAAGACAAGGGGTTGTTAATATTATATTTTTATAATTAAAGTAATTTATTTTATATAAATT
Source organism: Gossypioides kirkii (assembly GCA_005610355.1). NCBI lineage: Eukaryota > Viridiplantae > Streptophyta > Magnoliopsida > Malvales > Malvaceae > Gossypioides > Gossypioides kirkii. The sequence continues at coordinate 23,054,190 of CP032248.1, forward strand.
TTTTTGAATAATTTCATTATAGGTTTTGATCATAATTATTTTTTTTTATACAATACCTAAAATTACTCATAATCTCTTCCCAACCCTTAAATAGAAAGATAATGTGCTTCAGCACATTCAAACACACATCTTCTTATACATGCAACAATGTCCATGTCAATACATATTAATGTTTTTTTTATCCACTATCAATAACATTGACTAATCCTTTCACTACAAATGTTGAAAAAATAATGTACTTCATTTCCATGAGTAAAGATCGAACCCTAGACTATACTATTAGAGATGAAGTGAACAATCACTACATCACACTTCATGATTACTCATGTATTATTGTCATATAACAGTATAATGATATGCTTTTTTTTTTCGTTTTGTGTAGTTTACGACAAATAACCAAAAATTTAAACCTCATAAATAAAGTTTAATGATTGTAGTAATAATTTGATATACAATTTGTTGAGTTTTTAACTTCCACAAGTATAATTGAAAATCTAAAAAATATCTCAAATGTTTACATGTTTAATTTTTATTATAATTTATGAGACCTTAACTTACCTGTCAAATCTAAAAAAAAAACTCTCTAAAATGAATATAGGATACATTTTCATAAAATTAAATATTAAAAAATGAAACAAATAACAATATATGCTACTGGTGCTTAAAGTGTGTGATTAGTAAAAAATTCGATCGCGATGCATTCTTGAATTCTTGGATCGGTATGTGACATTTATTCAAACTATAGTACAAATTTATAAAATTTAGTACGTGCTTAATATTTAATTTCAAATGTTGAAGTAAATATTATATAACTTTAAATTTTATAAACCTCCTGTTCTGATTTTTGATCTAACGCTATCTGGATATCCTCGAACTCGATCTGTATACTTATGTGTCTCGTACGATTGTTCTGCCTATTCAAATAACATGTTATTCAAAATTACAATACTGAAAAAAAGATTAGGATAATGATATTATCAAATGAATTTTACTATATTACAATTGGGGATTTATAAGGGGGATCTACTCAAGGTTGTAAAAATGGTAGTCGATACCATGCCCAAGATTGAAGAAAGAGCATGCAACCGTCGATTTTAATTTTTTCTAGTTTCGTCTCCCGACACATCTCTTGGTACAATGTCGCCAACACCACTGATCTTCAATTGAGTTGTCTCACTTCTTTCAAGTCGAATAGTAGTAGTAGCCACTTTAAATGTATCAGATTTCGAGATTTATCTAGAATAAGTAAACCCCTGATCAACCTCAAGATGAATGCACGTGCAAATTGTTCTTTTTTAATGTCACTTGCGGAGGCGTTGATATGTTTGAAGTTCTCCTCCAACCATCTCATCTTGATCCAACTACCTTTAAACTTGTTCGACACCTTCCCTAATAGTCGCTCTCATGTTGCGTTCTAATCGGCACTCACCACTGCCTTCGTAACGACTTCCCCATCGACCAGAAGACCGAGTTGTAAACCAATGTCCTCAAGTGTAATTGTACACTCACCGCAAGGGAAGATGGAATGTGCATGTCTCAAGTCTCCATCTTTCCACCAAAACACTGATAAGTGGGGATCCAATTTAGTCCCCCTGAGCATGCTAGCCATTTACAAGAATCCCGAATCTCGCAAGTGCCCATGAATGACAATCGGTGCACTCACACTTAAATTGTGTATGTATGTCTCCAAAATCTGATTTTCGACTTGAGTATATAAACATAAAAAATTTATAAAATTAATAATGTTAACAACATAATAATTAACTAATTAAAATTAGATAAATTAACAATATTTTCTTATCATTTGTAATTAGATGCCAGAGATGTGCTTGTCATCCAAACGAATAAGCTGATTTGCTATTTTACAAATTAAAAAGAATAAAATAAAATTGAAGAGAATAGGCTTGAGAGAGATTTAAAACAAAATTATTGAGAGAATTGAGAATTGAAAAATCAAAATCATAGGTTTGAATGGAAAGAATGAAGTTTAGAAGGGTTTATAAAGGAAAAATTATGGTTGTTAGGGATGTAATCATTGGAATTGTGACTGATGGGAAGAATGTTATCGTTACCTGAAAATATATTTTTGAAGACACCTTTTCATTTTTTCTCTCCAAAAACAATATAATATTATAAATATAAAAAAAAATTGCCTAAATTCATAAATTTCATAAAATTTCGACATATACAGTGACGAATTTAGGGGGCTGACAAAGGTCTCGGCTCTCTAAAATGAAAAATTATCTATTTAGGTCGTTTAGAAATTTTAAAATTTTAAATAAATAAAAGTAAAATTACACTTTGACCTCTTCTAAAAATGATAAAAATTTAATTTAATTCTTTAAAAATTATAAAATATAAACTATTAAAAAATAAATTTAATTTCGACCACTTAAAATTTTTTTTTTTGAATTCGCATCTCGGATATATATAAATTGGTGGTAAGTTATGTTTATTGTGAAATATGAGAAGAGAGGAAGCATCTTTAGCAAATAGCAAAGCAGCCTTGCTTTCAACTTCAAACTCATTGTTGAATTTTACATTTTACCCCAAATATTAAGAAATAGAGAAAATAACAAAATTTGGTGTGTGTTTTTCCACAGTATGATGCAAAAGCTTTGGTCTGCAGCATTTTAATGGTGCCCATCCCCATTTATTATTATTTAAAACCTAAGAATCTATATTTTACAGGGGCTGGACTTTTATTATTATTATTAAGGACGTAAAAATAAAGCAATAAATTGTTTAATAATTTTTCAACTTGTGTTTATAAAAAAACAAGTCATCTCTTCTTCTCTTTCTCTATCTAGTGTAGTTGGAGAACTTGAAAAGCAAACTACTGACGGTTAAGCCTAAAAAAGCGCTCTCAAACACTGCCTCTGCCTCTCTTCTACCTTCCTTCACAACCTAACTCTTCCATATATAAACTCTTAACATGATCCTCAACTTGGGTCAAGAACACCTGCTCTGAAACATACTCTGTTTAGACACACAAATGAAAATGGTACAGAATGGTTTTGTTGGAGACAAAGAGACGGTTGCTTCTGCTGGTGGTGGTGGTGGGGGAGGGACGGTGGTTGTTGGAGTAAAGCTTGATTCACCAAGCAGAGAGCTTTTAACGTGGGCTTTGGTTAAGGTGGCTCAGCCTGGTGACTGTGTCATTGCTCTTCATGTTCTTGGTAACAATGGTAAGTAAATTTTTTTTTCCTGTTTCAGGGTTGAAAATTTCTTTTATTTGGAAAATATTTCCGGGTTTTGATTTTTGGTCTGGTTTATTGAAGTGGGATTTGAATTTTTTGTGTGTGTGTGTGTGTAGAAATCGTGGATCGAGATGGAAAATCTTCACTTCTGTCGCTTGTCAAAGCGTTTGACTCTGTTCTTGCTGTTTATGAAGGATTCTGTAATTTGAAACAGGTTTGGTTTCATGATCTACTTTTTCTTGTTCTTTCTCTCTTTTTTTTTTAAAAACTTCGTTTATAACAGTTTACCTTTTTTTTTTTCCTATGATGAATTTGTTAACCTCATTTATCTTTCCTGTTTGGTCAATTGGAAAATGATGGAAAATCAGAAATGGGAAAGTTGGTCTTTCCCTGCATGCTCAATTTAGCTACAGTTACACTTAGGATTCAAATAGCCGTGAAATAGCGGCCGCTGATTAGCGGTAGCGCCACCACCAGCTATAATAAAAATATTTTTTAGAACTATTTAGATTTTAAAAAAAATCATTATATTTTATATTTATCTTAATCAACTTTTCATCATGTATATTGATACCTGATTAGACTGCTAAGAACAATTGATTAAGCATTTCACTTATGGCTTAGGAAAAAAGAAATAAATCGGTTTTGGGTAATTATGTTGCAGGTGGATCTCAAACTTAAGATATGCAGAGGTTCTTCAATTCACAAAATTTTAGTGAGAGAAGCTAAATCTTATTCTGCAACTAAGCTTATAGTTGGAACCGCCGCCGCCAAACTCCATAAAATCCGGTCATCGACATCGGTAGCCAAGTACTGTGCTAAAAAACTAACCAAGAACTGTTCTGTTCTTGCTGTTAATAATGGGAAAGTGGTGTTCCACGGGGAGGGTTCTCCAGGGACCACTTTTGGGGCAAAAGGTAAAGATTTTGTTTTGGTTGGTTATCCAGTTCTCGGATGTCATGTAGGATTTTCGTGTATTTTAAGGAATTTCTTCTTTGTTCCTACAGGAAATGAAGATCATAAACGAAATAGCTTGCTTAATGCGCTTCACCGAACCATAACATTGAACAAGAATTCCAAAGTACTAAGTGAAGGGATTGCCAATGCTGAGGCCAATCTGATTTCTGATGAAACCAAGGACAAGAGATTCGAGCAGGCCTTAATCAAAGCCGGTTCGGGCAACTTTGAGAGTGATGGAAAGGAAAATTGCTCGGTTTGTGGATATGGAAATAAGTTGTTGCTGCATGGTTCTTGTCACCAATCTGCAAACTGCAGTGATGATGATGATGATAATGATAGAGAGAAATCCTTGGCTATAGTGCCTGTTGAAAGAACCGAGGCTGCATCTGGTTCGATTTCTATGTTGATCAAACAGTTGCCTGAAATTAGACCTGGTTGGCCTTTACTTCGCCGTGCGGTCTTATCGGATAGACGGCATCAAGTTCCTGACCGATCTTCGTCGAGACAGATATCTGTGGTTCAGTGGGTGATGCGGTTGCCCTCTAGGCGTACTCTTTTGTTAACAAATTCAGATAAGAAACAAGAAGATTGTGATCAAACCGAACTTAAGGCCTCTAATTTTGATGGAGAAAGCGGCGCGATCGTTCCGGTTGGTAATGAAAATGCCATTGCTCCACTTTCTCCTGATGACAACTCAATAAACCTGCCAAAAAAATTGGAAGGTCTTCATGAGAAATACTCTGCAACTTGCAGATTATTTAAGTACCAAGAACTGGTTTCGGCTACATCGAATTTCTTGGCTGGTTTGTTTCAAACTCTTCATTCCTCTTTGCAACACCCTCCTTTGGGAACCAATTGACTTGAGCTTGTTTTTACTGGTTTGTGTTTTTGCAGAAAACTTGATTGGGAAAGGAGGCAGTAGTCAGGTTTACAAGGGTTGCCTTCGAGACAGCAAGGAACTCGCGGTGAAAATCCTAAAGCCTTCAGAAGAAGTATTGAAGGAGTTTGTTATGGAAATCGAGATCATTACTACATTACATCATAAGAACATTATATCCCTCTTGGGATTCTGCTATGAGGATAATAACCTTCTCTTGGTTTATGATTTCTTATCAAGAGGAAGCCTTGAAGAAAACCTTCATGGTAAGTAATCGATATGATTGTATGATTTATTAAGTAGCTTGATGTCGGGAAGTAGTTTCTAAAGTTGGTTATTGATAATTCAGGTAATAAGAAGGATCATGGTGCATTTGGTTGGAGTGAAAGATATAAAGTGGCAATTGGGGTGGCTGAGGCCTTAGATTATCTGCATACTAACAGTGACCACCCTGTGATCCACAGGGATGTTAAATCTTCAAACATATTACTCTCTGATGATTTTGAGCCTCAGGTATCTTTCAGTTTTGTCTTCTTTTTTTTTTAAGAAACTGAAACGATGTTTGCTTAAATAAATTCCCATGTTTGCTTCCCGATATATGCAGCTCTCGGATTTCGGACTTGCTAAATGGGCATCAACCTCTTCTTCGCATATAACCTGCACAGATGTTGCAGGGACCTTTGGGTATGCCATTTTCACTGCTAAATTATTTGGTTTCTAATTGTATTAATTTATTTCAAGGGGTAAAATAAACGACAAAAATGGAAAAAAAATTCCACATTGTTTCAGGTATTTGGCTCCTGAGTACTTTATGTATGGGAAAGTAAACGACAAGATTGATGTGTATGCATTTGGGGTGGTGTTGCTTGAGCTACTTTCTGGAAGAAAACCTATAAGCAATGACCGTCCAAAAGGCCAAGAGAGTTTGGTCATGTGGGTAAGTGGTCCTTTTTCCTCAACCCATGTGACTCGTATCACTCCATCTTTCAACGTCGTATCTAAAGTAAATTTGACCAATGTCCAGGCAAAGCCAATTTTAAGTGGTGGGAAGGTTTCCCAATTATTAGACCCAAGCTTGGCTGATGGCTATGATTGTGACCAGATGGAGAGGATGGTTCTCGCTGCCACCCTTTGTCTTAGACGTGCCCCGCGTGCTAGACCGCAAATGAGCGTTGTAAGTCATCTTTCATCTTTTCTACTCTGGATTACTTGGTTGTGAAAATGGATGATTAATAATTAAGTTTGTTTAATATGATGGCCAAAGGTTGTGAAGCTCCTACAAGGTGATGCTGATGTGACCAAGTGGGCAAGACTGCAAGTGAATGCCTCAGAAAGATCCGATACATTGGATGATGAAGCTTGTCCTGGTCGCTCCAACCTTCAATCCCATCTTAGTCTCGCTTTGCTTGATGTGGAGGAAGACTCAGTCTCCATGAGCAGCATCGAGCAACCTGTGTCGCTAGAGGACTACCTCAAGGGTCGATGGAGCCGTTCATCAAGCTTTGACTAACTTCATTACTGTCAAAGATAAGCTGCAAAATAAGCATTCTTTTTGGCCCCTCCATGTATATTCTTTCGGTTCCGTTTTTTTTTTTTTCCTTTTCAATGGCATTGCTCATTGCTTACAGTAGGTGTTGGATGAGAGGTTGTTTGCCTGGTGTGCCCTCCTCCTTCCCTTTAGATTTTATGTTATTCTGACTCCTCATTTTTTCGTATTCGATACTTGTGCCAACTGTCCATCATATATTTGGGCATAGGTATGGAATGAAAGTATGTGTCATATATATTTGTATCAAATACTTATCCAAAACTTGGATAACATAATTTTTTTTCCCTTGTTTGTTGTTGTTGAACCAGATTAGGAGTGGAAAAGATTGTAATCCCACACTATTTTTCATAAAAGTGAGTATAATGTAAACATTGCTCTGAATTTGCCTTAAAAGGCTTTGGCTAATTAGAGCAATTTTGCTTGGAACTGATCAATTATTCCATGGAAATTTATACTTGTAACTTTTTTTAAAGGTTCTGTTATGATTCTTATTATTACCGACTCACAATCCGAATGAATCTAGGCCGAGCTTGTGATGTGAGTTTGCATGTTACTTCATAAACGAACCCCCATCGTTTAAACGAGTGTTAAGTTTAGAATAAAGTATGTGTCAGCATATATAAAACTTACCTATGATGTCACATCTATAAATAGTAATCATATCATATAAATACATATTTCCACTCACTTAAAAGATGTATAAAAGCACTAAACCAAAAATGCTCATACATCCAACAAACATCATTTTCATCTTTTTCCAAGTTGTCCATGTTTGCACTAAATTGGATTTTAATGCACCATTTGAAGATTCTATAGACCCACACAGCAAACCCCTTACTTTTTGGGTCTTCACTAGGTGATGAAAATCTTTAAAGAAAAATTCATATGTGAGGAAAAGTAATAATTGTTTTAGTACAATAATAATAAAAGAGAGGCTACTGAATGAAATAAAAAATGTGATGCCACAGTGACAACTACCCCTTTGGAAGCCCATTTCACTATCTCCACCGACACTTCATTTCCCTCACCTCCTTCCTTTGTCCCTTCTCCCCATCATTTTCTTGTGTTTATATTCTTATAAAAGTTCCACTTGTTCTTTGAATTTTGATTTTAAAAAAACATTATAATTAGTTTTTATTTTTTATCATAAATTGTTGGGATCGACCCGTATAAATAACGAAATAATAAAAATGAAGAAAAGTTACAGACAAATTAAGTTTTGACTTTTCACTAAATGAATAAACAAATGAAAAAACAATATAAAGAAAATAATCTTAAACGTACTAAACGTATATTTTTTAAAACTATCACCAAAACTCATATGCGGCTACATCTTGTTGTCCTAAAAAAAAAACCTTTTTTTTTGAATAATCAAAATAATTGAGAGAAAAATACGAGAGACACTCCACATAAAGATAGAAAGGTGTTAAGATAAAATTTGAATATCGTATCATTTGAATGCCAACAGAATACTGATAAAATTATAATGTTCTAATGCTCGTTTCGTAACTTGATTTGAATTTTTTTTTTATTTCACTACCAATGCAATAGAGTAACATCCTTTCCAAAACCAATTCTGAAGAAAAAACAAAACATTTTTCATGAAATAAATGTTGATCAGCAGAGAGGTAGTTAGGTGAGTAGAAATAATGGACATGGACTTTCTCTCAATCATGCAATTCCTTCTTACCTACTCATTTATATTTGGGTTCATTAAGCAAAGGAATTTCATATAAACAACCAAATTTCAAATTTTTTCTTATTTAGAGATAACAACAATGGCTAGCAATATATGTACGGTATTTTTAGTCTTATTTATGATTTAAAAATAGTAAATTAGCCAGATTTCTCTTAAAACATTTATTAAAACATATTTTAAGGGTTTTTTTTATCAAATTAATTAAAAAAATATTTACGAAAATAACTTAACTTGAAAAATTATAATGAAAATGACCTAAAATCTACTATGTTAGACTGTGCCGGTATCAAAATCCAGCATCATGTAATTATTACTTTGTGATTGAATCGGAGATAAAAAATTAGTTTTTTGGTGCTGATCATTCGACACTCGTATGTATTTTTCGAGTATTTTTTAAAAGTTATTGGTATTTCCCTGTTCAAAAAATATTTTTTAATAGGTATCGACGTGTAGGTGATCGGCACTGTCCGTTTTTTTTTTGTGTCGAAACCTATTAAAAATATCTTTTTTGAATTGGAAAATACCAATATTTTTTTAAAAAAGTACTCAAAAAATGTGCCGACACCAAAAAATTTAAATTTTTTTTATCCCGACTCAATCACAAAATGATGATTACACGATGATGGAGTTCGGTGCCAGCCATTGGGGTGCCGGCACAGTAAATTTTAAGTAATTTTTATTATAATTTTTCAACTTGGATTATTATCATAAATATTTATTTTTTTTGGGTTAGTTGAATAAAAAAAGTCTATTTTTTTGTGAATAAAAAAATTTATTTTTAAGTTTATTTTTAAGTCTATTTTTGGTGAATAAATAATTATATATATAAAAAAATCACAAAAAATTAGAAACTAATTCAAAATAAAATAAATGTTTTTTTCGTAAAAAAATATTTCCATATTCAATAAAGGTGACGACAGCCCATGTCCTCCCCAGTTTTGATAAGGCAATTTCTTTATGGGTCATTGTTCTTTCCCATTTTCATAAAGTTAATTTATAGGTAACATGGAGTTGTATATCTTTTTCCATGACCTCACTATTAAGAAATTTATAGATTCAATTTTAGTTCGATTGATAATGATATAGTTATCAATGTAAAAAAAATGTAAAGAGCATTCATTATTGAAAGGGATTATAGATAATTTTAAATATATAACAAAATCCACATATTTACAGAGTGTGATGAAGCATGCAATCAAGTTTATGAATAAAATTTGCAAGTCACAATGGTCTTCAGGGGCGAAGCAAGAAAAAATTTTAGAGGGTAAATTATAATTTTTACGATAGTAAAAATGTAATTTTTAAAAGATTAAATCAAAATTTTTATCATTTTTAAGAAATCAAAGTGTAATTTTACCTTTATTAATTTAAAATTTTAAAAATTTAAATGGTAATTTTTCCATTTTAGGGGGGCTAGAGCCCTGCCAGCCCCTTAGATCCACCCCTGATGGTCCTCCTTGAACTTGAAAGATGTTGACCACTTTAGTTTTGTCACTATGTCCTCAAACACTATTATATCTAGACCTGTTCATGGGCTGGGTTACCTATCCAAAACTAAAAGTTCACTCGAAATTTGGGAGGATTTAAGTAAAAATATTAGGCCCAAAAATTAGTTTGGGCAAAAAAATCAGGCCCATTTAATATATGGGTCGAGCTTGGGCTTGAACATTCAAGACCCGAACTCAACCTGTTTTAAGTTTATAATACTTTATATTATGCTATTTTTATATATTAATGTAATTTAAAACACATTAAAAAAATAAATCTGTACTAAATATATAATACTACTCTAATGTAAACATTAAAAAAATATTAAGATGACTATATAAAAATTTTCAATAAATAAAAAAAGTTATAAAATTATTAAATATAAAAATAATATAATATAAATATTTTTAAAAAATAAAAATAAAAAATTAATATGACTGGTCTAAAATGGGCTTGAGTTAATTTTTTGTATATATAGACAAATTTGGGTAAAATTTTATGCCCAAATTTCGAGTCGGGCCGGGCTTGACATAAAATATATTAATATCATACTTAGATTCTGACCGAATCTAACCTAACCCAATCCATAAACACCTCTAATTATATCCACTAACGAAAATTTATTATTGTCTATCAAATGACCATCATCAGTATCAACACTCCTCAAGATTGTCTTTAGGTAGAATGTTAAATAAAAAAAAAACATTTGACAAATTTATAAATCTATTTATGAAAATCAAAATGCATTATTTTTATAGCATAAAAGCAGTTGGAAATATTGAAGTGGATTTAAAGCAGGCTGTAGGCCCAATTAAAAGCCCATTGTAGGCGTCATGTAATAGGGTTTCCCATTTGCACTGCATTGAAAGTTCGTTTAGGGTTGGGTTCCTTCAGAGTCATCATCCTTTAGAATTGTAAATATAGTTTTAAATTATTAGATTAATAATTTTTTTCAATTATTGTCATTCTAAATAATTAATCAATTTTATTCAAACATAATATTTTGTTATAATGACCAAATCTAACTTACTTTGGTATACATTCAGTAATAAAATAAAATAATTAATTAAATGCATGGCCTAACTGAACGTCGTAAATGCTTCAAATAGGGACCTAATCGTATAAACAACAAAATGTGAGGGATCGAATCTAAGCCCATTATTCATTTCCCCACATATGCCCATAGCATTTTCCTCCTTGGACATGTGTCATCATGCCAAAAATCATGGGCACTCTTTTTATATATTAGAAATTCTATCACACATGTATTTGTGAAAATCACGTATTTAGAATATAGATGTGTGTTTGAAAATAACATACAATAAATAATAAAATGTATAATTTGAAATTAATTAATAATAAAACGTGAAATACTTACGATATTAAAATTTAAAAAATTAGATTAAATTAATATATAAAATTGATAGAGGTAATAAAGTGTGGATAATAAAATTAAAACATATAAAAGAAATTAAAATAAAATCTTGGTTAAGTAGTAAATTTAATGTTTTACCAATACAACTAGCGTATATTAAAATCCCACCATATGCATAATATTTATTATTTTTTGAATTAAAAAACTAAAGTATCCTTGAATAATATCGTATATTTTAAATACGAAATGACATTTTGTACCTTAACTAAGTTGGTTTCAGATTAACTCGTGACATCAACTTAATCAAGAATTTTATTAATAGTATAAATATATAATCAAGAATTTTATTAAATCTGTTTTACAATCCATTCTTTCATATGCAATGATGTGCTTTCTATTACCAAAATCTTTTTGTGGAGAATTGGAAAGTTTGATGGGCAAATATTGGTGGCAAAAGGGTATGGGTGCAAAGGGCTACATTGGTGTGCATGGGAATAGATGTGCCGTCTTAAGGAGGAAGAGGGTATGAGGTTTAGAAATATGGGAAAATTTAATATCGTATTGTTGGTGAAACAGTGTTGGGGACTTATAAATTTCTCGAATTCTCTAGTGGCACGTGTCCTTAAAACTAAGTACTTTCGTAATTCTAATTTTATTCATGCAAATTTGGTAATATGCCCTCCTACGCTTGGAGGAGTATATGGGCTACAAAGGGAGTGTTACAGGAAGGGATTGGTTGGAGGGTTGGTTCTGGAACTAGAATTTCCATTAATGAGGATGTATGGATCCCCAGGGCGGTTAATGGTAGATTGACGACAGTTATTTCGAATTTGCAAAATTGTAATGTTGTAATTTTAATTGATGCAATCAACAAAAAAATGGAAAAGAGAGCTGATAGAGAATACCTTCCAAGCAGCGGATGCTGATAGGATCCTCCGAATACCTCTGCCAAAAGCGGAGGTCGAGGATGTCTTGGTATGGCAAAGGGAACCCTCGGAAGAGTTTATAGTGCGCAGTGCCTACAAATTATTACAAAATTTTCTAGGAAGCCCTAATGCTTACGTGTTACATGCACACTATAGGAAATTTTATAAGCAATTATGGAACCTATAACTACCCTTTAAACTACTGGTTACAATTTGGCATATCTCTTGGCATTACATCCCCAATCAAGTCAATCTAAATAGGAGGAGACTGGTGACCAATACTTTTAGCCTGAGGCGTAATAGGGATATGGAGTCCATGGATCATATCTTTTGCACTTGCCTTGTTTCAATGACTATTTGGTTAGATTTGGGCTTATCAAATATTATGAGCAGAACGAACTTAAAATTTATAGACTGGCTTACCTGGATTTTTTATGTCTGTGCGTTCAATCAAAGGCGATTGGTGGGCGTAACATTCGGGCGATTTAGAGAGATATGGATGCTAAGGTTCACGAGTAAAAAAGTAGTATAGGTTCTGGTGTTGCTCGATTTGTGAATCAATATGTCAAGGAACTAAAAGCGATGGACAGGAAAAAACTTATGAGTATTCCATCTGAGGCGAAGTGGAGGTACTCTTTTGGCTATGCTATTAAACTTAATTTTGACAGTAGCTTTGATGTTCACAGATCAAAGTCGGCTTCAGGGGTTGTGGCGAGAAATGCATATGGAAGGGTGCTTATGTCCTGCTCGTTCATCCATGAATGGGTTCCTTCTAGTTTTACCGGCAAAGCACTTGCGTGCCTTCAGGCAGTGCAAGTTGGGATGGATTGGTCAAAGGTTGTTGTGGAAGGAGATGCTTTAAGAATAATAATAAAAATGCTAATCAACAGAATCGAATAAATCTATTTCTTAGAGTTTACATGCATGACATTAAGAAGATTAAGGCTACTTTCGACGGTTAGATTTCACTCATACCCCAAGATCGATTGTAGAAAGTAGTTAGTTAGTTAGTGCTATTAGTAGAGTTAGTTGAGCAGTTAGTTTTGGCTTGTATATAAACAATATGTGATTGTAACTTAATTAATTGAATATACAACAATACTATTCATTTTTAACATGATATCATATGAGCTCTGTTATTCCTCTCTAGCCTGATGTTGTGGGCTTGTTTTCTTATTCTTCTTTTGGGGCTTCTTTGTTATCTACTTGCTTTCATTTGAGATTGGGAATTAGGGTTTGTCTCTTTCGATCTAATCCAATTTTATTTTTCTTGTTTCTTTTCTTCTCGTTTGCTTGTTCATCTGTTACCGATGGCGGAGCAAGTTAATTTCCACCATCCGTTTTATCTACATCCGTCAGATACGTTGGGGACAATTTTGGTTTCCCATTAGTTGATCGGTGTTGACAACTATAATGTTTGGAGTCGGTCATGTGAATCGCGTTGCTTGCTAAGAACAAGCTTGGATTCATTGATGGAACCTGTAGCTGAGAGACCTATGTCGAGTTACTTCATGCCCAATGAGATTGTTGCAATGCGATAGTTCTATCGTGGATCCTCAACAGGGTGAGTCAAGAATTCTCCACTGGAATCATTTTTACCTTTGATGTTGCTATAGTTTGGAAGGATCTCAAGAAGTGCTTCAGCAAAGTCGATGGTTCGCGAATTTTTTTCCTCCATCGAGAAATTGCTCTTCTTCATCAAAGTAATTCCTATGTATCTTCCTATTTCACAAATTTGAAGTTGTTATAGGATGAGTACACTGCTTTTGTTCCTTTTTCGAGTTGTGGTTGTGAGGTTGCTCAACAGAACTTGAAGCATATTCAACAGCAGCGTCTTTTTCAATTCTTTATGAGTCTCAATGAAACTTATGCTGCTCTTCTTAGTCAGATCCTGTTGATGCAACCCTTGCCTTCTGTCAATCAAGCGTATTCCATGATTGTATAGGAGGAGTCTTAACGAATTCATTTTTCGGAGTTCCACCTCTTCTTGATCCTGTTTCCATGTACTCTATTGCTTCTGGTACTCGAAAAAGATTTACTGGCGCATGTGACTATTGCAAAGTTAAAAGGCATAAGAGGGAATCATGTTATCGACTGATTTGCTTTCTAGCAGACTTCAAATTCAATAAGAAGAAAGTACCTCAAGCAGCTCTTGCCGTTCCTGGTGATGCTTCTGATGGGTCTGCTGGTTTTGTGTCATTGATCAACCTATAACATCACAACAGTTGTGCAAGCGAACACACATTGATGCAAGTATAATTAATAGACTAATTCTATCGGATATCGATCCCACAAGGAGTAGGTTCTTGATGTTCAGATATCGAAGCAACTAATACTAGAATTAGATGAAATGTGAGTACATATGTCAGCGCAATTAAGTTAATCTACACACTAGAATAGTTAGTATTGTCAATGCAATCAAGGTTAATTGTCAAAGCAATTGAAAGTAAATCAAAGTGTTGAAGTGTTGAGAATTTAAATACAGAAAAGTAAAAGTGTGATCAAGTGCGAAGATCTGGAGTGGATCACTGATTTCACTAAGTCGCAATGCAGGATGTGTCGACAAGGGTTGAATAGATGAACTGTCGTAGTAATTGAGTTCCAATGAAATCTTACCACTATCAATTCTCCATTTAGTCAAGACTTAAGCACTCTCAATTACCCCACCTCTCGGTGTGAGCAACATTGTGCACTCAAGAACAAGTGATCAGGATCTCTTCTAATCTCAAGCAACTCTCGCTGTCTTGCTTGTTAACATAATTTGTCACTGCATCTCTCTATGTTGGTAGACTGTAAATGCACTCTCGTATTTGATGCAATTAGATAAAAGAATAAACAGATGAAAAGAATTAAATAAGAATAAAAGTAAATCTAACAATAAAAGATACTCTCGTATTTATTCAAATGTCAATAATAGTTCATCATCATAAGAAGAGAGGAGTTAACAAATACATCGGAGCATACTATCTCTAGGCTACTTGGATTATCCCCTAACTGCCCCACTTGTACAGCATCAAGTACTCCTTGTCAAGAGTTGTTGCTTGTCGGCTCAGTCAGCTCACCGTTCTCCAGCATAAAATCTCCAAAAACACAAAGTAATTGCAAATTTAATTCCTTCAACTCTTGATATCTCTCTCCTTCTTCTTTCCTCTATTTATAAGCTTAAGAAATTACAAATTTCCTCCATTCTCAGATCCAACTACTTTGTACAACTGTAAAAGTTTGTTATTGACAGCTATGCAGATCTGATTTGTTTACTGGACTGTTGTAGAATGTCGGCACAAATTATGATTTTAATTTGCGGCGATAATTTGTATGCAGAATGTCGTCACATTTCTGGACTAACTTGTGGCCGCAACTCTGAATGCTTTCTTACTTTGATCTTCTAAGGTGGATCTCTGCGCTAACAACCTTAGGCGCAAAATTGATACTGAATACAACAACATTCCTGGGTGCAATTGAAGAATACTTATACAACGATAGTCTTGGGTGCATTTTGGAAATAATAATGCGGCGATAACTTTGGGTACAATCTGGAAGTGCTCATGCGGCTACATATTTGGGCGCAAATTTGGATCATATTTTGTTGCAACAATTTCGAACACCTTCATGCATTGATCCTTCAGGACAGGTTCCTGCAGTGACATCTTTGAATGTAATACTAAACAATTAATTATGGTGACATTAGTAGTAAAAACATTATAAAATTAAGGAAAATTAGACCAAGCATCACTGAGTTAGAAAATGCAATTACTAAATATAAAATGCAAAAAATGCATGCTAAATATGATACAAAAGAGACAACTAATACACAAATTTAGGGAGAAAATTAGTGTCATTTCTAATGCTATCACACCCTCAAACTTGAGTTTTTACTTGTCCTCAAGTAAACAAAAGTTAGCAAAGGCACAATCAAAACATGTCATCGCAATTTCCATTCTAGCAACTTAAATTCTGTGGAATCTAATGTATAAATTGCATTCGTAAGATAGAATAATGAGCCGAAAATTTATAGACATGAATAATTAAGACTGCAACTTCACTAATGTTAGCATCATGTTTTGAATCTTAACTTTTATTAACCAATACAACATTTATTGAAAGATAGCATTACAAATATTTTTTTTTCTTTTCTCTTTTTCTTTCTTTTTATGTGATTGAGAGATGTCATTGCATTACTATACCCTTGTTCCTGGGCAGTAACGATGGGGTGCAACAAACCCCCAAGAAGTATGTAATTGCACTGACACACTCTCTTGCAGTGATAGCCTGTGACTAGATGATTTTTCTAACACATGCAACTGAGTGTTCTCCTATGATAAGTCACAATGCACTCATATTGGAGTGTCTTTTTATTAATATATTTCAGTGCAATTGGAAAGTTAATTCAAGATTCAAAGATTGATACTACCTATTCATTACTAATGCAATCCCATCATTCATCCAAAAATAGAAGGACTTAATATTCATTCACATTCATCTAATTCACGCATTAGCATTCCAAACAATTAAAGATTTAAGCATAAAATAAAAAAATTATGGTCACATTTTTTCTTATAACTTTGCATACTTTCATTGAACTAGAGAAACCAGTAAATTCTCAAAAATGTGGGTGCAATTGCATTTCCATTTCACATAAATTCCCTCAAACTTAAAGTGTGCATTGTCCCCAATGCACTAATATTAATATATATATATACTACAGCAACAATAAAAATGCAATGTAGATGCAGCGACAATAAAAATGCAGGGACAATTATACTACAGCTACATGATATGCATGAAAACTAAACTAAGTGCTAAAAAATAAAAACTAACTCAGTGTGCTGCAGCCGAAGATGTGGCTGCATTAGTCTTCTTCTTCTTCTTGCGCTTCCGTTCCTCCTTGCATTGCGTCTTGCCTTTGGTACACTTCCTCTTTCGTTCCTTTGGCTTGGCCGGACCTGTGGATTGGTTCTCAATAGTAGGCATCACAGCCTCTGCTTGACTCGCTTCAGGTGGCACCAAAGCATCAGATGATGCATCCACAAGTTCAGATGCGGTAACAAATTCCTCAGCCGAATTTGTTACGACATCAAGTCCTTCTCTTATTTCTTTTTTTACTTTTGTTTGAGTTTCGCATGATCTGTGGACTGCTCCTCAGTTTGTATCTCTACTCTGGCATCATCAGCTACTTCATTCGCTGATCTAGTATAGAACACTATTACCCAAAGGTTTTCATCAGCAGCTTCCGCCTAACTTGCTCCATCTTGCGCCAAGCCTTCAGTTATTGCACCCATAACTTTAGATGCAGGGACAAATTTCTCAACTAAATTTTTCTCGACATCTTTTTTTTCATCTTTTTCTTCCTCCACATAAACTTCGTTCGTTTTCAGCATTAAATCAGTAGGAGCAGTATAGTTGTACAAAATTGCGTTGACAACGGAATCCTAATGCGTCGATAATAGTGTTTACTTATTCCTCAATTGGTGCAGACACAATATGTGTTTCTTTTTCTTCAAGTGCTTCGTACTCTTTTATTCTCCACACGGTTCTGAAAAATTTCAACTCTTTCTTGTGGTTTTTTTCCAATTTCGCAACTTTTAATTACGGATATAGGCAACAAAATTATGCTTTCATTGAAATCACATAATGCCTTTCCAATATACCAATCTCCAATGGAATAGGGTATTGAGAAGCTCTTAGGATCCTTAAATTCTTGGAGAAATTTAATTGTCATGACAGTGCACCCTTCAGTAAGTGCGATTGCTTCGACATCTCCCAATCTTCTCTTCTTTGACAATGTGTCTTTAAGTTTCTGAGGCTGTTTAGCTGCAGTTTGCTTTTCAGATTGCGCTGACATCTTTCCATTATTGAGATTTGAATTATCTTCTTTTGCTGTAGCATCTCTAACAACTTCATTTAGTTAAGTTTCACTTCTGGGAATGATTTCTGTACAATACTCTTACTCTTATGATATCGAATTCTCAATATTAATCGACAAAGTTTCTTGTGGTCGCAAATTTATTATGCCCACAATTTGGCCAAATTGATATTCTAGAGCTTGTATGGATTCAACTTGATTCTAAAGTACAATATAAATCTTGGCAATATATTATCTCAGCAAATTTTCAATTGATGAAAACTCTGATACTTCGTCTTGTTGAATATTTTACCTTGACAAAGGTTGATCATAATTGGACAATGTCCACTCGGATCTAACATCATTGTCTATACTTCCAGGGTCTTGATTGTTCCAACAAAAATTTGGATGTTGCTCCCACCTTGGCGTGTAAGTGTTGGAATATGGATTTTCATGTCGATAGAAATTCTCCATGTGGTACACATTTGCTGAATTTGATGGGCATTCTTCAAACTCATTGTTGCCCCACAGTAATTACAAATTGTCACTGCAAATTTTCATTCTACAACTGCTGTAGCATTCTGCATATTAGTTAAAGAAGATACTTGGGCTGTTATGGCATCAAGCTCCATTTCTACAACATCACTCATGTCAGTCCAAAATCTTAAGGTTCTATATACCTCGTTCCTTGCCATATTTCACTAAAAAAAATGTAAAAGTAAACAACAAAAGGAAATGACGAATAAAATTTACATAATAAAAAATAAATGCAACGACAAAAATAAACATCAAACAAATGCCATTCCTCGACAACGACGCCAAAACATGATCGGCCTGTAACCTTACAGCAGTTGTGCAAGCAGACACACGTCGCTGTAAGTATAGTTGATAGACTAATTTATCGGATATCGATAAGGAATGGGTTCTTGATGTTCAGATGTCGAAGAAACTAATAGAATTAGATGAAATGTGAGTACAGATGTCAGCTCAATTAAGTCAATTTGCATACTAGAATAGTTAGTATTATCAATGCAATCAAGGTTAATTGTCAAAGCAACTGAAAGTAAATCAAAGTGTTGTTGAAGTGTTGAGAATTTAAATGTAAAAAATTAAAAGTGTGATCAAATGCGACGATCTGGAGTGGATCACTGATTTCACTAAGTCGCAATGCAGGATGTGTCGACAAGGGCCTGAATAGATGAACTGTCGCAGTAATTGAGTTCCAATGAAATCTTACCAATATCAATTCTTCATTTAGTCAAGACTTAAGCACCCTCAATTACCCCACCTCTCAGAATGAGCAACATTGTGCACTTAGGAACAAGTGATCAGAATCTCTTTTAATCTCAAGCAACTCTCGCTGTCTTGCTTGTTAACCTAATTTGTCACCCCATCTCTCGATGTCGGTAGACTGCAAATGCATTCTCGTGTTTGATGCAATTAGATCTAAGAAAAAACAAATGAAAAGAATTAAATAAGAATCAAAGTAAATCTAACAATGAAAGATACTCTCGTATTCATTCAAATGTCAATAATAGTTCATCATCATAAGAAGAGAGGAGTTAACGAATACATCAGAGCATACTATCTCTAGGCTACTCGGATTATCCCCTAACTGCTCCACTTGCATAGCATCTAGCACTCCTCGTTAGGAGTTGTTGCTCGTTGGCTCAGTCAACTCACCGTTCTCCAGAGTAAAATCTCTAAAAACTCAAAGTAATTGCAAATTTAATTCCTTCAACTCTTGATATCTCTTTCCTTCTTCTTTCCTCTATTTATAGGCTCAAGAAATTGCATATTTCCTCCATTCTCAGATCCAACTACTTTATACAGCATTAAAAGTTTTTTATTGACAGCTACGCAGATCTAATTTGTTTGCTAGACTGTTGCAGAATGTCGGTGCAAATTATGATTTTAATTTACGGTGATAATTTGTCAGCATAATGTCGTCGCATTTCTGGACCAACTTGTGGTCAAAACTCTGAATGCTTTCTTACTCTGATCTTCTAAGGTGGATCTTTATGTTGACAGCCTTAAGCACAAAATTGGTATTGAATATAGCGACATTCCTTGGTGCAATTGGAAGAATACTTATGCAATGACAGTCTTTGGTGCATTTCGGAAATAATAATGCGGCGACAACTTTGGGTGCAATCTGGAAGTGCTCATGCGGTGACAGATTTGGGCGCAAATTTGGATCATATTTTGCTGTGACAATTCCGGACGCCTTCATGCATTGATCCTTCAAGATAGGTTCTTACAGTAACATCTTTGGATGTAATACTATATAACTAATTGTGGTGACATTAGTAGTAAAAACCTGATAAAATTAAGGAAAATTAAACCAAGCATCACTGAATTAGAAAATGCAATTACTAAATA
The DNA here is from genome assembly GCA_005610355.1 of Gossypioides kirkii. Classification (NCBI taxonomy): domain Eukaryota; kingdom Viridiplantae; phylum Streptophyta; class Magnoliopsida; order Malvales; family Malvaceae; genus Gossypioides; species Gossypioides kirkii. The sequence goes on from CP032248.1 coordinate 23,074,488, forward strand.
TAAAATGCTAAAAATGTATGCTAAATATGATACAAAAGAGACAACTAATACACAAATTTAGGGAGAAAATTAGTGTCATTTCTAATGCTATCAATCATCCTCTATCCTTTCTCAAGGTGCACATGTGTTCACTCAGGAACAATACACTCAGCTTCTGGAGTTATTGAATAAGGCCTCTGCTATTGAAACTGCTGTCAATTTAACAAGTATACTTTAATCTTATTTGTTTGATAATAGTTCTTCTTCCTGGATTTTGGAAATTGGGGCAACTGACTATATATCTTCTGATTCTAAGATATTGAATTGTCCTGTTGCTTATCTTTCTGACTCCAAATTTGCTCGCCTGCCTAATGGTAAAACCTCTCCTATTACTCATACTGGGTTTTTTTAATTGAATAGTGTTTACTTATTCCTCAATTGGAGCAGACATAATATGTGTTTCTTCTTCTTCTTCAAGTGCTTCATACTCTTTTATTCTCCACTCGGTTCCGAAAATTTTCCACTCTTTCTTGCATTTTTTCTAATTCCGTAACTTTTTAATTACGAATATAGGCATCAAAATTATGCTTTCATTAAAATCACATAATGCCTTTCTAATATACCAATCACCAATGGAATAAGGTATTGAGAAGCTCTTGGGATTCTTAAATTCTTGGAGCAATTTAATTGTCATGATAGTGCACATTTCAGTAAGTGCGATTGCTTTGACATCTCTCAATCTTCTCTTCTTTGACAATGTGTCTTCAAGTTTCTGAGGCTGTTTAGCTGTAGCATTTGTGGCGACAAAGTGATCTGATTTTGTCGCCGGAATATTTTGTTTAACCTTTTCAACTGTAGTTTGGTTTTCAGATTGCGCTGACATCTTTCAATTATTGAGATTTGAGTTATCTTTTTTTGTTGTAGCATCTCTAACAACTTCATTTAATTAAGTTTCACTTCTGGGAATGATTTCTGCACAATGCTCTTGTTATTGTGATATCGAATTCTCAATATTAATCGACAAAGTTTCTTGTGGTTGCAAATTTATTGCACCTGCAATCTAGCCAAATTGATATTTTAGAGCTCGTATGGATTCAGCTTGATTCTGAAGCACAATATCAGTCTTGGCAATATATTGTCCCAGCAAATTTTCAATTGATGAAAACTCTGATACTTCATCTTGCTGAATATTTTGCCTTGACAAAGGTTGATCATAATTGGACAATATCCACTCAGATCTAACATCATTGTCTATACTTCCAGGGTCTTGATTGTTCCAACAAAAATTTAGATGTTACTCCCACCTTGGCGTGTAAGTGTTGGAATATGGATTTTTATTTCGATAGAAATTCTCCATGCAGTACACATTTGCTGAATTTGATGGGCATTCTTCAAACTCATTGTTGCACCCACAGTAGTTACAAATTGTCATTGCAAATTTCCATTCTACAATTGCTGTAGCATTCTGCATATTAGTCAAAGAAGATACCTGGGTTGTTATGGCATCAAGCTCTATTTCTACAACATCACTCATGTCAGTCCAAAATCTTGATGTTCTATATACCTCGTTCCTAGCCATATTTCACTAAAAAAATGTAAAAGTAAACAAAAAAAAGAAACAAGTTAGTGACGAATAAAATTTAGATAATAAGAAATAAATGCAACGACAAAAATAAGCATCAAACAAATGCCATTCCTCGGCAACGACGCCAAAACTTGATCGGCCTGTAACGTCACAGTAGTTGTGCAAGCGGACACACGTCGATGCAAGTATAGTTGATAGGCTAATTTTATCAGATATCGATCCCACGAGGAATGGGTTCTTGATGTTCAGATGTCGAAGCAACTAATACTAGAATTAGATGAAATGTGAGTACGGATGTCAGCGCAATTAAGTCAATTTGCACACTAGAATAGTTAGTATTGTCAATGCAATCAAGGTTAATTGTCAAAGAACTGAAAGTAAATCAAAGTGTTGTTGAAGTGTTGAGAATTTAAATGCAGAAAAGTAAAAGTGTGATCAAGTGCGAAGATCTAGAGTGGATCATTGATTTCATTTAGTCGCAATGCAGGATGTGTCGACAAGGATTTGAATTGATGAACTGTTGTAGTAATTGAGTTCCAATGAAATCTTACCAATATCAATTCTTCATTTAGTCAAGACTTAAGCACCCTCAATTACCCCACCTCTTGGTGTGAGCAACATTGTGCACTTAAGAACAAGTGATCAGAATCTCTTTTAATCTCAAGCAACTCTCGCTGTCTTACTTGTTAACCTAATTTCGCACTGCATCTCTCGATGTCGATAGACTGCAAATGCGTTCTCGTGTTTGATGCAATTAGATCCAAGAAAAAACAAATGAAAAGAATTAAATAAGAATCAAAGAAATCTAACAATGAAAGATACTTTCGTATTCATTCAAATGTCAATAATATTTCATCATCATAAGAAGAGAGGAGTTAACAAATACATCAGAGCATACTATCTCTAGGCTACTCGGATTATCCCCTAACTGCTCCACTTACATAGCATCTAGCACTCCTCATTAGGAGTTGTTGCTCGTCGACTCAGTCAGCTCACCGTTCTCCAGAGTAAAATCTCTAAAAACTCAAAGTAATTGCAAATTTAATTCCTTCAACTCTTGATATCTCTTTCCTTCTTCTTTCCTCTATTTATAGGCTCAAGAAATTGCAGATTTCCTCTATTCTCAGATCCAACTACTTTATACAGCATTAAAAGTTTTTTATTGACAGCTATGCTGATCTAATTTGTTTGCTGGACTGTTGCAGAATGTCGGTGCAAATTATGATTTTAATTTGTGGCGATAATTTGTTAGCAGAATGTCATCGCATTTTTGGACCAACTTATGGTCGCAACTCTGAATGCTTTCTTACTCTGATCTTCCAAGGTGGATCTTTACGTTGACAACCTTAGGCGCAAAATTGATGCTGAATATAGCGACATTCTTGGGTGCAATTGGAAGAATACTTATGCAACGACAGTCTTGGGTGTATTTCGAAAATAATAATGCGGCGACAACTTTGGGTGCAATCTGGAAGTGCTCATGCGGTGATTGATTTGGGTGCAAATTTGGATCATATTTTACTATGACAATTTCAGACACCTTTATGCATTGATCCTTCAGGACAGGTTCTTGCAGTGACATCTTTGGATGTAATACTGAACAACTAATTGTGGTGACATTAGTAGTAAAAACCTTATAAAATTAAGGAAAATTAAACCAAGCATCACTGAGTTAGAAAATACAATTACTAAATATAAAATGCTAAAAATGCATGCTAAATATGATACGAAAGAGACAACTAATACACAAATTTAGGGAGAACATTAGTGTCATTTCTAATGCCATCAATCATCCTTTGTCATTTCCCAAGGTGCACATATGTTCACTCAGCAACAATACACTCAGGTTCTGGAGTTATTGAATAAGGCCTCTGCTGCTGAAACTGCTGTCAATTTAAGAGGTATACTTTCATCTTGTTCGTTTGATAATAGTTCTTCCTGGATTTTGGAAAGTGGTGCAACTGATCATATATCTTCTGATTCTAAGATCTTGAATTGTCCTGTTGTTTATCCTTTTGACTCCAGGTTTGCTCACCTACCTAATGGTAAAACCTCTCCCATTACTCATACTGGGTTTTTTCAATTGAATAATGATATTCTCTTAAAGGATGTCTTATTTGTTCCCAGTTTTAATCATAATCTCATTTCCATTTCCAAATTGACTCAATATTTGCATTGTGCAATTATTTTCTATCTTGATTTTTGCATTTTGCATGATCTTTACCCTGGTAAGATGATGGGGATTGGTAGGTAGTCTAGAGGGCTTTATCTTTTTTAGTCTTCACCAACTTTGGTTAGCCTGTTTCAATCTTGTGTTCAATCATCAATTTTTTATATTTCTGCATTGTCTTCTATTGATTGTATGGTTTCTGCTGCTAATAAAATTCTTCTCTTGCATGCCCATTTGGGCCATGCTCCTCTTTCAAATTTACATTTTTTGCCTTTTTTTGATAATATTTCTTTTAATTATGTTGATAAGTTTCATTATTCTGTGTGTCCTATGGATAGACAATGTAGGAAGCCTTTTTCTCTAAGCTCTTCTCGGACAGATTCACCTTTCCATTTACTTCACATTGATCTTTGGGGACCTTATAGGGAGTCAACTCATAGTGCTCATCATTTTTTTCTTACAATTATTGATGACCATACTAGAATGACCTGGGTTTACTTACTGAAGCTTAAATCTGATGCAATTCTCTCCTTAAAATCCTTTATTGCCATGGTTCAGATTCAATATTTTGCTGTTGTTAAAATCATTCAATGTGATAATAGGATTGAGTTTTTCTAACTTTGAATGCTCTTCATTTTTCTCTTTTATGGGTATTATTGATGGTATTACAAATGACGTATATTTTCTCCCTAATTTAGTGTTTTAATTGTCTCTTTTATATCTCATTTAGCATGCATTATAAGCATTTTATACTCAGTTTTCATATTTTCTAATTCATTGCTAGTTAGTGTAAATTCTTATTATTTTTTATATATTTTTGTACTAATATCGACACAAGCAACCGATATATTGCGTCTTAGAATTGTCAGCATAGGTGCTCAGCCCAGAAAATCAATATTGGCAGAATGCAGTCACAAGACCAGCTTGGGATTGCGACCAAGAAATGTTACCACATTGAATTTGAACCTCAAATGAGTATACTCAAGCTGAATTTACATCTGGAAGCACCAACGCAGGAATGTCACATGTGTCGCTGCAATTACAATCTCAGATTGCGACTAGCAATGCAGCGACAACCTGCAGATCTCTGAAGAACACACTAGATCTGTGTGAGTGCACAACTGTACTCTAACCAACTTTGACAGCTGCAAAAATCTAGACCTGGATCTGAGAATGGAGGCTGAAACATTCAACATTTTGAAGGTTATAAATAGACGAACAAAGAATGAAGAAATAATCAAGAATTAAGGGATTGAATTCTACAAATTTTGTGTGATTATGAAAATTTAACTGGAAATTGGAAAGCTGATGAAGCAAGTCTGTAGCCACTTCTGACAAGAGGTGCTTGATGCAAGGCAAGAGGAACAATTAGGGATTAGTCCTAGTAGTCTAGGGATAGTAAGCTTCAATTGTAACGATGATGGATTTTGATAACATTAAATGAATACGAGAGTGTATTTTAATGCTAGATCATTTTGATTCTTATTTTATGCTGCTTAATTGTTTATTATTGGATCTAATCGCTTTAAGCATGAGAGTCAAATTGTAGTTTGTCGACATCGAGAGATGCGATAACAAGTTGGGTTAACAAGTAAGTTAGGCAAGAGTTGCTTGAGATTGGACTCCAATCACTTGTTCTTGAATGCACAACATTGCTTACACCGAGAGGTGGAGTGATTATGGGCATTTAAGTCTGGATTAAATAGAGAGTTGTTATTGGTAAGAACTCAAAAGATTTTTATTGTTGCGACAATCCATCTATACTTTACCTTGTCGACGCATCCAACGTTGCAACTTAGCAGAATTAATGAACCATTTCTACCCTTTTACACTTGATCAGTTTTACATTTCATGCATTTAAATATTCAACACTCAACAAACACTCAACACATTTGATTTACTTTTAATACATTAACATTTAAACTCTGATTGCATTGACAATATTAACTATTTTAGTGTGTAGATCTAACGTAATTGCACTGACATCCTTACTCACATTTTACTCATTTTCATTATTAATTGCTTCGACAATTAACTTCAAGAACCCATTTCCTTGTGGGATCGATATCCGATAGAATTGTCTATCAACTATACTTGTATCGACATGTGTACGCTTGCACAATCACTATGATGTTTCAGACGTGATCAAGTTTTGGCGCCGTTGCCGGGGAAATTGACATTTGTTTATGTTTACTTTTGTAGTTGCAATTAATTCTACTTACTTAATTTTTAATCTTTACTAATCTATTTATTTTTCTATTTTTTCTTTTTTAGTTTTGTAAGTGTTGCATGTCCACAAGGAGAAATCCTAAGGACTTTATGAGCTTTGATTCGGAGCTTGAAAGAACACTTAGGAGGAGAAGGCAAGAACAAAGGAAAATGGTTGGTAACAATAACAACAATAATTTACCACCATTGTTGCCACAAGATGGAGTTCTTCCAGTGCTTCCACAAATTGTTAATGATATACCACCACCACGTCCACAAGAAGAACAAGTGCAAAATAGGACAATAAGAGATTTTGTTGTGCCTATACTTGATGATTTACAACCAGGGGTTGTGAGACCAGCTATCCAAGCTGGAAATTTCGAGCTAAAACTGGTGATGTTTCAGATGTTAAATTCTAATGGGCAATATTCTATTTTTCCTAATGAAGACGCAAGAGAACACTTAAAATAATTTTTGCTTATTTGTGCATCCATGGTGTCCCTGATGATGCCTTGAAAATGCAATTATTTCCTTATTCATTGCAGGGTAATGCAAGAACATGGTTTTTAAGATTGCCGGCTGGATCAATCACATCTTGGCATGCTAGTAACATAGTTTGTTTTACGTTTCAATCCGCTAACAATGAACTTAAGGCTGCAAAATAATAGTACTGCATATCGTCAGCTGAATGATGAGAATTTACATAGAACATGGGAGCGTTATAAAACATTGCTTCGACGCTGTCCAATGCATGGAATTCAGCAAGAGACCCAAATAGAAATTTTCTACAATGGTTTAAATGCTCAGACAAGGAATCTTGTCGACACATCAGCTAATGGTCCCTTGTTGGATTGTACATACAATGAAGCCGTAAGAATTCTAGAGAGGATTGCTCAGAAATCATTCATAGTGATAATGGGATTGAGTTTTTTAACTTTGAATACTATTCTTTTTTTTCTTTTATGGGTATTATTGATGGTATTACAAATGACATATGTTTTCTCCCTAATTTAGTGTTTTAATTGTCTCTTTTATATCTCATTTAGCATGCATCATAAGCATTTTATACTCAGTTTTCAGATTTTCTAATTCATTCCTAGTTAGTTTAAGTTCTTGTTATTTTTATCTATTTTTGTACTAATGTCGATGCAAGCAGCCGATATATTATGTCTTAGAATTGTCAACACAGGAGCTCAGCCCAGAAAATCAATATTGGTAGAATGCAGCCACAAGATCAACTTGGGATTGCGACCAAGAAATGTCGCCGCTTTGAATTTGAATTTGAATTTACATCTGGAAGCACCAGAGTAGGAATATCACAGGTGTCGCCGCAATTACAATCTCAGATTGCGATCAGCAATGCAGTGACAACCTACAGATCTCTGAAGAACACACTAGATCTGCATGACTGCATAGCTGTACTCTAACCAACTTTGACAGCTACAAAAATCTAGATCTAAATCTAAGAATAGAGGTTGAAACCTACAACATTTTGAAGGCTATAAATAGACGAACAAAGAATGAAGAAATAATCAAGAATTAAGGGATTGAATTCTACAAATTCTGTGTGATTTTGGATATTTAACTGGAAATCGGGAAGCTGATGAAGCAAGTCTGTAGCCACTTCTGACAAGAGGTGCTTGATGCAAGACAAGAGGAACAATTAGGGAGTAGTCCTAGTAGTTAGTAAGCTTCGATTGTACTCTTTAATTCTTCTTTAACGATGATGAATTTTGATAACATTAAATGAATACGAGAGTGTCTTTTAATGCTAGATCATTTTGATTCTTATTTTATGCTGCTTAATTATTTATTCTTGGATATAATCGCTTTAAGCACGAGAGTAAAATTACAATCTTTCGACATCGAGAGATGCGGTGACAAGTTGGGTTAACAAGTAAGTTAGGTGAGAGCTACTTAAGATTGGACTCCAATCACTTGTTTTTGAATGTACAACATTGCTTATACCGAGAGGCGGAGTGATTATGGGTATTTAAGTCTGGATTAAATAAAGAGCTGCTATTGGTAAGAACTTGATCGGTATTTTTACGTCACAACAATGTGCAAGCGGACACACATCGATGCAAGTATATTTGATAAAACAATTCCATCGGATATTGATCCCACGAGGAATGGGTTCTAGATGTTTAAATGTCGAAGCAACTAATACTGCAATTAAGTTAATATGAGTATTGATGTCAGTGTATTTATGTCAAATCTGCACACTAAAATAATCAGGAATGTAAACGCAATTAGGTTAAACTTCAGAGGTTAAATGTTAGTGTACTGAAAATAAATCTAATTGTGTTGAGTGTTGAGTGCTGAATATTTAAATGCATAAAATGTAAATATGATCAAGTGTAGAAGAGCAGAAATGGTTCACTAATTTTGCTAAATCGCAACCTGGATGCATCGACAAGGTAAAATATAGATAGAATATCGCTGCAATAAAGTTCTTTTGAGTTCTTACCAACAACAACTCTTTACTTAATCATGACTTAAATATCCACAATTACTCCACCTCTCGGTGAGAGCAACGATGTGTATTCAAGAACAAGTAACTGGAGTTTGTCCCAGTCCCAAGCAACTCTCGCCTAACTTACTTGTTAACTCAACCTGTCACCGCATCTCTCGATGTCGGTGCACTGCAATTTCACTCTCATGCTTAAAGCGGTTAGATCTAAGAATAAACAGATAAGCAATGTAAAATAAGAATCAAAATGATTTAACATTAAAAGACACTCTCGTATTCATTCAATATCATCAAAATCCATCATCGTTTAAGAAGAATTAAAGAGTACAACAAAGCTTACTATCTCTAGACTACTAGGCCTACTCCCTAATTGTTTCTCTTGCTCTGCATCAAGCACCTCTCATCAGAAATGGCTGCAGACTTGCTTCATCAGCTCCCCGATTTCTATCTCAAATCTCCAATTCACACAGAATTTTCAGAATTGAATCCCTTCGCTCTTGAAGATTTCTTAATTCTTTGTTCGTCTATTTATAACTTCCAAAATGTTGCAAGTTTCAGCCTTCATTTTTCAGATCCAGATCTAGATCTTCTAGCTGCCAAAATTAGTTAGATTACAGCTGTGCACTCACACAGTTCTAGTGTGTTCTTCAAAGAGTTGCAGATTGTCTTTGTATCGCTGGGCACATTCTGAAATCATAGTTGCAGCGACATCTATAAAATTCCTGTGTTGGTGCTTCCAACTGTGAATTCAGCTTGATTCTACTCATTTGAGGTTCAGTTTCAATGCGGCGACATCTCTTGGTCGCAATTTCCAACTGATCTTGTGGCTGCATTCGTCCATCTATACTTTACCTTGTCGACACATCCAGTGTTGCAACTTAGTAGAATCAATGAACCATTTCTACCCTTTTACACTTGATCATTTTTACATTTCATGCGTTTAAATATTCACTCAACACTCAACACATTTGATTTACTTTCAGTACATTAACATTTAACCTCTAACGTTAAACTCTGATTGCATTGACAATATTAACTATTTTAGTGTGTAGATCTGACGTAATTGTACTAACATCCTTACTCATATTTTACTCATTTTCAGTATTAATTGCTCCGATAATTAACATCAAGAACCCATTTCCTCGTGGGATCGATATCCGATAGAATTGTCTATCAACTATACTTGCATTGACGTGTGCATGCTTGCACAATCGCTATGATGTTTTGACGCGATCAATTATTCATCAGAGTTCCTGTGTCAATACTCCACAACAAAATGGTATTGCTTAAAGAAAATATAAACATCTTTTAGAAATTGCTCGTGGCCTTCATTTTTAGCTTAATGTCCCTGTTAAGTTCTGAGGGGAATGTGTCCTAACTGCTTGTTATATAATTAACAGGCTTCCTTCCTCAATTGTTTCTCGGAAAACTCCTTTTGAGCTTCTTTATCATTAACCAATAGATTTTTCTCATTTTAAAGTGTTTGGTTGTCTTTGCTATGCTACTAAACCTCATTTTCATGATAAATTTTCCTCTAAAGTTCTTCCTTTTGTTTTTTTGGGTTATTCTCCTACTCAGAAAGGTTATGTATTGTTCAGTCTTGATACAAAGACTTTTTTTGTTAACAGAGATGTTTAATTTGTTGAGAATGTCTTCCTTTTCCATTTTTCCTCTTCTTCTTCTAATAGTTTCTTTCATTCTTCTCCTACTATTCCTGATTATGAATTTTTGCTTATTCCTTTCGCTTTTGATAATAATTCGGAGTCTGCATCATCATTGATTCCTGCTTCAGTAAGTACTTCTGTTCCACTTGACGTGTCTGAGTCTGCATCCTCATCTGTTCCACATATTGTGTCAAAGTCTACATCCTCATCTGCTCCATCTGTTGTCTCTGTTCCACTTAAAAAGTCTTCTAAAATTACAAAACCCCCTACTTGGTTACAAGATTTCGTTTCTACCTGTCAATCTTCTTCATCTTCAAGTTCTTCTATTTCTTCAAATTTTTCTTCTTCACCCTATACTCATTTACAAGCTTTTCTTTCTTCTATAACCAATATTGTTGAACCTCTTACTTATTTTAAGGCTAGCAAACATCCTGAGTGGGATCAGGCTATGCAAGAAGAAATCCAGGCCTTAGAATTAAATCATACGTAGACTGTTAAACCTTTACCTTCAGGGAAAGTTCTTATTGGATGCAAATGGATGTACAAAGTTAAATGTAGAGCTTCTGGTGAGGTTGATAGATACAAAGCTCGCCTAGTTACTAAAGGGTATAATCAAAAGGAGGGTGTTGATTATTTGGAAACTTTCTCTCCTGTTACAAAAATGGTCATTGTCAGGACTATTCTTGCTCTTTCTACCTCGCTTCACTGGCCAATTCATCAGATGGATGTTTCTAATGCTTTTCTCCAAGGTGACTTGCATGAGGAGGTGTTTATGACTTTACCTCAAGGATTCTACAACCAGGGGGAGCATATGGTATGTCGGCTAAAGAAACCCTTTTATGGTTTGAAGCAAGCATCTAGACAATGGAATGTCAAGCTTACTGAAGCTTTGTTATTTGCTGGTTTTGAGCAAAGTAGATATGACTACTCATTCTTCACTAAGAAGGAGAAGGACTGCATTGTGGTCATATTAGTTTATGTGGATGATTTGTTAATTATTGGCAATGACATTAATATGATTAGTGATTTAAAGAAGATTCTAAATCAGAATTTTAGAATGAATGATTTAGTTGAGCTGAAGTATTTTCTTAGTATTGAGGTATTGAGATCTCAATATGATATTTTATTGAATCAAAGAAAGTATGCCTAGGAACTTATCAAGGATATTGGTCTTAAGGATGCAAAGATAGCCGTGTCACCATTGGAGCAGAATTTAAAATTGACTACAACAGATTTTGATGAAGCTACACAACAGCACCTAGATGATTAGTTGCTTAAGATAAGAGAATTTACCAAAGGCTTATTAGGAGACTGATTTACTTGACACATACAAGGCCTGGTATCTTGTATGCAATGGATTATCTTAGTCAGTTTATGCAAAGTCCCAAGTAGTCACATATGGAGGCAACTCTCAAGGTGGTCAGATATGTGAAAAAAGAACCAAGTTTAGGAATTTTGTTGAAAGCCTCAAATGCTAATCAATTAACAACATATTGTGACTTAGACTGGGCCTCATGTCCTATGTCTAGAAAATCAGTGATAGGTTTCTATGTGAAACTTGGAAGTTCTTTGATTTCCTGGAAGTCAAAGAAACAAAATACAGTTGCAAGATCTTCTCTTGAAGCAGAATACAGAAGTATGGCAGCAGTGGCAGCAGAAATTGTTTGGTTGATTGGTTTGATCAAAGAGCTTGGAATAAAGAAAGTGGAACTAGTAAAACTGTTTTGTGATAATAAAGCAGCTTTACAAATAGCAGCAAATCTAGTGTATCATGAGAGAATCAAGCATATAGAGATTGATTGTCACTTTGTTAGGTAGAAAATACAAGAATGTTTCATACAAACTGAGCACATTTCATCAGCAGAGCAACTAGCAGATGTTATGACAAAGGCACTAAGCTCACAACAACATAATTTTCTAGTTTCCAAGTTGGGGTTAAAAAATATTTTTATACCACCAACTTGGAGGAGAGTGTAGAAAGTAGTTAGTTAGTTAGTGTTGTTAGTAGAGTTAGTTGAGCAGTTAGTTTTGACTTGTATATAAACAATATGTGCTTGTAACTTAATTAATTGAATATACAATAGTACTATTCATTTTTAACATCGGTTAAAATTTTAGCTCTTACGCTAGCCAAAGAAATGCTTAAACAAGAAGAAACGACATGCCTGTTGGGATCTGTTCTGGAGTACGTGAAACATCTGCTGGAGTTGAATTGTCTGTGGGAGCCTGACTGAGATTTCGATGATTGATCGAGAGAGAAGAAGTTCACAGACTAAATGAAAAGTTTCATATGGAAACCCTCTTATTAAATTACAACTACTTGGTACAATAATGAATGATGCTTGGGAAAGGTGTGAGTTGATATCTGATTGGGCACTTATTCGGTGGTGTTTGGCTTTTTGTTTGTTTGCTTATTTATTTCATTTGTGTTTTGTTGGGTTTATTATTAGTACTCTGCTTTCTTAGATTCATGTAATCTTTTGTGGGTTTTGTTTTGGACTTTTTCTTTTGGTGTTAATAAAAGTCCGATCTGATTATTTCAAAAAAAAAAAAAGTGTGCATAATAAAATTAAATGAATGAGTAAATTGAAATAAAGTTTTGGTTGAGTGATAAATTTAAAGTTTTTTTCAATGTAATTGACATGTATTCAAATCTCATAATATATATATTTTTATTTTTTAAATTAAAAAAACTAAAGTACCTTCAGATAACATAACTTGTTTTAAATATAATTTTTATAATTTTCAACTGAGTTGGTGCTCAATTGACTTGTGACACCAACTTAATAAAGGATTTTATTAATAGTATAGATAGTTACAAGTACGATCCACTCATGCTTGATATTGGGTTAATTTTTTAGACTAAATTATAAAGGTTACAATACGCCCCAAGTTTATGTACTTTTCTTATATTTAGAATTAGTTCCCATACTTTTATTTTTTAAGAATTTAGTCCCTTTACTTTTTGAATTTGAAAATTTTGGTCTAGTTGTTAGTACTATTAAAATTCTTTTGTTAAGTTATCTAGAGTGACATTTTGAAATTTAAATAAAAAATATTCATTAGGTGTGACAAAAAAAATAAATTGTAATAAACCTAAATAACAAAATTTAACAAAAAATTGTAACGATTTTAACAATTCTTAAAATTCACATAAACATTTTAATTAAAACAAAGTATTTAAACTAACTAATGACATTGTAAAAGTTAGGGTACCAAATTATGTAAAAAACTAAAGCATAGTTAAATCTCAAATTTTAGCATTGTATAGGGACCAAAACTAAAATAACTAAAATTTAACCATTGTTATATAATCTTAAAAAAGAAATAGGGATCAAAATTAAAATTAACCATTATCATATAATGTAAAAAACAGACTTAGATGCTTGTAATGTAAGAAAGGCCTTACATTATAAAAGTTGTAGTATCAAATTATATGAAAAATTAAAGTATGTAGATTAAAATTTGAACAATGTAAAGATCAAAACTAAAATTTAATCATTATTATATAATCTAAAAAAATAGAGGGATCATAGCTCAAATTTAACCATTGTTTAATATATTCTTTATACATATAGATATCTTTCATTCCAAATGACATAGTAATTAATTATTTTAGATAATGTGTAAGATAAGAAAATTTACTTATTCTTATGCTTTAATTAAATCTAAAAGTAAAAGAAAAAAAAATCAATACCACTGTTGTTATGATTGGTTTATGAATTTTGTCCAAAAAAAATATTAGCTTGTGCATTTGAAATAAATGAGTTGATGAAATTTCTAATTTTTTAATTTAAGTATATATATATATGTACTATTTGAATTGATATCACGGGATAATTGAGTACAACTCGATTAGGAAATGATTAACATATCTTTTTATTAAATGATTACTATTATTAATTTGATGACCTTTTAATCTTTTCATACTTTTATATAGTTTTTAAATAAAATAAATAAAATTAACATGTCTAAGGATTGAACCTCTGTGTTAGCCTTAGTTTTCCAAATATTTTGATATAATAAAGTTAGAATTTAAATTCTCACTTAACCAAAATTGCAATAAATTTATATCTGCTCTTAAAATTATTTTCAAAGTGCTTAGAAACTCCAAATTGTAAAATGACATTGGAAAATATTCATTCAAGATTATTTTTACCTTAATGTGATACTTTTATCGATAGAAGTAAGCCAAAAAGCACCTTAAGCAATCCTCTAAACTTCTATGGATATTTGGGGGCTCTATTACCGATACATTTATAGTTCTATCAATACTTGGGAGGAGTTCTACTGATACAAGTAAGTCAGTGAGCGTTTTTGGGCTCCCCTACACCTTTACCGAAACAAATATCGATAAAAGTTTGAACGCTTGAAACCCTCAAACATTTACCGATACAAGTTCCCTTTTACTAATATATCGTGCTCCAAACATTATGGTGTAACACCTATATCCCGTTTCCGTCATCGAAATGGGGTTACGAAGAGTTACTATACACATCGAAACATTTCATAACATCCAGTATTCAATTACTAATTTAATTCCATTAATTCAATTATAATTCAAAACACTATTAAACACACATTTATGGTGTAACACCCTATACTTGGCTCAATCGTTAAGCCCGAATACTAGGGCGTTACACCATTGTCTCACATCATTTTCATCACAAACTGTCACATTAATGTACATGCACTTGTTTTTATTCTTTTATTAATACGAATTATAAGTCTTACATACTCAAATTAATGTTAAAATATGCTAACATACATCGAATAAACATCAAATAAACATTAAACATCATGCAACAATTACCTTATAAAATAAGCATCAAAATGTCTCAATATCAGTCCCAAATATCATATTTAAAGCCCATAAATTACCAAACATAATAGACATGTAAACAACTAAGAACCTCATAACAAATCAATATTAAATCTACCACATTGCCTTTTATTTCCAAAAACATAAATGAACGATCAAAACCTACTAATAACAACTAAAAAGTTTGGCTTGGATCACCCCTCAAGACCACACTGCTCACGCCGACACTACTTATCTGCAATGGTTAAAAATGAGTGGGTGAGCTTAACAAGCTCAGTAAATGCCCAAAATAACCACTACGCAAACGAGTCATCATGCATCAACAAGATAACCATATAAAATATTCTAATCATTGATAGTACTAGAAAGAAACATTGATTAATCCCTACTTATTATTTAAGTTGTTCCCATTTAGGCATTCTTAGCACATATTTTAGCATTTTTTAGTTTAGTTTATTGCATTTTCTAACTCAATGGACCTTAGCCTAGTTACCCTTAATTTTGTCATATTTTACTATTAATGTTATTGCATGAGCATTTCTAGAATTGCACCCAGAATTGTCACCGCATCTAACAGCTATCCGGATAAGAACAGAAATTACGTGAGCTGTCCAGTCTGGTGCAACTAATTGGTATGACCATAGACAGCTAGATTTTGAGGAGAGGACACCTGCACAATTTGGTTGAAGATAAATACTCAATAGGAGAGAGAAAATGGAGTCTTCTTCGGTGCACATTGTTCTTCAACCTAGCTTTTGAAGCTTGTGGCTGTGGAGGCTTAAAGCTCTCACGGGAGAATCGACGTAGGAAGATGTAGAACAGCTCCTGACGAGGAATCCTAACCTTGACACAAGAAGGAAATCGAAGGATTAAGTCGAGTTCTTCTAGGAATAGTATTCTCCATTTTCTTCTTTTACATTTCTTTTCTAAAACACTGGTGATTACTGTTTATTTCATGTTTGTATGGAAGTACTCATGATTTCTAGACTAAATGTTATTTTATTCAATCTTGCTTCTACTGTTTAATCTTTGGGTTTGAATGTTTTTACCATGGAAGTGTTATTGCAGTCACTGTCACTGGAAGGTGTAGCGATAGTTTAAACTACCAAGCAAGATAAAGGAAGTTGCTTGGGGATTAGAGGAATTTGATCCACTTGTTCTTAAACATGTTGCATTGCCATCATCGGAATGTGTGGTTAATGTGCATGTTTAAGTCTTAGATCGAATAGAGAAGCCAAGTCTGGTAAGATATGCATTGCACCTTATTGCAGCGACAATCACCTATCCTTTAAAACCTTGTGTGCCGCACTTAGTTTTCTGCTGAACATCCACGTTGGGGACCCCATTTTATTATTATCACAATTCATTTATATTTTTATATTATTGCTCCGATAACCATTCTCACAATTTATCGCATTTTACTTATTCATTGCACCGACATTAATAGACAACAAATATCCATCCTTGTGGGATCGATATCCGACAGGTTTACATCTGTCTACTATACTTGCATCGACAGTGTACACTTACATATTATTGTTGTGACATTTACAACCGATCAAGTTTTGGCGCCCTTGCCGAGGATGACGTTTGTTTGATATTTATTTTTGTTTTTGCACTCTATTTTTATTATCTAACCCTTAGTTGTTGCTAACTTGTTTTATTTTTGTTGTTATTTTCACATTTTATTTTAGGTGTTTTATGACCTGAAGCAATTCAAAGTTTCTTGTTGGTTTGGATCCAGAAATTGAAAGAACTATTCGAAGGAGGCATCAAGAATAGAAAAATATGGCTTTACCAAGAAATGATGCAGCTATACCACCGATGCATTAAAAAATCCTGCTATACCTCCGATACAGCCACAAAATGTTAATAATTCACCACTACCGCAAGAAGATCAAATACAAAACAGGACTATACGAGATTTTGTCATACTTGTTTTGGATGATTTGCATTCGGGAGTTGTTAAGCCAGCAATCAAAGCTGGGAACTTCGAACTGAAGTCAGTAATGTTCCAAATGTTGAATTCTAATGGGCAATATGTTGGGCTGTCACATGAAGATGCGCGAGAACATATCAAATCATTCTTATTGATTTGTGCTTCCTTTAGTCAACAAGGCGTTCTTGATGACGCTTTGAAAATGCAGTTATTTCCTTATTCGTTGCAAGGAAGAGCTCGTTCCTGGTTCCTTGGGCTACCTGTCGGCTCCATTACTTCATGGAAGGCACTCGTAACACAATTTGTTTTGTGTTTTAATCCACCGAAAATGAATGCTTGTCTCCAAAATGATATTACAGCTTATCATCAACTGGATGATGAGAATCTACACACTGCATGAGAACGTTATAAATCTTTGCTTCGACGTTGCCCCATGCACGACATTCAACAGGAAGCATAAATTGAAATTTTCTATAATGGGTTGAACTTAGAAACGAGGAATCTTGTCGACAATGGTCTTTTGTTGGATTGTACTTATGATGAAGCTGTTCAAATTCTTGAGAGAATTGCTCAGAATGATTATCAATACCCTATCTCTAGAGCTGCACAAGCAAAAGCTACTCCGAGAGTTATTGAATTAGATGCAATATATGCACTTAGTGCTCAAGTTTCTTCTCTCACGAATATGATGAAAAATATGAAGGGAACTAGTGACGTTGCACCTATACATTTTTTATGAGATTTGCGGTGACAACCATAGCTATGAAAATTGTCCACAACATGCAGAGAATGCCTTCTATGTCAATAATATCCGCAATAATTCCTATGAAAACTCTTACAATAATTCTGCACACAATCAACAGTTTTGGGGAACTCAGAATGCTGGACAAAATTCTACGACATTTCGATATGGGAATACATCTAATCAAGGAAATTATAACCCAAGATTAGGGAATTACAACCAACAGTAATAGAATTACAATCAGCATACTAAGATGCATCCACAAAAACCAGATGCAGCCACATCAGAATCATATGTAGCCACACCAGAATCAGATGCAACCACAACACACTATAATGCAAAATCAAAATGTTCAAGGACATCAGCAACAACAGTACACGCAAGCTTCCTCGTCTGATCTGTTAGCAGCACTTGAGGCTTTAATATGGGAGCGTATGACTTGCACGAAAGCTATTGTGCAAGGAAACTCATCTTTTATTCGGGCGTTGGAGGCACAATTGGGATAAATTGCTTCGAATCTAAACACTCGACCACCAGGCACACTACCTAGTGACACGAAAAATCTTAATTCGAAAGGGAAAGAACACTGCCAGGCTATCACTCTTAGGAGTGGTAAACAAACTGACGAGTCAACCATTAACTCTATTATAGCACCTCAAGAGACTAGTGAAGTGACCCATGGTGAGAAAGTTGAATCTGAAGGGTTTGTCGATGCACCAGATAAGGAAGTTCCATAAATTGTCGCTCATATGCCTACTGTCCGACCCTCGAAACTGTCGACGTAACTGAACGTGTCGGCGCAATTTGATGTATCTCCACCTTTGCCTTTTTCATAAAGATTCAAAAATAATGAGCATGATAAACAGCATCAGTAGTTCCTGAACACACTGTAGCAACTTAATGTCAATATTCCTTTAGTGGACGCTCTTGTGCAAATTCCTAGTTATGGGAAATTTATGAAGGAGCTCTTGTCCAAAAAGAAGAAGCTCATTGATATTGAAACTATTGCATTCATAGAAGGCTGCAGTGCTATTTTGACAAATAAGTTACCGCCCAAAATGAAGGATCCTAGAAGCTTTACGATCCCCTATTCAATCGATAACCACTATTTGGGTAAAGCTTTATACGATTTGGGAGCTAGCATCAACCTTATGCCACTGTCTACCTTTAGAAAGTTGGGAATTGGTAACATGAAACCACTGCAGTGACATTATAATTAGAGGATCGACCCTTGGCTCAACCTGAAGGGCAGATCAAAGACATTTTAGTTCGTGTGGATAAATTCATTTTTTCGACTGATTTTATTATAGTTGACTACGAGGTGAACAAGGACGTTCCCATAATCTTGGGACGACCATTTTTAAGTACTGGACACACTCTCATCGATGTTTACAAAGGTGAAATGACCATGCGAAATAATAATGAGCATGTTACCTTTAGTGTTTTTGAATCTTTTCCATGCAAGGATAAAAAAGAATGTCACACTGTTGATATGCTGGATGATTTGATTGAGGAAGAATTCAATGACAAAAGCACATTATTTTTTGAAGGATTTGCGGTGACATCAGATGATGAATTTTTAGCTGACTGTGACAACATGGTTGAAGCTAATAACATTGACCTAAAGCGCGGATGACAGATTGAATCTTTGGACCTATCCAATAGAACGACTCTAATTTTTAAGTCATCTATTGAAGAAGCTCCTACTGTAGAATTGAAGACATTGTCTGCTCATTTGAAATATGTCTTTCTTGGTGATAATAGTATTCTCCCAGTTATTGTCTCCACAAAACTGGATGCAACTAAAGAAGTGAAATTAATCCATATTCTTAATTAGCATAAACGAGCTATTGCTTGGAGTATTTTTGACATTCGAGGCATTAGTCCATCTTTTTGCATGTACAAAATCAAGTTGAAAGATGAAGGAAAGCAATCGATTGAGCAAGAAAGAAGATTGAATGAGAAGATGAAGGAAGTTGTTAAAAAGGAAATTATAAAATGGCTTGACACGGCCATTATTTACCCTATTTTTGATAGTAATTGGGTAAGTCAACTGCAATGTGTTCCTAAGAAGAGTGGTATCATTGTGGTGAGCAATGACAAAGATGAGCTAATTCCTACACGCATTCCTATGGGATGACGAGTATGTATAGATTATCGCAAACTTAATGCAGCCACAAGGAAGGACCAATTTCCACTTCCCACTTCCCTTCATTGACCAGATGTTGGATAAGCTTGTTGGAAGAGCGTATTGTTGCTTCTTAATGGTTATTCTGGCTACAATCAGATTGCTATTGCAGTTAAAGATCAAGCGAAAACAACTTTTATCTGCCCCTTTGGCACTTTTGCTTTTCGCCGTATGTCGTTTAGTCTTTGCAACTCATCAGCCACATTTCAAAAGTGCATGATGGAAATATTTTCAGACATGATCGAAGATTCTTTAGAGGTCTTTATGGATGATTTCTCAGTCTATGAGAATAATTTTGATCTATGCGCTGACAATCTAGATAAAGTCTTGAAGCGATGTGAAGACACACATCTTGTGCTGAATTGGGAAAAATGCCACTTCATGGAAATTGAAAGCATTTTCTTAGGCCATCGCATTTCCAGTCAAGACATTGAAGTGGACAGAGCTAAGGTGGAAATCATTGATAAGTTACCTCCACCGACAAATGTGAAAGGTATTCGTAGTTTTCTTGGGCATGCGGGGTTTTACCGACGATTTATTCAAGATTTTTCCAAAATTGAAAAAGTCTTATGCACACTACTGGAACAGAATAAAAAATTCCTCTTTGACAATGCATGTTCGGATGCGTTCATTCAAATAAAGAAGTAGCTAGTAAATGCACCGATTGTCGTTGCACCAGATTGGTCTCAACAGTTTGAAGTTATGTGCGATGCAAGCGACTTTGCTATGGATGCTGTCTTAGGAAAACGCAAGAAAAAAAATATTTCACACAATCTATTATGCCAATAAGACTCTTATAGAGGCTCAAATTAATTATGCAACTATAGAGAAAGAATTGCTGGCTGTAGTCTTTGCTTTCGACAAATTTCACTCATACCTTGTCAGCACTAAGGTTACTATATTTATTGATCACTCGATGTTGAGATATCTTTTTGCAAAAAAGGATGCAAAACCACGACTGATACGTTGGATCCTACTGTTGCAAGAATTTGATATAGAGATCAAAGACTGCATAGGTTCAGAAAACCAAGTCGCAGACCATCTATCTTGCATGGAAGTTGGCAGTGAAGATGGAAACATACTTCAAATTGCCGATGCATTTCTAGATGAGAAGTTATTTGCTGTAGACACACCCCTTGGTATGCGGATGTGGTTAATTATCTGGTATGTGGAAAACTACCCTTGGTGTCACAGGCCACAAGAAAGAAAGATTTCTTCGTGAAGTAGTGAAATACCATTGGAATGAGCCGTATTTATTCAAGGTATACAATGACAATATCATTCGGCATTGTGTTTCGGAAGAAGAAATGCTTTCAATATGAAGCATTATCATGATGTTCCTTATGGAGGTCATTTCGGTGGAATGAGAACTACTGTTAAGGTTCTTCAATCGGGATTCTACTGGCCTTCACTATTCAAGGACACCCACAATTTTGTGAATAACTACGATAGGTGTCAGCGTTCTGGTTCTATATTCCAAAGCAATGAAATGTTGCAACAATCGATTATTGACGTTGAACTGTTTGATGCTTGGGGTAGGATTTTATGGGACCATTTCCAAATTCATTTGGAAATCTTTACATATTAGTAGTTGTTGACTACGTCTCGAAGTGGGTTGAAGTTGTTGTAGTCCCAAAGGATGATGCAAGGACAATGCTTAAATTTTTCCACAAGCATATACTCACACACTTCCATTGCAACCAGGTGGCAACTACACTGAAGAGATATGGAGTTAATCATAGAATGGCTACCACTTATCATCTGCAAAGCAACGGACAAGTCGAGATGTCAAATCGACAAATTAAAAATATTCTCCAGAAGGTTATGAACCCTTCAAGAAAAGATTGGTCTTCTAGACTTGATGATGCTTTATGGACATTGAGGACAACATACAAAACCCCACTAAGGATGTCACCGTATTAGCTAGTTTTTGGGAAAGCATTTCACTTGCCAGTTGAACTGGAGCACAAGGTAATGTGGGCGATTAAGCAAGTGAACATGGATTATGATGCTAATAGAAAGAAGAGGCTGTTAGACATCACTGAATTAGAGGAAATTAGGCAAAATGCCTATGAAAATGTTTTAATTTACAAGGAAAAAACCAAATGATGGCATGATAGAATCATTTTGCAGCGACAATTTATTCTGGGTCAACAAGTGCTATTATTCAATTCTAGACTGAAATTACACCCAGGTAAATTACGCTCACGTTGGTCTGGACCTTTCGAAGTTGTTGAAGCTTATGGTGCAGTCACAATTAAGGATCTACATGATGGACACCAATTTAAAGTGAATAGATAGCGACTGAAGCATTACTTTGGGTATAGTGATCACAAGTAGGAAGAGACCATTAAATTAGTCAAATTTCTCTAATTTTTCCTGAAATTTTTATCATGTAATTTTAGTTTCTTTTTTTCTTCTATAAGTTAATTTTACTTCGTATTTTTTGAAAAATAATTCGATTCCATTGTCGATGCATTCAAACTTTATTGTCAACGTAATACGTACGTCTGTACTGTAATTACTGACTCAACAAAAATCAGAGTATATCAGGAAATAGATCCCATCTTTTCATCAACAAGCACCCAACCGTTGGATCGATCTGAATGGGTGTAATTCCTATTGAATGCATTTATTTTGCCAGACTTTATATCCTTTCCTCTGTTACATAAAAAACACGCCTTTCCATCTTCCTTCTTCACTCACTATAAACACCCTCTTTTGTCCCGACTGTGAAAATCACAAAGACACCATTTTTATTCACAACCTTTCTGAAAGCTTGCATCTTTCCTCATTACAACTCTCTTTACTTACCAAAACCATGGCAAGAACTCAAAGAGTAGTGAAGAAAGCAAGCAAATCCGTCGTAGAACCTTCATCCTCTGCAACAGCCGTTCGTGAAGCAGAGCCTTCCATGTTAAAAGAGCTGGTGATATTCCTCACGAAAATGGCCAAAGGTCGTTTTCAGGAAAACATGCTAAAAAGAAACTATCATGACACCCAAAGTTGTGGGTACAACAACTAAGGACTTTGAGCAAGATGGAGCGAGTCAGGCAGAAGTTGAGGAGGAGGAAATTAATGAGGAATATAACAATCCTTTGGCAATAATGGTCTACATTGGACCACTTGAGGTGATCCATCCGACACAAGATGCAATCGATGATGCCGGGGCATAGTCAGATATAGAGGAGAAATCCGAAGATCTGGCAAGGCCCAAAGAAAGAAAGAGAAAGAGCTCCAAGGACAAGAAGCACAGAAAGAAAGGAAGAAGAAGAGAAGGAAGAAAAAGCACCATATAGCCACATTGACGCTGCAAAAAATTGAGTTAGTTTTATTTAAGTTTTTAGCTATAGTATTCATGCATAACATGTAGCTGTAATCTATAGTTTGTTAGTAAGTATTGTCATTTCATTCCAATTGTCATTGCATTTTCCATTGTCATTGCATTTGAGTGTTAGTGCATTGGGGATAATTCACACTTTAAGTTTGGGGGGGAATGTATATGGGATTTGGAAATGCAATTGCACCCACATTTCAAAACTTTTTTAAGTTTAATGAAGCATGCAAGGTTATGAATGGTTATTGCAAATGTGTTTAAATTCTTTTTATTACATTCGATGCTTAATTCTTGAATCATGTGAACTGTCAATGAGTAAGTTGGATAAATTTGACTGAATGTTGCATCTTCAATTCTTTGATAAATGATTTAGATTGCATTAGCAATGGATGATTAATATCATTCTTCGAATCTTGAATGAATCTGCCCTTACAGCTGCTTATATATATAGTTATAAATAAGAGACACTCTAATGTGGATGTATTGTGAACTGTTTAAGAGGGAACACTCCAATGCAAGTGTTAGAAAAATGAATCTAACCAAAAGTTGTCGCTGCAAGAGTGTGTGTCGACATAATTACGTACTCCCTGGGGGTTTGTTGCAATCCATCATTACTTCTTAGGAAAAATGGGTATAGTAATGCAACGATATCCCTTAGTCACAAAAAAAGGAAAGACAAAAATATATGTATATATTACTGTACAATAAATGATGTATTGGTAGATAGAATTTAGGGTTTGAAGCATGATATTGGCATTGATGAAGTTGAAATCCTAGTTATTCATACTTATGTATTGTCGATACAATATTCTGTTATTTGAATGTAATTCATTCATTGGGATTTTAGATGATTCAAGTTGCTAGAATGATCATTTGCCTTGGAAAATTTTGGGTATAGCCTTGCTAGTTTTTGTTTTACTTGAGGACAAGTAAAAACTCAAGTTTGGGGGTGTGATAGTACTAGAAAGAACCATTAATTTCTCTCTACTTATTGTTTAAGTTGTTCCAATTCAGGCATCCTTAGCACATATTTTAGCATTTTTTAGTTTAGTTTATTGCATTTTCTAACTCAATGGACCTTAGCTTAGTTACCCTTAATTTTGTCATATTTTACTATTAATGTCGCTGCATTATCATTTCCAAAATTGCGCCTAGAATTATCGCCTCATCTGACAGCTGTTCGGATAAGAACAGAAATTAAGTGAGCTGTCTAGTCTGGTGTAACTAACTGGTACGACCATAGATAGCTAGATTTTGAGGAGAGGACACCTGCACAATTTGGCTGAAGATAAATACTCAATAAGAGAGAGAAAAGGGAGTCTTCTTTGGTGCACATTTTTCTTCAACCTAGCTTTTGAAGCTTGCGACTATGGAAGCTTAAAGCTCTCACAGGAGAACCGATGTGGGAAGATACAAAACAGCTCCTGAAGAGGAGTCTTAAGTGCGACACAAGAAGGAAATCGAAGGATCAAGTCGAGTTCTTCTAGGAATAGTATTCTCCATTTGCTTCTTTCATATTTCTTTTCTAAAACACCGGTGATTACTATTTATTTCATATTTGTATGGAAGTACTCATGATTTCTAAACTAAATGTTATTTTATTCAATGTTCCTTCTACTATTTAAACTTTGGGTTTGAATGATTTTACCACGGAAGTGTTATTGCAGTCACTGTCACTAGAAGGTGTAGCGACAGTTTAAACTAACAAGCAAGACAACGAAAGTGGCTTGTGGATTAGAAGAATTTGATCTACTTGTTCTTAAACGTGTTGCATTGCCATCATCGGAAGGTGTGGTTAATGTGCATGTTTAAGTCTTAGATCGAATAGAGAAGCCAAGTTTGGTAAGATATGCATTGCACCTTATTGCAACGACAATCACCTATCCTTTAAAATCTTGTGCGCCGCACTTAGTATTCTGTTGAACATCCACGTTAGGGTCACCATTTTATTATTGTCACAGTTCATTTATATTTTTGCATTATTGCTCTGACAACCATTCTCACAATTTATTGCATTTTACTTATTCATTGCATCGACATTAATAGACAACAACATCCATCCTTGTGAGATCGATATCCGACAGGTTTACATCTGTATACTATACTTACATCGATAGTGTACACTTGCACATTATTGTTGTGACGTTTACAGCCGATCAATCGTCTCTGTATTTATTATCAGATTTTACATGTTTAATCATCTTTCATGCATTCTTTTACACATTAATCACGTTAATCATGAGTACTTAAGCATTTAACACAACACATATTAATCGCATTTAATCACATAAATATTTCAACATTTATCACATCATCACATATTAATCACATTTAGTCACATTTAATCACATTAGTCACATGAATATTTCAGCATTTATCACATCACATATTAATCCCATTTAGTTACATTTAATCACATTTAATCAAATGAACATTTCAGCACAAATCACATTATATTTAAGCATAAATCATATTAACATTTAAGCATAAATCACATTAATATTTAAGCATAAATCATATTAACATTTAAACTTAAATCACATTAATATTTAAGCATAAATCACATTAATATTTAAGCACAAATCACATTAATATTTAAGAATAAATCATATTAACATTTAAGCATAAATCATATTAACATTTAAGCATAAATCACATTAATATTTAAGTATAAATCATATTAACATTTAATCTTAAATTACATTTAATATTTAACGTATATAATCACATACAACACACATAAGTAACATATAATCACATTTAACCACATATAATCAGATTTAATCACATTTATCACATATAATCATATTTAATAATCACATTAGTTACATGAATATTTCAGTATTTATCACATCACATATTAATCACATTTAGTCACATTAATCACATTTGATCACATGAATATTTCAACATTTATCACAACACATATTAATCACATTTAGTCACATTTAATCACATGAATGTTTCAACATTTATCACATCACATATTAATTACATTTAGTCACATTTAATCATATTTAATCACATGAATATTATAGCATTAATCACATCACATATTAATCGCATATAATCACATTTAATGATATTTTCTGATAAATTGGCTCTTGAGATTATGAAACATTAAGTGGGCTCTATCACCACACTTCGGATACACGAATCTCCAAACACACCAAATGACTCATAGAGTCAAACATATCTCATAAGTGAAGCATATAACTAACGCTCTCTAAACACACCAAAAAGACTCATAAAGTCAAACATGTCCCAAAAGTGAAGTGTAAAGCTAACACTCACCTTATTGCCCCTCACATGTCCCGTTGAATGGAGCTTAGCTCACATTCATTTATCTCTCCGAAAACTGTCCTTGGCTTCACCGCCCAATATAACACAACACAAAGGTGAGTACTCACAATCTTATGGCATGCAAGCTATATCCAACAGTCTCATAAGGTCACAAAACCAAAATATCCACATTATTATCACATATTTACTTACTGATTTCTACACATATTCACTGCATATTCACATTATTAGCACAATATAGTCACTGTCACATGGCATGAAAAACAGACCCACATATTTACTGTCACATGGCATGAATAACACTCCCACATATTTACCATCACATGGCATGAATAACATACCCACATATTTACTATCTCATGGCATGAATAACATACCCACATATTTACTATCACATGGCATGAATAACATACCTACATATTTACCATGGCATGAATAACATACTCACATATTTACTGTCACATGACATGAATAACATACTCACATATTTACTTTCACAATAGTCATCACAAGCTTATAACACATGTCATAACATCTCATATATTTTCATATTTTCACAATTGCACAAGCACACATATATCACAAATAATCGTAGGTACGAGATCACTTACACTCGAATTTAGAGTAAGGGCGTAGGCTACCTCTAAATTTCCAATTACACAATGAATCATCTACGAGCAAAGATTCCAAAACACTTATAAAAAATATTGTTTTCACTGAAAAGTCGAAAGCTTAAACAAACTTTTGTTTGCCTTTATCTTTACTTGTTGAAGGTTCCATTGACTCCAGAGATTCAACAAGACATACCACACAAATATACAAGCAACAATCAGTAATCAACTCATCTCAAACAGTCATAAACAATAGCCTAAACTATGTTCTCTTTTGATCGAAACCTTTAACACAAAAAACTTTAAATTCTAATATCTCGGTCTACACTTAATATTTTTGCACGAAACGAATTTCGCTCATCTACATAATCATCTATAACTAATTATCAACCTTTAAACTACACAAAACCTACACGTTTTAAGGTATCAAAATTTTTTGACAAACAATGACTATAATAATGAAAATTCATTAAAACTCTAGAAATACTTAATGAAACTTCAAATTAGCTTTAGATTCCTTCTAATCATGTTAAAACTAGTTGAAAAACACTTTAAAATCAAATTTTAACCACACACTCGAAATTCATCATTAATAACCCAATTTTCGGCTTTTATTGAAACATGCATTTCAATGGCTAAAAACCCAGTTTAAGAGACTAGATATCATTTAAAACTCATAAAAAGTCGAATGGTGACCTTTGTTTGAAGAAAAATGAGTTTTGACACTAATTTGAAAAAACCCATGTTTAAAGAAGATGATGAAGATGATGAAGTTTTTGGGTGTCTTTCTTGGTTTTAATGAGTATTTAAAGTTCAAAGGATGTTAGAAATAAAAGAGGATTAGGATTTGGACTTTAAAATTGAGTAGAATAGCAAGGGAGAGCATGGGATGGCAAACACAAATTATTGGGGTAATTTAATGTGAATGACATGGGTGGGGGAGAAAATAGGTCTAATTTTGTCTTTTGGTTAAATTGCTTCATAAAAACTCTTAATTTTGACTCTTTTACAAATCAGTCCTATTTTCAAAATTAAAGCTATTTAAAATCATTTTTAGAAATTGATTTAATTTTTTAATAACCATTATCGATTACCAACCTTACGAATTTCGAGCACTTATGGGTTAAAATTCCTAAAATATCCTCGAAACTCTTAGGCTCAATTTTAAGGTGTGACATATGGGCTTTTAATCGGGCCTTCAAGGCTCAAAAATAGTTTACAAACAATCAGGGACTAAATCCAAATAATTCATAACATTTCAGGCAAAATTAGAAATTTTCCACCTACAAGAGTCACACGGCCGTGTGGTTGTCCTACATGCTCGTGTGGCCTTCCCATACGCCCATGTGCTCAACCGTGTATCAAACCGTGTAACACACTGACTTGGGCCACACTCCCGTTTGAACCTTGCATCTAATACACCCAGGGCACACACCCGTGTAAGCTGTCCGTGTGTGCCTAAAAATGAACAAATTTCAAGCTTGTTTCAGATATTGTCATACCATTACTTAACATGCCAGTCCAGATTTTAAACATACCCAAAACTAACCAAAACATGCATATTCAAGCTCACTAATATATCAAACACACCTAACACATCAGAAGCACTTAGACCTTCATTTCATTTCAATCACCTATAAGTACTACCTACTTGTAACCAACCTTTTTGTAATAAAGCATACCATTTCAAGCACAACACTTACCATTCATGAACCATCATTCAAGTTTACTTAAGTTAATCAACATGCCATACCAATCAACCATTCTACCTCATAAAACATACTAAGATGCCAAACACAAGCATAAGCTTTACAACTTTAACATTTTCCTAGTACACACCATAAAATCCCAAATGTTTATAAAAGCTACCAAAAGAGTTATCGGGATAGTGTGATTCTTCGAGTTGATTCGATCTTTCGACACCAAAATGAAATCTACAAAACAAAGAGCACAACACGAGTAAGCTTACAAAAGCTTAGTAAGTTCGTCGATTAAAACGAAAATCTTACCAAATGTGTATAACAATTTTAACAATGAACTATAGATTCAAACCTTATCAAACACATCTCATAACAGTGAGTAATGTTAGTATAATTAACGTGAGCAATTCCACTTACACATCATGACATGTAATTTCACAGTACGCTCATAAGAGCTAATTAGTTAGTATCTAGTATGCTCGTATGAGTTGAGCATTCAGTATACAGTAAGCTCGTATGAGCTAATTAATCAGTAAACAATATACTCATAAGAGTTATCAATCTGTAAACAGTATGCTCGTAAGAGCTATTAATATGTAACCAATATGCTCGTAAGAGCTATCATTCTGTAATCAGTATGCTCATAAGAGCTAGCAATCTGTAACTAGTATACTCGTAAGAGCTATCAATCTGTAACCAGTATGCTCGTAAGAGCTATTAATATGTAATCAGTATGCTCGTAAAAGCTATCAATCTGTAATCAGTATGCTCATAAGAGCATCAAACTATAACCAATATGCTAGTAAGAGCTATTAATATGTAATCAGTATGCTTGTAGGAGCTTGATGGTATTACAAATGACATATATTTTCTTCCTAATTTAGTACTAATGTTGACGCAAGCAGTTGGTATATTGCATATTAAGATTGCTAGCACAGGAACTCAGTTCAGTAGATCAATATTGACAGAATGCAGCCACAAAACTAGCTTGGAATTGCGACCAGAGATGTCGCTGCATTGAAGTTGAATCTCAAATGAGTAGAGTTAATCTGAGTTTACACTAGAAGCACCAGCACAGGAATATCACAGATGTCATTGTAATTACAACATCAGAATGCGTCTAATAGTACAGCGATAATCTGCAGATCTTTAAAGAAAACATGTAATCTGCGTGAGTACACAGTAGTACTCTAACTAACTTTGACAACTGCAAAAATCCAGATCTAAATCTGAGAATGAAGGACGAAATTTGCAAATATTTAGGGGTTATAAATAGACGAAAAAAATGAGAAAAAACATCATCAAGAACAAGGGGATTAAATTTTGAAAATTCTTCGTGAATCAAAGATTTGAGCTGGAATCGGGGAGCTGATGAACCACGTCTGCAACTGCTTCTGACGAGAGGTGCTTAATGCCGAGCAAGAGGAATAGGTAAAGAGTAGGTCTAGTAGTCTAGAGATAGTAAGCTTCGGTCTACTCTTTATTTCTTCTAAAACGATGATGGATTCTATTGATGTTAAATGAATGCGAGAGTATCTTTTGATATTTTTCATTTTGATTCTTATTTTACATTACTTGTCCGCTTATTCTTGGATTTAACCGCTCTAAACACAAAAGTGAGATTGCAGCACATCGACATCAAGAGATGCAATGACAGGTTAGATTAACAAGTGGGTTAGGCAAGAGCTACTCGAGATTGGGACAGACTCCAGTTACTTGTTCTTGGATACACATCATTGCTCGCATCGAGAGGTGGAGTAGTGTATCTGAGTCAGGATTAAGTAGGAAGTTATTGTGAGTAAGAACTCAAAAGGACTTCATTGCTGCGATAATTCGTCTACATTTTACCTTGTTGACGCACCCAGCGTTGCAACCTGTAGAATCAGTGAACCATTTCCACCCTTTACACTTGATTTCTTTGATATTTCCTGCATTTAAATTTCCATTACTCACACTCAACACTTTTGGATTTATTTTCAGTACATTGACATATAACTTCTGAGATTTGACTTTAATACAATGACAGTAATGATTAATTTAGTGTGCATAGCTGACATAACTGCGCTGACAACCCTATTCCCATTATACTGATTTTTCTTCTATTAATTGCTTTAACATTAAAACATCAAAAACCATTTCCTTGTGGGATCGATATTCAATAGCTCTGTCTATCAACTATACTTGCATCGACGTGTGTACGCTTTCATAATCATGTGTCGTAAAAACACCGATCAATTTTGGCGCCGTTACCAGGGATCTTGGCGTTTGTTCGATGTTTATTTTTGTTATTGCAATTAATTTTACTTACTTAATTTTTAACTTTTGATTAATTTGTTTATCGTTCTTTTCTGATTTTGAAGGTATTGTATGTCCACAAGGAGAAATCCTAAGGACATTGTAAGCTATGATCCAGAGCTTGAGAGAACACTTAGAAGGAGAAGGCAAGAACAAAGGAAGATGGCTAATAACAACAACAATAATAATCTACCACCATTACTGCCACAGGATAACAATCCTCCAGTGCTACCACAATATTTACAGCTTCCACGTCCACAAGAAGAGCAAATACAAAATAGGCCAATAAGAGATTTTGTTGTGTGACTAGCAATTCAGGTTGGTAACTTTGAATTGAAACCGGTGATGTTTCAAATGTTTAATTCTAATGGACAGTATTCAGGTTTTCCACATAAGGACACATGGGAACATTTGAAATCATTTTTACTTATTTGTGCATCCTTTAGTCAACATGGCGTCCCTGATCATGCTTTGAAAATGCGGTTATTTCCTTATTCATTGCAAGGAAAAGCTCAAACATGGTTTTTAGGATTGTCGGTTGGATCTATTACATCATGGAATGCTTTAGCAACGTAGTTTGTCTTACGATTTAATCTGCCGACAATGAATGCAAGGTTGTGAAATGACATCAATGCATATCATCAACTCGATGATGAGAATTTACACACAACATGGGAGCACTACAAAGCATTGCTTCGACGCTACCTAATGAACGGGATTCAACAAGAAACTTAGATTGAAATTTTTTATAATGGTTTGAATGCTCAGACAAGGAATCTTGTCGACGCATCTGCAAACGATCCATTGTTGGATTGCACATATGATGAAGCGGTTCGATTTCTAGAGAGGATAGCTCAAAATGATTACCAATATCCGATTTCTCGTTCTGCACAAGTGAAAACTAGCCCTGAAGTTCTTGAATTAGATGCTATTTCTGTATTGTCAGTGCAGGTATCTTCTTTAGCCAACATCATTAAGAACATGAATGGAACAAGCACCATTGATCTGATTCAAATGGCCAGCAAACAGATATGCCGACAATCATACGAGATTTGCAGCGACAATCACAATTATGAAAATTGCCTACAGCATGCAGAAAATGCATATTATGTCAATAACATTCGAGGGGGTTCGTTTGGTAACTCCTATAACAATCGTTCGCAACAACCTTGGGGAAATCAGAATACATCCACATTTCGATATGGAAATTCTTCGAACTAAGGAAGTTATAGGCAAGGAGGTTACAAAAATAACCAATCACAGAATTATAATCAGAATTCACAAGTAAATTCTCGTACTGAACCAATGCAGTCACATATTCAAATGCAACCACAATCACGACTACAACCACAACCATCTGTTTTGCCACAAATGCATGGACAACATCATCAAAATTAACAGCAGCAATTTAATCAATCTAAGGTAGATCCCATGGCTGCTCTTGAAGCAATAATACGTGAGCATATTACCCAAATCGAAGCGATAGTGCAAGGAAATTCTTCTTCAATATGAGCATTGGAAGCACAACTTGGACAGTTGGCCTCTAATCTCAACACTAGATCACCAGGTACTCTACCTAGTTATACTGAAGATCCAACGCAACGAGGGAAGGAGCATTGCAAAGCAATCACATTAAGAAGTGGAAAATAGACGGTAGAAATAAGTAGTTTTGGTCAAGACCATGTCGAAGCATCCACTTCATAGTAGTAAGAAGAGGTTATAATTGAAGAAAGTCAAGCATAAAAGAATGTGAAAAAACAACGGTAGTACCATCTTTGCCTACAGTTTGTCCAGATAAGCTGTCGACACAACCATCATTGTTTAAGCAACAAAATCATCCACACCACCCTACTGCAACCATACCTTTGCCATTTCCACAACGTTTCAAAGAAAAAGTCCATGATGAAGAATACCATAAGTTTGTTTCTACTTTGAAACAATTGCATATTAATCTACCTCTAATAGATGCTCTTGTACAGATACCCATTTATAGGAAATAC
This sequence comes from Gossypioides kirkii, assembly GCA_005610355.1. NCBI lineage: Eukaryota > Viridiplantae > Streptophyta > Magnoliopsida > Malvales > Malvaceae > Gossypioides > Gossypioides kirkii. Next base: position 23,107,504 of record CP032248.1, read on the forward strand.
ATGAAGGAGCTATTATCAAAGAAAAAGAAACTATCCAACATCGAGATGATTGCGCTCACAGAGGGGTGCAGCGCTGTGCTCACAAACAAATTGCCAACAAAGATGAAAGATCCTGGCAGTTTCACAATTCCATGCTCCATTGGAGATTATTACTTAGGTAAAGCATTATGTGATTTAAGAGCTAGCATTAACTTAATGCCTTTGTCTACTTTCAGGAAACTAGGAATCGGATCAATGAAGCCCACTGTGGTGACATTGCAATTAGCGGATAGATCTTTAGCATAATCGGAGGGACAAATTAAAGAAGTTCTTGTTCAAGTTGATAAGTTGGTGTTTCCTGCTGATTTTATCATCCTAGATTGTAAAGCTGATAAGGAGGTACCTATTATTTTGGGAAGGTCATTTTTGGAAATGGGACGAACACTTATCGATGTGTTTAAGGGAGAATTAGTGATGCGTCATAATAATGACCAAGTAACCTTCAGTGTGTTTGAAGCAGCACCGACAGGGCCCAAAGAACAATGTTACCATGTTGATATTTTAGACGAAATTATTTCTGAAGAGTTTCGTATCAGGAATTCAACATTGGCTGATACTGATGCAGTGACATCTACTAATGATATCTTAGGGGACTATATTGACAAAGAGGAAGTGAACAACTTTGAGTTGCGAATATATTGGCAATTGGAATCGTTGGATTTATCCAACAGGACAATTCTTGTTTCTAAACCATCTGTAGAGCAAGCTCCTACCTTGGAGTTAAAATAATTGCCAACACATTTGAAATATGAATTCCTTGGTGACAATGAGACACTGCCTGTCATTGTCAATGCAACCCTCAACGCCACACAAGAAGAGAAGCTTATCACAATCCTGAAAGAGCACAAGAAAGCCATAGCTTGGAGCATAGTATACACAAAGGCATTAGTCCTTCTTTCTGCATGCATAAGATACGGTTAGAATAAGAAGGGAAGCAATAAATTGAGCAACAAAGATGACTCAATGAGAAAATGAAAGAAGTGGTAAAAAAGGAAATCATCAAATGGTTGGATGCGGGCATAATATATCCTATTTTTTTACTGTAATTGGGTAAGCCTCGTTTAATGTGTTCCAAAAAAAGTGGTTTTACTGTTGTAACCAATGATAAAAATCAATTAATCCCTACTCGCATCGCAACTGGATGGCGTGTGTGCATGGATTACTGACGATTGAATGCGGCCACAAAGAAAGACCATTTTCCACTCCCTTTCATTGATCAAATGTTAGATAGGCTAGTTGGTAAAGCCTATTATTGCTTCTTGGATGGCTACTCTGGATACAATCAAATAGCTATTGCACCGGAAGATTAAGCAAAACCACATTTACATGTCCTTTTGGAACTTTTTCTTTTCGACGGATGCCATTTAATTTGTGTAATGAGCCAGCAACGTTCCAGAGATGTATGATGGCGCTATTCTCGGATATAATTGAAGACTCACTCGAGGTATTTATGGATGATTTTTTAGTCTATGGACAGAGTTTCGACCAATGCGCTAACAACTTGGAAAATGTTTTAAGAAGATGCGAGGAAACAAACCTGGTTTTGAATTGAGAAAAATGCCACTTCATGGCAATAGAGGGAATTTTCCTTGGCCATCGAATCTCATGTCAAGGCATTGAGGTCGATAAAACAAAGGTAGAAATCATCGAAAAACTACCACCACCTACCACTGTTAAAGCAATAAGAAGCTTTCTTGGACACGCAGGTTTTTGTAGGAGATTTATCAAAGATTTCTCCAAGATAGCTAAACCTTTATGTTCTTTATTAGAGCAAAATAAAAAGTTTGTATTTGATGACATCTATTTGGATACATTCACAACAATTAAGACAAAGTTGGTGCAAGCTCCGATTGTCGTAGCACCGGACTGGACTCAACCATTCGAATTAATGTGTGATGCTAGCGACTTCGCTATAGGAGCTGTTCTCGGACAAAGGAAAGAAAAGGTATTTCATGCTATTTATTATGCTAGTAAAACACTAACTAAAATGTAGGTTCATTACACTACAACTGAAAAAGAGTTACTAGCAATGGTCTTCGCATTTGACAAGTTTCGTTCTTATCTTGTCGACGCAAAAACTACAGTATATACGGATCACTCAGCTTTGAGATACCTTTTCAACAAAAAAGACATAAGCCTAGACTTATTAGATGGATCTTACTCCTTCAAGAATTTGATGTTGAAATCAAGGATAGGAAGGGATTTGAGAATCAGGTAGCTAACCATTTATCTCGGCTAGAAAGTGGAAGCAAAGATGGATAAAAGACTCAAATTCTCGAAGCATTTCTTGACGAGCAATTATTCACTGTTGACACATCACCATGGTATGCTGATGTAGTCAGTTATCTTGTATGTGGAAAGCTACCCACGAGTGCAACTGGTCATAAAAAAATCAGGTTCATACGTAATGCTACTAAATATTATTGGAATGAGCCATACTTATTCAAGGTATGCACTGAAAATATAATTCGTCGATGTGTTCCTGAAGAAGAAATGATGTCAATACTGCAACATTGCCACGACGCTCCTTATGGAGGTCATTTTGGTGGAACAAGGACTGCTGCAAAGGTTCTGCAATCCGGATTCTATTGGCCTAATTTGTTTTAAGATACCCATAATTTCGCGCAACAGTGTAATCGTTGTCAATGTACTGGTTCTATTTCTAGACGTAATGAGATGCTTCAACAACCTATCATGGAGACGAAACTCTTCGATATTTGGGGTATTGATTTTATGGGACCATTTCCAAACTCTTTTAGAAATATGTATATCCTAGTAGCTGTTGATTACGTATCCAAGTGGATCGAAGCTATTGCGGTGCCAAAAGATGACGCTCGGACAGTGTTGAAGTTCTTTCATACATACATCCTCATAAGGCTTGGAACCCCAAGAGCGTTGATAAGCGACCAAGGCACTCATTTCTACAACAATCAAGTGGCTACTGCATTGAAACGATATGGTGTGAATCATCGTATGGCTACCACGTATCACCTGCAAACTAATGGTCAAGCCGAAGTATCCAATGTCAAATTAAAGGTATACTAGAAAAGGTGGTTAATCCATTTAGAAAGGATTGGTCAATGCGGTTACATGATGCATTGTGGGCGCTTCGCACTGCCTACAAAACACCTTTGGAAATGTTGCCGTATCAGTTGGTATTTGGAAAATCCTGTCACCTACCTGTCGAACTTGAACATAAAGCTATGTGGGCAATTAAATAGGTAAACTTGGATTATGATGCAGCTGGTAAGAAAAGAATGTTGGACATCACCGAATTAGAAGAAATTCGACGCCATGCTTATGAGAATGCAGCGATATACAAGGAAAAGACAAAGAGATGGTTGACAACATCATTTTGCATCGACAATTTCATCCTGGTCAGTTGGTACTTTTATTTAATTCACGTTCAAAACTACATCTAGGGAATTTCGATCAAGGTGGTCAGGTCCTTTTAAGTTTGTCAAAACATTTCAAAGCGGTGCGGTAACAATTGAAAATTTGCAAGATGGACAACAATTCAAAATGAACAGCCAACATCTTAAACCTAGTAAAATTTAATTAATGTCGATGCATTTTATTTTAATTTTTTTTACTTTTCAGTTATTTCACTTTTCGTCGTGTTGTTTCATATTCTTAGCAAAAATAAAGGTCGTATTTTTGTCGATGCATTAGAGCATATATTGTCGGCGCATTCAATGATGAGTCAGCATTACCTTTTTCGCAAAAATAGCACCGATTAATTCTTTCTTCTCCCAGCCGTTGGATCAAAACAACCATGGTACGATTTGCAGCCTTTCAATTAATGGTTACAGGCGCATCGTTTCCCCATACATTTTCACTATTACACCTAGGTTATAAAACCCTCACTGTAGTTTTCTTTTTCTTCACAATCGCCATTGTTACTGAGAATCAACCTTTCTCTGTCGATTTTCTTTTCTCACTTCAAAGCAATATTTTTCTTTTTCTTTATTCTCTGATAGTTGCACCATGGAAAAAACTCGTGCATCCAAAAACTTCATCTTGAAATACCCTAAACAACCCTATTGAGATTCAGCCCATAACACCACCATCCTCCTCCACAAGCCCAGTTTTGTTTTTAACGACTGCGGCCAAGGACAGATATCATAACATAATGATGAAACTTAATATACATCCTGAGCAGGGCATCCAACTTTTACCAAACTTAACCCTAGGAAAACAGGTCCACCGCACCATCAGTCGCATGGGGTGGGAATTTCTCTGCGATCCATCTGGTTATTCCCCTACTTTGGTTCGGGAGTTTTATGCTAACTTGGTAGACAAGGAACAAGAGTTTGTTTTTGTTGCGTATACCGGAAAGAGTAGACAGTCACTCACCCTTCATGCACAGCATGACTGAAGATACTCTAGCTGCGATGATTAAAGATCTTTACATCGAAAATGCTGCATGGACAGGCAATGGTTTTTACAATTTTACAATGCATCGGCATTATCTGATAACTTTCTGTAAGGTATGGTTTCATTTTATTAACCGTCGTGTGATGCCTTCTATACATAGTACTACAGCCACTCTGGACCGTATGTGCTTGTTGCATTCAATATCACACCATCATCACATCGACATTGGGGAAATCATAGATGTGCAGATTGTGGAAGCTGTTGGCAGACAAAATGGTATTCTCCCTTTTCCATCTCTTATTATGTTAATGTGTCAACATAAGGGCATTGTGCCAAAAGAGGATGAAGAGGTTGTGGAAAATAAGGGTCCAGTCAATGATATATCTGTTGAAAGAATGACCAGAGGCCAAGATACACCTGTGGCTAAAGAAGCTTCGACAAAGAAAGACAAAGAAAAGGGAAAGAGAAAGAAGAACAGACTCATGCACCCTCTAATCCAAAAGTATTACGATGATTAGCTAGTTTGAAAATTCTTCTTGACCGTGTTGATGTGCTAATAATCCGTGTTTTAAATGTGTTAAGAGATTTGGATTATAGGCAACATATATTTTATGCCTATACAAAGGCCTGGAATGAGGCCATTGTCGCTGCACTGCATCTTATCAGCACTAGACCACTGCCAGAATTTCCAAAGTTTCCTGATATCTTCTTTCACATGCAACAATCTTCATCTGATAATCCTACTATTGATGGTAGGCCCAATCAAATGCCAACAAGAGTTCACATCTCTGATGATAACAATAATGAAGGGCAGTCAAATGCTGAGGAAGACTATTGTCGCAATATAGTTGATCTTTTTGAGGAAGAATTCTCAAACAGTTTAGGTGCAAATATGGCTGAAAGAGCAGATATTGCAGGAGAAGATGTCAACACAATCAACAGCGATGACAGGGGCCCAACTGAGGATGAACATCATGTGGAAGAGGAAGCCAATTAAGTAGATGAGCAAGCGAAGGAGGAAGAAAATGAGACTGAGAAGGAAGAAACAGAGCCTGTAGAAATGCATGAAAAGAAGGAATCTAATGATGCTCCAGCATTGATCGTGGAGGATGATGTGGGAGCATCCAGCCTAAAAGTGACTCGACCTGCTGCGAGTTAGGCTGAAATTGTCACAGGCGAAGAAGAGGAACTGAATCCTCTAGCTGTTATACCATACATAACACCACTCGTCGAAATCCATCCATTTGATGTGACAATTGATGAGGCCGTCACCCAACCTGTCGAGGGAGAGTAATCTACTGAGCCGGTTGGTTCGAGGGACAAGAAAAGAAAGAGGCGCAAGGGAAAGAAAGTGAAGAAGAACCATGATGATGGGAAGCGCCCAAAGAAGAAAAAGAAAAAAGCAAAGGCAGTCGCTACATCAGCTGCTGATGAATGACTTGGTACAAAATTTTTAGTTTTAATGCATTTTTATTATCATTGCATTTTATTTTGTCATCGCATCATTTTGTTAATTTAGTTGCATTGTAGTCGCATTTCCATTATTTCTATATAATATTATCAATGCATTGGGGACAATGTAGACATTAAGTTTGGGGGTAGATAATGTGAAATGGAAATGCAATTACACCCACATATTTAAATTCTATTTGTTTCTTTGGTCAATGAAAATTCACAAAATTTCAACTTGAATGTGCTTAAAATTTTTATCTTAATGCGTAATTCTTGAATTATTTGGATGCTGATGTATACATTGGATGAATGTGAATGAATGATGAATCTACTATTTTTTAATGAATCATTGGAATTGTTTCAGCAATGAATGATTAGTGTTTATGTTTGAATCTTTAACTAATTGACCCGCTGCAGTTACATTTTATAAAAGACAGTGCATTATGACTTTTTAAGGGAGAACACTCCGCTGCAAGATTAGAAAGAAATCATCTAGCAAAAGGCTATCACTGCAAGAGTGTGTGTCGGTGCAATTACATACTTCCTGGAGGTTTGTTGCACCTCATCGTTACTGCCCAAGAACAAAGGTAGAGTAATGCAATGACATCTCTCAGTCATTAACAAAAAATAATAATAAATGCTGTATTGGTTTAAGGAAAATTAGGATTCAATGCATATCACTAACATTTATGAAGTTGCAATTTTTGAACATTCATTTCTATAAATTGTCGGTACATTCTTCTTTCATATGAATACAATTTGTACATTAGGAATTTAGAGAGTTCAAGTTGTATGGATAATAATTGTGGTAACATTTTTTGCTTGTGACTTTGTTAATTTTTGTTTACTTGAGGACAAGTAAAAACTTAAGTTTGGGGGTGTAATGGTATTACAAATGACATATATTTTCTCCCTAATTTAGTTCTTTTATTGTCTTTTTTGTATCTCATTTAGCATGCATCATAAGCATTTTATAATTAGTTTTTATATTTTCTAATACATTGCTAGTTAGTTTAAACTCTCGTTATTTCTATATATTTTGTACTAATGTCGACGCAAGCAGTTGGTATATTGCATATTAAGATTGCTAGCATAGGAACTCAGTTCAGAAGATAAACATTGACAGAATGCAACCACAAAACTAGCTTGGAATTGCGACCAGAGATGTCGTTGCATTGAAGTTGAATCTCAAATGAGTAGAGTTAAGCTGAGTTTACACTAGAAGCACCAGCGTAGGAATATCACAGATGTCACTGTAATTACAACATCAGAATGCGTCTAATTGTACAGCGACAATCTGCAGATCTTTAAAGAAAACATGTAATCTGCGTGAGTGCACATCTGTACTCTAACTAACTGTGACAGCTACAAAAATCCAGATCTGAATCTGAGAATGAAGGACGAAATCTGCAAATATTTAAGGGTTATAAATAGACGAAAAAATGAGGAAAAACATCATCAAGAACAAGGGGATTAAATTCTGAAAATTCTTCGTGAATCAAAGATTTGAGTTGGAATTGGGGAGTTGATGAACCACGTCTGCAACTGCTTTTGACGAGAGGTGCTTGATGCCGAGCAAGAGGAACAAGTAAAGAGTAGGCCTAGTAGTCTAGAGATAGTAACCTTCATTGTACTCTTTATTTCTTTTAAAACGATGATGGATTCTATTGATGTTAAATGAATACGAGAGTATCTTTTGATATTTTATCATTTTGATTCTTATTTCACATTACTTGTCCGCTTATTCTTGGATTTAACCGCTCTAAACACAAAAGTGAAAATGCAGTACATCGACATCGAGAGATGCAATGACAGGTTAGATTAACAAGTGGGTTAGGCGAGAGTTGCTCGGGACTAGGACAGACTCCAGTTACTTGTTCTTGGATACACATCATTGCTCGCATCGAGAGGTGGAGTAGTGTATCTGAGTCAGGATTAAGTAGGGAGTTATTGTGAGTAAGAACTCGAAAGGACTTCATTATTGCAATAATTCGTCTACATTTTACCTTGTTGACTCATCCAGCGTTACAACCTGTAGAATCAGTGAACCATTTCTACCCTTTACACTTGATCACTTTTATATTTCCTGCATTTAAATTTCCATTACTCACACTCAACACTTTTGGATTTATTTTCAGTACATTGACATCTAACTTCTGAGATTTGAATTTAATAAAATGACAGTAATGATTAATTTAGTGTGCATAACTGACATAACTGCGCTAACAACCCTATTCGCATTATACTAATTTTTCTTCTATTAATTGCTTTAACATTAAGACATCGGAAATCATTTCCTTATGGGATCAATATCCGATAGCTTTGTCTATCTACTATACTTGCATTGACGTGTGTACGCTTGCACAATCATGTGTTGTAAAAACACCGATCAGAGCTATCAATCTGTAATCAGTATGCTCATAAGAGCTAGCAATCTGTAACCAATATGCTCGTAAGAGCTATCAATATGTAATAAGTATGCTCGTAAGAGCTATCAATCTGTAATCAGTATACACGTAAGAGCTATTAAACTGTAACCAATATGCTAGTAAGAGCTATCAATATGTAATCAGTATGCTCATAGGAGCTATCAATCTGTAATCAGTATGCTCGTAAGAGTTATCAATTTGTAACTAGTATGCTCGTAAGAGCTATTAATCTGTAATCAGTACACTTTATGCATTTAATTTTTCACAGCAAGGCACACATTATCAATTAAAACAAATCAAACCAAATTGTACTAAATTAAACCGAAAAAACTTACTGGACTGATTTGCAGTAATCGTCAAAGTATGGGGACTACTGTACTACTTTATCTTTTCCTCGGTTATCAACACATTTTTGATCTAAAATAATAACTTCATTCAATTAAATAATTCCAACAGTAAAATTGGCTCATTTTATGCAATTAAGTTATTTTTTACATTTTAAAAAAAATTACCCCTAACATTTTACTTTTTTGCGATTTAGTCCTTAAGCTCAAAACTTGCAATTTAACCAATTTTAACCAAAATTAAATTTGTCCAAATGGTTTAGCACTCCACTACAGCTTATACTTGTTGTGATTTCACCCTAAGTCCTTGCATTTTTATAACTTTAACATTTTAGTCCGTAAACATTAAAATTCATAAAAATTACTTTACAAAATAGTCTTATTTAACAATCAAGCTTAATAATTTATTATTAAAATTAAAAAACACACTAAAATCATTAATGGAATAATCCACAACATTTAACAGTTTTACAAATTAATCCCTAAGTTAGCATATCAAGCTAAAACGAGCTCGAAAACATAAAAATTACTAAAAACGGATGAAATTTCACTTACCAATAGGAGACCAAAGCTTGAACGAAGCTCTTCCAACCCTAAAAATGGCTATTCAAGTTTTCAAGAATGAAATATCAAGATGATAAGTTTTAATTCTTTCATTTTAGGTTAATTTAATTTACATTTTAACCTTTTTACTAAATTACCCTTTTAATATAACTTGTAAAATTATTAAATCATTTCCATAAATGTCCATGACAGAAGCATATGGTATAATTACCATCTAAGTAGGGTTTAATTTCACAATTAATCCTTCAATTATTTTAAATTCCAATTAAACAAACTTAATTTCAATTTAATCCTAAACTAATTAGGACTAAATGAATAAATAACCCAAAATTAGTGGATGTTAATCATATGCACCATCGCTTGGCCTTTTTGACCATGGCTTAATTACCATTTTGGTCCCTTTACCATTTTAAATTTATAGCAATTAACTTTTACCTCGTTTACAATTGAATCCTTTTACCTTAATTAAGCAATTAATCATTAGAATTATTGGACCGAACTTCAATTCATCTATAATACGAAGCTGTAAATATTTAATAATAATATTTACGACTCTAAATTATGAAAATAATGTCTTAATACCTCATTTTCAAAAACCAGTTGACCTTTGAACCGAACCACTTATACTATAATTCTATAGTTAAAATTCATCAAATCAAAATTCAATATAAAAATCATTATTGACTCATATAATTTAAATACCAATTTTACGAACTTACCCGTCGGATTTGTGATTCCGAAACCATTTTTTCTGACACTACTGAAAAACTGGTTGTTACACCAACACTCACTTTTTTGAAGATTTGTACCGCCACAAGTGTAACAGTCTAATTTTCAGAGGCGTAAAAAATTATGCTTTCAAGGTCAAAAATCCAACAAGTGAGCCCGTAAATTTTATTACTTAATATTTACGAGTCAAATATAGTGTTAAAAAAAATTTGAATTGACAATTTATGCTATTTGAATGGGTGATTTGATTTATGTGGTAAATCTTTAAGGTCAAGTGGTTTTAAAAATTGAGGTATCGGGACCTTGTTTCTATAAATCGAGCTTGTAAATATTTTTATTAAATATTTACGGAATGATTATATAGGTGTATTAAATTTTGGTTAAGAAATTTTAACGTTTAACTAATTAATTGAGTGAAAAGGACTAAATTGAAAAAGATGCAAAAGTGGAATAATATATGTTAAAGGAGTCAAATAACTATGAAAAGGTGAATTGGTTGACTTTAATGGTAATTATACCATATTTAGAGTTAGTAGGTAATTATGGATAGGTTGCATGGTAAATTTCATGAAGTTTAAAGGTTAAATTAATAAATAAAAGTAATGATTTAATAAAGGGAAAAAGTGTAAAAAAATAAAAACAAGGCAGCATCTTCTTTCTTCTTACCTATTTCGACTGAACCACCATGGAAGCATAGCTTGGAGAAGTTCGGTTTTCATTCTTGCTTGCATATAAAGAAGCACTACGATTAAATTTAAATCGGGGAAAAAGCTAAAATTTTTAGATTAGTTGTCGACTCCGTTTTAGCAACCGTTTTAATCGAGTTAAGTTCGTATAAGGATTAAGTTATTATGTGTCATATTGTATGTCATATTAATAAATACTATGTTATAAATAAATTAGATTAATGATTACATAATATTTTGATAATATGGATCGAAATATAATGTTAATTAAATGGAATGACATAATTCTTTAGTTTAGATGGATTATTATGTATTACATGGTTAATTGTATTTAATAATTAAATTGAGTTAATGATGAATTTATGAACATGTGAATTTAATGATTGGTTACATGAGATATTATATCCAAAAGGGAATTAAAGTTGAGTATGAAAAATGGGAAATTCATGGAAAATTATTGAAAATGCTAATATGAAAGTGAAGGTCATGAATAAGGATATGGAAAGAGATCCGTTTGAGCATAGGGAATGCATAGGATACAAATGACATGTCATTAGGAAGTATATGTATGGGGTACTAGTCTTGAAGGTCCTACTGATGACTGAGATCCAACATGTGTTACGGATTCTCCACAGCTCGTGTAGCTATCGTCTCGACCCATAACTAGTGTGAGCAGGCCCACTTCACAACTCGTGTGAGCACTATTGAAAAGAAAAAGGAAAGGTTACAATTACATGAAAAGGGATTCCGAGTATCCGATGTTATTCGAAAGGGTTCAACGAGCAAGAAAAGGTGAATAGAAAGGCATGTATAAAGACTTAATATTCATATGATATGGAAAGATGAAATGCATATACGAAATGAAATTGGATGATAATTTATCATGTGATGGATGAAATATGTATGTAATCCATTTCTTATTATATGCTATGTTTACTTATTATCTCTTAATTATATGAATTCAATGAGAAGAATGTGTAATAGACATAGGTATATGTGATGGATGATGGATAAAGGTTAATTGCTTATCATGTATATGCCATTAGTTACTTGGGATTATATGTAATGCTATATTCACTAACCTTGTGAGGTGATGTATATAGGAAATAAAGTTTGGCATAATACATGGGGAGAGTAGGTTTGGTTGTTTAATTTAATATGTTCAGTAAGTTTCTTTTATATGAATTTACTAAGCATTGAATACTTACATAATTGTTTCCTCTATCTTGTAGATTATAGTAAAGCTCAGTCGACTGGGATCTCGTTAGAGTATCGTCATACTATTTATTCAACATATTGGTATTTGTGGTTATTTTGGTTAATTATTATAAATGACACTGATAGGGTTAAAAGGGTCATTCAAGTGGAATTGCTTACCTTGATATGTGTCAAGCTTGATTGGCTAATGATAAATGTTGGCATGTAAATAATAGGTGCAAGTATGAGTGAATAAACCCTCATGCATAAACTATAGATATTAGATATCATATGGTATGATGACATGTTTTGGAATGGTTATTTTGGCATGGTTGACATAGGTTTAAACTAAAACATTGAGATGTTGAATGGTTTCTGACATGTATAGGTGGTTTGTCTTGTAAAGAATGATGTGAATTAAGCTTTGTGAATGTTATGGTCTATTCATTCTTTTGTCTATATATTTCAATATGCTTGTAGTACTCTAGCATGATATGCCTTTTTGGTCACTTTTAAGAACATATATAAGTATTTTGTTCAATTTAAGAACATGTGGGTTTGAATGCATTGTTTGTGATAAATTGTGGTGCCTATGAATGACATATTGGTTAAAGGTTAGGTAGGTTGTTTGGTATGAAAGAAAGTGTTTAAATGGTGTTTTTAACCATGAGAACGCATATATCCTTGTAATGTCTTATTGAGCAAGGCTTGGTATTGATTTGGCTTGTGTTAGGAGTTATTTCGTGAGCACATGGCCTGGACATGGGAAGTCACATGGCTGTGTGCCACACACAGTCACCCCACACTACCATGTGTGATTTTATGTTTTAGGCGTAGTACTCACACAGTCTGATACACGGCTTGAGACACGACCATGTAACCCTAGTGCAAAACCACACACGGTCTGGCACAAAGCTTGCAACATGACCGTGTGATCCTTGTTCGAGTAGCCACATGGGTTGGTACACGGTCGTGTGCCCCTGTTTCCCAAATTTTCCAAATTTTTCTTAAACTTTTTGATTTGTTTTAATTTAGTCCTGATTTAATCTTAAGCTACTTTTAAGGTTTTAAAAGTTAGATTTAAGGTCATATATATATATATATATTTGTTAACATGAATTAAATAGATGTATGTTTAAATTGAGGTTAAATGTGTTCATTGATCGGTAACATTCCATAACTTTAATCTGACAATGGAGACGAGACTGGGGTGTTACAATAAGTCCACTTGTACTAATACAAGTGGTCTACAATATACAATTAATGCTCGATTTTAATGGTACAATGACTCTAATTTACTCCCAATGTCTCCAAACATCCTTAAGGTTGTTAGAAGACATAAATACAAGTCAATAGCTCTATACTGAAGACAAGAAGCAAGTTTGTAAAATCAATTGTACAAAAATCCAATCATTTCATTAATATTCTCTTTGTTCTTCATACACACACTTGGGCATTCATCTCTTTCATCCTTTCAAGTGTTATATTGTCATTGGGTGAACTTAATCATTATAATATATTCCTTTGAAAGGTTTCTTAATCCTTATTCTTATTTCTCATTTTTTAAGGGTTTGCTTAAAGTTTTTGGGTAGAAAACATTAAAGGAAATGATTTTATTTTGCCTCTTGAAAGGATAGTGTTTGTAAAGGTTACCTTGTCCTTGAAAGGTGTGTTGGGCATTTATATGTGCTAATTAATTATAAAATCTTGGTTGGAGGGTTTTATGTGGCAATTAGACCTTATTTACTATAGTGGACGATTTAGATACGGTATTTTAAGAAATTTAAGTTATTATTAAAAGGTAAAAGAGTAATTTACTAAATAAAACATAAACTAAGACAAACGAATGTTATCATCTTCCTCATTTGAGCTTACCAGCCGAAAATCCCCATTGTTAAAGGTTTAAGAATCGACCAAGCTTAATCTTCTTGCATGTAAGTCATTTGGATACCTGTTTTTAGTATTTTTTTATGTTTTTGAGATCGTTGTAGCTTAATCTAGCTAGTTTAGGGACTATTTTGTAAAATAATTATAGGTTTGAAAAATCACCATTGATGAATTTGGAGTTTTTAGATGTTAAATGGTTGAGCTTGAAGAGTTGTTTTGATATGGGATTGTTTTGTAAAGTGAATTCAGTTAATTTTAAGTTTAGGGGCTCAATTGATAATATATTGAAATTAGAATGAAATTCTAATAAAATTTCATTAATTATGGGCTGTAAATTAAAAAGGGTAAATTAGACTAACATGTTTTTGGTTTAATTGTGATAAAGGTGCAAGTTTCAATTTTAGGGGCTAAATTGAATAAATGGTAAAAGTTTAGGGTAATAATGTAAAGTGTTAATAAAGGATCAGATGCATGTATTTAGATATTTTAAGGTATTTTGAAATGATTAATTGAATTAAATTATTATATAGATCAAGAAACAGACCAATCGGTTGATAATCGCGAAAAGGGGAAATTACGGGGTAGTCCTTGGTGTGGTGTTTATTGTTGTCTCATTTAGGTAAGTCCGTATTAGGTTTATTATGTTTAATAATTGCTTAATTTCATATTATGTATGTGTATATATGTGTATGTTGATATGATTGATTGAGAAAAGAATTGAAAGTGGAAATGAGAGATTGAATCGTAAAGTGTGACAAATATATGTGTTTGAATTGAATTATATTATCTTGTAGGATGTATATGATCATGTTAAACATGATACTATGATATAAAGATGGAAATAGTATGAGAATTGAGTTAAAGCCCGTGTGAGCTTAGTGAATGATTAGGATACAAATGACATGTCATTAGGGCTTATCAAGCACTATGTGCCGATGATTATAGCTATCAGGTACTTTGTATTGGTATTATAGTTATCAGGCACTTTGTTCCAGTGTTATATTTATTAGTTACTATATATCGGTGGTGGATACCATATTGATGGCTAGAATCTAACATTTGTTGTAGATTCTCGACAGCTTGTGTGAGCAACATTGAGTAATGGTTAATGTCTCGATTGTCAGCTTGTGTAAGCAAAGTTATCTCGTGTATCCAAAGTTAATTCACTATAGTTCTTTGGGCAAAACAAGATAAAGAAATGAATGGAATATTGAAGGTGAATTAAATATGCATCATGTGCCTATCATGTTAATAGATTGTATGAAATGATTTACTAACCTATTTGGTTATGTTGTGAATTGTGTAAGTGATTATGGAATGATAAGTATGTATGTTAACTGCATTAAGTAAATTATGAAATACCAAGTACGTTATGTTTAAGTTTTATACAAACTTGTTAAGCTTTATGTAAGCTTACCTTGTTTTGTTTTCTTCTTTGTAGATTGTCGGAATCGTGTTGTTGATTGGATCGTCTTTGGAGATCACACTATTTGCCAACTCTTTTGATAGCATTTTACTCATTTTGTCCCGATTATAAGTGGCATGTTAATAGGTTAATGACAAAGTATGTACAAAAGTAGTTTGATTATGTTTTGTGTTATCTTGAATATGAACTATGTGTAATGATGCAAACTGTATGGTTGTTTTGGTTGATTTTAGCTTGTGTTGGTATAAGCATGATTTGGTAATTATGATACAGTTTGCTTGGAAAAATGGGTGTTGGGAAATGTATCCATATTGTAGTAAACATGTAACTATTTTCTATTTATTTAAACAATGAATAAATAAATAACATTCATTTCATATTTCACTATTACGTCTTTTGTATTTTTTTTCTTTCATATTTTGCATGAATAGCGAAATTGTGACAAACAAATATTAGCTCATTGATTGTCTAAGTTCAAACTGATGATAAGTGGCACTATAAGAACGTTTACATTGCGAGAAATACAATTTACTTCAGTAGATAATCTAAACAAGTTCATAATCTCGTAAAAGAATCAAAGTGAACATTTGATGTAAATACTTAGAAGGATTATTATGTCATCTACAATTTCAATGGGGGAGATGGCTAGTCTTGGATATCAGAGCAGTTCGCTCCACTAGTAGAGACATAGATGTATTCATTGAAAGAATGTTAAATTGGACTGGACCCAAGATAAATTAATTTTGAATTTATTTGTGAATTAATTCACTTGTGACGTTCATGGTGTGATTTACTTAAATCCTAGGTTAGTCACTGATCATGCGTATGTAACTCATGTGCTTTGATATAAGTAGAGCCTTATGCTCTAAAGACGATCGAGCTAATAGCCGGTATGTTGGGTACATGACTTGTGTATGACATGGCTTTACTAGAAACAGTGAAATTCATATATCAATTAAAGAGTTAACAATATCCTCTCATTGACATTGTGTGGATTGATAAATATGGAACGTGGCCACGGGTTGCTTGTTCTCGAACGAGCAATTTATCATAGTCATTTGTTGATAGTGATCATATCAATCATTAAGAAGGCACAATGGTGACAATGAGATAAAATAGGATTGTATTGAGTGAACGGATTTAATTAAAAAAAATCAAAGATATCATATGAGGGTAATACACACATGACGAGGTTATTGGACAAAGAAGTTGGATGAATTGCTTTCGTAAATAGTATACAATAAAGAGTTTTCAATCATGGTACTTTTTGTGAATTGACTCAATGATTAAATAATTACGAATGATCAGAATGATGTTTCTAAACATAATTACAATTACTAGAGACTAATTGAATATGTCTGATTAGTCCCTCCGTTAGCTCAACAAAAACTTGATCGAACTGTATTTGAATCAGAAGAAACTTTTACGACTTTGAAAATAATAGTTCAACTAGAGATTTTCTTAAAAAATTAATTTGGAAAATCTAAATGAGTTTTGAGAAAATTAATTTTAACCAAGGAAAATTAAATTAATCAAATTAATTAAAATTAATATGATATTTTAAAAATTAATTTTCAAGTCAGACAATTGATCTAATGGGTAATTGAACTTGAAAATTGGACTTGAGATTGTAAATTGGGCTTAGAAGCCCAAAACCGAGACCAATACCCAAAAATTGGTCAAATCGAGCTTGATAAGTGAAATTTGGTCGATGATCCAATCGGTGGCTGGATCAGACCGATTAGGCCATCACTGGTCCAAAAACTAAGGTTTTTAGGCACCAATAAAATTTTGCCACTTCATCAAATTTTAAAAACATGAAATTATTATTAAACACCCATCATAGAGAAATTATTTTATATATCATTCCCACCACATTATTCAAGGTTCCTTTTCAATTATTTAATTACATTTAAATATTTTTTATGTCATTGACACTTGATTTTGATAATTATTTTACCTTGAACCCCAAACTTGTAGATTTAGAATCCCGAACCTTGAACTCAAAATATAGAATCCAAATCCTAAACTCATAACCCCAAATCTTAAATCTCAAACTCAAAACTTACAACCCTAAACCTTAAACTCTAAATCTTTAAACCCTAAACTTAAACCCTAAACTTTAAATCCTAAACCTTAGGGTTCAATATTTGATGTTTTGGATTCAGGGTGAAATAATTACTAAAATTATGTCTCAATGACATGGAAAAATTACACAAAAATTAATATTTTTTATATTGATTGCACAAAAATAAAAATATTAACTTATGGAAAAAAATTAAAATGATTAAAATTTGTAAAAGAAGAAAAAAATTTGTTTATAATTTAAAAAATTAATTATTTTAAGTAATTTAATTAAAGTTATATTAAGTTGGAGAAGAATTAGATATAGATGAGTGTATAATAATACTTTGTTATGTTTAAAATTTAATGACATGACACTATTTTATTGGTGCTTAAAAACTATATTTTTTAAGATGATCCTAATATAATTTATTAAAAAAAACTTCAAACATTCAGAAAATAATAATATGAACATAAAATAAATACATTAATATTTCAAAATTTATATAATATAAATTATTAATACATCAAAATTTATGCAAATATAAAATATTTTATCACATGATTTAGTTATTAATTTAAGTTAAAGAGATTATTATTGCCCAAAGGCCAATTTACCCAAATTGAAGGCAGGCAATGTCCTTTGTTTCTCCACCACAATCTGAAGCAAGCTCAGCCCAAGCCAACCCCCCTTGGATAAAAACAAAAACACTTATCCACAAAATTAAAGGATCAAATTTGCCAAGCTTAACATGAATTCACCAAAAGAAGGCCCCTAAATGCAATTTCGGGATGAAGAAATACATAAAGAAATCTGAAAAATCCACTCAACTCAACCTTTAAGATTTCAAACATGGCTGCAACTTCCTCTTACATGGCCTGCACTAAATTCTCCATGTTGGGTTGGAGTGGAGGGAAAAGAGACCTGAGAATGAAAAGGGTTCTTTCAGTTTCGGCTCAGCAGCAAGCTGAAGTTGGTGAAACACGAGAAGCTAAAGTGCAGGAAGAGCAAGAAAAGGTTAAGCAACAACAACCTACACAACCAAGGCCAGTGGAAAAACAACTAAATGTAAAGAGCAAAAACATGGGCAAAGAATATGGAGGGCAGTGGCTCAGCAGTGTTACGAGGCACGTCAGGATCTATGCTGCCTACATTGATCCCGAAACCTCTGAGTTCGATCAAACTCAGATGGATAAACTCACCCTTATACTTGACCCTACTGATGAGTTTGTTTGGACTCCTGAAACTTGCACTAAAGTTTATACATACTTCCAAGAGCTTGTGGATCATTATGAGGTAACCCACTTTTCTTTCTTGAAGCTATGATTGAGTTTGGTTAGTGGAAACTATTAAGTCTTAGCTGATATTAGTAAGTCAGACTAGGAACTATCACTATCAAAACTGGGAAATCCATAGCTGAAGGATTACAGAACCAGGAATAAGGATTTCTGAGTTGGGGTTTAGCTGAGTTTCTTGGGGGAGTGAGCTCAATTTTCAATCGTAGTACTTGATTCTTGAACCCGTTTAGCTTTGCATTCATGTCTAGATCAGCCTATTCATTTCAAAAATGAAAATTTCTATCTGATTTCATAATTAAATGTCAGATGGATCGTGAACAACGGCCTTTCCATTTGTTTAGAATGCTCAACTTTCTACTTTAAAGAGAACTAATGCATGATATGTGAACAGGGAGCGCCATTGACAGAGTACACGCTGCGATTGATAGGTTCAGACATGGAGCACTATATCAGGAAGCTACTATATGATGGAGAAATTAAATACAACATGGATGCCAAGGTACTGAACTTCAGCATGGGAAAGCCGCGCATTCTATTCAATGACAACAATGATGGGCAGTTTCAAGATGGATAAATGATAACGATTCTCACAAAACAGGCATAGGCAGACGAGGGCCATATATTAAGTTTCACAATGTTGTGTCAAGTGCAGAATCTATCGTCATCGGAACTTATTTGGCAGAGACACCTGATGTTTACATTCACTAATAGTCAAAAATCTTCACAGGTGAGGCCTTATGCATGTGTGTCCACTGCTACACTAGATTTGCTTTATAATACTGGGATATATTGATGTTAATTTAAATAAAATCTGAACTCATTCAAAAGCATTCATATACTACTTGTACAGGTTGAAATGCACCTTCTTGAGCAGCATCTGACAAACAAACACAACTATATCTGTGTCTGATGCATATTTGGATATGAGTATGAAGATATAATCATGCAAAGACTCAAATACATGAAAATCTCAGAAAAAGTTTGAACATATCTTTCTCAGACATATCTGATACCTAAGTCCAAGTAACATAGCAACTACAGATTTAGAAGCATTGCTAAAAAGGGAAATAGTTATAAACACTTGTTTATGCTATTTGTATAAAGCAACCATGTGTGTTCTCATGAAAATCTATGCAAATATTCATGATTTCTGAACGAGAAAAGAGAAGTTTCAATTTCGCAAATGAAACTTCAAAACCAAATGACTATGGCAATGGACATTTATGTTCAAGTTAACAAGTGTTTGATGCACTTCTTTTTTTTTTGCTTATAGCTAGGTGATTCTGGTTTATCTAAGAACATAAAATTTTAATCTTGATTCAAAACAACTTTAAGGTACATCGGATGAAATTGAATTATGCCCAATCATATACGTTTCATCTTCGTTTCTGAAATATAGAAGCAAATTGAGGATTCATTAATCCAGTGTCTTATTTTCATTGAATGATAATGCCATTAAACTGGGTTCATCAACAATGCAAAAGAACTACAGTTTGTCCACTGTTTCAAAATCCACCCTCTTCTTTCCCCAGCTCTAGATTTTTCCTGGGAAAATATAGTAGCATCTAAAGAAGACTTGGGCAGGATGAAAACGAAGGATCATGAAACACTCACCTCCAAAAATCAATGGAAATGATTAAATTTGGTGTTGATCCATGCCTGGACTCATCAATTTTCATCTTGGGTCTGCAAAAGGTAACAGAAGAAGAAATTTCATTTAAACTGTATGAATGCTGAATAAATAATGAAAATTTAACAAGCTCAGAAAGATCTGCTCAACCAAAACCATTGAACCGAAGCAAATAATGAGAAAAAAGTAGGAAGAGTCACTCAAATTATTAGAGAAAATTATAAAAAATTGAATAGTATTATCGGCTATAAAATAAAAATTAATTTTAAAATGATGAATTTGAATATATTTAAGGAACAAAGGAATCTGTTTGTTTGGCAGGAAGGCCGATGGAATTGTAGATCTGTTGGAGAGTGAAGAGGTGGGTTTCAAATAAACTACCGGTTGGTGACCAGTAATATCTGGTAATCAGTCACTATCATTCCGGCGACATTCTCTCTAGGATCTGCTTCTAAGTTCTTTCTCTCTCTTCCACTCTTCTCACTCACTTTTTGAATTTTTTTCAACTTTCTCTTTACTTTTTGTTTCATTTATTTATCTTTGGAAAAAGTACGATTCCGGCGACAATGGTTTCGGCGACGGTGGATTCAGAGGCGGAGATTCTCTCCAACCTCAACATCAACGCCGGGGATTGGCCTTCTAATCTTGTCAAGAATCTCTGCCTCCTTTCTCCGGATCAGGTCTTGCCTTTTCCAAAAAAAATAAAAAAATGCTGTATATATATACCTATAAGATAAATGAATAGTGAAACTATGTGCTTTTGGCAGATTGAATTGGGAAAGATGTTGGTGGAGATGGGGCAGAGCCACTTGTTTCAGCAATGGGCAGATCCCGGCGTCGAGGACGACAAAAAGAAATCATTCTTTGCTCAGGTCTCCTTTTCTTTTTCTATAGCTCTCGGATTCTACAGTGATTTAAATTGTTTTTAATCATCAAATTGATTTTTAGTATTTCATTCCCTCTAGTCTCTGCTGTTTTAGATATGTTTGATGAAATTTGTATTGTGGATTATATCTTTGAATAAATTTTCTTTTATAGGCTGCGAAGCTAAATTCAAGCTATCCTGGGGGTTTGGCATCGTATATTAAAAATGCTAGGGAGCTCTTAGCGGATTCAAAAGCAGGGAAGAACCCATATGATGGCTTCATACCTTCGGTAACGAAATCAGTCTTTCACTCTGAAACTTTAATTTATTTTTCAGATTCTTGTGATGTAATCAATATCCAGATGTTAACTGGTGCTATTATTAAGTATTGGGTTTCTGTGTTCGTCGTATATTGAAGTTTGGTGGCTATTCTCAATTGCATTTTATCTTGGGCTGGAAAGGGTAGCATAGCTCAATTGGGTTTCTTTTTTTTGACAGAAGCTGAATTGGTTTTAGATTGGATGCTTTAACAAATGTAAATTGACATTAATATATGGTTCTATGCCCTTGAAATGTCCTCTTCAATCTTGCGTTCAACTTCGTCTTAAACACAGCAGATGTCTTTTGCAGGTTCCCACAGGGGAGGTTCTCTCTTTTGGTGATGATAATTTCATCATATATGAGGAGGCAGGTGTTAAAGAAGCCCAAAATGCTGCATTTGTTCTTGTTGCAGGGGGTCTAGGTGAACGTCTTGGATACAACGGAATTAAGGTAGATAGAGTGATAGGGATGGATAATATCGTGCTTTTGCTGTTAATTTTAATTTTTTGATTTCCTAAAAACTACAGAACTCGTGTAGTTGAAATAAAATTTTGAGATATTTTTTGTGTTTAGTGAGTGATGGTTTCATGATCCATGCTTGTCTGCACTAGATATTGCATGGACACTTTTTTCCTCTTTTTTTTCTCAAAGAGGTTTTATCACATATTTGATGTTGCACCAATTAAACCTTTTCAAACACCTTTAACCAGTGTTGCTTCCCAAAGAAAATATTTGACTAGCTACTTTTTACACCTTGTAGATGGCACTTTTAGCAGAGGCCACTACCAGAACATGTTTCTTACAACTCTACATTGAGGCTATTCTTGCTCTTCAGGAAGGTAGCTGTAGGCTCACACAAGGTTTGTTTGACATCTCTCATTTGTTCGGAGCCCTTCCTCATTATATAGCATTTTAAATGTTGCTTCTCCATGTAATCAAGAAAAATCAAGTGTTATTTCCCTTCAGTATTATGAATGGCAGCAATCAATGAGAATTAACTGAGCAGTTCTATTTCACTTGTTGAAATGTATGAGCAATTGCTTAGTGCCTGAACCAT
This sequence comes from Gossypioides kirkii, assembly GCA_005610355.1. Classification (NCBI taxonomy): domain Eukaryota; kingdom Viridiplantae; phylum Streptophyta; class Magnoliopsida; order Malvales; family Malvaceae; genus Gossypioides; species Gossypioides kirkii. Next base: position 23,129,870 of record CP032248.1, read on the forward strand.
GGAAAAGAAAGCCCCTTGGATGTACTTAGGTTTAGAATTTAGCCATCATGAGAAAGGCCACTTTCAAAGAAAGCATGCATATATGTATCTGTTTGAAAATTTTGCTTTATATAATCAGCTAAGGAGCAACCATCTATGTCACCTGAGCTTTTTAAATACTTTATAAACAATCTGTCTGGTCCAGCTAGCAGAAGCAGTTCATATTTGCCTCTATAAGTTAAAAAGGAATTAAACAATCTCTTTTCCAAAATATTTCATTGCTAGTTGCATTTTATAACTTATTTGCTCTTTTATTTACTTAAGTTCATTCTCTCTCTGTGTGTCTAAATTTTAGGCACATTTCAAAAAGATATTCCTTTTGTTATCATGACATCGGATGACACACATACCCGCACGTCGGAGGTTTTGGAATCAAATTCTTACTTTGGGATGAAACCTACACAAGTCAAAGTTCTTAAGCAGGTTCGCAATCACTCATTGACGTGTTTTTGGTTAAAGCTGTTGCTAAGTTGCTTTACGTACAATGTCATATTTTCTTGCAGGAAAAAGTTGCATGTTTAGATGATAATGATGCTAGGCTTGCTTTGGACCCTCATAACAAATACCAAATTCAGGTAACCATTGTAAACACTGTATGCAAAACAGTGGTTATATTTTAATTGATAAAACCATTAGGTTCTTCCCTGAACTATTTTCTGGCCTTTCTAGACAAAACCTCATGGCCATGGTGATGTGCACTCCCTTCTTTACTCTAGTGGCCTTCTGAAAGTATGGTATGTCACAAAATCTTACAATGCTTCTAAAATCTGGCATTGAGAATTTCTTTCATGCCTATGCAAGTTTCCTCAAAGTTTATATATTGCCTCTTGTCATAAACTTATTTCTTTATGGCATGGAAACTCTTTATAAGATGATATTTTGTGTCTGCTCCTGCGATTGTCTCTCTTTATATTAGTAAGGCAAAATAATTGTGGTTTCTGATCCATTTTAAGCTATAATATTGAAATAAACAAACTGCAACCCTGTGCATGAGGTAGTAAATCAAGCAATCATGTACTGAAAAGTAACATTTTTGTAAAAACCACTTCTATTGTCTCAACATTATCGACATTGCATAAAGAAGTCAAATGCCACCCTTTGGAAATTGGGTTAACTATAACTTTCTATATTTTACATGATATTTGTATATTCACTTTTTTCTAGGCTTGATGCTGGTTTGAGATGGGTTCTCTTTTTTCAGGACACAAATGGACTTCTTTTCAAGGTTAACAGCTAAAATTGCAATATTTTCATTTATAGTTTTCTTATATTAACAGTGGAAAACTAGTTATAAATAAAATTTTCTGTGATTTCAATGTTAGGCCATTCCAGCATCTCTAGGAGTCAGTGCTACTAAACAATACCAGGTCAACTCTCTTGCTGTTCAACGGAAAGCAAAAGAGGCCATGGGAGGAATTACAAGACTTACTCATAGTGATGGTATATACATGAAACACTAGTAATTCTTGGAAGCTAGAACTGCCAATAGCGTGTGTGAGTGTATTTTCTTATTAACCTATTTCTCTATGGATGTTGACATTTGAACATTTGACTAATATGTTTACACTTCAGTCATTTCTGATTTCTTGGTGTCACTTTTGCTTTGTGCTTATCTATACTATATTTAAGTCTCTCACTAAGTTGGTGTCACAAGTCAACCGAAAATCAACTCAGTTGAGAAATGACTTAAAACTTAACTTTTTTACAAAGTAACAAATATTACATGAAGGTATTTTGTCTTTTTACATATTTATATAAAATCTATAAATATCAATTTATACCTAGAATAAATCTAGAAAAGTACTCACACATGGTGGGACTTGAACCTAGGACACCATAGTCTCCAAAGCCTCGACTTTACCATTTCAACCAAAGCCTCGTTTGTTCATTACATAATATTTCTATAAATACATTTTTTTACATAATTTTTTCGCCTACAGCTTGGATATGCCATAATTAGTTCATTCTAAAGTAATTGAGGAGATAGCATGGTGCATAATTGCTTCTTTTTCTCCACCTACTCCTTTTTGTTTTCTCTCACACATACATATAATACAACTACCCTTTATAGGTCTTTTAGGCATTGAAGGCCCAGTAATAATTTATGCTTTTCTATTAGTAATGTCCCATGAAATTGGTTTCAGGAAGATCAATGGTGATCAATGTGGAGTACAATCAGCTTGATCCTCTGCTTAGAGCTGCTGGACATCCTGATGGAGATGCTAATTGTGAGACTGGTTATTCTCCTTTCCCAGGAAATATAAACCAAGTAACTTTTCTGGCTCAAAATAATTATTTTCATTTCCAGGGGATGTCTATCATGATGAATAAACAAAATGAGGCTTTTGATGTTTTATCTGATTTATTTATTTTGATTATAGCCTGAACTCTTTACTTATAATCAAGATGGTAGAAAATATCATAACTTATGAAATTTTCACCAATTGAAACTGTCATTGTAATCATGGTAACCGTCAAAAAATTTGATCTTGGTTTGTATAATTTACTACCACATTCTATTATTTTGGTTCTGTTTTACAGCTTATTTTGGAGCTTGGTCCATATATTGAGGAGCTGACAAAAACAGGAGGGGCGATAAAGGAATTTGTTAACCCCAAGTAATTCTTCCTTTTCATCTTTGCTAATTATGATTGAAACTTGTTAGTCTTCTGCTTTATTGATGATTTTACAGCTTCTTGTTGCTTATAACAAGAATTTAGATTAAAAGGTTTGTAGCTCTTTTTTAGTTAGTTAATTCTTTTATAAACCTAAAAGCTTATATGCCATATGAGGAAAACAGAATTTCTGGAAAAAAAATGTAAATACCGGATTTTTAAAATACACTGTATTCTCATTTGCATCATCTGTTGAATTCGCATGGCTGGTTGTCACAAACATTCAAGAACTGTATTTAGTTCCTAGAACTTCTTGCTGTAAGAAATGTCTTCTAGTTTATAAGTGTTAGTTTCCTAGCCATTAAAGAAGTTAGATTCTGTTGATTCCAAATCATGGTGGAAAATTCTTCAACAGCTTAACATTTATCTGACAGTTGATGTCACAGGATCCTACTTTGTGAATTTTTCCTATACAATTCATTGTATAGAAGTGAGCGAGTCTTGACAATGCCATCTCCTTTGTCTTATGGTACTGCAGATATAAAGATGCCAGTAAAACATCATTTAAGTCCTCAACTCGACTAGAGTGTATGATGCAAGACTTCCCTAAAACATTGCCTCCAACAGCAAGAGTTGGATTTACGGTAATTGATGGTTTCAAGCCTTGCCTGTTATTTCATTTAAGCTTTTGGTCTTTGATAGATCTAACCTATCTTCCATCCAATACGAACATGCTTCTCTTGTGATCTGCCATGAGAAGGGAAGATGCTTCTATTTTGATTCTGTAAAATTTGCTATTTAATATTTTCTCATCACTAAACCTGCTGTCATGCTATTGTATAGGTGATGGATAAATGGCTTGCTTATGCGCCTGTGAAAAACAACCCTGAGGATGCTTCTAAGGTGAAATGATGTTTTATTAGTTTCTGGAGTCCATCTTTCTCTATTTAACTTTTTTTTTTTTTGCAATTATAACAATCTATGTAACAAATCCATGATTTCTAGTGTCGGTTGGTTTATAAACAACTGATTGACAGTCTAATTAGGGTCTACTGTGAAGATCAAAATATGAAAATTTCACATGCAAATTATGTTCTGCATTTTCTTTCAGGAGTCTATTTCAGAGTGTGAAAATTTCTGATTGAAAATCATTTTTCTTTTTGTTCTCTCACATCATACAGCCTTAATATGCTAATAACCTTCTTTGGTATAATTATAGAAACCATTTTACCTCTTTCTTTATTTTCTGGAAAGAACAACATAGTTTCAAGGGATATGGTAAAAGTTATTTAGATGGATTTATGCTAGCATATTCAATTTCCATCTCCCTTAAACTGCTCTTTGCTAATCTTCAAGCAAGCAACATTTACGCTGTTTATTGTCTCTACTCTCTTTGTACCGAGGCTCCTATTTGAATATTTCTAATCATTACCTTTGTCTTTTTTATTCTATTAATTTTCTGTCAACCTTGATTAAGGTACCAAAAGGAAACCCATTTCACAGTGCAACTTCTGGAGAAATGGCCATTTATCGTGCAAACAGTCTCATCCTTGTAAAGGTGATCATGGTGCTCTTAGGCTAAATTCAAGTGATAGAATCTGTCTCATTTAGAATATTTTTTCACTCTTGTTATTGTTAAATCTTTTGGTGTCAAATTTTTATCCATTTGCTAGGCTGGTGTCCAAGTGGAGGGTCCAGTACAACAGGTTTTCAATGGACAAGAGGTGGAAGTGTGGCCGCGTATTACATGGAAGCCTAAATGGGGGCTTACTTTTTCTGAGATCAAAAGCAAAGTTCATCAAAGTTGCTCGGTATCTCAAAGATCCACCTTGGTCCTTAAGGGCCGTGATATCTTTCTTGAAGATCTATCCTTGGATGGAGCTCTTATCATCAACTCTATTGATGGTGCAGAGGTATGCCATTATAAACTGATGGTCATTCTATTATTTAATAGATCATTTTCCTTGCACTCTTTTGCAACAAGTTTAATATATTTGTTGTCATAATCTGATGTTTTAAGCTTTGATTGCTCCATATATTTTGTAATTTGGTGCCGTATTTTGAAATACAGTAAGAAATGTTGTAGCATAAAATATGTTGGCTTTCATTGCTTTTAGTTTCTTTCATTCTTCTTTCTTCAAAATTCATGCCTGATCATCGTGTTTCGTATCATTTCATTATTCATGCAGTCCACCCATAATCATGCATTAGATGATATATTAAACCAGTTAAGAATGAGTCTTCTCTACTTGCAAGTGTGGAAGGCTTTTTTGCATTTGTGGACAATTTTACTTTGGGATTCATGGGATTCAAGGTTAGTTTAGTTGCTAATAACAATGGTTTCGGAAACAGGTTAAAGTAGGAGGATCGATACAAAACAAGGGCTGGCTTCTTGAGAGGATTGACTACAAAGATACGAGTAGCCCCGAGGACCTGAGGATCAGGGGTTTCAAAATCAACAAATTGGAGCAATTGGAGCAAACTTACAGTGAACCTGGCAAATTCATCTTAAAGCCACAATGTTGAAGATATACAGAGACACAGCAATTCATTTGTTCTTTCTGGAAAAGCTTTATGTGGAGACACTACCATTTACTTGATAGCAGGAATAAATCCCTTTCATTCAGTAATCTGTACTACTACTCTTCAGCAGGTAAACTTTGGGATTGTAGATGAGTAGTGAATAGAGGTATTTTTGTCATTTTCAAAAAGTTTTCCCATAGGTTTTTGTTGTGATTTAGGGTTCGGAGATTCTTTATTCTATGGTGAACTTATTGAGAAGGACGGTTTGTTTTTCTCCTCCTTTCTTTTGGAAGATGAGCTACGTAATTGAGGAAAACAGCCTCCATGCTACACCTTTTTCGTTTTAGAGAAATGGGAAAATAATATTATGAAAAATGGTTACATACTTTTTAATTAGCATAATAAAAATGTTTATGGGTATTGGGTTAGAACCAACTCATATATAATATCAATATCATATATGAGAAAAGATTGTATAAAATTGTGATTCTACGTCATCTCTATTCCTTTCTAATAGGGGAATGATAAATCAAAATTTTCTTCTTGATTTTTAGCATTTTTTTCTTAAAAAAATTCAAATTCAAATCCAACTAAAATGGCTAAAAATCAGAAAGGAAAATCTGATTTATAATTCTTCTATTGAAAAGGGATAAGTATGATTTAGAATCACAGTTTCATACAATACATTCCCTATCTAATTTCAACTCAATCTAAAATATGTTCCTCAAATACACGTTAACTCATGTATAGTTCAAATTAGAGGTGATCATGGGTCGGGTTCGGGCCGGGCTTTAATAAAATTTTAAATTCACTTTTTAGGCCCGGCTCGAAAAATGGGCCTTAAAACTAGCTCAAGCCCAACCCATATTATAATAATTAACCCAAGCTCGACCCAGCCTAGCCCATATTAAATTTTTTTAAGATTATTTTATTTTATAAATAATTTTAAAATATGATATATCAAATTCCCTTAAAAATATTAAAACAACAAGTAAATTAAAAAAGATATTAAAACAATTCGTAAAACAACAAACAAATTGAAAATACAATAAGAACCCTTTATATTAAGATAGTTACAATTAAAATAATAGCAAAATTAATGATAAAACACAAGTTCTACAATATCCAAATAATATTAATAATGGATGTCAAATAATATTAAAAAGGGCAGCAAAATAACATAAACAGCTGCGAAACAACAATAAAATAGCACCAAAACATCCAAAAACAGCACTGAAAACAGTACTAAAATAGAACTAAAAACAGTACCAAAATGCACCAAAAACAGTACCAAAACTGCACCAAAAACAACATCAAATCAGCACCAAAAACAATACCAAATCTGCACCAAAAACAACCTGCAAAATGTAATCAACCAATCAAATTATTTATATATCAACCAATCAGCATATATAATTTTATAACATGCTATAAATCATAAAGCTAAAGTAAATTGTCAACAATTAGAAAAGTAACCTAGAGAGCAATCGAAAAAGTATCATCCTCATCATCCTCATCGTTCTCATCGTCATCATCATTCTTGCAATAAATTTTTAATATGAAATAAAAATAAATAGTTAGATAATCAAATTGAACAAAATGTTATAGAATTATAACAATAAAACTAAAATAATAATTACCCGTTAAAAATTCTTTAGCTCACATCCAATCATCAAAGCAAATAACGGCTTGAACCGTTTTTGGCTTAAGTGAACTCCTCAAAGGTGTGAGAACTTTCTTCCCATGTTAAAAGTCGATTCGGGAGCTACACCCGATATTGGAATTGCCAAAAGATCACGAGCCAATAATGAAAACTCATTATATCGATTTGAACTTTTGCTCCAATAATCCAAAACATCAATTTTCCTATTCAACTCAAGCTCTGGTTCTTCCAAATAAATGTCCAACTGTGACTTTTCACTCATAGCGCTAGATTCATTTAAAAGCCGTTTATAATCATCACTCTCATCATAATCTTCACCCAAATCAACCCTATTAACATTAGGTTGATGCAAACTAGAATCCGAAACATTAGAACTCCCAGCCAAAGAAGAAGACGTGGATTTGGATTTCTTAACATACTCATCAAACAAGAGTCTAAGATTGCTAATAATGGTTTGCACAAAATCAAGAGCATGAATTCTATAGATTGCAGTAAAGCAATATCGCACATAATTTAACCTGTAACGAGGATCCAAGATTACAGCACATGACAATACCAACAAATACTCAGTCCAATATTTATTAAATTTCTCTTGCATTTGCTTAACCATTGGAGTTAAAAAAGATTGAGGACCTTTAGCTGTATCAAGCAAGACCTTGTGAACCTTCCAAACCCCTCCAAAATAAAGATTAGCCATCGGATAATTAGAACCAGAAAAAACACAAGTCACATCATAAAAGACTTTCAAAAATTTGCAAAGAATAGCAACATTTCTCCACTCCTCATCAGAAAGTGCAAATATTTGATAATCTTTATCCCATTGACTCCAATAATCTAGCACATCTTTATAGTAAAGAGAAGATTCAAGCATCAAATAAGTAGAATTCCATATCACACACACATCTTGACGCAACTTTTTGGTCACATTCAAATGAAAGCTCTTGTCGGCCACATCATAAAATCTTTTCCTACGAATTCCCGACCTTTTTATGTACTTAATTCCATTTCATATCTTACCAACAACATCATCAGCAAGTTTGAAACCGGCTTTAACTATAAGATTCAATATATGTGCACAACATGTAACTTTAAAAAAAGTACCATCACACAAAAGAGCTCAATTCGCACGAAAACGGTTTTTAAGACAAGAAACCATAACATAATTATAAGAAGCATTATCCAAAGTGATACTAAAAATTTTATTGTCTATACCCCACTGAGATAAACATAAAACAAGTTCATCTGCTATGTTCAAACCATCATACGGAGGAGATAAATCTCTAAACCTTATGATTCTCTTTTGTAACTTCCAGTCTTTGTCAACCCAATAAGCAGTAATGCAAATGTATTCATCATTAGTATGCTCAGAGTTCCAATTATCAGAAGTTAGACAAATTAAACCAGGTGCTTTAGCCAACTCTTCTTTAACATGGTCTCTCTCTTTTGCATAGTACATTAGGACATCCCTTGCAGCTATATGTCTACTTATATTCTTAAAATTAGGACTAGCAATGCTCATCATGTATCTAAATCCCGGTTCTTCAACTGTCCTAAATGAATGTTTTCCACACACAAGAAAAATAGAAATAGCTTGACGACACTCATCAGCATCAAACTTATAGTTTCTTATAAAAGTTTGAGTGGCTATGGTGTATTGAGTGATGTCCTTATTAATTTTTTTCAAACAGTTATTCAGATGATGTCTTAAATGAGATGTTCCACTAGAAGATTTAGCAGAGAAGATACTCTTACAGTAATTACATTGTGCCTTCAGTTCGTCTTTGTTTTCACATTCAAGCTTAGTCATTTCATCCACACCTTTGAAGTAGTAGCCTTTTGACGTTTGGGAGCACTTTGATATTCATTAAACCCATTGTCCATAGATATTGGAGTGTTCGAACTAGTTATCGTTATAAAAACTCAAGTCCTGAAATCCAAATAAATCAAAATATAGTAATTAAAATTAAAATTAATCATTATAAATAAAATCTGAAAACTAACAAGAATAAAATCAATCTTATATTTTAAATCATCTTGTGGGCAAAAATGAAATAGTACATATCCTCAAAGGAAAAAGAAGCCATGCACGCAATAAGGCCAAGCCATGTGCTACGCATTTAAATTTTGTTCAAAGCAAACAAATACAATGGCCTCATTTTGAGTACTCATACAGAAAGGTAGGTTCAGTGCAAGCATTAATTAGAATTTAGAACAAAACAGAAAGCTAAACAATCAAGTAAGCATTTGATGCATGATTCAAGCAATGTGGAAAGAATAAGAATCAAGCCCTCTTTTTCCTTCTTCAACTATATATTTATATATGTGTGTTAACAATTTTTTTGTCACTACAAGAATCAATTACTCTTCAATATAATTCCTCATGATCCGGACATTGCCCCAAAACCACGCACTTCTTTTACATTTCAACATCTTTTGTGAAATTATATTATAATAATAATAATAACAATTTTTTTTGGTTCATAGTATTTAAAGTGTTAGATAAAATCCAAGAGACGGATGAGTGAGCAAACAATATATGTATAATTGAGAGAAAACCTTTTACGCCCATCACTTGCTCAATCATTTTACAAGGTAAAGTACTAAAAATAATGTTATATTTATAGGAAGGCGAACAATAAATAATATTTTCTTTTTTATGTTAGCTTCTAAAATCATAGTATAGCATGGAATCACTTGCAAAATATATAGATATATAAATAAAGTTTTAGAAGTTAAAGCCAAATATATGAATCCTTTGGCCAATTGGCTTTTGAATAGTTTGGCTCTTTTTGTAAACATAAAAACAAGCAATGACAGTAACATCTTAACTGAAATTTATATTTAATTGCATGAATTGACTAACAATGGCAATGGATTGAATATTTTATGCTAATCTCTAAATTTTTGCAAATTAACAAGAATAAAATCCTTCTAAATTTTATTTGAAATTAAACTTTGTTTGCAAACTATCTCAATTCAAGAACAATCCATCAATAACAAATATTCAAGGAAAGAGAGATAAAAATTATAAAATATATATATAATCAAAACCTAGTAAAACTAACAAAACAAAACCTAACAGACTAAAATATGAAAATTGTTAAAACAGTAAAATAGTTATTGCTATCTGAGTTGAAACAAAAATAGTAAAAAACATACCCACGATTTCTCAATTAGAGATGTTGCGACTTGCGACTGATGGAAACAATTGATGGAAGCACATAGGGTTTTTTTTTGTTTTGAAATTGATTTAGGAATTGAGAATTGGGAAATGGGAAGGCTAAAGGGAGGAGAGAAGACATACACAGTAAGTAAGTAGTAACACAAATTATTAATTTTTTTAGTAATTTTTAAAATTTGAAGTAAAAAAATAGTATTAATAATAAAAAATAAAATCATTATTAGAAATTCGAGCCGGGCCGAGTCAGGCTCGGGTTTAAAAAATTAAACCCAAGGCCCGGTCCATTTTAAAATGGGTCTCATTTTTTTTCCAATCCCATTTTTCGAGCTTACATTTTTACCCAAACCCTCTCATTTTTCGGGCGGGTCTTCGGGTCGGGTCGGGTAGCCCAACCCATGATCAGGTCTAGTTCAAATTCAACTCAATCTCAAATATGTTCTTCAAATTTGGCTAACGCAAACTCGGATAAGCCCATATTATTATTTTTATTCTTAAAAGCATATTTATTAATTATATAAGTATTTTTAATGCACTTTGTATACACTCGATTTTGTCTGAGCCTAGTTGGAGGCCCTTTTGTTCCCTCTTAGGCCCGTTGGAAGTCCACTCAATTTTGGGTTAAATAGAGGTTTTTATTTATTTATTTATTCTTTCTTTTTTGGGTTTGCCAATGACCCAAATTATTATCATCATCATCATTATTATTCTTATTCTTATTATTATTTTAATTTTTTAAGGTTTCATGAACTATAACCCTCTTTTACCACATATCATAAACATCCAAAATTGTACCAAGTTATTAATCAAAAGATCAAATGAAACATGACAAAAAAATTACAAATAAACAAGATTAATAGACAATATATATAGATGAAATGAATGAAAAAAAAGTGGAGGCTTTTTCATATTCTGATTTTTTACAAAAAAATATAAGAAGAAAAAATAACAACAAGCATGTTATTTTCTTTTTCTCTTCTCTTTTTTTTTTGCCATGGACATATCGTTAAGCATGGGGTTTGGACTCCGATGAAGGGAAGATATCGGACCATCGATCTTTCGCCCCTAGGAGCCCTAAAAATCTCATTTTCTTTTCCTTTTCATTTGTTAAAATAAAAGTATTTTTTAAAGAAAAATAACTTGATTTTGGGAAATGTTTTGGTTTTTTTTTAAAATAATTTCGAAATAAAAGCTTTCATTTTTCTAAGTAAAATAGTGATTTTCTTTAAAAAAAAAGTTTAGATTTTTAAAAAAAAAATCTGTTTTTTAGTTATTTTAAAGAAAAAGTTTAAATTTTAACAAAGTTTAAATTTTTTTAACTATTTCGAAATAAAAGTTTGAATTTTTAGGTAAAATAATGATTTTCTTTAAAAAAGATAAAATTTATATTTTTAAAAATAAAATTTATTTTTTAGTTATTTTAAAGAAAAGTTTAAATTTTTAACAAAGTTTTGATTTTTTTTAACTATTTCAAAATAAAAGTTTAGATTTTTAGGTAAAATAATGATTTTCTTTATAAAAAAAAAGTTTATATTTTTAAAAATAAAAATCTATTTTTAATTATTTTAAAGAAAAAGTTTAAATTTTTAATAAAGTTTTGATTTTTTAACTATTTCGAAATAAAAGTTTAGATTTTTAGGTAAAAAATTATTTTCTTTAAAAAGAGAAAATTTATATATTTAAAAATAAAAATCTGTTTTTTTAGTTATTTTAAAGAAAAAATTTAAATTTTTAACAAAGTCCAAAATTTCAAAATTAAAAATAAATTAATTGCTATATCAGTCTTCTGACCTCCACATTATTTATTTTTTAATCTCAAAATCAAGCTATATTATTTTGTTTTCATTTTAATAAGTTATTTATACTTATATTTTCTTTTATTTGCATTTATGCTTTATATATTTATGTTAATTATGCATTTTAGTTTAATGTTTTATATTTATTCACACTTGTATAATTTTTATTTCATATTTATTTACTTTCATGCTATTTATATTTATGTTTTTTTACATTTGAATTTATGTTAGTTTTTAAAAGCTTATCTATCATTTAACCTAGAAAAATTATAAATAATATGTAGGATATTTTCTTATTAGGATTTTAAACTAATCTTAAATATCATATAGGATAATTAATATGTAAATATTCTTTAAGACTTTGTTTAAGATTAAAACTAAAGATTTTTGTAAGTGAATTGTAAATCATGAGTAGGCCTTTTAAGCATTTTATTTTAGATACTCTTTAAGATAGCTAATAAATGTCATCTAAGATATGTTATTTTAGAATTTTGACAAATTTAAAATTTAGATCAAGAATTTTAAAGTAAGATAAATCATAAACCCGACATAGGATACTTTCGTAAGATCTTGATAGGTTCAATGTTATTAGTTAAATCTCTTAAAATCATAATAATGATAAAAGATCGAATAAGTTGTAGATGAATTTTAATATTTCTCTTAATTCATTAGTAATTTTTAGGCTTTTTTTTAGGATTCTAAAATAGTATTAATTTTAAGAATTGAAGGTATTTTACTAGAATTATTTAGGTATCCTTTAGGGTTCTTATTAAGAGTAAAAATCTCTAATTTAAGTTTTAAATTAGATAAGTTTGGTGAACACGTTTTAGCTAAGTTACAAGTAAATCGGAGTAATGATAAAAGATCGAATAAGTTGTAGATGAATTTTAATATTTCTCTTAATTCATTAGTAAATTTTTTTTAGATCTATTTAGGATTCTAAAATAGAATTAATTTTAAGAATTGAAAGTATTTTACTAGAATTATTTAGGTATCCTTTAGAGTTCTTATTAGGAGTAAAAATCTTTAATTTAAGTTTTAAATTAGATAAGTTTGATGAACACGTCTTAGTCAAATTACAAGTAAATTTGAGGCATTTTTTAGAGTTTTTATTTAAGATTTACATAAGATTTTAGCCTAAATTAAGATATTAATATGCTTAAATAAAAAAAAACTAGCTCCCAAGACCCCCATAAGACTATCTCCGGATAGGCATTGTGGGGGTGTTATAACCTTCCCCACACGTAACCATACTCTCGAACCCGAAATTTGGTGATGAGATCGAGTCTAGACTTTTAGGATTTTTCGTAGTATTAATTCTAGACTTTTAGTTGATAGATGGCTAACCAACCTAGCCCAAATTGGTTAGTGGAGACTCTACATTAATTTAGGTCGTTCGTGTCTAGCTTTGCTTACTAGGCCTCGTACTCTTATGTAGGCAACGTTATGACAGCTTGGCGACTCCACTGGAAACATTAGTGAGTTGACTTACTTAGGTTTGAGAGCTAGATTTTTTAGTATTTGTGCATATTAGATTTATTTATTCGTGGATTAATTCATTTAATGTTCTAATGTCTTTTTAAATTGTTGAATATTGATTTATTTGTTCAGTTCATTTGCTTATCCTATTTTGATATGTATGCCAATGTGTTTGTTTATTCTTTTATCAATGAAATTGATTAATCCGAATGTCAATTCTACCGTCATGGAGCGGCTATAATTGTCATTCATGTTGCATCTTACTTTTGGTCCTACGCTTGGACCCATCCCATTTAGAGGGAGTAGCCTTAAGCTTTCGTGTGGCAATATGTCACCGCATAAGTTTAAGGGCTACTCCATGGTTAAGATGGACATAGATGTTCGTGTAGCAAATGCTACTGTGTAAGCTATGGAAGTTTTACCACCCAAGGGCCAACCCTTTTTAAAGGGAACACATCCCTATGGATGTTGGAGTTAAGCCTTAGGTTTCCCCGTGCATTAGATTCAGCCGTAAACCAGCATGTAATGACCATTTTAAAGGTGAAGCCTAGACATAAGAGTCGTACCTTACCCTTCGTAATAATACCTTATAGGACCTCATGAGCATTTATTCGTTTGAATTTGTTCGCAATGTTTTATGATTTAATTTCACATTTTTTATGCTTCATTTGACTTTATCTTCTTACTGATTTTGTTTTTCTTGTGTCTTTGTCTCTCCATGGTGTAATTAATGCATCATTTAAATATCTGGGGCACAGTGTCGCCTCTATATTCAACATGAACACACTTCGAGAAGATTCAGTTGTTCGGCATGGGGTAGAAAATATAGGGATAATAGCGAGAATGTCAGAGGATACTCATAGTAGAGAAGGCGATTGCCAGATAGCTAGTTTTGACTCGAGCTTGCCTCAAATAGTTCGGATGGACTGTGAGAGAAATCACGAAGATGAGTTAAAGGGAATATGGCATTATGGGGCGAGACTAAGAAAACACGCTTCCGGGACAAGTATGGTGATGTAGCACAACTTTTGTTTGTTAAACCGGATGATGCCTTGTTGAAGGCCATGGTACGTTTCTGGATCCCACTTATATATGTTTTACGTTCATTGAAGTGGATATGGTATCGACTATCGAGGAATATTCTACCCTTCTCCACTATGACTTTAGAGATCCGCTCAGGATATATTGAAAGCAGAATGTCGATTTTCGGGGACCTTTAGCCAATCTGATGGGGTTATCTGTAGATACGGTGAAAGCGAAGTTAAAAGATAAAAATGGTCCATGCATTTCCTGGTCTGACATTAAGGATGCTATAGGAAAGGCTAGCGATGATAGACATTTGGCACTATTCACATTAGCTGTATACGGGTTAATTGTGTTCCCAAAAGCTCTGGGATATGTAAGTGTGGAGCTAGGTGATTTTCTGTTTCAGATTGCAAAAGGGGCGAATCCTACTCTAATAGTCTTAGCTGAAACCATCATTTCTCTCAATTTCATAAGAAGAAAAGGAGACGAGCGATTTTTAGGATGCGCGCAGTTGTTGTTCGTATGGATGAAAAGTAATTTTAAGTGCCTATATAAGCGCTTTCGTTAGGTGTTTGTTCCTTCGGTCAGGCGTATAGAGGAATTTTTTGGAAAGTGAGTGGCCTCCAAATCAATCAATTGAGGAGTGGGTTCAGAACTTTAGTACATTGATATACCAAGAAATAGAATGAAGGGCTCCATGGATGATTTGAAGCACGGTACTCATCGAGTGCGGTGGTCATTTATAGGTTCCTTTAATTGGCATATGGGGAGCCGCTAGTTATTCCTCGTTGATGGTTTTGAGCCAATACGGGTATGATCAATGCGTACCTGCCACAGCTAGTTTAAATAGAGTGGAAGCTTCGGTTCAGGACACAAGATTTTGGAAGAAATTGGAGGAGATACGAATCAAGTGGGGTCAAACTTTGAGCTTACAATTAGGAACCTTTTTCAACCATTCCCCCTCGGAAATGTATATCTAATGGCGCCTAAAAAGAAGCAAAATCTCTGTGTCAGCGCAATTCAAGGGAAAAAGAAAGGTCCCAAATGACGTAGCTAAGCTAACAGAAAAGATACGTGATTTAGAGATACTTCTGAGGGGAAGAGATGAAGAGGTCAGACGACAATGAGAGCATCACCAGGCATATGTAACGGAAAAGGAGGAAGAAATCATGAGACAACAACAACAACACTGCTCAGACATGAAGGGGAAAGAAGGCAAACTAAGAATATAGTTAGAATGATGTCAACGAGAAATATCTGACTTGTTTGCTCCGATTCAAAGGTTGGAGGCGGATCTGAGTCTGCGGGCTAATGAACTCTAAAAAGCGCGAGAATAAGAGTGAACCTGGAGGAGGGTGTCTAATGAGAAAAACTAATGAAATAGAGGTGATGGAAGAGGAAATTTGTCATTTGACTAAAGAATTAAAGACAAAAGAAGAGCAAAAACAAAGAGGTCATGGAAGGATATACGGAGCTTGCGGAGCATTTCATTGCGGTGGAACAAATGGCAGTAAGCCGACAAGAAGTGTTTGCAACAATGCACATGGAAGGTCAAGTTTTTGCTCAACAAGCCGAAGATATATGTGAACAGATTGAAGAACTTAAAAAAGAATCTACCACTTTTGCGAATGGGAATGAGTCTGCAATGAAACTTCTGGAGGTAGCTCAGACACATTACCAAAAGTTCATCAAGCTCATGAGGAGGAGGAAGAAGAACGACGAGTAGATATTTGCCCTATGGCAAAAGGATCAATTAGGATTTTTTTTAATTATGAATGAAAATTGAAAAATGAGAAAAGCTTTGTAAGCTGAACAACTTTTGAACCTTCTACGAAAGAAATGGTTATATTCGAGTATATTTACGACAATGTGCCCTTATTTCATTCATTCATTCACTCATTCATTCATCCATTCATTCATTTGTTTATTTAAAAATATTATTTGAAAAAAAGAAATTTTTTTATGACAAATCTAAATAATTTTCTAACTTTGGAATAAAAAGATCATTCGAAAAAGGATCAAGGATAGCTCACCGGTATAACACCCGCTCAAAAGCCAAGAAGATGACGGAAGAAGAATTAGCACACATGGCCAAACTGGAGGAATAGATGGAAAAGATGACTATAATGGTTAAAGGCAAAGCCAAGGTAGGAGAAGGAAGCGACACTTTGGACAATCCAATCCTTTTTCGTAGTGATACAGGGGTATATCATGAAGATTTATCACTTTAGGCTCCATCTGTGACCATTCAAATCCCAAGAGTGAACGAGTTGCATGCAAACGAGGAGCTAAGAGAAGTGGACAAAGGAAAGTCGATTATGGATGAAGAAGCTCATAAATTCAACCTAATTGAGGAACGTTTGAAAGCTATCGAAGGATTAGACACCTTCGAATCTGTAGAAGCAGAAGGCCTATGTCTGGTACTTGATGTGGTCGTCCCACCAAAACTGAAAGTTCCTGACTTTAAAAAATTCAATGGTAGCAGTTGCCTCGTTACTCGCATCGCCATGTACTATAGGAAAATGACTGCTCACTCCAAAGATGAGAAGCTACTAATGCACATATTTCATGACAGTCTGACCGGATTTACGGCTCGTTGGTATGTAAAGTTGGACAGGAACTGAATTCAAACTTAGGGAAAGCTCGCACGAGCATTTATTGCTCAATACAAACATATTGTAGACATGACCCCAGATCGTTTGACCCTACAAAACATGGAAAAAAAGTCAAATGAGAGTTTTAAGGAGTACGCACAATGGTGGAGGGATTTGTCATTGCAAGTACAACCCTCGCTCACGGAAAAGGAGACCACTATTCTCTTTGTTGGTACGTTGAAAGGCATATACTATGACAGGATGGTAGGAAATGCCTCTAAGACTTTCGTGGATATGGTATTATCCGAGGAAATGATAGAAAATGCATTGAGGTCGGGCAAAATAGATTATCCTTTGAAGAGAGGTGTCATTGGGAAGAAAAAGAAAGCAAAAATGCAAACGATCACACAGGGCAGAGACCCATACTCTTACTTTTCATACTCGAGCTCGACACCTCCACGCCCCCAATACCCGACTGTAAATGCTACTAATACTTCACCATTTATGTATCGTCCACCTGTACTTGTTACACATCCTCCCATGTTAACTATGCTAACTCGATCCCAATAGACTTAAGCTCTAGTAAGACAGCCACAGGAAAGGCCAGTGTTTGATCCAATTCCCATCTCCTACGTAAAACTTTTTCCAATTCTAGTAGAGAAGAATCTCCTTGTACCTGTACACAAAGAACCAATGCTACCGTCATTTCCCAAGTGGTATGATGCCAATGCTCGATGTGAGTATCACTCTGGCAATCCAGGTCATACCATCGAGAACTGTTTAGCGTTAAAATATTCGGTTCAAGATCTTATAAGGGCTAGAAAAATGAATTTCCAATGAGAGAATACACCGGGTGTTAACACGAACCCGTTACCAAACCACAATCTGACAGTTAATGCTATAAATGAAGAGAAGAGCCTTTGAAGGAGAAAAGTAGAAGAAATCACAACCCCACTCGAACGACTCTTCGACATGCTAAGAAAGTAAAATCTAATTCACATCGAGCCACTTAGATCTATAATGGGAATTAATATGGATCAAATCTACAAGTTCCACCAAAGAGCTCGAGGACACTCCATCCTAGTTTACCCAACATTTAGGGAGCATATACAGTGTGTTTTGGATTCTTTTCAGCTAAAAATATACGGGAGGACGTTAATACTAATGAGATAAACACGTTAGATGCGAAACCTGTCACCATCCTATATGGAAAGAAAACTCCTATAAAAAAAGTCTACCTCAAAGGTCGTACAAGATAATGTGTTGGTCATCAGGGTTCTTGGCCCTTTTAAGTATGGAGATGACCAATGATTTCCTTGAAGATATGATTGTAAGGTGGTTGGATCTGATGCCTCTAACATCTCAGGACTTAGTGGCATAACTCGAAGCGAGCATTGTTACAAGCCAAACACAGTGGAGAAAGAACCTCGTGGCAAGGAAGTGATTTTAGAAAATCAACCAGAAATTGACAATAAAGAAGCTGATAAGGAAACGAAGGAAGACCTAAAGGAAGAAGTTGAGAATGATGAGGTTAATGAATTTTTACATCTGATAAAGCACAGTGAAAATAGTGTAGTCGAGCAATTGAATAAAACACCATCAAAAATCTCTTTACTTTCACTACTTTTAAACTTGGAGCCATATAGGGAGGCTCTTGTACGAATTCTAAAACAAGCTTACGTTACTCACAACGTGTCAGTAGATAATGTTAGTCACTTAGCAGGGAACATCTTGGCCTCAAATTACATATCTTTCAATGATGATGAGATACCCCCAAATGGAAGAGGAAGTACCAAGGCACTACACATTTCAGTAAAGAGTAAAGCCTATTCTGTGGTTAGAGTCTTAATCGACAATGGGTCATCGATCATCGTCTTGCCTTTTTCGACATTGTCCAAATTGCTCATGGACACCTCGTACATGGTATCAAGACCTTTAGTGGTACGAGCTTTTGATGGAACCAAAAGAAGCGTGATTGGCGAAATAGAGATTCCCTTGTTTGTAGGAGCTATTAATTCCCTTATTCACTTTCAGGTGATGGATATAACACCTTCTTACAGTATGCTATTGGGCCGCCCCTGGATTCATTCGGCTTGGGTGGTACCATCGTCTTTGCACTAAAGATTGAAATTTGTAGTTGATCGAAATTTATGCATTGTACGAGGTGAAGAGGACCTGTTGGTAGCTAGTTGCCAAATTCTCCTTTCATAGAGGTGGATGATGATGCAATAGAGAGTTCTTTCCAAACCTTTAAGGTAGCCACTACATCTTACATAGAAGAGGGAATGCGAGCCCTTAAGCCTCATGTACCGCGAATAGTGAACATGTTATTTGCCCAAATAGTAGGGAAGGGTTGGCAAATCCACTTAGGTTTGGGAAAAGACCTACAAGGTATCTTAGAACTCGTTTTTGTTCCCACTCAGAAGGATACAAGAGGGTTGGGATATAAGCCTATAAGGGAGGATGTCAAGAGGATGTGTAAAGAGCGTAGAGCAAACAAGTTAGCCCGCATGGCTGGAAAGAAGGTGGTGGAACCTCCTTTGATTTGTCCTCCACTATCTAAGACTTTTTACTCAGTGGGATTCGAGCACCAAGAAATGATCCCGATCAAGTTAATGATTAATGGAAATTCAGTGGATCTAAACATGATTGGCGATCAAGTATCGATGTCAAGAGATTAGGTCCATTACGAGCAGCTCATACCGTTACCTATTATCCTTGAGTCCTTCGAGATGTAATCATTTTTAAGAGTTTTTATGTCAAAGTTTAATATCGTTCAGTTAATTTAATTTCCTTCAAAAATCCATGTAAAACTATTTTTTTCTTTAATGAAATTAGATTTGGATCACATCCCTAGTCACTTTTATTCATTTAATCATTTTTCATTCATATACTAATATACATACTCATAATTATTTCAGGGATATACATCATGAATTGATAAATGATCCAAATGACATCTTTGAATCAAATTCTCATAATTATGTTCACAATAACGATCATGAGACGGAAGAGGAGGAAGTTGTACCGAACGAGTTTTTGAGGCTAGTTGAACAAGAAAAGAAGAAAGAACCCCACTTGGAGGGAATAGATTTAATCAATCTGGGTGATGATGAGGTAAGAAAGGAAATTAAGATTGGAACCACTCTCATGCCAGAGCAAAGTCAATTGTTGAAGGATTTACTTGTTGAGTTTTCAGATGTGTTTGCATGGTCATACCAAGATATGTCGGGTTTGGACACCACTATCGTGGAACACAAGCTACCCTTGAAATCAAATTGCAAGCCTGTACAACAAAAGTTGAGGAGGATGAAACCTGATATGCTATTGAAGATTAAAGAATAGGTTAAGAAACAATTCGATGCAGGATTTTTAGAAGTAGATAAATACCCAGAGTGGGTGGCGAATATTGTACTAGTGCCTAAAAAGGATGGGAAAGTTAGAATGTGCATCGATTATAGAGATTGAGCCAACCCGAAGGATAATTTTTTGTTACCTTATATAAACACACTGGTGGATAACACTGCTAAACATTGTGTTTTCTCATTCATGGATGGATTCTCGGGGTATAACCAAATCAAAATGGCAAGGAAGGACATGGAAGACCACGTTCATCACTATTTGGGGAACTTTTTTGTTACAAGGTCATGCTGTTTAGTCTGAAAAATGCTGGGGCCACGTATCAACGAGCAATGGTGACACTATTTCATGACATGATACATAAAGAGATTGAAGTTTATGTTGACGATATGATAGCAAAGTCCGTCAGGGAGGAGAGTCATGTGGAAAACCTTCGCAAATTATTTGAAAGGTTGAGGAAATACAAATTGAGATTGAATCCAGCAAAATATACTTTCGGGGTAAAATCGAGGAAGCTGCTGGGTCTCGTAGTGAGTAAACGAGGAATTGAAATAGATCCGAACAAGGTTCGAGCAATTCAAGATTTGACACCCCTTAAGACTCAAAAGGAGGTAAGAGGTTTTTTGGGACAGTTAAATTACGTGTCTCGTTTTATCTCACAATTGACGGATAAATGTGATCCCATTTTCAAGCTCTTACATAAGGATAGTGATGGTGAATGGATTGAAGATTGTCCAAAAGCGTTTGAGAAAGTAAAAGAGTATTTGGTTAAGCCACCAATTTTGATTCCACTGGTGCCAGGAAGACATTTGATTTTGTATTTGGTAGTGCTGGATAATTCTATAGGTTGTGTTTTGGGGCAACGAGATGGTTTAAATAAGAAAGAGCACACAATCTATTATCTGAGCAAGAAGTTCACAGAATATGAAACCAAGTATTCCCATTTAGAAAAGATGTGTTGTACTTTAGCCTCGACTGTGCGTCGACTGAGGCAATACATGTTATACCACACCACCTTCCTTATCGCAAAGTTAGACCATTTGAAGTACATCTTCGAGAAGCCATCATTGTCAAGAAGAGTTGCTCGTTGGCAAGTGGTATTATCCGAGTATGACATCGTCTACGTGTCCCAAAAGGTTATAAAAGGAAGCATAGTCACAGAATTTCTAGTGGATCGCGTGAAACAGGAATACAAGCCCATGAGTTTTGATTTCCTAGACGAAGAGATTATGTAAATTTCGAAACGCAAAGAAGAAATTTGAGGGCGTATTTCGACGGAGCATCCAACATGATTGGGCATGGGATTGGGGCAGTACTAATCTTCCCAAGTGGTCAGCATTTTCCCGTTACAACTAAACTGATGTTCACTTGTACGAACAATGTATCTGAATACGAGGCATGCATTTTGGCACTTCAGGTCGCCATTGAGAAAAAAATCAGGGTTTTAAAAGTTTATGATGACTTGGCATTAGTTGTTTACCAATTAAGAGGAGAATGGGAAACAAGAGATTCCAAACTGATTCACTATCAAACATATGTGCATGGATTGATCAAAGAGTTTGATGATGTCTAATTTTATCATTTGCCAAGAGAAGAAAACCAGTTAGCAAATGCATTAGCTACTCTAGTTGCCATGTTGAAAGCAGGATTCGAAATAGAAGTGTAACCTATACAGCTAAGGGTCAAGGACTCGTCGACCTATTACGCGAAAGTAAAATTGAGAACGGATGGGAAACCATGGTATTTTGACATCAGATAGTATTTGCAATACCAGCAATAGCTAGATTGCGCCTCAGAAAGTGATAAACGAATAATTAGGAGGCTGGCTATGGGTTTCTTCTTGGACGGTGATTTTTTGTACAAAAGAGGACACGACCAAACACTGTTAAGATGTGTCGACATAGAAGAGGCGAATCAGATAATGAAGGAAATCCATGATGGAGTATGTGGGGTACATAGTAACAGGCATATGATGGTAAGGCAAATCATGAGGGTTGGATATTTCTGGTTGACGTTAGAACGAGATTGTTTAAATTATGCTCGGAAGTGTCATAAATGCCAGATTTATGCAGACAATATTAATGCTCCTCCTACTAATCTTCATGTCTTGGCAACTCCTTGGCCATTCTCAATGTGGGGCAAGGATGTCATTAGCCCTATCACACCGAAAGCATCAAACGGGCATTGCTTCATCTTTGCAGTGATTGACTATTTCACCAAGTGGGTCGAAGCTGCTTCATATGCCAATGTAACTCGATTAGTAGTCTATAAATTTCTAAAAAAAGGTCGATTGTCGGTACGATTTACTAGAAAGAATCATATTAGTCAATGCCAAGAACTTGAACAATGCTTTGATAGAAGAGGTTTGCGCACAATTTAAGATCAAGCATCACAATTCTGCGCCATATCATCCAAAAATGAACGGGACAGTTGAGGCCGCAAATAAGAATATCAAGAAGATCATTTCCAAGATAACAGAAACGTACAAGGATTGGCATGAGAAACTCCCTTTTGCTCTCCACGCATACCGCACATCAGTAAAGACTTCGATTGGAGCTACTCCATTTTCATTAGTGTACGGCATGGAGGCCATTTTACCTATCGAGGTGCAAATCCCATCTTTACGAGTGTTGAGTGAGGTGCAACTGGAGGAGGCTGAATGGGTGCAAGAGAGATATGAGCAGTTGAATTTAATTGAGGAAAAGAGATTAGCAGCTTTATGTCATGGCCAGTTGTATCAGCAAAGAATGATGAAAGCCTATAACAAGGTGTGACCAAGGTAGTGTAGAGAAG
This sequence comes from Gossypioides kirkii, assembly GCA_005610355.1. NCBI lineage: Eukaryota > Viridiplantae > Streptophyta > Magnoliopsida > Malvales > Malvaceae > Gossypioides > Gossypioides kirkii. The sequence goes on from CP032248.1 coordinate 23,152,936, forward strand.
GGGATCTAGTACTGAAGAAGATTCTGCCATATGTTCATGATCATCGGGAAAATGGACACAAAAATGGGAGGGACCATATGTGGTGAAGAAAGCTTTCTCTGGTGGAGCATTAATTCTCGCTGAAATGGATGGAGACGATATGTCGAACCCCGTAAATTTTGATGCAGTAAAAAAATATATTTTGCTTAAAAACTGAGCTTAATTGTTCTTAAAGAGTTATTCAAATTAAGTAATATTGGTCTTTTCTGTTTTGATTTTCTTTGTGTATCATGTTTGAGGTTACATTTTGCTTTAGAATCTTGCATTCTTCTTAAGGTTAATTACTTAATAAGTTGGCTATGTTTAAAGTGACGAATGACATTTTTGAAATATCCTTCACTTGAAGAAAATTTCATCCTTTGTTAACCACTTTGGGCCATTTCATTTGTTCAAATTTGACCCTTACCGAAGGACCACCCTCGACGTTGAAGGACAAATTGTGAGGTTTTGGGTATGGATCGATGATTTTACAACATTGTGAGGCAAACGTGAGATTATGCAAAATTCAAATTGAAAATATGTGCACGTTCCCAAGAATGACATTTGTGATAAGATTAACCATATTTTGAAATGATAAATGACATTCTATTGTTCTCCCCGTCACTTGAAGAAAATTATATCCCTTGCTACCCCATTTTGAGCCTGATTTATCTTCTTTCTGAACTCTAATTAAATTCATCTATCGAACATCATGGATTGACAAGAAAGATCATGAAGAATGAAAGCGAAATTCTTAATTTTTAATCTCCTTCCAAAAAGAAAAAAAAAAAGAAAGAAAGAAAGCGGATAAAAAAAACAAAAACAACACAAAAATAAAGGAAGTAGAAGGAGTAAGAAAGAAGAAAAGTGTTTGGGAGATGGAAAGAGCAATAAAAGATTCAAAATAATTCCTCATGGTTTTTCACATTTTTTTAGCCTGAAAAACCTTTTTCTAATTAACCTTTAACCCTTAGACCACGTTACAACCCTTAAAAAACCATTTTGATCAAATATGTTTGTTCAAATCAAGAAGTTAATCCTTGGGAATTTGTGACATTTTCAAGAGCATAAGAGGGAGATGAACTCTAGGGTGAAAAGTAAAAAATGAGCAGTCTAGAGAGATTTCTAAAAGAAAAAAGAAAAAAAAAAAAAAGAAAAAGAGTACGAGATGTCCTAGAGGATAATGAAGATTTTCAGAAGAAACTGATCCTTCGGTACGAGCCCTGAAATAATTTATTTTAGCCTATTTTAGCCTTTTCTTTCGCACTCAAACTCAAGCCGACATTATAACCTTGGAACAAGTCCATCTTTGATTGCTCATGACTGGTTTAAATTAGAGAATTAACCTACTTGGAGAATGTAAGGGTCTATAGAAAGGAGATTTTGTTTAAATCAACAAAAAAAATACAAAGAAAAAGAAAAGAGAAGAAAAAAGAAAAAAGAAAAAAATAGAAAGAGAGAGCAAGATAAAGAAACTATATTGAATAATATCTACTTTAAGACACAATTTTGCAAAAGAGCATGATACAGGGTTCACAATTGAAATGGTCCAAAGTCAGGAAAAGGAAACTCGGCCTTACGAGAATTAACAAGTTGACTTTTGATGCAAGAAATTTATGTTTCAAAGGTGGATTTATGAAATCGGTAGTACCAAGTTTGTTAAGTGAATTATAATCTGAGAATTTGATTTACGATTCATAAAATCATTTTGAATCTGTTAAGATGATATCCCATGGAATTTGATTTTCATAATCTATTGTGTGTGGATAGGGATTTTATCTTTTTCAACCCGAAAACATGATTCTCAAAATAATGACCTTTTATGAAAAATTCAAGAAATGAAGAAAAGAAAGCATTCATTGCATTTAGAGGCCTAGGTGTAGAGGTCTATTTACTTTTCATTGCATTCAGAGGCCTAGGTGTGGAGGCCCATTTACTTTTCATCGCATTTAGAGGCTTAGGTGGGGAGGTTTATTTATTTTTCATCGCATTTAAAGGCCCAGGTGTGGAGGCCCATTTACTTTTCATTGCATTTAGAGGCCCAAGTGTGGAGCTCTATTTATTTTTCATTGCATTCAGAGGCCAAGGTGTGGAGGTCCATTTATTTTTCATTGCATTTAGAGGCCTAGGTGTAGAGGTCCATTTACTTTTCATTGCATTCAGAGGCTTAGGTGTGGAGGTCCATTTACTTTTCATTGCATTCAGAGGCCAAGGTGTGGAGGCCTATTTACTTTTCATCGCATTTAGAGGCTCAGGTGTGGAGGTCCATTTAGTTTTCATTGCATTTAGAGGCCCAGGTGTGGAGGCTTATTTACTTTTCATTGCATTCAGAGACCTAGGTGTGGAGGTCCATTTATTTTTCATTGCATTTAGAGGCCCAGGTGTGGAAGTCCATTTACTTTTCATCGCATTTACAGGCCCAGGTGTGGAAGTCCATTTACTTTCATCGCATTTAGAGGCCCAGGTGTGGAGGTCCATTTACTTTTCATTGCATTTACAGGCCCAGGTGTGGAGGCCCATTTTACTTTTCATTGCATTCAGAGGCTCAAGTGTGGAGGTCCATTTATTTTCATTACATTTAGAGGCCTAGGTGTAGAGGTCCATTTACTTTTCATTGCATTCAGAGGCCTAAGTGTGGAGGCCCATTTACTTTTCATCGCATTTAGAGGTTGGAGGTCCATTTACTTTTCATCGCATTTAGAGGCCCAGGTGTGGAGGCCTATTTACTTTTCATTGCATTCAAAGGCCTAGGTGTGGAGGTCCATTTATTTTTCATTGCATTCAGAGGCCCAGGTTTGGAGGTCCTTTTACTTTTCATCGCATTTAGTGGCCCAAGTCTGGAGGTCCATTTACTTTCATCGCATTTAGAGGCCCAAGTGTGCAGGTGCATTTAATTTTCATTGCATTTAGAGGCCTAGGTGTGAAGACCCATTCACTTTTCATTGCATTTAGAAGCCCAGGTGTGGATGTCCATTTATTTTTCATTGCATTCAGAGGCCTAGGTGTGGAGATCCATTTACTTTTCATTGCAATTAGAGGTCTAAGCATAAAGGTCGATTTATTTATTTATTTCATTGTATATGAAGACACATGTGAGAGGTCTATTTGCATTACTTCTGCATTCTCATTTCGAAGATTTTGTTGCTACGTCTGTCCTCTGGCCTCCACATTATTTATTTATTAATCCCAAAATCAAGTATGCCTTTTTGTTTTCATTTTAATAAGTTATTTATACTTATTTATTTGCATTTATCCTTTATATATTTGATGTTAATTATGCATTTTAGTTTAATATTTTATATTTATTCACACTTGTATAATTTTTATTTATTCTTATTTCATATTTGTTTACTTTCATGTCTATTTATATTTATATTTTTTTACATTTCAATTTATGTTAGTTTTTAAGAGCTTATCTATCATTTAACCTAGAAAAATTATAAATAATATGTAGGATATTTTTTTATTAGGATTTTAAACTAATCTTAAATATCATATAGGATAATTAATATGTAAATATTTTTTAGGACTTTGTTTAAGATTAAAACTAAGGATTTTTGTAGGTGAATTGTAAATCATGAGTAGGCCTTTTAAGTATTTTATTTTAGATACTCTTTAAGATAGCTAATAAATGTCATCTAAGATATATTATTTTAGAATTTTGACGAATTTAAAATTTAGATTAAGAATTTTAAAGTAAGATAAATCATAAACCTGACATAGGATACTTTCGTAAGATCTTGATAGGTTCAATGTTATTAATTAAATCTCTTAAAACTATAATAATGATAAAAGATCGAATAAGTTGTAGATGAATTTTAATATTTCTCTTAATTCATTAGTAACTTTTAGGCTTTTTTTTAAGATTCTAAAATAGAATTAATTTTAAGAATTGAAGGTATTTTACTAGAATTATTTAGGTATCCTTTAGTGTTCTTATTAAGAGTAAAAATTTCTAATTTAAGTTTTAAATTAGATAAGTTTGGTGAACAGGTTTTAGTTAAGTTACAAGTAAATCGGAGTAATGATAAAAGATCGAATAAGTTGTAGATGAATTTTAATATTTCTCTTAATTTATTAGTAAATTTTTTTTAGGATTTTTTAGGATTCTAAAATAGAATTAATTTTAAGAATTGAAAATATTTTACTAGAATTATCTAGGTATCCTTTAGGGTTCTTATTAGGAGTAAAAATCTTTAATTTAAGTTTTAAATTAGATAAATTTGGTGAACATGTATTAGTCAAATTACAAGTAAATTGGAGGTATTTTTTAGAGTTTTTATTTAATATTTACATAAGATTTTAGCCTAAATTAATATATTAATATGCTTAAATAAAAAAAAAACTAGCTCCTAAGACCCCTTAAGACTATCTTAGGATTGGCGTTGTGGGGGTGCTATAACGTTTCCCACACGTAACCGTACTCCCGAACCCGAAATTTGGTGATAAGATCGAGTCTAGACTTTTTGGATTTTTCGTAGTATTAATTCTAGACTTTTAGACGATAGGTGGCTAGCTAACTTAGCCCAAATTGATTAATGGCGACTCTACATTAATTTAAGTCGTTCGTATCTAGCTTTACTTACTAGGTCCTCGTACTCTTATGTAGGTAACTTTATGATACACTTCATAAGTTTTTCAATGGTTCCTATAATGCAAGGGCCGACTTCCTCCTAAAATTATAAAAAATATATTTACTAATTAGTCCCTTGACTTTTGAAAGTTGGCCTCCATTTAAGTTGCTATTTGGCCCTCCTTCCAAGTTTGAATGGTCAACCGTGTTTTTTTTCTTTCATACGTTAACTTGTTAACTTTAAATATTTATATAATATATTATATAATATACTTGTTAACTTTAAATATTTATATAATATATTATATAATGGTTCTCATCAATCACATAATTTAAACTTTAGTTTGCGACTTTCAAAAGTCTCTTTTTACTATTGCTATTAACGAATATTGTTATCAATGTTGAGTTTGTCCTTCAAACGTGACACTAAATTTATCTTTTAAGGTTTTTTTTCATCTTTTTACTGCTGTTTTTACTGTATTTTAAAGTTTATAGTTTATTTTATTTTATAGTTATTAATTTTTTTATCTTTTAAGATATTTTAGTTATGAAGTAAAAAATAATTGATTCGTTTTTTGAAAATAAAAGTACAAAGACAACACAATCACCTTCAAAAGCATTACAAATTGAGGTAGCACCTTTGTTGTTTGCTCCTTTAAACTATGATGCTTTTTCTTCTAAAATTTTTAAAGCTGAAGATGAGGTGTTTGATTTGTCTAACTTAGAACGTGGTCTTAGGTTACGTGAAAAATTTATGAGAATCCGACTAATATGCGTGATGAAATTCGATCGATCGATGAGTTCTTGCAGCACTCAATCGATCATTAGCATTCAAATGGCACAATTGGTCAATTTGAGTCTCAAAATGAGCACAAAAACACATTAAACACTTAGAGAGAAAATTTACAAACTACATTATAACAGAAAAGCCTAATTTGACATATTAAATTACGATATATAATTAACTTAATTAATCTAGTTTAGTTTAACTACATTAAGCTTTAATCTCACTAATCCTTATGTTAAATAATCTTAATGGATTCTCTTTTTTAAATAAATGCTGCTGGATTTTATTAGAATTCGAAAGGCCAAACTTAAAAGTCTAGTACACAAGTCAACAATAAAAAAATAAGAAAATAATAAGGCCTCAACAGACAAGGCTCAATCCAGCAACCGAAAAAAGGAGTGTGCTCTAGGGTCCTCTACAAGACTCCAACAACAATCATTAAAGATCCTCGACTCCTGAAAAAAACTTCTTTGGGAAAGCCAGTTCATATTAATTAAAAATCTTCCCTTTGAATTACTCAACCTTTCATTTGCCTTTCTCTCATCTCCTCAACTCTCTAACTCCCAAGTTTCATACTCAATCGTCTCTAGTCCGAAGAGTTTCCGAAATGTGCCCATATTGTAGTAAACATTTAACTTTTTTCTATTTATTTGAACGATGAATAAATAAATAAAGTTAATTTCACATTTCACTGTTATGTCTTTTGTATTTTTTTGTCTTTCATATTTTACATGCATAGCGAAATTATGACAAACAAATATTAGCTCATTGATTGTCTAAGTTCAAACTGAAGATAAGTGGCATTGTAAGAACATTTACATTGCGAGAAAGACAACTTACTTCAATAAATAGTCTAAATGAGTCCGTAATCCCGTAAAAGAATAATAGTGATCGTTTGATTCAAATACTGATAAGGATTATTATGTCGTCTACAATTCCAATTGGGGAGATGACTAGTCTTGGCTATTGAAGCAATTGACTCTACGGGTAGAGACATAGATGTATTAATTGGTAGAATGATTCATTGAACTAGACCCAAGAATAATTAATTCTGAATCCGTTTGTGAATTAATTCACTTGTGACGTTTATGGTGTGATTTACCTAAATCCTAAGTTAGTCACTGACCATGCGTATGCAACTCATGTGCTTTGATATAAGTGGAGGCTTATGCTCTAAAGATGATCGAGCCCATAGTCGGTATGTTGGGTACATGACTTGTGTATGGCATGACATTACTAGCATCAGTGGAATTCATAGCTCAATTAAAGAGTTAATGATATCCTCTTATTGGCATTGTGTGGATTGATAAATATGGAACGTGGTCACAGATTGCTTGTTCTCAAAAGAGAAATTTGTCACAGTCATTTGTTGACAGTGATCATATTAATTATTAAGAGGACACAATGGTGACAATGAGATAAAATAAGATTGTATTGAGTGAATGAATTTAACTCAAAGAAATCAAGGATATCATATGAGGGTAACACACATGAAGAGGTCATGGACAAAGTAGTTGGATGAATTGTTTTTGTAAAGAGTATACAACAAAGAGTTTTCAATCATGGTACTTCTTGCGGACTGACTCCATGATCAAGTAATTGCGAATTATCGAAAGATGCTTCTAGACATAATTGCAATTACTAGAGCCTAATTGTATATGTCCGATTGGTCCTTCTGCTAACTTAACAAAAATTTGATCGGATTGCATTTGAATCGAAAAGAAATTTTACTACTTTGGAAATAATTTAATTGAGTTGATTTATTTAATGTGGAATAAAATTAGGTAGTCGTGAGAATTGTTCAACTAGAGAATTTGATTACAAAATTTTCTTGAAAATTTAATTTGGAAAATCTAAGTGATTTTGGAAAAATTAATTTTGATCAAGTAAAATTAAATTAATCAAATTATTAAAATTAATATGATATTTTTTGAAATTAATTTTCAAGTCAGACAATTGGTCCAATGGATAATTGAACTTGAAAATTGGTCTTAAGATCATAAATTGGGTCTGGGAGCCCGAATCGAGACCAAGACCCAAAAACTAGTCGAATCGAGCCCAATATGTGAAACTAGGCCAATGGTCCAATTGGTGGCTAGATCGGACCGATCGGGTCGTCACTAATCCAGACTGAATCGGTAGCAACCGAATCGACTTGGGGTGTCGTAAGGATGTCGCACCTGCATCACTAGACACGGCAGTGTCGGCAACTGTGTCGGCGACATTTCGGTGGCCAACGATAATTGGTCTTCGGTGATTAAGCAGTGGAAGAGTTACACTCTTACTAGGAATCTACAAGAGAATTTGATTTCAAATTAATTATTCCAAAAATAATATTATTTTAATAATTTAATATTAAATTAGATTTAATACTTATCTTAATAAGTATTTTATTAATTTAATATTAAAGTGATTATCTTAATATTAAATTAAATTTAATGTTTATCTTGTAGATAAACATTCTATTATTTTAATAAGATTTAATATTAAATATAATTTAATATTTATCTTGATAAATATTATATTAATTTAATATTAAAGTGATTAAAGTTAATCATAGTTGAACTCTTTAAACTCTTCCTATCTAAAGAGAGAGTCTTAGGTCATTATTTTTCACACACTTGAATTCAAGAGAAAGTTGTAGAGAGAAAATTCTCTAAAGAGATTATTTTAGAAAATATTTAGAGATATTTTTTATTTACAAATCGACCCAAAAGTTTAGAGAAATTGTGAAATTACCCATTGGTAATTTTTGTGAATTTTTTTTTGATTCGAAGCGAGTCCACACTCGATAGATATGAACTTGAGGATTGTGGAGAAGATTACTCAGTCAAAGCGTTCATCCTAGACAAATCCAAAAACATACAAGTTTGATTTAAGTGTTTATTACTTTAGATATCACAACCAAGATCTTGCTTTGAAAAAAATATTAAAACTTTCTTTTCCCTAAATTTACTTTTCTTTGCGTTTTCCAAACTCGTTTTTTCTAACACTTAGATCCTTTGGCGATCCTAATCTTCTTCTCCATTCATGAACCCATTTATTTTTGTCAGTCCACAACGCCCAAAACACACATGCACTGATGCGACATTGTCCAGTAGGATTATTAGCAAAAAGTCGGGTAATCCATTCCATGAACCCCGTATTTTCTAGTTCAGTTGGCCATGCACAGTTTATCCATTGCCATATGTCTTTTGTCGCATAATAATCTCTTAATACATGTTCGTTGGCCTCCACCATCTCTCCATATATTGGGTATGCCGTAGTTGTGACATCCAATTACCCGATTCGATCGCCCGGCCGACTAAGAGGATGTTAAAAGCACATTTTTTTTTATTTCGGAGTCCTTTTCAGTTCTTTACACTCTTACGAATATATAATTATATTCTTATTTCTTTATACAGTATAGATTTGAAAATAATTTAAAATCTTATGTGAAATACACAAAAATTTTCATATGGAAGTACTTCTACCGATATCCAGTTTGAGTACTATCGATAGAACCCTGATGGAATAAACATTGAAAATCATTGCATTTTACTATCGGAGCAACTTATGGTTTTACCGATACCATGGCAATTTCTACCAAAACTTTAGGGAGTATTACAGATACCACCAACTCCAGTAACCAAGGACAAATCAGCCTAGGGCTTCTATTGATACTCTCATTTTATACTATCGGTACTACTAGAGTACTATCGACACTCTAGAAGTAACTACTGAAACCCTCCAAGTCAGTAGCCAAAGTTTCTTTCTCCTGTACATTCTACCGATACTTCATTGGGTTGTTTCGAAATAACTCAAGTCACTAGCTGAAGTATCCCTTCCCTTATACTTCTACCGATACCTCCTAGAGTTGTTCTGAAACAACTCTAGTCTGTATAAAAATAACCTAAATCCTTTGAAAATTTCCATAAAAAGAGACACAAGAAGTAACCAAATTTCAAATAAGCAAAGTTTTAGGGTAAATATTAGATACAAAAGAAGTGTTGATCCTAATCATCTACATACAACCAATAACTTATTTACATGCCAATATTAATCAAAAGTTAAGACGTCAATAACTACCAAAAGGAGACGTATTGTTAATGTGTATGCTCCGATGATCCAACCCATGATGTTACAAAAGCTTAAAAGTCTATAAGGAATAAAAGTTTAGATTAGTATGATAAATATGAGTAACCTTCGTAAACTTCTCATTATAATTCCATGCCAAATCATAGGAAAACTCCTATTCACAACGAAATAAATCATACAAAAATTTCAATATCATTAAATCTTTGAAGTTCATATGTATATATATATATATACATATATAAGAGTCTTTACTTTCTCCCTCCCTAGAGGTTTGTTGTTACAACAAGTTACTTATATTAATTTAGTGGATTCTTATAAAGAAATTTCATAACGAGAACTTCTTTAGGTTTACGCTTGTCAGGTGATAGCATTAGAAAAGACCAGCAATTCCACCTTGTTTGAAATATAATTTTTTCCCATTATATCATGTTTATCATATATTTTTAGCATTTTATATTCAGTAATTGCATTTTCTAAGTCAGTGATGTTTGGTTTAATTTTCCTTGGAAAGCAAGTAACTTGCACCATTGCGAGAATGGGCTGGGAGACATTCTGCGACCATCTTGAGGCCTATTCCCCATCTATGGTGCGGGAATTCTACGCTAACCTTACTGACCAGGAGTCTGAATTTATATTTTTTCGTGAAGGGTTAATACCATGGAACGCCGCAACCATCAACATAATATACAATATTGTCGTTGATGAGGATGAGCATGTGGAGTTCATTGAAGATTTAACTGAAGAAGAGACCGAGATGTTGATAAGAGACTTGTGTGTCGAAGGTGCTAGATGGACAGGTTAAAATCCAAGCAACTAAACCATGCACAGGAGATTTCTATCACTGCAAAGTAAGGTGTGGTTTCATTTTATTAACAGTCGTTTAATGCCTTCCACGCACAGTATGACAGTCACCCTCGATCAAATGTGTCTAATACATTCGATCATAAAGGGTAGAAAGATAGATATCGGTGCAATGTTGCACCAAGAAATTGCGAAATGTGTAGTAAAGTAGACAGATATCTTGGTATTTCCCTCTTTGATAACACGATTATGTCAATAACGAGGTATAATGCCTCGCGAATGAGAGGAGATCCTAGAAAATAAGGGTCTAATCAATGATGCGTCAATTGAGAGGATGGCTTGTGGTAAAGAGACTCCTATAATAAAGGAAATAGATACCAGGAAAAAGAAGAAGAGCAAGGAAAAAGGTGGCGACAGCAGTACGCATGTGGCTGCAGACCTAGCATTGTGGCGCACCAGGGCATGGAATAATGCCATGCTGACCACCATGAGGAGAATGAACACAGCACCTCTGCTAGAATTCCCGATCTTCCTTCCGACCATCAGGGAAGTCGAACCTTCAACTGCTGAAGCCAATTCTGGAGAGAAGGACCACTCCATAGCTTCTTCACCAATAGTTCATATTTTGGATGAAGAAGGAAAGGTGGAATCAAAGGAGGTAGAGGATTGCTTGAGGAACATTGCCAGCTTATTTGAGGAGGATTTCCTTACTAATCTTGAGACTGCTGCTGCTGCTGAAGAAGAAACTCCTACTAAGGGAGAAGTCATACCCATTGAAGTGGTGAGAAAAGAGGAGAAGGAAGAAGAAAAAGAAGAGGAAGAAGCCAGACCAAATTCATCAGAGGAATTTGTCCCTGCACCGACAGCTGTGGGTGCAAAAAGTGAAGAAATGACGCCATCTACTGCGAGTCAAGTAGAGGCTGTGACAACATCTATTGAGGATCCAAATCCACTGGCCATCATAGTCTACACTAAGCCACTAAAAGAGGTCCATCCTTTTGACGTCACAGTCGATGAAGCCGGGGTTCAGCCTACTGCTTTGAAGCAATCCGGAGACAAGGCGAAGCCCAAGGAGAAGAAACTCAAGCGCATGAAAGACAAATAGTTCCATAATGCAGAAAGGAAACGTAAGAAACAGAAAGTTAATGCAGCCACATCTTTAACTGCTGCAAATTGAGTGAGTTTTTCAGTTTTAATTTTCATGCATATCATTTAGTTGTAGTTTATTTGTTATTGCATCTTTTGTTTTTGCAATTTTATTGTCACTACATTTACATTGTCATTTTATTTCCATAAATATTTCTAAATTAATGTCAGTGCATTGGGGACAATGCAGACTTTAAGTTTGAGGGGAATGTATATGGGCTGGAAATGCAAATGCACCCATATTTTAAAAATTTGTCCTTTTGAGTTTAATGAAAGCATGCAATGTTATTGGAAATGTGCTTGAAATTATTTTTCATTCGATGCTTAATTCTTGAGTCATGTGAAATGCTAATGAATGAGTTGGATGAATGTGATTGAATGTTATCTCTTCAATTTTTGGATGAATGATTTAAATTGCATTAGTAATGGATGAATAGTATCATTATTTGAATCTTGAATAAATTTTCCATTTACAGCTTCTTGTATATAAGTATAATTATGAATAAAAAAACACTCCAATGTGGGTGTATTGTGAACTATCAAGAGGGAACACTCCAATGCAAGTGTTAGAAAAAGTAATCTAGCCAAATGTTGTCACTGCAAGAGTGTGTGTCGGCGTAATTACATACTCCCTCGGGGTTTGTTGCATCCCATCGTTACTTTCCAGGAACAAGGGTATAGTAATGCAACGACATCCCTCGATCACATAAAAAAAAAGAAAAATGGGAAAAGAAGAAAATATATATATATGTGTATATTATTATACAATAAATTATGTTTTGGTATAATAAAGTTAAGATTTAAAGCATGATAGTAGCACTGAAGAAATTGCAATTTTAGTTATTCATACTTATAAATTGTGGGCGCAATATTCTGTCATGTGAATGTAATTCATACATTAGGATTTCAGAAGATTCAAGTTGCTAGAATGACTATTGCTTGACAAAAATCATTGTTATAACTCTGCTAACTTTTGTTTACTTAAGGACAAGTAAAAACTCAAGTTTGGGGTGTGATAGCATTAGAAAAGACCATTGATTTCTCATTACTTATGGTATAATTTGTTCCCATTTGATCATCTTTAGCATGCATTTTTAGTCTTTTTTAACTTAGTTATTGCATTTTCTAACTTAGGGAAATTTAGCTTAATTTTCTTTAATTTTATCATGTTTTTACTAATAATGTCGTTGCATTAGTTGTTCAATATTGCACCCAAAGATGTCACTGCAGGAACCTATCCAAAAGGATCAATGCATGAAGATGTACAGATTTGTCGTTGCAAAATAACATCTAAATTTATGCCCAGAACTATCGCTGCAACTAACAACTGCCTAATGAACACACCAAATTTGTGTGATTGTATAGCTGGTATAACCAACCAATATGGCTGGAAAAGAGAGGAAGGACACCTGTACTATGCATGAGCTGTTAAATACCGAAGGAAAGGAGAGAAAACATCTTTTGGAGGATCGAGCATTTGACAGAATTCATTTTTCTTCTGAAGAGCATTCTTGAGATTGCTTCCATGGTAGCTTAAGCTTCTAAGGGCTACCTAAAGAGAGGAGGAAGGCAGTGTACTGCTCGTGACCAGAGCATCCTAAGTGCGATGCAAGAGGGAGAGTAAGGGAGCATTTTGAGTAAACTAGGAATAGATTACTCCATCTGTTCTTTTATTTTTCTTTCTTAAACATTGATAAGTTTTGATAATTTAAGTTGTATTAAAATATAATTTAAATTCATATCTGAATGATACCTATTTCAATATTTCCTTCATTGTTTATCTTTGGATTTAATTGTTTGACCATGGAAGTGTGATTGCAGTCACTGTCATTGGAAAGTGCAGCGACAAATTAAGTTAACATGCAAGTCAACGAAAGTTGCTTGAGGATTGAAGGAATTCAGTCCACTTGTTCTTAAATATATAGCATTGCCAACACTGGAAGGTGTGGCTAGTGTGAGTATTTGAGTATTTGATAAACAGGGAAGTCAAGGTTGGTAAGATTTCATTGTGCTTAATTATGGCGACAATTTATCTGTTATTAACCTTGTGATCACATTTAGCTTTTTGCCAACTTTTCAAGTCAGGGAACCTCATCTCATTATCACTGTTTTACTTCTTAAAATTTCTTAAATTACTTTGATAAATTATTCTCATACTTTTATTGGATTTTCTTATTTTATTGCTCCAACATTATTCATCACAATCTCTTTAGTTTTAAATTTCTTTGCATCGATAATTATAAACATAAGCAGTCATCCCTCTAGGATCAATATCCGACAGATTCACTTCTGTCTACTATACTTGCATCGACAGTGTACGCTTGCACATATTTATTGTGACGTTCATAGCGCGATCAATGGATCATTGCAAACTTAATCTGCCACAAGGAAGGACAACTTCCCACTTCCTTTCATTGACCAAATGTTGGATAGGCTTGATGGAAGAGCCTATTATTGCTTTTTAGACGACTATTCTGGGTACAATCAAATTGCTATTACGCCGAAGGATCAGGAGAAGACAACTTTCACATGCCACTTTGGTACTTTTTCTTTTCGCCGTATGCCTTTCGGTCATTGCAACGTACTAGCCACATTTCAAAGGTGCATGATGGCAATATTCTCGGATATGATTGAAGATTCTTTAGAGGTTTTTATGGATGATTCCTCAGTCTATGGGAATGATTTTGATCATTGCACTGACAATTTGGATAAAGTATTGAAGCGATGTGAAGACACACATCTTGTTCTAATTTGGGAAAAATGTCATTTCATGGCAACTGAAGGCATTGTGTTAGGCCATCACATCTCTAGTCAAGGCATTGAAGTAGACAAAGCTAAAGTGGAAATCATTAAGAAATTACCTCTACCGAAAAATATGAAAGGCATTCGCAGTTTTCTTGGGCATGTGAGGTTTTACCGAAGATATATTAAAGACTTTTCGAGAATTGCAAAGCCCTTATGCTCATTACTGGAACAAATAAAAAATTCCTCTTTAACGATGCATGTTTGGATGCATTCATTCAAATAAAGAAGTAGCTAGTAAATGCACCTATTGTCGTTGCACCAGATTGGTCTCAACCTTTTGAAGTTATGTGCGATGCAAGTGCCTTTGTTGTGGGTGCTATTCTAGGACAATGCAAAGAAAAAATATTTCATGCCATCTATTTTGCTAGCAAAACTCTTACAGAGGCTTAAATCAATTATACCTCTACAGAGAAAGAATTGTTGGCTGTAATATTTGCTTTCGACAAGTGTTGTTCATATCTTGTCGACGTAAAGGTTTCTGTATTTACTGATCACTCGGCATTAAGGTATCTTTTTGTGAAGAAGGATGCAAAACCAAGATTGATACGCTAGATCTTACTGTTGTAAGAATTCGACATCAAGATAAAAGACCACAAAGGTTTAGAGAATCAAGTTGCAGATCATCTGCCTCGATTGGAAGTTGGCAGTGAAGATGGAGACATACTTCAAATTGTCGATACATTCCCAGATGAGAAGTTATTTGATGTAGATGCAACCCCTTGGTATACGAATTTAGTTAATTATGTAGTGTGTGAAAAACTCCCATTGGGTGTCACAGGCCATAAAAAAGAAAGATTTCTTTGTGAAGTAGTGAAATACCATTAGAACAAGCCGTATTTATTCAAGATATGCAATGATAACATCATTTGGAATTGTGTTTCGGAAGAGGAGATGTTTTCAATCATGAAACACTGTCATGATGCTCCTTATGGAGATCATTTTGGTGGTATGAGAACTGCTGCTAAAGTTCTCCAATCAAGATTCTACTGGCCTTCATTATTCAAGGACGCCCATAATTTTATGAATCAATACGGTAGGTGTCAGTGCACTTGATCTATATCCCGGCGCAATGAAACGTTGCAGCAGGCGATTATAGAGGTTGAATTGTTTGATGTTTAGGGTATGAATTTTATGGGACCATTTCGAAGTTCATTTGAAAATATTTATATATTAGTAGCTGTTGACTATATCTCGAAGTGGGTTGAAGCTGTTTCTATCCCAAAGGATGATGCAAAGATAGTGCTTAAATTTTTTTACAAGCATATACTCACCCGCTTTGGGACACAAAAGGCATTGATTAGTGATCAGGGTACACACTTTCATTACAACCAAGTGGAAACCGCACTGAAGAGATATGAAGTTAATTATAGAATGGCTACTACTTATCATCCACAAACCAATGGACAAGCCGAAGTATCCAATCGACAAATTAAGAACATTCTTGAGAAGGTTGTGAACCCTTCGAGGAAAGATTGGTCTTCCAAACTGGATGACGCTTTAGCATACAAAACTCCATTAGGGATGTTGCCGTATCAGTTGGTTTTTAGGAAAGCATGTCACTTGCCAGTTGAACTGGAGCACAAAGCAATGTGGGAAATTAAGCAAGTGAACATGGACTATGAAGCTACTGAAAAGAAAAAACTGTTGGATATCACTAAACTAGAGGAGATTAGGCGAAATGCCTATGAAAACGCTGCAATTTACAAGGAAAAGACTAAACAATGGCATGACAGAATTATTTTGTGACAATTTATCACGGTTCAACAAGTTTTATTATTCAATTCTAGACTAAAATTGCACTCGGATAAATTACACTCACGTTGGTCTGGACCTTTCGAAGTTGTCGAAGTATTTCCTTATGGTGCGGTCATAATTAGAGATTTACAAGGACACCAATTCAAAGTGAAGGGACAGTAGTTGAAACATTATTTTGGGAATATTGATCAAAAGCAGGCAGAGACCATTAAATTGGGCGAAATTTTTTAATTTTTATTGAATTTATTATTATGTAATTTTATTTTATTTTATTTTTGTTCCTGTTCAAGTTTGTGTTAATTCTTGTTTTTGCAGAATAATTAGATACCATTGTCGACGCACTTGAAATTTATTGTCAACATAGTTCGTACGATTGTATTACCACTTATGACTCATCAAGAATGAGGGCATATCAGGGATTTCAGATCCCACCGTTTGATCAAAAGTAACCTAGCTGTCTGATCTGTCTAAGCAGGCGCAATTTTCATTGGACACATTTATTCTCGCCAACTTTGTGTCCCTTTGATTTATCACAAAAGTCACACCTTTCCATCTTTTTCTTTCACTCGCTATAAACCTCCCCTCCACTGTGCAAACTTCAACGAATACAAAGCAACCATTTTTATTCACTTTCTCTTTCTCAAGCTCGTACTTTACAACTTCAAACCTTCTTTAGTCTAAAAAATATGACAAGAACGAGAGAATCAGCTAAGAAAACCACCAAGTCTGTTAAAGAACATTTGCCCTCTGCAACTGTAGTTCGTGAACCAGAATCCTCCATCCCAACAGAGAAAAAGGAGTCGGTGATCTTTTTAACCAAAGTGGCCAAAGATCGGTTTCAAGACAACATTTTGAAGTAAAACTTCCACCCAAAATAGGGCATTCTCCTTTCGCAACAATAAGACTTGGGCAAGCAAGTCTACAAAACCATCTCCAAGCTAAAGTGGGAGACTTTTTGCACTCATCCTGGAAGCTATTCTCCTTCAATGGTACGTGAGTTTTACGCTAACCTTTATGACCATGAGTTAGAGTTCATCTTTGTTCGAGAAGACTTAATTCCATGTGATGCTAAAAAAATCAATGAGCTGTGCAACACTAAAGTGGATGTGGATGAACACTCCGAGTTCATTAAGGATGTCACAAACGACAAAAGAGACTTTCTGGTGAAGGATTTATGTGTCGAGGGAGCAGTGTGGATGGGTTCACATCAAAAGAATTATACGATGCACCGACGCTTCCTAACACTGCAAAGCAAAATGTGGTTTCATTTTGTTAATTGCAGGCTAAAGCCCTCTACTCACAGCACCATGTCACCCTCGATAGAATGTGCCTGATACATTCAATTGTCAAGGGCAGAAAGATTGATGTCGGTGCAATAATCCACCAGGAAATTGCTGACTACACCACAAGGCAAACTAAAATTTTGGCTTTCCCATCTTTGGTGATGTTATTATGCCAGCAGAAAGGGATCGTGCCCCATGATGATGAAGAAGTCCTGGATAATAAGGGCCCGATCAATGAAGCCTCTATTGAAAGAATGACCGTGGTAAAGATACGCTGACAGTAAAGGTGGCAGGGATAAGCAAGACAAGGAAGGGAAAAGTCAAGGCAGAAAGCAAGGGAATAAACTTGACTGCAGAGACATCCTTGTTGCACAAAATGAAGGATATCGAAAAGTTGGCCAATTCCATCAATAGTAATCAGATACAGCTTGTGGCTACAAAATTTGTTCTATGCTTATACCAAGGCCTGAAATAGCTCTATTGTAGCCGCATTGAGTCAGTTGAGCCCGATCCCACTCCCAAAATTTCCAATGTTCCCACCCATCATCCAAAATTATGAACTCTTATCAGAGGATGCTGACTTAGGGGACCAAGACAGATCAGTGGCATCCCCTCCCATTGTGCACGTATTTGATGATGAGAAAGAAGAGGAATCAAGGGACATTGAGGAGTGCATGCGAAGGATTGATAGCCTGTTCTAGGGTGACTTCATTGCTGGTCAAGATGAACCTGTTGTTGAGGAGGAAGTTACTGTTGGAGAGGAGGAAGTCCTTGTTGAAGATGTGAATGAGAAGGACGAGAAAAAAGATACTGAGAAAGAATCTGCTGAGAAAACTGTCACTGCACCCGAGTTTATGGGTGCAATTACTAAAAATTTGGAGCAAGATGGAGCTAGATCGGTGGAAGCTACAAAGGTAACCAGTGAGGAGCACCACAACTCATTGGCGATAGTGGTCTACACTGGACCACTCAAGGTGATCCCTCCTACACAGGAAGCAGCCGATGATGTCGGGGTAGAGTCAAAAACTGAAGAGAGATTCGAAGACCGTGCGAAGCCCAAAAAAAGAAGAGAAAGAGCTCCAAAGATAAAAAGTGCAAGAAGGAGGAGAAAGAGAGGAGGAAGAAGAAGCATCGTGCAGGCACTTCTATGGCTGAGGAAAACTAAGTTAGTTTATTTTAAGTTTTTTTTAGCTATAGTGTTCATGCATTGCATGTAGTTGTAATTTTTATTTTTTTAGTGCACATTGTCGTTGCATTTCTATTTTCATTGCATTTTAATGTTAGTGCATTGGGGACAATGCAAACTTTAAGTTTGGGGGAAGCATATGGGGTTTAGAAATGCACCCACATTTCAAAAAAAATTCAGTTTAATAAAGCATGGAAGGTTTATTTATGGTTATTGCAAATGTGTTTGAAAATTTTTGTTACATTCGATGCTTAATTCTTGAATCATGTGAATTATCAATGAATGAGTTGGATAAATTTGACTGAATGTTGTATCTTCAATTCTTTGATGAATATTTAGGTTGTATTAGTAATGGATGACTAGTAGCATTCCTTGAATCTTGAATGAATCTTCCTTTTATAGCTTCTTATATATATATATAGTTATAAATAAGAGACACTCCAATGTGGGTGTATTGTGAACTGTTAAAGAGGGAACATTCCAATGCAAGCGTTAGAAAAATGAATCTGGCCAAAAGTTGTCACTGCATGAGTGTGTGTCAGTGCAATTACGTACTCCTTAGGGGTTTGTTTCAGTCCATTGTTACTTCTTACGAACAAGGGTACAATAATGCAACGATATCCCTTATAAAAAAATAAAAAAGGTATATATATTTATGATCTTCATAGATACTTAGTATTGTATAATAAATGTTGTATTGGTAGAAAGAATTTAGGATTTGAGGTATGATGCTGGCTTTGATGAAGTTGCAATCTTATTCATTCATACTTATGTATTGTCGATGCAATATTCTGTCATCTGAATGTGACTCTATAATTGGGATTTTAGGTGATCCAAGTTACTAGAATGATCATTTCCCTTAGTTAATTCTTGTGTAGTCTTACTAGTTTCTGTTTTACATGAGGACAACTCAAGTTTGGGGGTGTGATAGTACTAGAAAGAACATATGTTTTCTCCCTACTTATTGGTTAATTTGTCCCCATTTAGTTATCTTTAGCACATATTTTAGCATTTTCAGTTCAGTAAATTGCATGTTATAACTTAGTGGACCTTAGCCTATTTATCCTTAATTTTGTCATGTTTTGGTACTGATTTCGCTGCATGAGTATTTCCAAATTATCAAAGAAGAGTTCAATGCAGATAAGAACAAAAATGTGTAAGTCGTCCAATCTGGTATAACCAACTTGTACAGACAGAAGCAACATGATTCTTATGACAGAACACCTGTACTATTTGGAAGAATATAAATATTCACGAGGAAAGAGAAAAAGGGGTCGTTTTTGTGCATTATCTTTTTCAACTTGTCTTTTGAAGCTTTTCGACTATGTCGGCTTAAGTCTCTTACGGGTGAATTGACGTGAAAAGGATGCAGATCAACTCTTGACGAGGAGTCCTAAGTACGACACAAGAGGGAATTGTGAGATCAAGTCGATATTGTCTAAGAATAGTATTCTTCACTTGTTTCATTTATATTTCTTTTCTAGACGCTGGTGATTACTTTCTATTTCATGTTTGTATGGATGTACATATGACTTTTAGGTTAAATGTTATTTTATTCAACTTTGCTTCTACTGTTTAATCTTTGGGTTTGAATGTTTTTAGCATGGAAATGTTATTGCGGTCACTGCCACTGGAAAGTGCACCGACAGTTCAAGCTAATAAGCATGACAACGAAAGTTGCTTGAGGATTAGAGGGATTTAATCCACTTGTTCTTAATTATGTTCCATTGCCATCATCGGAAGGTGTGGTTAATGTGCATGTTTAAGTCTTAGATCAAATATAGAAATTAAGCTTGGTAAGATATTCATTGCAAATTATTGCATCAACAATCACCTATCCTTTTATATCTTGTGAGCACTTAGTATTCTGTTGAAGGATCACTTTGGGGATCCCATTTTATCATTATCATATTTCATCTTTATTTTCAAGTTATTGCTCCAACAACTATTCTCACAATTTATCTCGTTTTTATCTGTTTATTGCACTGACATTGATAGACAAAAGACAACCATCCTCGTGGGATCGATATCCGACAGACTCATATCTGTCTACTATACTTGCATTAACAGTGTACGCTTGCACAATATTGCTGTGATGTTAAACAGCCGATCATGTTGTTACAACAAGTTACTTATATTAATTTAGTGGATTCTTATAAAGACATTTCATAACGAGAACTTCTTTACGTTTACGCTTGTTAGCATAAGTACGTTTACGCTCGTCAGCATGATACGTTTACACTCATCAGCAAGATACGTTTACGCTCGTCAGCATGATACATTTACGCTCTTCAGCATGATATGTTTACGCTTATTTCATTTACTCATTATACAAGGACACCTATACGACGTTCTTTTCTTTCTTCGTAATTACAAATAATCCATGAATTCATACAATTATAAGAAAATGCATCTACCTAAGATCACAAGTATATTGAAATATAACAAGTTTCTAGTTAGAAACTTACCTACTAGGGAATTGATTGTTTGAGACTAATCGACGATTTTTCCTTTTCCCTGCACGTCCTCCACGCGTTAGGCTCCTTGATCTATTCAATTAATCACATTCAAAAATCATAACCATCACCCAACTATATTATCAAAACTCAATTTGCATATATAAATGTTTATTTCACAAATAGCTCATGCTTTTACACTTGACATTCATAACTTTATATTGAGTTCATCATGGCTCCCATGGAAACGCTATCCTAATCTCACCTTATTATAAGCCCTAAAAAATCATCAAAGATCATTTATCCAACATGTTTTCTTCTAACTATTATGTTCAACAACCATTTACTTCATCAAAACTTCTCCAAAATCATTAATGGTAGAATTTTAAAACTCTTAAAATCTTTCAAATAAAACCATGGGTCACATAAACTAAGCTAATTTGAACTCAAATCTATAAAAAAAACTATCAAAACCAACCTCAATACTCCTTAAATCTTACGGATAGAGCTTGCCGAAATTTATGCTTCACAAAAGCTTTTCTCTTCTTGTTCTTCACGTTTGGAGAAGAAGGAATGAGATAAAACTTTCTCTTTCGTTCCATTTTCTCCTCTAAAGTCATCATTATTATTTATTTAAAATTATATTATCACTCAAAATATCAAAATTTGGTTAACAACTCTCCCACTATCAATTCTTAAAAGGGCATATTTTTCTATTAGGTCCTTCTAATTCTCCTTCTTATGGCTCCTTTTTATATTTCATCATTAAAAATATAACTTGTAAATTATACCCCCTAAATAAACTTTTCTACTTAATAATTAAACAGTTAAATTTAAAATTTCATATTTAATGACTCTAGCTTATTTATTAAAGTGTGGGGTCTCAACTACTGTTTCCCGACACTACAAAATTTGGGGTGTTACAGTAGTACTCAACAATATTTTGTAGTGTAGATTGCTAAGACTAGGGATAAAATTTTCTGAGCACATCCATATTGTAATTTTTAATTTAGAGGGCAAATTTAAATCCCATAACTTCTTGTAAAATTGTCTGTAATTTGCTTGTGTTTGTAGTTGGTTCAAGCTAGCATATTTCTATAAAAGTAGTTTGTAAGCACTACGAACGGAAAAAACACTTGTGGGTTCTCCTCACCAGACCAAAAAATCATCATGTGGAGTCTTCGCAAAAGGGATAGACATGATTCTATTTGCATCTGCCTCGTCGAAGATATTTTATATGAACTCCCTCTTCTACTGCCTTGAGTCTTCATAGATTAGATCTGCCACCATCATAGTTTTTGAAATACTGTCATTTCTTGCAATTGTGAAATCAATCGATCCAAGTACCCAAATGGAGTATTTAACTAGAATATTTGCTTTAGTACCAACTCTCCAGCACATCCCTTCTTGAAGTATACCGTTGGTGGTCCAAACACTCTTCCAGTATAAGAAGATATATTCCCTAACTCTGCATGTAGAAATTTCGAATCAAGATAATATTTCACCTTCAAAGTATGTGATTATAATGAATCTGGATAATTTATAAACCTCCAAACTTGTTTTGCAAGTAATGACAAATTAAATTGTGATAAAGATCTAAATCTCATACCTCAATTGGTTTTCAATTTGCATAGATTTCACCATTCACTCCAATGTATACCAACACCATCATCCACTAAATCATATTTAAGAATGGTCTAATTACCATTTTGAACATTTGATTAATTGTTATTCAAGTCCCCTAGCCTTTTGTTAATTAGAACTTTATAGTGATTGGACTTTTACAATTTAATCCCTGAGTGTTAATTAATCACTTTTTCTGGTAAATTGTTTAACCAAACTTCAATATATTTTCATAATAACTTTGTAATTTTTTTTATTTAATATATACAGACTCAATTTTTGGAAGTGGAATTTCGAAACAGTATTTTTCGATACCACAAAATTTCTGGTCATTATAAATAAATGTGTAACTTAGTACATTACAATAAATATATATAACTAGTAATATATAAAATATTATTTAAAATTTAATATCCTAATAAACTATTAGTTTTATTACATTATATTTTGAATTGAGTTTTTAACTTTTACAAATTCTATTTGGGTATGGGTTTATTTTTAATTTTATTTTGTACTTGAAATTTTGGATATAATTAGTTTATTTTAGATTTGGACTTAAGATAATATATTTGAATTTTGAAATAAATATGTTAGAATATGGGTACTAAACTTATAAAAATAATAAAAAAATAAAAGTTATTCAATTGTCAATATAATAATATAATAAACAATAAAATATATTTCCATCAATTTAAAACATTTTTCAAACACGTACTTATATATTATTATAATAAATAAAATATACATATTTATGCATGTCATATAATTGTATTAATTATGTTTATAAAATTCATATACATATCATATAATCATTAATTTTATATATAATAAACACTTTACTATTTTATATAAAATTAGTTTGTATTCTCGTGTGATGCATGAGTCAATTGTTTATATTAAATTTATAATGTTTTTATAATATTTTTTTTTTAAAAATTTTAATGAATTTCTTAAAAAAATCATTAATAAATTGAAAAAAATGTAGTTACAAAATATTTTTAAAAAAATATTTAATTAATTTAGAATCAATTATACTATTTTTATTTAATTTTAAAAATATTTAATATTAAAATGATAAAAAATTCATAATGGATTGAATCTTAATATTAATATATTATAATTTAAATAAAATTATTAATAATTTCTTATAGGCTATTAATTTTATATATATTGTTAAATTAATTTATTTTAATGTTAAACTTGTTAATATTTGATTTTTTGGTAATTTTATATTTATTTTTACTCTACTTTAATCAAGGAATGCAATTAAATTTTATTATATTTGAAAAATATAAATTTATTTTGATAAATTTTATTAATATGTGTCTTTTTTAAAAAGATTATATTTTAAATTTAATAATTTAATATTCATTAACTTTAATATTATAACATTAAAAGTTAATTCAAATAACTAAAATCTTAAAATAAAAATATCATTTATTTGAAATCAACTTTATGTTTATCATATAAAAATTATAAAGAAAAAAATTAAACAAAAGGTGTGGAATAACTAAAAAGAAGTTAAAGGCAATGAGTAAAAGAATAATTAACCATAATTGTAAATATGTGTTTTAAATTGGGAATGTCACGCGTTAAAAAAGTGTAATGTGAACATCATTATTTTTTTAAACCTCGTATTGCTATAGTGTGTATATACATACATACATATATAGTACCATATAATTGAGCATATTGTTTTTATCTTGATATTGATACATTCCAATAGCGATGTATTTCAACGTACCATTTCAGGTTTATTGATTTTATTTTCACATATATGTATATACTTATTATCTATATTTTACTTTCTTTGTAAATTATATAATATATACATGCAAATATATCTCAATTATTAATTTTTAGTTTCTTAATAAATTACATTAATGTATAAATATTTATACACAAATATAAGTTTTAAAACTATTAATTAAATTCAATAACTTTAAATTGTTTATGATAAAAATGTATGTTAGATCTAAAATATCAAAATTCTGTACTAACCAATAAAAGTTGGTATGTACTGATACAAGTTTATATTGACTAAAACAAGTCGAAACACATTGAAATTGTTGGAACACACCAAAATCTTAACTATAATGGAACCTAGTTTACTTTGAGGAACGACTCAACACATTTCCAACTAGTATGGTATCTACTACCATGATCTCTATTATATATATTATTTATTAAGTGTTTTACTAAATTGGTGTCACCCTCAACCAGATCAACAACTCGGTTGGAGAAATTACGAGAATGTCCTTCCGTAATTAAAATAAGTTATATTATTCGAGGGTATTTTAATTTTTTCATTTTAACAAAAGCTATTGATAATATGTATACACTGGGATATGAACCTATGCCAATAGGATTAATATAACACCCTAAACCCGACCTAGACGAAATGACCAAATCCAAAACATCACATCATGATTAAAAGACTATCACATATTCATACCAATAAGATCACGCATCTAAGTCATAGCATATTTAGAATATAGCCAGAAACACAAAGTCAGTCACAAAAGTAAAAGTGCAACATTTGTCCCGACACTTCAAGTTTAAACATTAAATTAAGTCTACTAACAATCCTAGTTAAAAAGTCATAAGATAACCTTAAGGTGACCGAATCCCCCATTTGCCGGTCATCAAGTCTGGAAAGGTCCAGAAATGCCAATAAATAAGTCAGCACGTGTTATGTTGATATATCACAAGATTTCACATATGTAACTATAGAAAACATTGTAACAGTTCAGTTATCAATTTTGTATTTCGCAGTCAAATCGATAGTCATGTCTCAGTTCAGTGATACAATTATTAGTTACAGGAAAAGTCTCAGTTTCACACTCAATTACAGATTTAGTCATAGTTATGCAAACCCACCGTTACAGACTGTCTTCATCCAACCCAAAACACCATTATCCAACCCTATACACTGGAACGACAAAAATATATAGACTTTTCATACCCTTTTTGACCAAATTTCATGCAAATTCTAAGTAATTAATGTCGAAAAATATAATTTATTTATAAAATAATTAATTTGTGTTAAAATTTCCATAATATTGATTTTTAATTATTTTTATAAATATTGAGCATGAATTTTATGATTTTTCAACAGATTTACACAATTGGTGAAAATCGGCCCAGTAAACACTACTGATAGCTTACACCGTCGAGGGAACTTTTGCACCGAGCTAATGACAAGCTAAGAGGAATATTTTTCTATTCAAGGGTAGTTACGATATGAAGCTACATTATGTTTTATAATTATATTTTTAATTCAAATTAAATTGGAATAAAAATTAATTATAAAGGCTAAGCTGAAGTGGCTCGATATCCATGCAATCGAGGGTCGAACCACCTCAAAATTGGCTAGCCATGTGCCATCCACACGATGGAATAATTAGCTAAAATGTTGACCAATACAACCTTGCAAAAAAGCCCTCAAACTTTCCCAAATTTCCATTCTAACCCCTCCATTTTTCATGGTTTTAAAATCTCACCCCTAGCTTGTTTTTAGCAAACTTTGAACAAGTCAAAGTCCATATGTGGTGGCCGGCCATGGGGGAGTGTGTGGCTTATATTTATTTTATAAATATAGCCACACAACCTCTCTTCAGCTCCACCTATAAATACACCCCATTCACCTTATTTCAACACACGAATTCACTCACACTTCTCTTATTTCTCTTTAATATTCTCTCTAGCTTTTTCCATCCTTGTTTTCCCATTCCATTGCCAATTTCCCCTCTTGAGAAAGAGTGGTTCTTTAGACTTCCATAGCCTTTGTTGAGTGTTCATCAGACACCTCGATATGAGAAGAATCGAGCAAGAACGACGAAGAACGCGACAGCTGTTCTTAGAAAGCGACAAATTCAATCCTAGTCTTTTTCTTTATTTTTAGATTCTTGTTCATTATTATGATGAATGCTATTGATTATTTAATTGAAATGGCTTAAAATTCTTTACCTGTTGGGTTGATTATGTCTAATTGCTTGTTTATATTTGATTCATGTTTATATTGTTATAGGCCCTGAATATTCTGTTTAATTAAATAACATCATGCCTAAGTTATTATTGCATTACCCTTGTGATATAACTATTGAATTAATCATTTAAGCGCATTGAAATTGTGATTAATTGACACACTATTTAATTCGTGCATTCCTAATCTTCTAAGGGGTCTGAAGGTTAGAATTATGATGGTATTAAATAATACATATCCTTGCATAACTTGCAGGGTTTTTGTGATTAAATTGTTTCAACATAGAGATATGATTGTTACTTCACTTGATCCTTTACATGCTTATGATTGTTAATTAGTCGGTTAAATTGGCATAGAGATATGTTTAAGAGATTCTTTAGCTTTCATATAGTATGTATGTGCAATAACACATTTACTTATTAGAATTGATTTAGTCGGTTGAATTGGCATAGAGATATGTTCAAAAGATGAATGAATTTTAGTAAGTAATGTTGTTCATAATTTAGCAGAGTACCGAGTTGCCGTGAATATTATTTCGTAACAAGCATAAACATGAGTTAGATTTAATTAAATAATTAAAGCAATTAACCTGATATATTTATGTCATATTGATTAAAACACATAGAAATCGTGCACAGGAATATAATTTAGTCTAGCTTAACTTAGTTTAATTTAATTTAGATACTTTAGAGTAATCCCCTTCACCAATATTGTCTTGTTCTTAACCAAAGTGTTAATTAAATATTTCATAAATACTTTTCATAACACAGTCCCTGTGGGTACGATACTCGACTTTACTTGTCACTTTATTACTTGAATTCAATTGTGTACACTTGCACATTTTCATCATTCCAAGTTTTTTGCGTCGTTGCTGGAGATTGTCAAAATTATTTGTTTTACATTTTGGTTTATTTTTTTATCTAATTATTAACTTATTTTTTTATTATTTCAGGTGTTCATGAGTATTGACCAAATTATCGACTTACTCCCAGTGGACCCTGAAATTGAACGAACCTTCTGAGAAAGAAGAAAACAAGCATCTCAAAGAAAGATTGAAGAGATGAATTTCGAGAACCATAATCAAGGAAATGGAGCTAATCATGCTCATAATCTTATTCTTATTGCTGATGATAGGGATATAGCCTTGAGGCAATATGTAGTGCCTTTGTTCCACGAACTTAATTCGAGAATTAGAAGTCCTGAAATCGAGGCACAACAATTTGAACTAAAGCCAGTGATGTTTCAGATGCTTTAGACAGTAGGCCAATTCAGTGGAATGCCTACCGAAGACCCTCATCTTCATTTGAGACTATTCATGGAAATGAATGACTCTTTCAAGATATCCAGAGTGTCAGAAGATGCACTTCGATTGAAGTTGTTCTCATTTTCACTAAGGGACAGAGCTAGAGCCTGATTGAACTTGTTGCCACCAAATTCTATTACAACATGGCAAGAGTTAGCTGAACGATTAATTAGGAAGTATTTCCCTCCAAGTAAGAATGCTAAGCTGAGGAGTGAAATTACTACTTTCTAATAGATGGATGATGAATTTTTGTATGAGTCATAGGAAAGATTTAAAGAGTTATTAAGGAAATACCCTCATCATGTAATTTCTCATTGCATCCAATTAGAGACGTTTTATATTGGTCTTAATTCACACACAAGGATGGTAGTAGACGCTTCCGCCAATGGAGCTATTCTTTCTAAGTCTTATAATGATGCTTATGAAATTATAGAGAGGATCGCAAGAAATAATTACCAATGGCCGACTATTCGAGTAAATTCAGGAAGACGAGTTGCAAGAATTCATGATGTTGATCCACTTACTTCACTTGCAGCTCAAGTATCATCGATGTCCTCAATGCTTAAGAATCTTACTACTAATTGGTTTAATAATGTTGCAGCTCCACCACCTAATCAATTCAAGAACATAGCTTGTTTCTATTGTGGAGAAAAGCATATGTTTGAAGAATGCCCATCAAACCTAAAATTTGTGTATTATATGAGTAATCAAAACCAAAATTGAGGCAGGCAAGGACTGTAATCAAACTTTTGCAGCCCATCTTGGCGAAATCACCCTAATTTCTCATAGGGCAATCAAGGAGCTGGGCCCAATAACACGTATGCTCAACCAAGAACGACCCAGCCACAAGGATTTACCCATCAAGTTCAGAAGCCACAACAAGCTAAATCTTCCAATAGCTTAGAAAGTTTAATAAAGGCATATATAGCTAAGAATGATGCAACTCTAAGGAATTTGGAAAATCAAGTGTGGCAACTTGCTACTAAACTGAAGAACCATCCACAAGGTGCTTTGCCGAGTGATACGGAGAATCCGAGAAATCCAGGGAAGGAGCATTGTAAAGCATTAACATTGAGGAGTGGAAAGGCGTTGCAGCCCAATGTTGTTGAAGTAGAAGAAGAGCAAGTTGATGCTCAAGAATCAGTTGAAGTTCAACCAAGTGTTGAAACCCTAAATTTGTCAAATCCAATAGAACCAGAACTAGTTTCACCAGAACCAAAAGTGGTGAATTTTGAGAAAGAGACTTTTGAACCAGTCAAGTCAAATGATCTAACGACCCAGTTAGATACAGAAGTGCCACAGAAAATGAAGCAATCAGTTCAAGTTAGAAATCCTCCACCACCCTACCTTCAAAGACTTCAAAAGCAGAAACAGGAAGTTTAGTTCAAGAAATTCCTTGAAGTACTCAAGCAACTTCATACAACATTCTGTTTGTAAAAGCACTTAAGCAGATGCTGAATTATGTCAAGTTCATGAAGGATATCCTGTCGAAGAAATAATTACTTGGAGAATTTAAGACAAAAGCCCTAGGAAAGGAATGTAGTGGATATATTCAAGATAAATTACCCCCAAATTTGAAGGATCCTGGATGTTTTACTATACCTTGAACATTGGAGCAACTTATTGTGGTAAAGCATTATGTGATTTGGGTGCAATATTAACTTAATACCCATGTCGATATTCAAAAAGTACGGGATAGGTGAAGTTAGATCAACTATAGTTACACTTCAATTAGTCGATCGATCTATAGCATATCTTGAAGGAAAAATTGAAGATGTATTGTTTCGCGTTGATAAGTTTATTTTTCCTGCTGACTTTGTCTTTTTAGACTTTGAAGTAGATAAAGAAGTGTCAATCATCTTAGCAAGGCCATTCTTAGCAACAGGAAGGACTTTGATTGATGTGCAGAAGGGAGAGCTGACTATGTGTGTTCAAGACGATCAGGTAACGTTTAATATTTTTAAATCTATAAGATTTCCTGATGTAGTTGATGATTGTTCTGCAGTGCCTTAGTTAGAAGAGTTAATTATTGAAGAGGAATTCAACTCTGTTAAAGATCCTTTAGAAAAAATTTGCTGATAGACCCTCAAAGTGATGAAGAGGGGGAGGAAACTTAGCTTTGTTGGAAGCTAATTCGAGGGGATTTAATCCACAACCTTGTTTCGAATCTTTGGAGTTAGAAAGTAGAGATTATGTTAAACCAAAAGCATCAATTGAAGAGCCACCTAAGTTAGAACTTAAGGTATTACCTTCACATTTAAAATATTTTTATTTAGGTGACGCTTCTACTTTGCCTGTGATTATTTCAACACAACTAACTGAGAAGCAGAAAGATCAATTGATTAAAGTGCTGAAGCAATTCAAGAAAGCTACTAGATAAACCATAGCCGACATTCATGGTATAAGTCCATCTGTATGCATGCACAAGATCATTCTTGAAGATGATAAGAAAGCAATAATTGATGGACAACAGAGATTGAACCCCATTATGAAAGATGTAGTCAAGAAATAAATTATCAAGTGGTTAGATAGGGGTATAATATATCCCATCTCAGACAGTTCATGGGTTAGTCATGTCCAATGCGTGCCAAAGAAAGGAGGTATTATGGTCATAAAGAATGAAAATAATGAGTTAATACCGACTAGAACAGTTACGAGATGACAAATTTGCATCGACTACCAGAAATTGAACAAAGCGACGAGGAAAGATCACTTTCCTTTGCCATTCTTAGATCAAATGCTAGATAGACTCACAGGGCGAGACTATTATTGTTTTCTAGATAGGTACTTAGGGTACAATATAGTTGTATCGAAAGATCAACACAAAACGACATTCACGTGCCCGTATGGTACATTCGTATTTTGACGCATGCCATTTGGTTTATGTAATGCACCTGCTACATTTCAAAGATGTATGATTGCCATTTTTACTAACATGGTTGAGAAGTATTTGGAAGTGTTCATGGATGAGTTTTTAGTGTTCAGGGACACTTATGATGATTGCTTAGCTAATCTAGCTAAGGTACTAAAGCGATGAGAAGAGATAAACCTTGTTCTCAACTGGGAAATGTGCCATTTTATGGTATGAGAAGGTATTGTTTTGGGGCACCGAATAACAAAACAATTAATTGAAGTCAACAAGGCCAAAGTAGATGTTATCGAGAAGCTTTCACCTCCAACATTTGTATAGGGTGTTAGGAGCTTTTTGGGACATGCTGGATTCTATCGAAGATTTATCAAAGACTTCTCTAAGATTGCTAAACCCTTGAGCAAGTTGTTAGAGAAGGATTCGACATTCAACTTTGGTGAAGAATGTTTGATAGCATTCAATGATTTGAAGAATCGATTAGTTTCAACACCAATTATCATCACACCAGATTGGAAATTACCGTTCGAGTTGATGTGTGATGCAAGTGACTTCACGGTCGGAGCCATGATGGGCCAACGAAGGAACAAAGTTTTTCATCCTATCTACTATGCAAGTCGGACTTTGTCAGGAGCTTAGTTGAATTACACAGTAATCAAGAAAGAATTACTTGCAGTTGTATTTACTTTTGACAAGTTCAGATCCTATCTTGTAGGTACAAAAGTGACTATCTTTATGGATCATTCCGCAATTAAGTACTTACTTGCCAAGAAGGATGCT
Organism: Gossypioides kirkii; assembly: GCA_005610355.1. NCBI lineage: Eukaryota > Viridiplantae > Streptophyta > Magnoliopsida > Malvales > Malvaceae > Gossypioides > Gossypioides kirkii. The sequence continues at coordinate 23,184,380 of CP032248.1, forward strand.
AAGTCGAGACTGATTCGATGGGTCCTATTACTAAAAGAATTTGACTTGGAAATTCAAAATTGAAGAGGTGTAGAGAACCTAGTAGCTGATCACTTGTCTATATTGGAGCCACGAGAAGAAAATTCAACTCTTGTACCCATACAAGAGATGTTCCCTAACGAACATATACTCAAGGTAAGTCATAACACCCCTTGGTTTATTGATTTTGCTAACTACTTAGCTTGTGGTTTAATTCCCTATGATAAGACGTATCAACAAAGGAAAAAGTTCTTTCATGATGCTAACTATTACTTCTAGGAAGAGCCATACTTGTTTAAGAGCTGTGCAGATCAGAAGATGTGTAGCAGAAGATAAAGTACGAGCAATATATATCAGTGTCACACAGCTCCAAGTGGGGGACACTTCAAAGGTTCACGTACTGCGGCCAAAGTATTACAAGCTGGATTCTTTTAGCCAACATTGTTCAAGGATGCGTACGCCTATGTCAGAAGCTGTGACCGATGTCAAAGGGTTGAAAATGTAACCAACAGAAATGAAATGCCTCAAACAAATATTATAGAAGTGGAACTATTCAAAGTTTGGGGTATTGACTTTCTTGGTTCATTCCCTCCGTCATTTGGTAACAAGTATATTCTGGTAGCGGTCGACTATGTATCAAAATGGATTGAAGTCGAGGCATATCCGACAAAAGATGCCAAGGTAGTGAAGAAATTTTTGCAGAAGCATGTGTTCACTTGATTTGGAACTCCGAGAGCCATCATTAGTGATGAGGGGTCCCATTTTGTGAACAAGTGGATGAAGTGGTTACTTGATAAACACGGAGTAAGACACAAGATTGCTACAACTTACCATCCGCAGATGAATGGGCAAGCTGAGTTAGCGAATAAAGAAATAAAAGGCATAGTCGAGAAGGTAGTATGTCCAAATCAACGAGACAGGTCCAAGAGATTGGATGATGCTTTATGGGCTTACAAAAAAACTTACAAGACACCTTTAGGAATGTCTCCCTATAGGTTGATATTTGGAAAAGTCTGTCATTTACCTTTGAATTAGAACACAAAGCTTACTGGGCTCTTCAGTATCTCAATTTGGATCCGAAGCTTGCTAAAGAGAAACGAATGCTTCAGCTCAATGACTTAGAAGAATTTTGAACGTTCTCTTATGATAATGCCAAGCTATACAAATAAAGATTAAAAAGATGGCAAGATAAGTACATCCGAGTTAGAGAGTTCGAAGCAGGTCAGCAAGTATTATTGTTTAACTCGAGAATGAAGTTCTTTCTAGGTAACTTAAGATCTCGTTGGTCTAGTCCATTTACTATCCACAAAGTCTTTCCTTATGGAGTTGTGGAACTTCACAGTAAGAGAGGTAATTTTCGAGTCAATGCTCAGCGATTAAAACATTGTTGGGGATGTGAAATTGAGCGAGGTAAATCGTCGCTTATTTTATCTGATGATTAATTTTTTTTTTGTTTGAATAAAGAACTTAGGTTATACTTTCTCGATTAGTATGTTTAAATGAATTCTTTGAAGGAATTTGGAACTTAAGCAGGATCGTTTGTAACCCCTCCAAGCTTTCCTGAGAATTAATTTTAACATAATTTTTCGAGAAATTATTTCCTAAGTTAGTGAATAAATTTCAAACGTTTGAATTTTGCAAATAAAAGGGTCAATTGTTGATCCAAGTTTTTAATTACAATCAATTTTCAAATTATTTTAAATTTAAGGACTTGATTTAATTTTTTGTAAAATTTAGTTGTGAATTTTGTAAATATGAAAATTAGCTGTCTTTTCTTGTAAATATTTTAAAACAGCTAAAAAATAAAGTTTTTTATTATCTATTTTATTTACTTTTATTTTTCAAAATTTTGATAATTCTTAATATTAAATTATAAATTAAATTTTATAATTTATATTAATTATTATGAAGAGTTTAAATTAAGATTTGTTTTTAAAATAATAATAATAATAATAATAATAATAATAATAAATTTAAGTTTTTCATTTAAACATATTTTTATTTTTATTTTTCAAAATTTTGATGACTCTTAATATTAATTATAAATTAAATTTTATAATTTATATTAATTATTATCAAGAGTTTGAATTAGGATTTGTTTTTAAATATTTTTAAAAAAAAATGGTGTTTGAGTTAAAATAAAATTTAGAAATTTAATTTGAGTATTTGAGTGTGAATATTCTTTCATTCATTATAAATAGCTCACCTCTCAAGAGAATTATCACTCAAACCTTCAAATTTGTCACCTTAAGCACCACCATCGACAACCATCGGCAGTCATCGGAAGCCATCGGGCCGCATCAGTTGACGTCTCCCGCAAGCGCCCGACGCTGCTCGATACCACCCGGCGTGTCTTAATGCACTAGCCCGCAAGTGCACGACAATGCCCAACGCCCGTGCGCGCAAGCGCCCGACATAGCTTGATACCACCCGACACGTCCTGACGCATTAGCCCACAAGTGCTTGACAACGCTAGAGGCCCATGCGCGCAAACTCCCGATAGCGCCCGACAACATCCGAGAACTCCTGCTCGTCTCAGCAAGCTGCGCGCGCCAGAGGCCTGCTGCTATCCACCATCCGCACAAGTCGTGCGTGCTTGAGCACCCGCACATCCGCACGCCCCAACTGCTTGCGCACATCAGCTCCTACATGCTTAGGCGCTCGAGTGTTGCTGTCCCCTGCTGTTACCGAGCAACGCCCACTCCCACGTCTACCGAGCCGTGCTGCTGTCAAGCCACACCTGCCTGTGTGTCACACGCCCTACACACCTAGGCCGTGTGCCCTTTACTCAAACCTTAAGTTCTCCAAATTACCCTAAAAATAAACCCTTTTATTTTTAGCCCTAACTATTTAATTTGGATTTAATTTCAACAAAAGGTGGTAAAAATTCATCTTCTAATTTTTTAATTTTAATTTATTAATTTATTTTAAATTGTTAATATTTTTACTAATTAAATTTTAGAAATATGTTTGTGTCCATTTATTTGTTATCAGGTTGGAATCATGCCACGCAAAAGAACTCATGCCGCAACAGAAAGAGATTCGAATAAATTCCACAGTGCAAGAGTTAGAGAAAGATATTATAATACATTCAAAAATCAACAGATGTTGCTTGAAAAAGGCTTTACTTGGGAAACAAGTAAATACACTAAATTCATGGAAAAAGTCTGACAAGTTGTTGAAGCTCTAAACTAGGGATTATTTTGTGAAATGCGACCAAGTGCAGATGAGGAACTAGTTCGAGAATTTTATGCAAATTTCACCTCAGTTGAACTTAAAGAAATTTCAGTCTGAGGAATTAAGGTACCATTGAAGTCAAGCACTATTAATCAGTTCTTTGACTTACCTGATTTCGAAGAAGATGAATATCATACTTTGTTGAATAACTTAAAGGCTGAAAAATTGCATGAAATTCTTCGAGAACTTACAGTTCCAAGGCCTAAATGGATAGTATCAAAACATGGAATTTATACATGTCGCAAAGAAATTTTGACATCGATGGCAAAAGTGTGGTTTTACTTCATTCGATTTAGTCTTATACCTATTCAGCAGGGAACTATTCTTTCATTAGATCGAATGGTGTTAATCTATTCAATTCTAAAGGGGAAGACCATCAATGTAGGAAGACTCATCATCAGAGAGATCTGAAACTGTGCCATAAGGCATTCTGCTCAAGCTTATTTCCCATTTACGATCACAATATTATGCTTGAAAGCTGAAATTCTTGGTAACGTAAATAGAGCAGGATATAACCAAGGAGCAATTTCTGATTGGGATCTATATAGAGTAGCAGGGGATTCTGTTAAAGAATAAGAAGATCCTGATGAAAAAGATCCTAAGGAAGATCCTGTGGAGATTGAAGATGTTCTTTCGATAATAAAATCGATAGGAATGCATGATGAGACAGAGTCGACTGAATGAACATCCGAGCCTGATAGATTCGTGCCGAGACCACCATTGCCCCCATCTGAACTTTGAAATGAGCTGTCAAAGATGATGGATTGCACGCAACACATGCAATGGCAGTAACAAATGTTCTGGAGATATACGAGATGATGCATTTAAAAGTGCTTTTGAAAAAGTGTTTCCTGACTCATTTGTTTTTGTGCCTGAATTTCCAGATTACATATTCGAACCATGGACTCCAATGACAAGGAAGGAGCAAGGTGACTTAAGCAATAATAAGGGCTACCAAGCAAAAGGAGAGTCAAAGTCTAGGGGTCTGAACATAAATAAAAAAGGGGAACTTGTCTTTCTTTAAATTTCAATTTTTGTATTTTCAGTCTTTTATTTTTGAATGAATTTAGATTAGGTCACTAGGTTAGTTTTAATTCTTGCATAATAAATTAAGAGGTTGAAGAAAAAATTAAGCAAAAATAGAAAAATAAGAGTGTGGTAATAAATATGTACATGTCTAGGATTGGACATTGAAGAGCTTGGTGCTTAAGCAGTCAAATTGACTCACCTCATCTTCTTTGATCCTACCTGGTGTACAGTATTTATTCACTTTTTTTTAACGTTCTTTATTGTTTTTAACAATGAGAAGATACTTCTTAATAATTTGTTATTTCTTTTTATTTTATGAATTTAGTTATAATTTTGCTTGAAAATTTGAATTTATGTTAATTATGTTAAGATTTAGTAAAAGTAAAATTTAATTATCTCGATGCTGATGATGTTAAGCTGAACCATGATAGGAATGTTACTCTTAATAAAATATATGTGAATCATATCATAAAATTCCTTATTCCTTATAGAAGCTAGATATGCATGAAAGTTGAAGTCTCTAGAATTGACTTAGTAATTTCTTGAGACGAAATCCTAGGAAGCATGAAACTTTGAAAATGATTTAGGTAACATTTGTTTGGATCGTTTGAGCCTTTCAAGCCAACCCTGATAAATGTTATCCCTTGAAGCCAACTTTGAGACTATATGGCCTAATTTTCTTTGTACCCTACAATTATAAGCCATCTTATCTCTTGTACTTATCTCTAAATTGTCCCAACTTCCAGACTCAGTCTACCAAGATTATGTTCTAAAAATAAGTTTGGGGGAGTTAAGAAGAAGTACCAAAATGCTCAACAGAAGTATAGTACATACAAAAATGATGCTCAGAAAAACAGAAATGAAAAAGAAAAAGATAAAAAGAGCACTTGTACTCAAGAAAAAAAGAAAAGAGCATGCAAAGTTCGAAAAAAGTTGTGTGAAATTGAAGGTTTGATGCAAGTTGAGTGTAGGGTTTTGGCTTAAATTTATCTATTTTTTTCTTACCCTTAGCCTAGCCCCATTACAACATATGCAAAAGACCTATTTGATTCAAGATATCAATGCTACCTACATTAGTGGAGAAAAATTGCTATGTTCAACATATGAAGAAATAAATTAAACTTAGTGATTGCAGTTTAGTCTTAATTGAGAAAATAAAAAATTTAGTGATAGGATTTTAACTTTTTTTTATTGAGACAAGCATGATGATAATTGAAGATAATTGAATTAAAAATATTTGAGCTACATAATTCTTAAATTCTTGTTTTTACACTTAATTATTTTGAATACATAAGTATGAGGAGAAATAATCAACTCTTTTGTGATTTGTGTATTTCTCGGGACGAGCAATGAATTAACTTTTTTGGGGGTATGGAACGATGAAAATATATAGATTTTTTCTTACCTTTTTTACCTAATTCCATACAAATTCTGAGTAATTAATGTCGAAAAATATAATTTATTTATAAAATAAATAATTTGTGTTAAAATTTCCATAATATTGATTTTTCAATTGTTTTTATAAATATTGAGCATGAATTTGATGATTTTTCGACAGATTTGCACAATTAGTTAAAATCGACCGGACAGACACTACTGACAGCTTACACCGTCGAGGGAACTTTTACACCGTGCTAATGAAAAGCTAAGAGGAATATTTTTCAAGTCAAGGGTTAGTCCGATATGCAGCTACATTATGGTTTTTAATTCAAAAAAAATTGGATTAAAGATTAATTATAAAGGCTAAGCTGAATGGCTCGATATGCATGCAATCGAGGGTCAAGCCACCTCCAAATGGTCTAGCCATGTACCATCCACATGATGGAATAATCAGCTGAAATGTTGACCAATTCAACCTTGCAAAACAGCCCTCAAACTTTCCAAAATTTCCATTCCAACCCCTCTACTATTCATGGTTTTAAAATCTCACCCCTAGCTTGTTTTTAGCAAACTTTGAACAAATCAAAGTCTACATGTGATGGCCGGCCATGGGGGAGTGTGTGGCTGATATTTATTTCCTAAATATAGCCACACAACCTCTCTTCAACTCCACCTATAAATACACCCCCATTCACCTCATTTCAGCACATGAATTCACTCACACTTCTCTTCTTTCTCTCTAATATTCTCTCTATCTTTTTCCATCCTAGTTTTCCCATTCCTTTGCCGATTTCCTCTCTTGAGAAAGAGTGGTTCTTCAGCCTTCCATACCTTTTGTTGAGTGTTCATCGAAGACCTCGATCTGAGAAGAATTGAGCAAGAACGATGAAGAATGAGACAGCTGTTCTTAGAAATCGACGGATTTAATCTTAGTCTTTTTCTTTATTTTTAGATTCTTGTTTGTTATTATGATGAATGCTATTATGAATGCTATTGGTTATTTAATTGAAATGAGTTAAAATTGTTTAAGTATTGGGTTGATTGTGTCTAATTGATTGTTTATATCTGATTCATGTTTATGTTGTTATAGGCCTTGAATATTCTGTTTAATTAAATAATATCATGCCTTAGTTATTATTGCATTACCCTTGTGATATAACTATTGAATTAATCATTTAAGTGCATTCAAATTGTGATTAATGGACACATTATTTAATTTGTGCATGCCTAATCTTCTAAGGGATCTGAAGGTTAGAATTGTGATAGTATTAAATAATACATAGCCTTGCATAACTTGCAGGATTTTTGTGATTAAATTGTTTCAACATAGAGATATGATTGTTACTTCACTTGATCCTTTACATGCTTGTGACTGTTAATTAGCTGGTTGAATTGGCATAGAGATATCTTTAAGAGATTCTTTAGCTTTCATATAGTATGTATGTGCAATAACACATTTACTTATTAGAATTGATTTAGTCGGTTGAATTGATATAGAAATATGTTCAAGAGATGAATAAATTTTAGTCAGTAATTTTTTTCATAAGTTAGAAGAGTACCGGGTTGCCATGAATATTATTTCGTAACAAGCATGAACATGAGTTAGATGTAATTAAGTAATTAAAGCAATTAACCTGACACATTTATGTCATATTGATTAAAACACTAAGAAATTGTGCCCAGGAATATAATTTAGTCTAGCTTAACCTAGTTTAATTTAATTGAGATACTTTAGAGTAATCCCCTTCACCAATATTGTATTATTCTTAACCAAACTGTTAATTAAATATTTCATAAATACTTTTCATAGCACAGTCCTCGTGGGTATACTTGACATTTACTTGTCACTTTATTACTTGAATACGATTGTGTACACTTGCACATTTTTATCGTTCCACACACCATAGAGTGTCAGTCTAACACATTGTAGTGTTTACAGTGTTACTACCAGAACAGTTATAATCTTGCAGTGTTTATAGTGTCACTGCTAGATCAGTAAATATTTTCAAGTGGTTTAACCACCAAAACAGTTCAGTCACTTCCTTCATCTCATAATCTAACCCTATGCAAATGCAAAACAAATATCAGTTCATCCATTTCAGTACCGGCCCAAAGCCTCAGTCATTTCCATATATCAATCATTAACAGTACATAGATTATTAGTTTCATACTCATAATCAAGTTACAAACATGCATAACACTTTCACTAGCTAGTTTTGATCATACAAGTTCTACAGTTAATATACGGAGCTTTAGTTAATCCGAATGGCATTACCAAAAACTCATAGTGTCCGTATCGAGTTTTGAATGTGGTTTTCTGCACATCACTATCTTTTACTCGCATCTGATAATAACTCGTTCGGAGGTCTTTTTAGAAAAGACGGTTGCATCTCTCAACTGATCAAACAACTCATCAATACGAGGTAACGAATATTTATTCTTGATTATTACCTTGTTCAACTGTCTATAGTCTATGCACATTCTCATCGATCCATCTTTCTTCTTTACAAACAAAACTGGTGCGCCCCAAGGCGATATGCTCGGTCAGATAAAGCCCCTGTCCAACAACTCTTGTAACTGTGCCTTCAACTCTTTCAATTCAGTAGGTGTCATCCTGTACGGTGGAATCGAGATCGGTGCAGTTTCAGGTACTAAGTCAATGCCGAACTCTACTTCTCTGACTGGCGGTAAACCCGATAACTCCTTTGGAAACACATCTGTAAATTCCTTGATAACTAGCACCTGTTCTAACTCTGTTCCGGTACTCCAAGTATCAAGTATATAAGCCAAAAATGCTTCATAACCTTTACGAACCATCTTCTATGCTGATAACGATGAGATTATTCTGGTGCCACTGCTTAACTTCTCTGACCCAACTATGATTGCTTCTCCTATCGACAGTTTCAAATCGATCTATCTTCGTTTACAATTAACCATTGCATCACGCTCAGTCAACCAATCCATTCCCAAAATTACATCAAACTCAGTAAATGGTAATAACATCAAATCAGCATGGAACTTATAGTCTCGAATTCTCAATGGACATCTACGACATATCAAATTAACAATGACACTATGACCCAATGGGTTTGTGACTTGTACATCAAACTCAGTCGACTCAATAGGTAATCTCTTTTCAGTAGCTAATGCAGTACAAATATATGAATGAGTCGATCCGGGGTCAATCAATGCACACACAATATCATTAAAGAGATAGAATATACCAGTCACATCATCAAGAGCAGTAGCCTCTTCTCGAGCACGGATAGCATAAGTCCGTGTAGGTGCTCGAGCCTCAAATTTGGCTACAGTATCATTGTTATCTTCATGGTTTCCACCTGTGTCGCTACTCTGCCCTGGGCGTCTATTTTTTTGTGTGTGTAGCAGGAGGTTTTACACTCTATTCCTCCTTTACTTCAGATCTCATCGGACAGTTTCCCAGAAAGTGATCTGCACTTCCGCATCGATAACATGTCCCTTTCATTTTGCGACACTCACCTGCATGGCTCATCTTACAATACCCACATATTGGACTAGGTATATTACGAACACTAGCCATACTGTCTGCGGGTTTATTCTGTAATGTAAATTCTGGTGGTCTCAACTTACACCTACTCAAAAATCCAGAAGAAATTGGGCCCCGACTAACCTCTTCTCTGAATCTCTTCATCGGTGGCATAGAGAAGGTCTTGACAATGTTTTTCTTTCTAGATTCCTAAAATCTCTTTTCTCTCTATCTTTTGCTATTGTAGATTTCTTCCATCTTTTGAGCTCTGTCAGTTAACACTACTAGCGATCTAATTTCAGAACCACTCATCATTCTTATCTCGTCATTCAGCCTTTCTTCGAAACGGACGCACATAGCTTCATCATTTGGTACCACCTCTCTGGCGTACTTGCTCAGCTATACAAACTCTCGTTCATAATCTGCCACTATTTTATTTCCCTATCTCAATTCTAAAAATTCTTTCTTCTTCTTATCCAGGTACCATTTGCTAACATATTTCTTCTTAAACTCTGTTTGAAAAAGTCCCAAGTAACTTCGTTTTTCGGCATCATCGTCGCGTCCATAACTCACCAGTGATAAGCCTCGTCCTTCAGTAGTGACGCAGCACACCTTACATAATCTTCAATAGGACAAACCATCTCATTCAAGACTCTCAGCGTCTTTTCCAGTCAGTATTCAGCTCTGGAAGGATCGTTTTCCACACTGTCTCGAAAGTCTTCAGCCCCGTATTTCCTAACCATATCTGTAGGGATGCGACACCTCGGTTCCACCACTAGAGGTGGGGAAGTCTTTCTGGAGGTGCTATCAGTTGGGCACCTGGTTGTGCAACAAGAGGCATAAGGGGTGATGTCATCGGATTATTTCTCATTAATTCCGTGAACCACTGCCCCATCATCCCGAATAACATATTCTTTGTTTCATTTTCTGTCATTGGTAATATTGAGGCACTATGATTGGCCCCAGAGTCATTAGTCGAAACATTACTATTCACCTTATTATTTTCATCTTTTTCAAAGTCAAGCATCCTGTATTTATCTGCAAAAATCTTAATTAGATCGGATTCATGCATATCACACTATCACAGGTTCATATGACATGTATTTCTAAATCGTCAAATATGACCAATACAATCCAAGAAATGACTAAACCATAAGCTCTGATACTACTAAATGTAACACCTAAATCCCGTACACCATCGTCGATTAAGATTTCGGTGTCTACTATTCATTTTATCGTTCATCTTTTACAAATATTTGACTATTTGCATCTTTATTCAAGACAACTATCAATTCTCACAATTTAAAACAATATCTAAACATAACACAATTTTATCAAGGGTAAAAATGGTCTTTCGAATATTTTAGGGGACTTCTACCGGTATCTGATGGTCAAGTATCAGTAGTAGTCAATTCAATGAACAACTTAGAACTGTGCAGATTTCTATCGATACATTTACTAATTCTACCGATACAAGTATAATTTCTACCGATACAAGTCATGCAACTACCGATACCAAAAACTCCAGAGAGCAAAAGTCCACACTCTGCAACTTCTACCGATACAAGCTTACATACTACCGATACATCAGTAACATGAACTATCAATACTTGCAATATAACTATAGATACAATCCAAGTCAGAGAACAACCTCTCTCCTACCCTGCACTTCTACCAAAACATACATGAGTTCTACCGAAACAAGTATGCTAAATCTGAAAAATTATACCAAACACAAGTTCATTGATTTCATACAAGCATAACTTTTAACTATGCATTCAAGACAGACAAATATAAGATTTTTGTTAATGCAAGGTACTTAAAACTACATCCAACATTTCATCAAACGTAACAAGGTTTTTCACAAACTCTTGTATAAAGAAAGGTAACATCATCCTAGTAAGTTCATAAAGTTAAATAGATTTAATAAACTTCAAGAGTAGTAAAAATCTAATTAACCGAGTGGAACATTGTTTACATTTGGGGTAAGTCTCACTTGCATTTGTTACTCACGATAACACAAAGTCATCAGACCCTTATTCTGCATTGGAACTCATTTCATTTAATACTCACGATTACATATAGTCATCGGACCCCTTGTTCCGTATAGAATTTCATATACCCACGATGACACTGAGTCATCGGACCTTTAATTCGTCATGGATTCATTTACTCACGATGACACTTAGTCATCGGACCTTTAATCCGTAAAGGATTCATTTACTCACAATGACACTTAGTGATCAGACCTTTAATCCATGATTCATTTACTCACGATGACACTTAGTCATCGGACCTTTTCGTTTATAGCTCGAACCCGTTTATCTTCCGTATTTCATTCACACTTGTCTTCCATAATTTTGATTATCATTTCATCTCACTGCAATAGTAGCAATTTAAGTTAAAATTTAACCATACAAACTTACCGGACTAGATTGTGGTTGTGAATGGATTCCAAGGACTACTCCGCTAATTTTCCTTTTCCCTAATTCGTGGCACGGTCGTAGTCTACATTCACAAATCATTTAACACAATATAGTCATTTTTGGTAAAATTATGGTTTTACTCCTAATAGTTTCCTTTTATTCAATTTGGTCCTTATAACACAAAACATGCAAAAGAACCATTCTCACACACAACTAACCATAACCGAATTCTCTTAAGTATCTATTCAACCCATTCACACATTTATTTTCACAACAATACATGTAATTTCACCATTTCCACACTTTAGTCCTTAAATCCTAATTTCATCAAAATCACTTTACAAAAAGATTTAACCCAACTATCAAACACTCAAATATATCAAAAGCTTTCAAGAACAAGCTATTTCAACAATGGCAAGTTTTCTAACATTTGACAGCTTCACAAATTAGCCCTTGCATAAGCCAGATTAAGCTGATACAGACTCAAAAACATAAAAATTACTAAAAACGATCAAGGTTTGCTTACCTAAATCAAAGCTCAAAGTTTGAGTTTCAAAAACCCTAGTTTCTTTCTCTCCAAGCCGAATGAAGAAGATGGTGAAGTGAAAATGATAAAATTTTTCACTTAAAAATTTCTTTAATATATATATACTAATGGTAATTTTGTAAATTTTGAGACTTTCATAATTAATCACCTATTAACCTTAATTAACCCTATTTAGGTTTAATTCATCTCATGAAAAATCACCCACTAAAACTCTTTTGGTTAATTCACTCATTTGGTCCATCTAGTTAGACAACTCAACTTTTGCACCCTTTACGATTTAGTCCTTTCTATTCAATAAACCATCTAATCAGTAAAATTTTCGAATCATAATTTCATATGATGCATATGTCACCAAAAATATTTAAAATAAGATAATTTTATGACTCGACATCGACGGAGTTATGGTTCCGAAACCACTATTTTTGACACCACTGAAAATCGGGCTGTTATAGTTGCTTCTCGTGAAGTATCTGAAGTACAATTCACAGATGCCCATCATGTTCAGTCTTGATTTTGGAGTAGATCAGGATATCATCGATAAATACCATAATAAATCGATACAGATACAATTGAAAGACCTAGTTCACCAAATCCATGAACACCACCGAGGCATTCTTTAGGCTGAATGGCATAACTAGAAACTTATAATGGTCGTAACGTGTTTGAAAGGCTGTCTTAAACACATCTTCGTCCTTAACCTTAAGCTGATGATAACCCGATCGGAGATCAATTTTTTATAACACTGAAGCTCCACAGAATTGATCGAACAAATCATCAATTCTCAATAAAGGATACTTATTCTTTATTGTTAGCTTATTCAATTGACAGTAATCGATACACATTCTCATCGTACCATATTTCTTTTTAACAAATAAAATAGCTGCTCCCCACGAAGACACACTTGGTCGGATGAACCCTCAATCAAGAAGTTCTTGCACTTGGGCTTTCAGTTCAGTGAGTTCTTGCGGTGCCATGTGATAGAGAGTGATGGACACCGGAGTGGTACCCGGTAACAAGTCAATACCAAAACTCAACCTCTCGGGTTGGCGCTACACTTGGTAACTCATCAGTGAAGACATCCGAGAAATCTCTGACTATCCAAATATTGCTAACAGTTAGCTTAGCTAGTGCGAAATCAAAGATAAAGGCAAGATACGCCTCATAGCCTTTTCTTACCAACTTCTCGGTGACAAAAACGGAGATTACATTGGATAAGTAATCTCGACGCTCACCAACGATCACTATCTCATTACCCACTTCTGTTCTCAAGATGACCCTCTTTGATGCACAATCCAAATTAACCTTGTGCTCAATTAGCCAGTCCATACCCAGAATCAAATCAAACTCCCCAAATGAAAGTTCCATCAAATTAGTCAGGAACACAACTCCCTGGATCTCTAACGGCACTCATTTAAACACTTTGAAAACCCGAATAGATTGACTGAAAGCACTAATCACAGAAATTACACTAGCAGTATACTCAGCCTACACATTCTGTTTCATAGATACAGTACTAGCTATGTAAGAATGAGTAGAACCAATGTTAATTAAAGCATAGTAAGATACAGAGTAGATGTGGAACGTACTCGCAATAACATCGACATCATCCTTGTCCTCACGGCATCGAGTTGCATAGACAAGAGCAGGTCGTTGAGCCTCAGTATGAATCGCACCTCTTTCCGGTACTCCTTCACCTGTACCAATACTACTACCAGCTCTACCAAAACCATGACCCCTAGTCAGTTGCGATATCACTTTTGATGACTGCACAGTGCTCACAACTGTAGTTGATGTCAGAGCTGGCATATGATCAGATTGTTGTGGACTCTCTCGCACCTTGTGCTCTAGCAACCCACATCGAAGACACGCTCCCCGTCTTTCTCTAGCACTCGCCCGAGTAGTGTCTCCTATAGTAATCAGAGCGCGCCATCAAGCTAGAGCCCACTGATGTCTCAACCCTCGGAGATCCATCAGTACTTGCTCATTTCTTGGGGCGCGAAACAATACTAGTAAGTTTGGTCTCTCTCTTGGCTTTACTTTAAGCCCTCTCTTGTTCTTTCTTCTCGCGTACAGTGCACTTAACCTCCTCTATAGCCTTGACCTTGTCAACCAACACAGCAAAGACTCGCTCCCTCTAAGAAGCTATCAGAATCCGTAACTCATACCTTAAACCCTCCTCGAACCTCACGCACTTTTCGTGCTTAGTGGCGACCAGTGCTCGAGCATACCTACTCAATCTCAGGAACTCAACGTCATACTCAGTTACGGACCTCTCCTCCTGTTCCAAACTCATAAACTCTCATCGACGAGTCTCGATGTAAATGGCTCTTACATACTTACCCTAGAAAGAATTCTTAAAGTAGTCTCAGGTCACTACCTCAAGTTAAGCACCCTGCTCGACGGTTAGCCACCATTGATATGCCTCATCCCGGAGTAGAGATATGGTACCTCTCAATTTCTATGCCGGTGTGCAGTTTATATCATCCATAATGCGCTCGATTGCCTTGTGCCAATATTCAGCTACAATAGGAGTAACTCTAGTGATGCCTTTGAACAAGTTAGCTTCATTTGAACGGAGCAGCTTTGTGATTGATCCCCGAGCTATGGGTCCCAACAACCCTTTCCAGTACGCGCAACATGGCCTGGGACACGGGATCGTCCCTTATTGGCTCGTCTGAGATCTTGTCTCAACAGTAAGAGTACTAGCAGTCTCGTTGGTCTTCAAGATGGGAATGCTTCCCTTAGAAGAAGCTCAACTTGAGCTCTTCCCTAGTGCCAACACATACCTCATCCACGACTTCCTCGTGAACTTATCTTACAATGTCTATAATATCAAAAGTGCAGAAATTAGTTCAGAATTCCTTAACAAGTTATATCAGATAACAATGCAGTCATGAGTTTAGTTTTTATAGTACAGTAGACATGTAAATGCTATAATAAACACTTACAAGCGCGGCGTTGGAAGCTCGATCTTTCTACACTAATTATTCAATTTTAACTTAACGAAGCACATTCTAACTTCATAAATAGACCCACTACATAGTCCGGGTGTTGTCTAACCTGACTCTGCTACCACTAAATGTAACACTCTAAACCCGACCTAGACGAAATGATCAAGTCCAGAACATCACATCATAATTAAAAGATTATCACACATTCATACCAATAAGATCATGCATCTAAGTCATAGCATATTTAGAATATAGCCAAAAACACAAAGTTAGTCACAAAAGTAAAAGTGCAACATCTGTCCCGACACTTCAAGTTTAAACCTTAAATTAAGTTTACTAACAATCTTAATTAAAAAGTCATAAGATAACCTTAAGGTGACCGAATCCCCCGTCCGTCAGCCATTAGGTCTTGGAAGGTCCTGAAATGCCAATAAATAAGTCAGCACGTGTTATGTTGATATATCACAAGATTTCACATATGTAACTATAGGAAACTCTGTAACAATTCAATTATCAATTTTGTATTTCACAGTCAAATCGATAGTCATGTCTCAGTTCAGCGATACAGTTAACAATTACAGAAAAAGTCTCAATTTCACACTCAATTACAAATTTAGCCACAGTTATGCAAACCCACCCCTGCATACCGTCTCCATCCAACCCAACATACCATAGAGTGTTGGTCTGACACATTGCAGTGTTTACAGTATCACTGGCAGTTCAGTAAATATTCTTAAGTAGTTTAACCATCGAAACAGTTCAGTCACTTTATTCAGCTCATAACCCAACCCCATGCAGATGCAAAACAGTTATCAATTCATCCATTTCAATACCGGCCCAAAGCCTTAGTCATTTGCATATATCAATCATTAACAGTACATAGATTATCAGTCTCATACTCAGAATCAAGTTGCAAAGATGCATAACAGCTTTCACTAGTCAGTTTTGATCATACAAGTTCTACGGTTAACATACAGTTGCTTTACGTAGAGTTTATACACAAATATATACTACACACGGCCTAACACACGACATGTGTTCAGCCTGTGCGTCCACTGCACCTGAATTTCCAAAATAGTATATTCACACGGTCTGACACACGCCCATGTGTCTCAAGACAGTATACAACATGGTCTGACACACGCTTGTGTGGCTAGCTCGTGTCCCCTATACCTTGATTCCCAAAACAGTATGCACACACGATCTAGCACACGCCCGTGTCACAAAACAATATGTACACACGATCCAGCACACGACCGTGTGTCCAGCCCGTGTGTCTCCTGAACCTTATTTTAATGGCACACGGCCTAGACACACGCCCATGTGCCCTCGAATAGTGACAAATCTGGGCAAAAAAAGCAGAAAATAGTAGTGAATTTTAAAGGGGTTTTGTCACGAAGTAGAAGCGAAGCGCTCCTATCCGAAACGAAGCCTAAACAAAAGTTTATTTAACCAAATCAACATCAATACACTAGTTCATAATCTACTTTGTCGAACTTTAACGCAAGTTCCAAATCTAACTCAATAACACGTTTACCTTTGCCCAACACCGAATTCGTCGAACTAACGTGCCGAAAATTCGTTAATAATATGGTCTTCACCTAAGAAAACCATTCCCACTTGTAAGCAAACAATTAACAATTCAGATATATCAATGTACTCAACACGGAAAACACATTGCGAAATCCATAAAACTTACGAAATAGAGCCTCAATTCGCTGAAATATAAGACGAACAAGCCCTTCAATGGAATTTCCAAAATAATCAAACAAAAAGACTTCCTCAATTTAGGTAATATTCCACAGTAATTGCCAAGAACACAAAATGAAATAAAAAAGAAAGAAGATGACGTTCTCAACTAAAGAGAAAACCATTTCATTACTTAACTTCCCTTTTAACGAAGGGATGCAAATAAAAAAATATCCTCATCACATACACAGAGACTCGAACACATAATCCAAGAATAAACAAACATATACATAACCATTGAACCATAAGGCTCATCGTTGAAATAAGCTTACATTGAAACTAATTTATGAAGCACATTCACAGTCTTTAGTTCACAAAAAGAGAAATCACAGGATTTTTCAAAAGATACAACTTGAACACAAAATCTCAAGCAAACAAATAGAGCGTTTAACCACTGGAACATGAACAATTTTCATTGACATGCTTCACGTAGAGAAAATTAAAAATTCGAGGTGTTACAATTAAATTTACCACTCAACTAAAACTTTATTTTCATATATTTTATACATTTTTATTTCAATATACACAATCTGTTACTTCATCAGTTGTATATCTATACGAT
Organism: Gossypioides kirkii; assembly: GCA_005610355.1. Classification (NCBI taxonomy): domain Eukaryota; kingdom Viridiplantae; phylum Streptophyta; class Magnoliopsida; order Malvales; family Malvaceae; genus Gossypioides; species Gossypioides kirkii. The sequence goes on from CP032248.1 coordinate 23,201,784, forward strand.
TTATTTTGATTTTTATACATTTTAAATTTATAATGCACACTTTATTGTCTCCATCAATAGTATATATCTATAATATACTATTTATTAAGTGTTTTACTGAGTTGGTGTCACCCTCAATCGAATTACCAACTCAATTAGAAAATTACAAAAATGCCCTTTTAGAATTAAAATAAGTTATACTATTTGAGGGCAGTTTAATCTTTTCATTTTAACAAAAATCAATTAAAATATATATATGGTGGGATTTAAACCCCCACTAATTGGGTTAATAAAACTTTAAATTTACCACTCAATCAAAGTTTCATTTTGATGCACTTTACTTTTTATTTTAATATGCAGAAGTTATTATCTCCATTAGTTGTATATCTATACTATATCTAAGTGTTTTACTAGGTTGGTGTCACCCTCTATCAGATCACCAATTCAGTTGTTAAATTACGGAAATACCTTTTTGTAATTAAAATGAGTTATATTATTCGAGGGTACTTTATTTTTTTCCATTTAAGAAAATTAATAAAAATATGCATGTAATGGGATTTAAACCCGAACCAATTGTATTTGTAAAACCTTTAATTTACCATTCAGCTAAAGTTTTATTTTGATATTTTTGTACATTTCAATTTTTATTATGCACACTTTATTACCTTAATAAACTGTATCTATACTTATTATTTAAGTGTTTTCCTGAGTTGGTGTCACCCTCAACCAGGTCATTAACTTAATTGTTAAATTATGAAAATGTCCTTTTGTAATTAAAATAAGTTATAATATTCGAGGCTACTTAATCTTTTTAATTTAAAAAAACCAATAAATATACATATATGGTGGGATTCAACCCGAACCAATTGCATTTGTGAAACCTTTTATTTACCACTTAGCTAAAGCTTTATTTTGATATTTTTGTACATTTCAATTTTTATTATGCATACTTTATTACCTTAATTATATATATAAACGTATTTGATTAAGTTGATGTTACAAGTTAGCTCGATATCGACTCATGATTGATAAAAACACATTGATAAACAATTACTTTTTTTTAAATTTTAATATCCTATATATTCCATATGTAATTATTATTAATTAATTCAAATCATATGCCTCATTATTTATTGTATATTCCGTGTTTAATGAATAATTTTATATTATTTTTAAATACACACCTATATTCTAAATATGTGGTTTTCTCATGAAAACGTGCGTGGTAGGATTTCTAGTATATATAATTTATACTTTTTATGACGCAAATTTGAACCTTGTTATCAAATATAAAAGTAAAATGAATTATTACATTCAAAATTAAATTATTTATAACTTAAAAAATTCGAAATTATTTGAATATGCTAGAACTATACAAGTACTGTAATGGGCCTCCTCGTGGGTATCCAATAACCACGCATGTAAAGGTATCATCGGCTATTTGACAGCAAAAACAATAAAAAATCCAATATAGAACATTATTTATTGATTAGCTAATGTTTCAAAATTTAATGTTGATTCATTAGAATCATATAACCTGAGATTCAAAACTCATGCTAATAGAAAAATGAAACTCTTTGCAAAGTACAAAATAAATTTTGTAGCAAAGTACAAAATAAATTTTGTAGCCAAGTACAGATGTTTCTTCCCCCCTCCCACACACACACATGGATAGAAGTAGATAAACGAGAATTAATTTGAACTTTCACATGATGAAAAAAACACTATACTTTACTAGCATCAGGAAATGCAATAATTACGAATCTCAAATAATTGACCAAGCCATCAAAGTCGCTAAAGTGATGATAAATCCTATGTCATTCGTGTCATTATATGGTTCTTTTTCTTGTGTTCGCTTGCATTTTTATCTTTTTGCACTGACTGATTCCAAGTACCTGTTTTCCCTATATATTTCAATCATATTCCTTTTCTAAATTTCATTTTCCAAAGATAGTTTACCAATGCCTCGAAACAATTAAAATGAAAGATGGTTTATTGTTGTAGAAAAAGAAAACACAAGTTTGCCTAAGTGGAAGAATTGAAACCAAACAAATGGAGCGAATGCATCCTTGGTGATCAATCAATAAGCAATCTCCTACTTATTTCAGCTTTCCAAATAGCTTTGGGGCAACCTGCATTTCACCATTAAATCAATAATTCTAAATGAAAATAAACAATTCATAGTATAATTAGTATAAAAAAACCTTACACATTTATCAACACAAGCTAAGTAGTCAAAGTATTGTCCAGTGCAGTGCATAGTTCCAGTATCATCACCTGAAATCCTCTTCACACATTCCTGCGATCAGAGAAAACTTCCATAGAAACATTTCCCTTTTAGGGTGATAAAGAGTTTTGAAATCTATTTCAGGAAATCATAACTGGCCAAAATCCAATGACTTTTAATCATGGAATAAAGGATCATATACAGAACTTCAATGGTTTGTCTAGTCGAATAACTATGTCCAACCATACAATAATCTTAACCAGTAAGACTAAGAGGGAAAAAAGTGGTGGTTTGCTTAGACGAGGAAGGGAGATGAATCTTAGGTGGGAGAACGTAGTCTGTGTGACCTGTTTGTATGTCCCTTTTATATTAGGGGATAAGGTTAACTACATAACCTGAGACTAATTTGATTTGACACTCTTAACAATAACGGTGATGCTACATCTTCAGAAAATAAGATATCTTAAGACGATTCGCAATCAATGACCTAAACTTCCACATAGGTCGACCATGCATGACCCACTGTGATATTGGTTCCATTGAGAAATACATGTTAGATTCGCTTTCGGAAATGGTTTACCTCGTAACCATTCTTAGGCTTTGCACAATTTGGTTGGCAAATACTCTCAAGGAGTTTCTTTTGATCCACCGGTTCCCAGTCAGCCCTGCACCATTAATCAACTATCAAATAATATTGCAATACCATCATCATCTAATCGGCCAATTACTCGCATAATATTTGACATCACCATTATTAAGGGATTCTTTTAGTGATAGAGAGAGACAGAGAGAGAGAAGATGAAAACTCACATGTTAATGATATTTAGCACACCAATGCTGAAGTTTCCTTTATTTGCTTACTGCACAAAGAATCATGCATCAAGACATCATGGGAAGAAAAGGATTTAGTTTCACAGAGATGATTTTGAAAATGATAAAATCAATATACAGAAATTGAAAGGTTAATCTCTGAAGAAGATGGTTACCTTGTGTAGAGAATGGAAATACAAAAAGGAGGGTGGCCTTAGGTTTGTTGGCTTTTTTCCTGGGAAAGTGCAATTTAGAAGATTTGCAGTGCAGTTAAAATGCAATCAACACCTGACTTGGTCCACTCTTGGGCTGGGCTTCCCTTATTTTTCTTTGTTTCCCACCTTTTACTATTCAAATATGTTTCTCTTCTGTCTATTATATGACTTGATTATATATATATATATATATTATACTGCAAGCTACGTACAATTTTGACAATATTTTTTTAAATTATAATAATAGGATAAAGCTTGAACAATAGACGCGATTAATGTGATTCGAGCTCAGGTCACATTTGTGGCGACGAACACCCTTAACATAAATAAATATCAAAATTATATATGAATGTTAATGTAACGTGCAATGTCATACATGAATTTTAATTTTATGTAATTTTATATATGAAATTTTAATTTAATTAAAATATCAAAAACTATTAATAACATTACTGAATTAGCACCAAATATTAATCTAATATGAAAATAAATATTTGTATCTATTTATTAAAATATGTACAACTAAATAAAAATCATAGTCTTATCATTTATGTATACATATGAACCACAATTCAAATTTAATGTGTTTAATTACACCAAATTAAAGTTCATGTATCAAATTGCACATTGAATCAAAGTTTGTGTATAAATCTGACATTTATCCGTATAAAAAATTGGTGAATTTTTTTGAATATACTGGTGTGATTACATGGTAGTATCTGTTCATACTTTCTTAACCCTTTAACAACGCACACGGTGCTTACACACACAGACGCTCGAACCCGAGACCCCTAGGATGTACAACATCCTCTTTTCTACTGGAGTTACTTGTTGGGTTCAAAAAATTGGTGAAATTTTAGTTAATGCAAGGTGTTCCATCCTATTAAAGAAGAATCAAAATTGTGTTAAATCATAGTAAATTATAATTCCATTGTTGACTAGAACAAATCATATATTGTTATGGTAATTTTTCTATTTGAACTTACTATAATTAAATGATAAATTGATTATTCCTCTTTAAAATACTATTAAATGAAATTGATATTGATGTTATAATTGAATAAATTACCTAAAAAGTGTCATGGAGAAATACCTGCATTTCACAACATTTGAAGCACCAAGAATGTTCATATGATTGTTGTAATGAGCTAGATAATCTTTTATGTTAAAAAGAGGTTAACAGGTTATGCATCAACACGGAAGGAGTTATGGGTTCATTAGCATAACTCCAAGAAACTTCATCAGACTAATTAGAACCTTTTACCTCTTGTACAATTCCAATCTAAATGAGCTACAATTTGCTCTTCCATAAGATTAGCCTTGTTTCGGGGTTATTGTCCTAGATGAAGGGCTTGTAACACCTCGTTATCATTGTAATCCTTACTTCCTATACGGACAATAGATTGCACTATACCTTTCGGTTCTAGTAGGATAGGTAAATTTTCACCCTTTGCAGTGTCCTTGGTTGCTTGTAGCTCTGCAAGTAGTTGTTCATTACGGGCATTTTGTTAACCTAATAAGCACTGACGATCTTGTTGTTCTTGGAATTAGTGTTGTTGAGACAAGAGTTGCTCTTCCATATGACACATTTTCTCTTGCATCTCAAGAACAAGATATTGAGGGTCTGAAATTTGTTGCTGTTGAGAAACTTGGTTTGAGGGAATAGTTGTAACAGTCGGTTGAGTTTTTAGGGTTAGATAAGAGAGGATTTTATTTAAAATATCATCTTTTAGGTTTTGTGGGATGGTAAGGGAAGATGATGTGTTGGTGTAACGCCCTTCACCCATTACCATCATCAGATTAAGGTTACGAGAAGTTACATTAATTAACAGAACATAAGTAGAATATCTCATTTCAAAAATTTATTTTTGAATCTGTAACACCCCTATACTCGGTTCACACGTATAAACCCAGTATAAGAGTATTACATACAATGTCAGAGAATTAAAAACGAGTATAATAAAATTTTTCTTTCAATTAATGTAAAATTTTAAAACAATATTAGTAATTCATTCATTAGAGACACATAGGTATACCATTTGCACATGTCATTTCACACAAAATAAATATACCTTGTCTTGCAATCTTCCGATGTTGATGTGATTTGATGAGAGGCACTTAATCCAATCTTAACTTCTCGGATGTCTTATACCTACGCGTTGAAATAAACGCGTTAAGCCGGTGAAGGCTTAGTAAGTACTACAAGTGTCATTAATCATTCACCTTTTAATCACTCATTTCAAACTCATTCATATAATAGTTTATTCATGTAAAATACATGCCTTTCATGTATATAACATTTAACTTACAGTAGTGTTATAAATTCACATATTCTTCCTCATTTCACATTTCAGCCATTCCAACCTCTTAGCTTACTTAGTTTTATCATTCTTTGATTTCTTATACATATATTGTACTTACCTTTCATGTGATTATCATTTTACTTACCTCAATGTCACAATTTGCAATTTTTTTTTCACATTGTTTAGCCTATTAACAATACTCGGACCTTGGCGGATATACGGATCCAACCAAACACTCCAAAATGGCACTCAGTGCCTCATCGGATAGTTCAAAGCAATAAAGTGACACCCAGTGTCTCATCGGCCTAGCCGAAGTAAAGTGGTACCCAGTACCTCATCGAATCTATCTGAAGTAAAATAATGACACCCTCATCGACTCAAGGTCGAAGTATCCCTGAACTCTTCCAATCCTATGGCATGCAAACTATATCCGACTCAGCCCGACTAGTTAATAGGGATTTTCAATTTACAATTCATATCACTTTCAATTCCAATTTCACTTTCAATTTTGATCACAAATCATTCAAATTCAATTCAAATATACATATTCATGTATTTCTCACATTTGTTTCCTCAAATAAATCCATAATTTCACCAATTAATCACACAATCAATCTTTATAATTAACCACATAATATTTCACACATATATTTTTCTCACATATTCATCATCATATACCTCTTACTTTTATTTCACATTAATTTTCAAAGTTGTCCACTTGCGTCACAGTTACTAAATTATTTATATCTTGAGCTATAGAATTTGAAATTAATATCCGCTTGATGTTTCTGAAATTAGACTCACATATAGTTTTACCATAAAAATTTCAGAATTTTACTTTATCCAATTTGTACAGTAAATTCTTCTAATTTACCCCTTCTCTGCTACTTGACAGTTTCGACCTTTCTTCACTAAAAAATATTTATCTTTTAGTACAGGAATCCAATAATGTTCCCGTCTGTTTCTTTTGAAAATAGACTCATTAAGTATTCAACCATATAAATTTCAGTCTATAATAATTTTGATACATTTTTCTATGATTTTTCAAAGTCAGAACAGGGGAACTCGAACCTACTCTAACCTTGTTACACAAAAACTAGTATATCTCGAATTATAAAATTCCTTTTATTTCACTGTTTCTTCCATATGAAACTACACTCAATAATATTTAATTACATATTTAATTTGACCCTTAACTCATTATATAAAATTTTTGGTGAATTTTCAAAGTTAATCCTCCGTTCTGTCCAAATTGTTTTAATGGACATGTTTCCTTTTTCATGTCTCTTTACACTAAATTTCATTAAATCACATATAATCACCATACTTATAACTAAACATATCATTTTACTCATTTTTACCATCATTAATCATATACTAAAATTATAAACACATTAATTTAATTGTTACTAAGTCTTTTAATACTTGTAGTACTTACCTCACTTGTAGATAATTTCTTCTCACACCTTAGCTCTTAGCTTTCTCCTTTCTTTTTTCTTCAATTTGGTCCTTCTCCTTCTTCCCTCTTTCTTCAATTTCATACAAACACATATAAACTTAAGACTAAAATTCAATACTTTTTCATGCTAGATTATGTAAATATACATGTATGTCATGAAAATTGAATCATCTCTTACCTTTGTTCTTGAATTTCCAAAATTCTAATTCAATCCCTATCCACTTTAACACTTCAAAGTGGACTCTATAAAGAAATTAGGTGTCTACTAACTTCCCTCTATGCCTTTCTTAAGGAAATTTCAAAAAAATGGAGGATTTTGAAGCTTGGAAGGTTTAACAATGGTGAAGGGACTAAATTGGAATAAAAGCAAAAGTTTGGATGGAGAAGAATGACATGGACGGTTGGACTTTTTAAAGAGAAGATGATATTTTCATCTTTTATTTCCTTTTTATTTTCTCAATTTCTCTAGAATTTTCCACTAAAATATCTCTCTTTAATAAAAATGGTAAACTTGCACTTTTAGTCCCTAGGCCTTCCAACTTTACACTTTGGCCCAAAACTTTGCCTCCAAAAATATCTTCCACCAAATTACTCTTTTTCCCCTCCTTGATCAATCTAATTCTCATGATGACTCATAATTCAATTTGGATAAATTGCTATTTAGTTCTTCCTCCTTTCTCCCAATTACAAATTAATCCTTAAATTTTCCTAATCTTCTTATTTTAGCTACATATTCTAATTCTTGACTCCTTCCCTATACTGTTCCAACTCCAGTTCAAAAATGCGGATGTTACAGAATCAATCAACAATAATTTCATTTAATAAACATGTCATTCAATCATTAACGGTGCTTAATTTGAGAATACAAGGCCTTTAAAATGGTTTTGAAACAATCAGAGATTAAATCAAATCAAAATATGAAAATGGGGTAAAAAAAAAAAAAAAATAGTAGTCACACGGCCGTGTGAAAAATCCTACACCTAAAAATCAATAAGACACATGGTCGTGTGACAGCCTGTTTCCCAGGTCGTGTGACAACCAGTTTCCCAGGTTGCGTGCTACTAAAATGACTTCTAAATCAAGCCAATTCAACAACCATTCCTTAGGCACCAAGCCTAACAATTTCCTAGCATAATCACATATTTAAAACACATATAAACATGCCTAAAACATATCAAGATCACTCATCCAATGTGTCTAGCCAATATGCCCTCATTGACACCACTATTTGAATATAACAACAAGTAATGTAACTAAAGACATAACCATCTAGTAAATCTGGTTCAAACATCATTAAAGCTCCAAATACCAAATGCTAAGATCATTCATTTATACCACATATCAAGACCAACATATTATCCAAAACTATAAACTACTTAAACCAAAATGACCATTTCCACACTTATGCACAAATAATACATCAAAGTTACTACCGTATCAATGTAACAAACACCAATTCATGCTTGCCATATTAATGACCCAAAACATTACTCCGCCCATTACAACATCAAAACAATTCAATTAGATTTTCTACCAACATCACAAGTTAAACACAAAACATGATCTTACCATTATATATATCATTATAAAACAAATTTAAAAATTCAACTAGAAGTCTAAATTCATTAACTTCAAAGCCCTATATACACGCCACAAACCGAAATAACCAAGTAAAAAACTACCGAACAAAGGCTGGATAGTGTAAGCGTTGAAGTTGATCTGTTCGACCTGTTCCGCAAAACGTAAACTACAGAAAATAGTAAATGAAACAGAGTAAGCTTATAAAGCTTAGTAAGTTCATAAATACATAAACAAAACTCTTACCTCAATTTACAATTAAGTAGACAAATATAAATAATTTAATATGAATTCCTGTCAAGACATTTACAACAATAAGGTGAGCGTTTAACATATCAATCATATAATCTCCCAATTATTCAATATGACATATTTCCATATTGTTCAATAGGAAAGATTCAATATATAAATCGTATCAAGAAATTGATCAGGTCATGTAATTTCATTTTCATATTTAATTTCTTTTAAACACATAATTCTGCCACCAATATCGCATTTACAAAGCGAGCGTTTCATACATATAACTATAAACTTTCTGGTCGTTTCAATATAGTTTCAAACAACTTTTGAACACATAATCATTATTTATTCAATTTCATCACTTAATATTTTATTATTTATATAAACATATCATCTTCAAATAATTCATGAATTCAATACATATATTTTCATTCAATAGATGGCCCGATGAACTATAGTAACATGACTTGGATACTCGAGTATCCCAAAACACACCAAAGAGTATCTAAATGCTAACAGAGGCACCGAAGTGCAAGTAGAGGCATCGAAATGCATACAAAGGCACCAAAGTACACACAGGGGCACCGAAGTACAAACCTGTACAAGTACGCGTTCTAACCCTATTGGCATGCCAAATGTATCCTAATCGTTTACTACATTCAAATAGGCATTTTAATAAAATTATCACATTTAACAAATCAGAGGCACTTCAAAAATATCATACACATGTTTTAGATCAAATATGTTCTTTCCGAACTCATAGAACTCATTTTTCACATATGTTTGTCAATTTCCAAATAGGTACTTACTCACATTGTACTTAACTATAAACAATTAATAACTTCAATATTGCTTTAGCGTTTCAACCACAATTTAATTAATAAATTCATAACAACACAAATCATAAATATATACATATTTATATACTATGAACTTACCAAAATACGATAGCTATCCACACACGATGACAACTACTCGACGATTTTTCCTTTCTCACGTTTATCAACCGATTGATTCATTTCTTAATCTAAATATAGTAATTTTTATTCAATTAACCAATTCAATATCATAATATATCTAAATTTACATTTTTTCCTTTAATAAAATTTTAAAATTTTACCTTAAACTTTTACATTTTATACAATTTAGTCCCTAACCCAAAACTTCAAATTTATCACAATTTCATAAATTTTCATGCTATCCGTATACCCACTTATATTAGTATAGCCCATAATTATTCAAAATTCACAAGAATTTCATGTAAATTTAATATTTAATCAATTCAGCCCTATGTGGCGTTGTTTTTGTTAATAAGGCTGGTGGTAACATCGTTCTAAATCTTTGACATTTTTTTCGATCCATGCTCACCGTATCAATTGTTGATACCTAATACAACAAGGAAGGAAGACAAGGAGGAGGTCAATGTGGCGTTATGGAGGTCAGTTCACCTGTAAAGATTGATAGTCGAAACAAGGACTAGAAGACATGTTGATTGAAACGACAAATTTTCAAAGTAACCTTAGGATGTTCAAGGATCCCCCTATTATATTTCTCACATCTATAGATTTGTTAATTTTCAATGATAATTTCTCAAATCTATAGATTTGTTAAATATTTAATAATGAATCTGAAATTCTTAATGTATTTTTGAATTTGACACATTCATATTTCTATTCCCATCAAATATTTATTATATTGAATTTTAATTAATTTGTCCATAATATATTCACTTTATTCTTACTATATACATAAAAATGAATTCCAAATATGTTCTGAAACATAGGTGTATTCATAATTCGATTAAAATCAAATTAATCGACCAAACCAATCTGATTCTATTAATCGGTGAGTGGTCAAATTTAGTTCGATCAATGATTTTATTTTTAATTTCGGTTATTAGTTAATTCGATTTGAAACCAGGTAATTAACTGAATTAACCAATTAACCGAAATATTTGTTATTTTCAATACTTATGTAGTGTTTCTAATGTCTTATTTGTTGTTTTCAAATCCATTTAAAGTTTTTTGAACTATTAAATAAAAGAAAATAAACATTAACAATGTATTTTTTATATGTTTTCTCAAAACCACCTCGAAAACGAGGCTTCGAAAAATCATTTTAAATTTTGGAACAAAAAGGGCGTCGCCACCAACCTTTTATTAGGTGTGATTGGATCACCATAAAACGTTTAAAACGTTTTAAAAAGTGGGTCTTCGAAATCCAGAGAAACAGGTTCGAGAGTCGATTACGCATGAGGAAGGATTAGCACCCTCATACGTCCAAAAATTGGTACCACATGATTATTTTGGGTCTTGTTTTATGAAAACAATGAAAATTCGAGTAAAGTTTAAAATACGATGTTTATTTTAGACGGCTTTGTGTAATTTCAAAGGAAATCTTTTTAAGAAAATTCGTCCTCGTGTTTCGATCCTTTATGAGAACTAGAGGTCGTGTCCAACGCATTAGGGCATTATATTATCGGATTTTCAAAACTTGAGGAACGTTTCGAGAAGTTTTGAGGGAAGTGTTCCATCATGCGAACTATACGAAAATCACACCCACACGTTAGGGCATGGTGTTTCGAGGTCTTTACACGAAAGAACATTGTTTCCTTTTTTAGTCTTGAAATCCTTTGTATATAAATATATAAGATTGAAGAGTGTTTTGAAAGCTCTTGAAAAGGATATCCGATTGGCATGAATCACGAAAATCACACTTAACACGTTAAAGCGCGATTTTTTGAAGTTTTCACACGAAAGGACATTACCTCGTTTTAAAATTATTTGTGATATCTAGATATAGGTTTTGAGAACTTGAAAATTTCGTATTGAATTTAAAATGCAATCTTCAGACACATAGTTTAAAAGATTCGAATATGGAATACCCGTTTACTTCGATTTACGCGGAGAATTAAAATCATGACCAACACGTTAGGTCACGATGTTCTCGGAATCTCGGAGTTAACAGGTATAAAAATCTTAAAAGAGGATATTCGACGCGTGTGAGTTATACGAAAAATCACACCCGACACTTTAGGGCATGATTTCTCGAAACTTTCACAAGAGAGGGACATTGCCTCGTCTTTAAAATCACTTTGGAAATGAACATGTAAGTTTTAAGATATCAAATAGCAATTAATAAGAGAAATTAAATACGAAGCAAGATAATAAGCAAATAAACAGTATGCAAAAATGTAAAATGCAGGTGCATAATGATTAAAATAAATGCAAATATTGATGAGGAGGAAAAACGACGCAATCGGGATTGAAAACGGGACCTTTAGATGCCCGGGGGTAAAATAGTAATTTTTGATTCTCGAGGGCAAAATTGTAATTTTGGGATAATTTGGGGTTAAAAATGGGATTTTAGAAGATTCGAGGGTAAAATGGTAATTTTCGATTCTCGAGGGTAAAAATGTAATTTTGGGAAAATTTAGGGTTAAAAATGGGATTTTGGAAAGTTTGGGGACTAGAGAGCAATAAAACCAAAGAATTGGTGACGCGTGGCAACCCCACAAGCACCCAGAAGTCAAAGGACTAATTTGTAAATCTTGAAAAGTTCTTGGGCCAATTGTGTAATTAAACAGAAATTGATTTAGGGGTTAAATTAAAACAAATTAAAAATAAGAGGGACCAACTGCATAAATAAGCCATAACAGTGACACGTGGCAGCCTCTGGTACATTCAAAATGTCAAAGGACTAAATTGAAAAGTGAATAAAATTACTGGGCCAAATTAAAATAATTAAAAGTATGAAAGGACAAAATTAAAACAATTAAAAAAGCGGAAGGACCAAACGCGTAAATAACCCAATAATAAAAAAAACACGCGGATCCTAGAGGCGGGTCGGGTCGGGTCGGATCGGGTCAGTCCATGGGTCTCCTATAAATAATATTTTAGGTTTTTTTATTCATTTTCATTTTATTTAAAAAAAACCTCACCCTCTCTCTCAACTCTCTAATCCCCAAAGGTCGACCATGATCCCTCCGGTCGATGATCGGGGTACCCCGCGAGTAGGGCGTCACGCGCGTTACCGACCGCCGTCCGACACCACCCTCGTTCGATCTCCACAGTCCACGCGCCGTCGTCCTCCACCTTCGTCACCGACGCAAAGGTAAAATCTCATCTTTCTTCCCTTTCTTTGTTTTTCAAAACAGATCTTAATGTTTGTTAAAAGACTGTTTCATTTTAAGAAGGTTTTAAAGAAATTTCTATTTGATTTCTTGAAAGCTGTTTGGGTTTTTAATCGGTTTAAAATCCGTGCGATGATTTTCAGGATTTCACAAATCTGTTCTTCCTTTTATTCAACTTTTGTTTTTAAAAAGAAAGTCTTATTAATCCATTTGAGCCTGCCATAGTCCCTTTTTTGCAGTCCCATCTCTGACGGAGAACGGAAGGCGAATGGAGGTGAGCTTGGTGTGACTCCGGCGGTGGCGGTACTGGAAGAGGGGAGTTACTCTTGACCCTTTGCGTTCCTCTTTTTTTTTAAATATTATTATTATTATTACCATTAATGTTGTTAAAGAAAAACATTTAATACATATTTATTACATCTTTTAAAACAAATAAAAATAATAAGTATTAATGGATGACAAAGGTGTTCAATGCATGTATTAATGGATACTTGGAATCTGATGGGATTAGGAATTAAACCATAAATTGCAATAAACAATCGTTTGAAGTACCTGGATATCTTTAATGTTTGGAAGTTCTGAAACTCTTCAGTCTATTTTTTGCTGGCTATTGACTATTTCTTAACTTGATTTTCAAAATGCTTGTTGTTTTGTTAAAGGACTAATTTGGTATTGATTTTTGATGTTCAAAAGAACAAGGATTCGTGTATTGGATTTTCAAAGATTGGTTTTCTTGTACAATATTCAATTTGGCTTTTATAGCCAATTTCACCATGATTCTATTTTGTTTCTTACAATTTAATGCTAGTCCTAATCCTTTCTTTTTGCAAGTCCAAGCAGTGGCGGTTGGAGCAGTTTGAAGCCGATGGTGGTAGGGGCAACTTGGCTGCTGGAGATGACCCTGGTTGCTGACGTGGCAAGCTCCCATTGACTGTGATGGAGGTGGTCTCAAAACAAGTGAGATATTGGGCATTGGGTGCAATTGGGTCATTAGGCTAGCACATTTGGGTTTTTGGGCTAGCAATGTGTATTTGAATTTGGGCTAGCCAAATTTAGCCTAATTGAGCTTATAAATTTTGTAAATGGACTTTCCTTGTATTTGGACATTATTAATTTAATTTTAAGTTGCAAATTATTTTAAATGTATTTAAATTTAAAACAAATTTAAATTTAAATAAATTTAAAATTAATTCAAACTTAATTTAAAATCCAAGTTGGGCCCGGTCAAAATTGGGCTTCAACAGCTGCCCCTCTTTGCTCGTTGCTGTGTAATAGGAACAGAGCAAAGACCCAAAAGAATGCCCAATTTGTTGGGTCCCGTCTCTTTGGCGCTCTATCTTCAACTAGTCCGCCTTTCGTTTCATTAGTCGTTCAATCTCCACTACATTCGTCTTTCCACTTCTTTGACGTGGTGATTCCATCCTACTTTAAGGTTATCTTCAAAAAGTCAAAATTTGCTACTATGACTTCACCCCCATTCTCTCGAAATTTCAAGGAGATTGGAATTCGTCATCGTAGTCTTTGAGTCTAATTTCATTGACCTGGTCTTCTTCTCTGTGTCTCATCAGGAGGATGACCATAATCATCTGTTTTAATTCGCTTCTCTGGATCTCCTCAGGAAGACGAATTTGGTCCACATCTTTGTGTCTCATCAGGAAGCTAACCTTTTTATTGCTTCGACCTACTTCTCAGTACCTCATCAGGAAGCTGGGTTCGAAGATTTGCTCGCGTTGAGCGTTGAGTTGGTATTCTTCTCTGTATCTCATCAGGAAGATGACCGTCTTGTTTCAATTCGCTTCTCTGGATCTCCTGAGGAAGACGAATTTGGTCCACTTCTCTGTGTCTCATCAGGAAGCTAACCATTTTATTGTTTCGACCTACTTCTCAGTGTCTCATCAGGAAGCTGAGTTCGAAGATTTGCTCGCATTGAGCGTTGAGTTGGTATTCTTCTCTGTATCTCATCAAGATGATGACCGCCTCGCTTGTTTTAATTCGCTTCTCTGGATCTCCTCAGGAAGACGAATTTGGTCCACTTCTCTGTGTCTCATCAGGAAGCTAACCATTTTATTGCTTCGACCTGCTTCTCAGTGTCTCATCAGAAAGTCGGGTTCGAAGATTTGCTCGCGTTAAGCGCTGAGTTGGTATTCTTCTCTGTATCAGGAAGATGACCGCCTCGCTTGTTTGTTGAACTACTCCATGATTGAAGTAATGTCGATTAATAGTGATCTGCCCCAAACTTGGGTAAAGGATCAAATAACTGTAGTTTGTCCGAAAAATGGTAGTAGTCCTTATAACTTCTCGAGATTCGTCATGAACTTGTCATTTCTCATCCTGCTTCAGGGTGTCGAGACCTGTAAAATACGCTCAAATAGACCTCCGGGTAGGCCAGTTTGTTTAGGATGTCATGCTCAAAATGAGTTGAAATGCTCCTAACTATATGTGTGCATGATTAATGTTTTATTTGTTATTAGTCGAGCCAGTATGGTTTTTCCCATCCAAATTCTGTCCTTGATGCGTCGATCCATCTTCTTCTATGCTGATCTTGAATTGCCCATTTTTAAGTTTGTTTTCTCACTTGTGATCCTGTTTCGGACCCCTATAATTTTAGAAAATTTCTAGGATAATGCTCATGAATCTTTGTATGATTTATCAGTTCATTACTCGTTATTTAAATGTGAAATGCTTGCACAAAAATTGTATGGAAACAAAGTTGTATTTAAAAAATGTATTAACAAGGGAGTCAAAGGAAACAACATTAATCAAAAATGGCTAAGAAAGGAGCAATTTAATTGTCTTGAGTATCGCTAAAAATGAGTCACTCTTGCATCGACTTGCTGAGAATCACCCTTAGCCGGACGTGTGTGTGTAGAAGACCTGGAGTGCTTTGTTGATGCTTTAAGTTGTAACCTTTCTCTATCTCCTTGATCTGCTTTTGGGTTTGAGCCGCCCTTTGCGGGTTTTCAACTCAAAATTCTCTTGGTTCCAGGATGCCCTTTAAGGGTTTTCATCGTGGACCTTTTTTTTTCGAATCGAGACGCCCTTTGCGGGTTTTCATCTCAAATCTTTTTTTTTAGGCGAAGTATTTCTTTACCGAGTCTGAATTGACGGGGTTATACAGTTCCTTGCCGTCCATTTCTATTAAGATGAGAGCTCCTCCTGAGAAAGCTTTCTTTACTACATAAGGTCCTTCCAAATTGGGCATCCATTTTCCACGGAAATCTTTATGTATAGGGAGTATCTTCTTCAAAACCAAATCTCCCTCACGGAACTCCCTAGGACGGACCTTTTTGTCATAAGCTCGCATAATCCTTTTTTGGTACATTTGGCCGTGGCAAATGGCTTTTAATCTCTTTTCCTCGATCAAATTCAGCTGATCATATCGAGCTTGGATCCATTCAGCCTCATCTAATTGGAGCTCAGTTAAAACTCGGAGAGAAGGTATTTCAACCTCAATAGGTAAGACCGCCTCCATACCGTATGCCAATGAGAATGGCATTGCCCTAGTAGAAGTTCTGACCGAAGTTCTGTAAGTCTCGATCATCTTTGCCACGATTTTCTTGATATTTTTATTGGTTGCCTCTACGGCCCCATTCATTTTTGGGCGGTAGGGAGAGGAATTATGATGCTTGATTTTGAATTGTTCGCAAACTTCTGCAATCGTGCTATTGTTCAAGTTCAAGGCATTATCGGATATAATCCTCTCTGGCATTCCATACCGGCATATGATCTCCTTTTTCAGGAATCTACTGACTGCAGACTTGGTAACGTTGGCATACGAAGCTGCCTCTACCCATTTGGTGAAATAGTCGATCACCACAAAGATGAATCTATGCCCATTGGAAGCTTTCGGAGAAATTGGTCCAATGACATCCATGCCTCACATAGAGAAAGGCCAGGGAGAAGTCATGACATGGAGGTACGATGGGGGTACATTAATCTTATCTCCATATATCTGGCATTTGTGGCATTTCCTGGCATAGTTGATGCAATCACTCTCCATGGTAGACCAGTAATACCCAAATCTTATTATTTGTCGGGCCACCGTGAAGCCATTGGCATGTGTCCCGCAAATACCCTCATGAACTTCCTCCAAGATCTTCTTGGCTTCCACTGCGTCGACACATCTCAGTAGTACCTGGTCCTTCCTCTTTTTGTACAAAATTTCCCGTCCAAGACATATTCACTAGCAAGTCTTCTCAATGTCCTCTTCTCATTATCTGAGCCTTACTCGGGATATTTTCGATCTCTTGCAAATTGAAGGATGTCCTGGTACCATGGGTGATCGTCTTTTTCTACTTCCTCCTCTGCCTCGATATCACAACAATGAGCGGGAGTTTCATAGATACTCATCTGAATGGGCTTCACATCTTCTAGCCTACTTACTTTGATCATCAAGGCCAAAGTAGCGAGGGCATCATCCATTTGATTCTCTTCTCGTGGGAGATAATGAAATGTGACATCATCGAATTTCGTAATCAACTCGAGAACTAGCTTGCGGTAATCCATTAGCTTAGCATCTCTTGTTTCTCACTCTCTTTTAAGTTGATAAATTACCAACGAAGGGTCTTCATAAATCTTTAGATTTTTAATTCCCCGCTCTATGGCCGCACGAATTCCCATGATGCATGCTTCGTATTCAGCCATGTTGTTAGTGCAGTCGAAATCAAGTTTACTAGTAAAAGGGTAACGGTCTCCCTTTAGGGATACCAAGACTGCTCCAACCCCGTTACCCATGACGTTTGAAGCTCCGTCAAAATTCAAAATCCACGGTTGTTCCCTCGTGGTTGCCTCTTCAGCTGTTGTAACATACATTAAATCTTCATTCGGGAAATCGAAGTTTATCGGTTCATAATCCTCTAAAGCCCTGCTGGCTAGGAAGTCTGCTATCGCACTCCCTTTTATTGCCTTCTGATTGACATAGACGATGTCAAATTCTGAGAGCAAGATTTGTCATCGAGCTAACCTTCCATTTAGTGCTGCTGACTCCATTAGGTACTTCAAAGGATCTAATTTCGAGATCAACCAGGTAGTATGGTAGAGCATGTATTATCTTAGTCTGCGTGTAGTCCAGACTAGTGCACAACATAATTTCTCAATAGGCGAATACCGAGTCTCGCAATCAGTAAATTTCTTGCTTAGATAATATATCGCCCTTTCCTTTCTTTCGGATTCATCATGCTGGCCCAATACGCATCCCATGGAATTCTCAAAGACTGATAGGTACAGTATCAAAAGTTTGTTAGGAATTGGAGGAACTAAGATAGGAGCTTTGGACAAATAATCTTTGACCTTATCGAAAGTTTCCTGGCACTCAGCATCCCATACACCTGGTTTACGCTTTCTAAGTAAGCAGAAGATAGGGTCACACTTTTCGGTTAATTGTGAGATGAACCGAGCAATGTAATTTAATCTTCCTAAAAATCCTCGCACTTGTTTTTGCGTGCTGGGTGGTGGTAGCTCCTGTATGGCTTTGACTTTGTCTGGGTCTATTTCAATTCCTCTTTTGCTGACCACAAAGCCTAATAGTTTTCCTGAGGTAGCCCCGAAAGTGCACTTAGCCGGGTTTAGCTTTAGTTGATATTTCATTAACCTTATAAACAACTTCCTCAGGATTCTCACATGCTCCTTCTGTTTGGGATTTCGATATCATGTCATCAACATAAACTTCGATTTCCCTATGCATCATGTCATGGAACAGGTTACCATAGCTCTCTAATATGTCGCCCCTGCATTTTTAAGTCCAAAAGGCATTACTTTGTAGCAAAATGTTCCCCATAACGTGACGAATGTGGTCTTGACCATGTCCCCAGGGTCCATCTTTATCTGATTATATCCGGAGAAACCATCCATGAAGGAAAACAAAGAATGTCCCGCTGTGTTATCGACCAAAGTATCGATGTGAGGTAAAGGGAAATTGTCCTTTGGGCTAGCTTTATTTAAGTCTCGATAGTCTATGCACATTCGTACCTTTCCATCCTTTTTAGGAATAGAGACTATATTAGCTACCCATTCGGAGTATTTAACTACTTGGAGAAAACCGGCGTCAAATTGTTTCTTGACTTCTTCTTTTATTTTTAACAGCACATCCAATCTCATTCTCTGGAGTTTTTGCTGCACGGGCCTGCATCCTTCTTTTATAGGGAGTTTGTGTACCACAATGTCAGTGCTCAAACTGGGCATATCTTGGTATGACCATGCAAAGATGTCTTGAAACCCTTTGAGCAACTCGATGAGGTTCCTTCTAGTTTCCGCATAGATGCATGTCCCAATCTTTACTTCTTTCTTTTCATCTTCGCTCCCCAAATTAATCATTTCTACAGGGTCCGAATGAGGCAGGATTTGTTTTTCTTCATGTCCTATCATCCTAAGCAGATCAGGGGAGAGATCACAATCCTGATTTTTCTTCAAAGCTCTGAAGCTCTTCTAGACACATGTCTTGCTTAAACTGAGGCTCTAAGTTAACCTCAGAGTTACTCATATTATTGATATTTGAGGATCTGTCGAGGGATATAAAGGAAGGTCCAAAGAACAAAATAAATTTATGAAAGAATGATTCCGTGGTATGTATATGAGTATGTATGTATCGAAAGGATGATTAGTCGTATTTGTTAGTTATGTACGAGTGATTTATTAGGCTGAATCAAAAAATGAAAGAATAATTTTAGGAAATGCATTTTCATTTAAAATAATTGAATAATGAACATGGGCCTTTTACAAAAGATCCATATTGCTTTCAGGCCTAAAGCAATAGGTGTTTTCGAGCATTACTCTGAGGAATTTTTAAAAATTACAGGAAGTTCCTCCACGGTCCAGTTATCCAAGGTGCCTCCAGGTACACACGGACCAATCCTTGATAGATTCTCTTCCCTGTCTTCTTCCGATATAGCATTGACGCTCAAGTCCCTCATGATGTTCCCTCCAGTACCAATGGTTACTTGTTTCTTCTCTTGCTCTTCCTTTTGATTAATTATTTCTCCCAAAACAAAAGTCTCGTAAATAGGTGGGAAAATCATGGGTTCCCACGAGAGTTCTTTTCCAAATAGTCTGGCCTTCTCCTCTCTTGTCTCTTTTCAATCTCTTTCCTTTTCTGCTTTACATCCGGCTCATACCCTAAGCTGTAGCGATCCCGCTTTTCCATCAAGGTCGGCACGTTAGTTCTCCCTTAGAGGTACTTCCCGAGCCCTTTTCCAGAGACAGCTCCCTTCCCAAGCATCATCCGTAGGCCCATTCTAGTAGTCAATGATATTGCCGGCATAGGCACCTTGCTTCCTTCCGAAATGAAGGTCGCATTTACAAATTCCAACGAATGGAACGAGCATTCTATAGCCTCTTCATCCATTCCCACATAAGGTGACTCGCTTGTTACAGAGGCAATTATTTCTTTCTCAGCATTGATGGTAATTAACCTCCCTTCATTCACTAGCTTTACCTTCTGATGTAAAGAGGAAGGTACTGCCCCGACCGAGTGGATCCATGGCCTCCCCAATAGGCAGTTGTAGGTAGGCCTAATATCCATCACTAGGAAATCTATTTTGTACGTGTTCGGCCCTAATTTGCAGGGGTGCTTCAATTTTTCCGGTTACCTTCCTTTCTGTCCCGTCGAATGCTCTTACTATGTTGTTGCATCCCTTCAAATGAGAGCTATCGATCGGTAATCTTTGGAGTGTAGCTAGTGGTAATACATTCAATGCTGACCCGTTGTCTATGAGTACTCCCGGTAGCGTGTACCCTTTACAACGGGTTATGATATGGAGGGCTTTGGTCGATCCCATCCCCCGGACGGGATCTCATCATCGCTAAAGAAGATAAAATTGTCTGCACTAATGTTATTAACTAAGCGGTCCAGCTTACATACCGATATATCATTGGTCACGTAAGTCTCGTTGAGCACCTTCATTAATACATCACGATGTGCTTCTGAGCTTAGGAGCAATGATAAGATCGATATTCATGCAGGTCGTTTATGGAGTTGTTCAACCACACTGTATTCACTGTGCCTTAAGAATTTCAAAAACTCTTTCACCTCCCTTTCAGATACTGACTCATTGGTGGATCCCTCAAGTCTAGTGGCTATCTCTTCTTCAGGCTCGCATATTCCGCTTTTCCTTTATTGATCTTTTTGTTTTTTCGGCTGAGTCATAAATTTTTCCGCTCCAGGTAATCAAGTTTACATCCTTCTCAGGCTCACCTTCTCTGGGTATGGTCACATTGCAGTTGTAATTCCACGGAACCTTTTTGTTATCATTGTAAGGGAAGGTTGCAGGTCTTTGGATGATAATATGAGGCGTCGTCTGTCCTCCGGCTATGCTTTTTTGCGGTTTGCAAATGATCACCTTCAGGTGGTTGATCGTCCCGTCTTCGGAAGCACAGGCATAATTGACCTCTTCTTCTTCGAAGAATTCCAACTCCTGATTGTCCGTTAATGTTTGCAGCAAGGCTTTGAACTCGTCACAATCTTGGATTTCATGCCCCTTAACAGCATGAAACTCACAGTCAGTCTCCATCATCATACACTTCTTATCCTCCACAATCATCCCGACTTTGACCATTTGTTGCCACACCCATCGTAGCGGGGACCTAATTTCTTCCACTTTCCTTTTAATTTTTCGTGCCATTTTCGCCAGCACGACATTGACTCCTTGATTCGAATGATTCGGTAAGAGATTCCCAGCTACATTAGGCCTAGCTGGATCTTCCAATTTCACGATCCCAAATCTTATGAGTTCTTCAACTCGCCTTTTGAAAGTCGGGCTATTTTCGATTGCGTGGCCTTCCGCATCTGCGTGATACTCACAATGAGCATTCGGATTATACCAATCCGAAAACGGTGGTTCATACGGTTTCACCCTTTGAGGAGCTACCTCATGGGCATCACACAGCATCTTGTAGAGTTCTTTGTACGACGCCGGAAGTGGAATGTATTAAATTCTCGCTCTATTTAGCCTAACACTTAGTTCCCGCCTCGGGGCGTTTTGATAATTAACTGCTGGTGCTCTAGGTTGACCTGTCACGAAGGGTTTAGCACCACTAGGTCGGTATACACTTGTATTGTTGACCTCATTATCTCTTCTTCTAGGGGCAGGTCTTCTAGCGTTTTTTCCCGCCTTGATTTTACCGGCTTTAATTGCATTCTCAATCATCTCTCCTAAGATGACAATGTCAGCGAAGCTTTTGGTAGCGTTTCCCAGTAAATGATTAAGATAGGGGGCTTTAAGGGTATTGACAAATAGCATCGTGGTCTCTTTATCTGTCAACGGTAGCTATACTTGTGTTGCCATTTCTCTCCACCGCTGTGCGTACTGTCTAAAACTTTCGTTTGACCTCTTCTCTATGTTTTGTAGCGTGAGCCGATCGGGGGCTATCTCGGTCACATGACCGTATTGTTTTAAGAAAGCTTGTGCTAAATCTTTCCATGAACGAACTTTCGCTCGGCTCAATTGGTTATACCATCTGACTGCCGATCCGGCCAAACTATCTTGAAAACAATGAATCAACAATTGATCATTGTGAACATGCCCTACCATCTTTCTACAGAACATAGTCAAATGTGTTTCTGGGCAGCTCGTTCCGTGATATGTTTTGAATTCAGGAACTTTAAACTTGGGAGGGAGAACCAAGTCTGGAACCAGACTCAGTTCTTTGGCATCCACTCCGTAAGAATTTTCAACTACTTGTATTGCCTGAATTTTCTCCTCCAATAGCCTATACTTTTCCTCCATTTGCCTAGGGAGGTCCTCTTTTATCATCTCATCAAAATCTGGGACTCCTAGGTTTGCAGCGTTATCTTTTGGATTTGACCCAGATCCGACTACATAGTTGGCAGGTCCTGACGTGCCTGTGGTTTGCTGTTATGGCCTAATGGTGACATGAGCTTCTCTGGTCGGCATTTCTTGTGAAGTCGGGTTGTGTATTGGTGTAAAGCCTGGAGGAACACTCCGATCTTCGTCATCCTGAATAGCAGGGCTCTTTCCTTTGTCAGCCATGCTTTGTTTAACTTGCACTAATTCCGTCATCAAACTCTTTTGTACCTCCGAAAATTGGTTCTTCATTTCCCTACACATTGCTGCCATTTATTCCTGCATTTGATCTTGTAGTTCTTTCTGGATTTGCTCAAGCCGTTGTTCCATGGCTTTCGTTTTCTTGCAGGTATGATAATGATGCGAATTTTCAATGATGACTGGTATTAACTTGATAATTTTTTTAATCAGGATTATTATGCAAGAATATGCAAAATATAATGCAAATGAAATGCATGCATGCAATGCAAGAAAAGGCATTGATTCCAAAATCCAGTTTCCATTAGAGCAACTTCTCGAGAGAAAAAAGATCTTTACATGAAACAGAAGTTACACAAATGGTTTGGCCTTTTGTCCTAGAGCTTTAATTTTTTCTAGAAGTTCAGCTAACTTCTTTCCTCGCTCCGACTTGGATTCGTATTGAAGACTCAAAACATCAGCTTCGGCAGCCAACTCTTGCATGTGATCAGCAACTTCTCTCATTTGAGTTAGTGCCTTTCCCATTATATGATCTCTTTCCTCGACTTCTTTCTAGGCTTGGCGAGTGTGCCATTCACTAGTTTCTAAATTTCTTTCCATAATCTCGAGTCGAATTTCATTGTTGTGAAGCGTGGCCTCCAATTCTTGCACTCTCTCTCTTAACTCTTGTTTTTCAGCCATGCAGGCTTTGAGCTCTAGTACGGTATTCCGATTGCGGTGCCTCTGTAGTGACTCTTCCAATTCCTCTATCCTAGCTTCTAAGCTGGTCATCTTAGCTTTCATTTCAGCCTTCTCGACCTGCTTTTCTAGCAATTCTCCCTTCAAGGCATTCTCGCGAGCCTGACCATCTTGGAACCTTCTCTGCCATTGTTCCGCCTAGTCTTTCTATATCTGAATCTCTTGGCGCTATTCCTCGGACGTCTTACCCAACCCTGCAATCTTCATAGACTGACGAAGCTTCTTGTAATGTTTCTTTAAGTCTTCGAGATCCTCTTCGACTTTGTTTTTTTCCTTTTTTTAACTTCTCAATCTCTAGTCTATGAAAGTCTACATCTAGCCCCAGCTTTATCTTATCTTCCTCCAATACCTCCATCCTTTTACCAAACTCTAAGCTTTTCCTTTCGAAATCATGTTTGAGGATGTCTAACTCTGAAAGGGCTTATTGCAGATATTCTTCTACTAGGCGAACATTTTCAGGGTTGGGCATAGGAATGTTATCATTAACCCTCTTACTCCTCCACCAGTCGTAGTTCGAGGTTGTTAAAGGGTTCGCACTGAACTTTTTCATTCTTTGCACCTTCTTCCACGCATATGCCACTTCTTGGACCTTTTTCTTATAATCATTCCCTTTATATGAAAACTCGCAATGCGCTAGACCATGAGTTGCAGGGATAAACTGTCTTGTCTTGTATTGTCTCAAGACGAGCAGAGGAGCATACCCAGTGGCACCCAAAACTCTGAGTAACGGGACCCAATCAAAGTCGCCACAGCGGTAAAGGACCTCATCTGGAAGAAACCAAGGAGCGCACCATTCAATGTCCTCATCTTGAAGATTCTGGAGAACAGCTGCCCACTTTTCTTCAGATATTTTCGGTTCTCGTTGCGTAGCCACAAAATTTTTCAAAGGTGAGAAGTCAGTTGAGAAAACCCTTACAAGAAAATTTCTCCACTTTCCAGAAATGGCTGTGAAACTAAACCATCAAGAGTTGTTCGCAACCAATAAATCTTCATTCTCCTTCTCTCCGACAAGCACTTAACGAGTGAAAAGTTTCTGCCAGGATAGCAGGGACGGGCGTGATTCCTCTACTGAGTCGATCAAACAATATTACTACTGCATCTTCCACGTACCCTAATGCTTTCGGGAACAAGACCAACCCGTATATACTGAGGGCGAAGATGTTAATGCGTCTTCTCATATCTGGGTGTGTCACAATCAGGTCTCGCAAACTCTTCCAAGTAATGCACCTGTTGTCTCCTTTTACTTTTATACTAGAAGTGACCCATTGCTCGCTCATCCCCGTTGCATTCATCAATCTCTTTAACAATGTCGGAACACTCGCGTCTTTAGAATATGCCTTATCGACTTGGATCCTTGGACATCGAATCAAAGCAGTATATTCTTCTATTGTAGGTGTCAAGTCCAAGTGTCCAAAGGTGAAGCAACTATATCCGGGGTTCCAATGTTGAGTAAGGGATCGGAAAAGGTGCTTGTCGATCTTTACTTCCAGCAAGAAAGGTAGATCTCCATAGTCTTGATAAAACATCTACTTCATCTCATTATTCCATTGTCCCCAAATCTCTTTCAATTCTTGCAAGTTATTCTGAGTCACATTGATACGAGTATAGTCCCAAAATTCTGACAAATGCCTCTCTTTCAGGCTGTCGCCTTTTCCGCATTGCTGCTCCTCAGACCATAGGCATGTCACCATATTATCCTCTACTTTATCAAGAAATCCTTCCTCCATGATGAAACTGCCTAGTCGGTAAAACGGATTTAAATCAACACCTTTTCATTCATGATGATGCAAATGCAGGTGAAAGAGGCAAAACAAACATGGTTAGTAGTATGTAATAAAAAAGAATCAGCATACAAATATATATAACACAGAACCTAAAATATTTCGGGTATATGCTAACAGGGCTCGGCCTAACTCCATCTAGGGTGAGTACTTACGACTCACTATATGTGCTTTAGGTTCTAAGGTGAAGGGTATCCAAACCAGCAGATTCCTCGATCCTCAGCCATTACAGGCTCATACGGATGAGTTTAGTTTAGGGAGATGCATTTCCCGCATGTTTGCACGGAAGTGAAAACTTCACGAAAACAATGGTAATACTTTGTAATCCCGAAAGCGATCTACCATCCTACACGGAGGTGAAGACCTCACGAAGGAGTAGTTTCTCGCTTCCACTTAAAAGGGTAATAGCACAATGCATATGGATGCAAAATTATACTAGCAATATCACAGAGTATAATACCACACGAAAATGCCGAGGATCGCATGCTAAATAAAAATGAAGTTTAAAAGTTCTCAAAAAAAGACCCGAAAATTATCAATTTTGGCTTGACTCTCGTTTATTTTGAAAAAGTCCCTAGTGGAGTCGCCAACTGTCGAAACCACCTCGAAAATGGGGCTTCAAAAAATTATTTTAAATTTTAGAACAAAAGGGAGTCACCACCAACCTTTTATTATGTGTGATTGGATCACCATAAAATGTTTTAAACATTTTAAAAAGTGGGTCTTCGAAATCCAGAGAAACAGGTTCGGGAGTCGGTTACGCATGAGGAAGGATTAGCACCCTCATACGCCCAAAAATTGGTACCACACGATTATTTTCGGGTCTTGTTTTATGAAAACAATGAAAACTCGAGTAAAGTTTAAAATACGATGTTTATTTTAGATAGCTTTATGTAATTTCAAAGGAAATCTTTTTAAGAAAATTCGTCCCCGTGTTTCGATTCTTTATGAGAACTAGAGGTCGTGTCCAACGCATTAGGGCACTATATTCTCGGATTTTTAAAACTTGAGGAACGTTTCGAGAAGTTTTGAGGGAAGTGTTCCATCATGCGAACTATACGAAAATCACACCCAGCACGTTAGGGCATGGTGTTTCGAGGTCTTCACATGAAAGAACATTGTTTCCTTTTTTTAGTCTTGAAATCCTTTATATATAAATATTTAAGATTGAAGAGTGTTTTGAAAGCTCTTGAAAAGGATATCCGATTGGCATGAATCACGAAAATCACACTTAACACGTTAAAGCGTGATTTTTCGAAGTTTTCACACGAACGAACATTGCCTCGTTTTAAAATTATTTGTGATATCTAGATATAGGTTTTGAGAACTTGAAAAGAAGATATTCGACGCGTGTGAATTATATGAAAAATCACACCCGACACGTTAGGGCATGATTTCTCGAAGCTTTCACACGAGAGGGACATTACCTCGTCTTTAAAATCACTTTGAAAATGAACATGTAAGTTTTAAGATATCAAATAGCAATTAATAAGAGAAATTAAATACGAAGCAAGACAATAAGCAAATAAATAGTATGCAAAAAAGTAAAATGCAAGTGCATAATGATTAAAATAAATGCAAATATTGATGAGGAGGAAAAACGACGCAATCGAGATTGAAAACGGGACCTTTGGATGCCTGGGGGCAAAATAGTAATTTTTTATTCTAGAGGGCAAAAATGTAATTTTGGGAAATTAGGGGTTAAAAATGGGATTTTAGAAGATTCGAGGGTAAAATGGTAATTTTTGATTCTCGAGGGCAAAAATATAATTTTGGGAAAATTTGGGGTTAAAAATGGGATTTTAGAAGATTCGAGGGTAAAATAGTAATTTTTGGTTCTCGAGGGCAAAAGTGTAATTTTGGGAAAATTCGAGGTTAAAAATGGAATTTTGGAATTTGGGGACTAGAGAGCAATAAAACCAAAGAATGGGTGACGCGTGGCAGCCACACAGGCACCCAGAAGTCAAAGGACTAATTTGTAAATCTTGAAAAATTCTTGAGCCAATTGTGTAATTAAACAGAAATTGATTTAGGGGTTAAATTAAAACAAATTAAAAATAAGAGGGACCAACTGCAGAAATAAGCCATAACAGTGACATATGGCAGCCTCTGGTACGTTCAAAATGTCAAAGGACTAAATTTAAAAGTGAATAAAATTACTGGGCCAAATTAAAAATAATTAAAAGTATGAAAAGGATAAAATTAAAACAA
This sequence comes from Gossypioides kirkii, assembly GCA_005610355.1. Classification (NCBI taxonomy): domain Eukaryota; kingdom Viridiplantae; phylum Streptophyta; class Magnoliopsida; order Malvales; family Malvaceae; genus Gossypioides; species Gossypioides kirkii. The sequence goes on from CP032248.1 coordinate 23,229,452, forward strand.
TTAAAAAAGCGGAAGGACCAAACATGCAAATAACCCAATAATCAAAAACACGCGGATCCTAGAGGCGGGTCGGGTCAGATCGAGTCGGTCCATGGGTCTCTTATAAATAATATTTTAGGTTTTTTTTATTCATTTTCATTTCATTTTAAAAAAACCTCACCCTTTCTCTCAACTTGCTAATCCCCAAGGGCCGGCCATGATCCCTTCGCTCGATGATCGGGGTTCCCCGCGCGTAGGGCGTCACGCGCGTTACCGACCGTCGTCCTACGCCACCCTCGTTCGATCTCCACAGTCCACGCGCCGTCGTCCTCCACCTCCGTCACCGGCGCAAAGGTAAAATCTCATCTTTTCTTCCCTTTCTTTGTTTTTCAAAACAGATCTTAATGTTTGTTAAAAGACTTTTTCATTTTAAGAAGGTTTTAAAAAAATTTCTCTTTGATTTCTTGAAAGTTGTTTGGGTTTTTAATCGATTTAAAATCCGTGCGATGATTTTCAGGATTTCACAAATCTGTTCTTCTTTTTATTCAACTTTTGTTTTTAAAAAGAAAGTCTTATTAATCCATTTGAGCCTGCCATAGTCCCTTTTTTGCAGTCCCATCTCTGACAGAGAACGAACAGCGAATGGAGGTGAGCTTGGTGCGACTCCGACGGTGGTGGTACTGGAAGAGGGGAGTTACTCTTGACCCTTTGCGTTCCTCTTTTTTTTTTAAATATTATTATTATTACTTATTACCATTAATGTTGTTAAAGAAAAACATTTAATACATATTTATTACATCTTTTAAAACAAATAAAAATAATAAGTATTAATGGATGACAAAGGTGTTCAATGCATGTATTAATGGATACTTGGAATCTGATGGGATTAGGAATTAAACCATAAATGGCAATAAACAATCGTTTGAAGTACCTGGATATCTTTAATGTTTGGAAGTTCTGAAACTCTTCAGTCTGTTCTTTGCTGGCTATTGACTGTTTCTTGACTTGATTTTCAAAATGCTTGCTGTTTTGTTAAAGGACTAATTTGGTATCGATTTGTGATGTTCAAAAGAACAAGGATTCGTGTATTGGATTTTCAAAGATCGGTTTTTCTTGTACAAAATTCAATTTGGCTTTTATAGCCAATTTCACGATGATTCTATTTTGTTTCTTACAATTTAAAGCTAGTCCTAATCCTTTCTTTTTGCAGGCTCAAGCAGTGGTGGTTGGAGCAGTTTGAAGCTGGTGGTGGCAGGGGCAACTTGGCTGCTGGAGATGACCTTAGTTGCTGACGTGGCAAGCTCCCATTGGCTGTGATGGAGGTGGTCTCAGCACAAGTGAGACATTGGGCATTGGGTGCAATTGGGTCATTAGGCTAGCACATTTGGGTTTTTGGGCTAGCAATGTGTACTTGAATTTGGGCTAGCCAAATTTAGCCCAATTGGGCTTGTAAATTTTATAAATGAACTTTCCTTGTATTTGGACATTATTAATTTAATTTTAAGTTTCAAATTATTTTAAATGTATTTAAATTTAAAACAAATTTAAATTTAAATAAATTTAAAATTAATTCAAACTTAATTTAAAATCCAAGTTGAGCCCGATCAAAATTGGGCTTCAACATGTTTCATACTTATTTTAACTAAAAGGCAAAAACATATAAATTCCGGTTAATTCGATTTATCGATTGAATTAACAGAAATATTTCAGTTCAATTAATGTATTTGAAAAAAATTTTGGTTCGATTAATGGTTAAAGATTTTTACATTTCCAGTAATTCGGTTCGAGTATTAACCGTGTTGAAAATATACTACTGCAAAACAAAACCGTTAGCGCTAACAGGAAACCAATCTGGGTGTAAATAAAATAAGAATCACTATGTCGTGATTCTAACAAAATACTTCAATATTCGTACACTCGAATAAAAAAAGTGTAACACTATTGGTATTACTATTCTTGAAAGAATGGAAACTAAAAAACAAAAATAATTAATCGAAAATCTAATTGGAAAATAAACTAGAAGAAATTGATGAAACCACACTAGGTTCATTTCCTAAGAAAGATATTCTTTTGCATTATCAACAAACTGAATCGATCGTTTGAATACCTCTATCGAAACATGACACCAAAATTAAAAAAAAAAAAAAGAACCATTGTTAACAAATGAGAAAAGATAAAGGAAAGAACAAACAGAATGGTCTACATATGTTATTGATTAGCTCTATCATCTTAACTTAGAGCAGAGTTGTTGATATACACGCTACCATTAATTTGCGGATTAATTCTATCTAAAAAATTGCTATTAAAAGTTATATTATTCGTTGTTCATATTTCGTGAAGCAAAATTAGTATCATAACGTTCAAGAATTATTTTTATTCTGTCCATCCAAATATACCACAATATTTGTTTCCTTTCTTTTTTCTATATATAAAAAGTTTTATGACAGAATTGAAAAAATAAAATAAAATCTAACAAGAATTTACTTACTTACAAAGGAAATTATTTCGTTTAAGTCATAAACTTGAATTAACTATAAAATTGAGTATGAATCGGATTATCCATTCAATATTTGGATAAATCTTATTGGAATTGAATCTAATAGGAGAAAGTTTAATAATTAATTAGAAACAATTTAGCTCTTCACTAAAATGGTAATGTTGAAATTTTAAGAGTTTAAGCTTTCATTTCCTCTTTTGAATTTTTTTTTTTATTTCCATTTTAAAAATAGTTTTTTAATTAAAATAAACAAAATTTATATTCATATAGATTGGAGACATTTGAAAATGTATTGAAAAAAAAGTTGTGTATATATTAGTTTAAGTCAATGTCAATTTATTTGAAGGTGTCAGAGATTTGAGTTTTTTAATGCGTAAATACCATGCACAATCTTATATTTATTATGGGTTTTAAGCCTCATAATTAGTGGTGTTTATGGGTAAGATTAGATTTAAACGTTATATTAATATATTTTTTACTTGTTTAAATTCGACCCGATTCTAAATTTAGGTTTAAAATTTTGTTTAAACCTTCCATATTTGTAAAAAATTAACTCAAGTCCATTTTAGTCTTGCTCATACTAATTTTTTATTTTTTTAAAAAATAGTTATATTCTTATTTTAATATTTAATAATTTTATAAATTTTTTATATATTGAAATTTTTTATATAGTAATCTTAATATTTTTTATTGTTTACATTAGAGTAATATTATATATTTAATATAAGTTTATTTTTTAATGTATTTTAAATTACATTAATATATAAAAATAACATAATACAAAATATTATAAATTTTAAACAGATTAGGCCGAATTCGAGCTTTGAATATTCAAGCCCGAGCCTGACCCATATTTTAAATGGGCCTAATTTTTTTACTAAGCCCATTATCGAACCTAATATTTTTATCCAAATTCTATGCGGACCTTCAAATCTAGACGAATAACCTAACCCATAAACAAATCTACTCACAATATACTAACCTATTCCGAATTTATTTAAGTTTAGTTAGGTATGCTTTATATAATTTGATTCTCATTGTAATTATTTAAGTATATATAAGTAAGAGTTTAGATACGTGTCAATGCTATTGATGGTCTAAGATAAGTTTAGCCTAACTTTTATCAGAAGAAGAAGACAAAAGAGATGGGCATGACTTTAATTAGATTAACGTCACAATTTTAAATGATTAGGTATTGGAATATAATAACTTGCCTAAAACGCAAAAACTGATTCATCATTAATTAATATCAATCATTAATTATTGTAACTTTTTTAGGTTTTGTTATTGAATGATTTAAATTTTCATTTTAATTTTTTGAGAGAATATTTGATGCATATAATTCTCATGCAAAATTGGTAAATAATAACACTATACTTCATCATTAAATAAAATAAAAAATAGTGGAGGATTTTTAAATATATACTAATAATTTTATTTAAACATAATTAAATAATAATTAATTATAAATAAATGTTAAAATCCTAATATACTTGAGATTTTAGGCCTTAAACTCTCAAATCCAAAATATTAAATCCGAGAGTTATTGTTTATTTATAATAATTACGGTTTAATGATTAATTATGTCTAAATAAAATTAATAGTGTTCTTTTGTGACAAAGAAAATTTGTCACTATACTATAATTGAATATTGAAATTTATCACTATATTTTATTTTGATTAATGTTAACCATTATACTTTAAGAATATAGTTAAATTTACTACTCAACTTTTATGTTATTAAAATTAGCCATTAAACTTTGAATTTTAATTAATTTTGTCACCAACTTTGATTTAAAAAAAAAAAAAATTTACCATTAGATATTAAATTTAATGATTTGAAAACAAAATTTAATGAAGAAATATTATTTCAAATATTTTTATTTTAATAGTGAGCATTAAATTACTTTATAAAATTATTAAAAATTTTAAATTAACTTCAATTTTTTATTTAATGGAAGGAAGAATTTAAATTTTTTAAATGATATAAAAATTACTTTATTTTTTTATAAAAAACAGTTTTTATTAATGTTTAATATTATGTTAAATAATTAATTAATTTCAATTTTTAAATAAAATATTTAAAATGTTTTTATTAAATTTAACTTAAGTTAATTTAAGTTAAAAGTGAATATTAAAATTTAATTAAAATTAAACTTTAATTTCAAAATTCATTCAAATAAAAATTAAATTACAAAATTTAATATATAGTTGAAATAGAGTAATAAATTATCATTAATTTAAAAATACAATGACAAGTCTCAACAAAACTAAAACATAGTACAAATTTACATTAACTTTTTTTTTAACATTCGTTCACATACAAACCTAAAATAAAAATGTAAGAGCTCTTCACAAGTAATCACATTATCATTTTTCCACACAAACAAAACCCAAATTCTGTTTTCATTCCAATGGAACTTCTATTGCCAAATCCTGCAAACTCAACCCCTTTAACAACTTTAGGGTTCTTGGATAGAGCTGCCACCGCCTATGGCGACTCTCCTTCCATTGTTTACAACAATGTTTCATACACATGGATGCAAACCCACTATCGATGTCTCCAGATGGCATCATCGTTGACAACCCTCGGCATCCAACGTGGCCAAGTGGTGTCAATTGTCGCTCCCAATGTTCCTTCCATGTACGAGCTTCAGTTTGCTGTGCCCATGTCCGGGGCTGTCCTTAATAACATCAATACTCGCCTTGATGCTCACACTTTGTCGACGCTCTTACAACACAGCGAGTCCAAGCTTGTTTTTGTGGACCACCATTCTAGTTCGCTTGTTCTTGAGGCAATCTCGTTGTTTCCAAGGAACACCAAACATCCGCAACTCATCCTCATTGATGACGAGAAGGTGTCATCAGGAAGCAAAAGCACATCATCAACCATTCACTTTCTTGATCATTACGAGGGGATACTTGAAGATGGTGATCCAAAGTTCAAGTGGGTGAGGCCAAAGAGTGAGTGGGATCCAATGGTGTTAAACTACACATCAGGCACAACATCTCGTCCAAAAGGTGTGAGCTTAAGCCATAGGGCAATTTTCATAAAAACCATGAATGCTTTGGTTGATTGGTCGGTTCCAAATCAACCTGTTTACCTATGGACTCTACCCATTTTCCATGCTAATGGGTGGAGCTTTCCATGGGGTATGGCTGCAGTAGGAGGGACCAACATTTGCCTCCGCAAAGTTGACCCTTCACTGGTTTACCGTTTGATCAAACAACATAAGGTGACCCACATGTGTGGTGCACCTGTGGTTCTTAACATGCTATCAAATTCACCAGACCAAGAACCATTAGACCAACATGTCCAGATTCTAACGGCTGGTTCACCCCCACCAGCACCAGTCCTAGCCAGAACCGAGTCAATGGGCTATGTGGTGAGCCATGGTTATGGATTAACTGAAACAGGAGGACTCGTTGTCTCATGTGTGTGGAAACAGAAATGGAACAAACTTCCATTAACAGAAAGGGCCAGGCTAAAGTCAAGACAAGGAGTGAACACTGTTGGTTTAACGGAAGCAGACGTTTTGGATCCTAAGACTGGGGAACCTGTCAAACGTGATGGAAAAACAGTTGGCGAGGTTGTTTTACGAGGTGGGTCTCTCATGTTAGGGTATCTCAAAGACACTGAAGGAACGTCCAAATGTATGAGAGAAAATGGCTGGTTTTATACAGGAGATGTAGGTGTAATTCACCCAGATGGTTATCTGGAAATCAAGGATCGATCCAAGGATATCATTATAAGCGGTGGGGAAAACATAAGCAGCCCTGAAGTTGAGTCGGTGTTGTATTCACATCCAGCGGTTAATGAGGCGGCAGTGGTGGCTAAGCCTGATAAGTTTTGGGGTGAAACACCATGTGCATTTGTTAGTTTGAAGAAGAATGGTGAGTTGACTCAGAAACCAAGCGAGAAGGAGATTATACAGTATTGTAGGGATAGGCTGCCACATTATATGGTGCCGAAGACGGTGGTGTTTGAAAATGAGCTTCCCAAGACTTCAACGGGGAAAGTGCAGAAGTTCATTCTCAGGAGAATTGCTAAGGCTATGAGTTGAGTTGAGTTGGCCTGCCCTCGGTTTGGTGGTGTAATAAATGTGTTTTACGTAACGTATGAATGTTTTGCACAATAATGGGTTCATGATTTGATGTCTGCTGATGGGAAAAATTATGATGGAGGTATTTGAATTAGTAGTGAGATTGTATTTTGTCTTTTTTATTTAAAATATTGGTAAATTAGTTTCCATATGTTAGATCAAAAAGTAATTTGGTTTTTTCTATTAAAAATTTTATCTATTTGTACTCTTAAAAACATACAATGACATGTGACCTACCACATGTACCACATGCTGACGTATAGGAACTAATTTTTAACCATAGAAACGAATGGAACTTTTAACGGGAAAACCAATTTACTCTTAGATCAACATATAGAAACTAATTTAGTCCCTAACCCAAAATTTCACATTTATCACAATTTCATAAATTTTTCATGCTATCCGAATTCTCACTTATATTAGTATAGCCCATAATTATTCAAAATTCACAAGAATTTCATGTAAAATTTAATATTTTATCAGTTCAGCCCTTTAACTAAAAACTAACTAAAATCACTTTACAAAATAGTTTTAATCAATAATCAAGATTACAATGTCATCATTTAATCTCAAGAACACTTAACATTCATCAATGGCAAGTTTCAAAATCTTTAACAGTTTTATTAAAAAATCTTTGGATTAGCTGAATTAAATTACAACCATCTCAAAAACATAAATATTATTAAAAAGTGAACAAGAAAACACTTACATACACACACAAAGGTGCCGAAGCTGCAAGCTCTTCAATAGAGTTTTTTTTTTTTGGTTTCTAATTTCGGTGGAAATAAGTGTTAAGGAAGATGATGTTTTCTTATTTTTACTATCTTATTTCTTTATTATTAATTAACTTATAAAATAACATATAAAATCCATAAATAAATGTCTTAACCGTCCACTCATATAGAAACATGGTCTAATTACTTCATAAGTCCTCACACATCCACTAGTTAAGTTATTTAATCAATAAAATTCAATAACGATTAGATTTTATGACTTTTGCAATTTAGTCATATTTAATTAATTAACTAAATAATCAAACATTAAAATTCTCGAACCGAACCTTCACTTACCAATACAAGAACTTCGTAAATATTTAATAAAAATATTTACGAGCTCGGTTTATAGCAATGAGATCCTGATACCTCATTTTCCAAAATCACTTGACTTTCGAGACAAAACACTAATCTTTAACTATTTGTTCCATAAGCTAAAATTTATCAAATAAAAATTCAATATAAAATTATAGTTGACTCATAAAAATTAAATAATAATTATAAAAACTTAACTAGTCGGATTTGTGATCCCAAAATTACTGTTTCCCACACCACTAAAAAATGGGATGTTACAGTTGGGAATCGAGGTGAGGCCATAGTGGTGAGGTTGATTGAAGGAATGTTGAGGGTATTCAAGAGTTGGGCCAGGATTTTCATGGTGGTCATTTTTGGGCGAATTGACATTTTAGTTTGGATTGAGGGAAGTTCAATATTGGTAGCATCATTTTCATTCATTTGAGTGGAAGAATTGGCAAGGTTTGGGTCATTGTTTTTGTTAATGAGGTAGTTGGTAGCATCGTTCTGAATCTTTGACATTTTTTCGATCCACGCTCATCGTATCAATGTGGATACATAATACAACAAGGAAGAAGGACAAGGAGGAGGTCAATGTGGCGTTATGGAGGTCAGTTCACCTGTAAAGACTAATAGTTGAAACAAGGACTAGAGGACATGTTAATTGAAGCGACAAATTTTCAAAGTAACCTTAGGATGTTCAAGGATCCTCTACACTCAATTTTGAGCTCAATTTAATCTGAGAATCGGCTAAACCTGTAACTTGTAAGCTCTGATACACAATAAAGGTATAAGGGTCAATTTTTTTTTAAAATCTTATAATCATTAGGTTTTAATGGATCGATATTTTTATTTTCTAATAAAAATTTTATGATTTTAAAATTTTTATAATTTTATTTTGTAAATTTTGTTTATAACTTTTATATTTTTAATACTTTAAATTTTAAGAGGGTTTAATTGATTTTTTGTTAAATTTGTTTCTAAGGCTTTTTTGACCTTTTAATCTTAATAGTTTCAAAATTTTCTAATTTACTTTCAATAAAATAGTAGGATCAAATTGAGTAAATGTGTAAAGGTTGAGAGCTAAATTTATTATATTTTATATATAAACACCAAATTTTAATAGAGAGTTATTTTACTCACTCATCTACAAATACGAAATATCTTTTCATATTATGATCCGATCAAATAATACCATTTAATATTGATTAAACATTAAATAACTATTAAATCAATATTTAATTTCATTTCGCTTTGCATTCAAAAACATCGAGAATAGATTATAAAAATTTCTAGAGCATGATTTTTCTTAGTGATTACACTATAGAGCGCGAGCATCTCATGTGGAAGCTCTTGCTGAATTTTTAAAGGGCAAATTCGCTCCATCGATTACATCAGATTATGCGACCATGCCTTAATTAAATTTGTTTCCAACGACGTAATTATCGCATCGGACAATCTAAAACCATGGCCACTGATAATGCTTAAATATGACATACTTTTGGATATTAAATATATATATTTTTAGAGTATGATCTTATTAAATTGGGCTATTTATTGTCTTTTTATTTTTTAGGGACTCAAGTGGTGATAGAAGATAAATTAGAGACAAAAAGCATAATTTTAGAGGAGAATTTGAAGTTGTGCAAAGATGGAATGCTAAAAGAGAGAGTTTATAGGACAAAAAAAGACTTGGTTTTTTTTTTTTTTTTTAAATATTTTATATTAGGATTTAATATTTAAGATATTATTTATTATTTAAATTTGTATTTAATTTATATTTATCTTTTTTGTATTTATATTTTAGAGTTTAAATTGGATCCAATTAGGGGAATTAAATGTTAGATATAATTCTAATTATCTTTTAGAATTTAGATTGGATTCAACTAGGAATATTATGTACTATAAATAGGGGGTGGAGTGATTGAATTATTCATTCTCGATTCATTAAAAAATCTTCCATCTCCCTAAATCCCTAGTTCAATAAAAGCTTTATTTTATTATCTTGTGTTCTTCCCCAAAATCATGAGTAACCAAAAAAACCCTTCTAGCCAAAGGTTATCAAATATTCCTCCAAGGTTCATGAGGCTTAGAATCCGCGCTTAATTCTTTTCAACCCGAGTATTCATCAATTCTCTGTAATACGGGATTGACGCTTCCGTCCAAAATCCCTACAAAAGTAATCTTTTCATCTTGTGCAAAGACGGCCGCTTTGTGTGTTTTGAGAAGGTTTCACAGTCGATTCGTTAACTTACTGCGTCAGAGGTTGCCGAGCCAAAAGAGACAAACTGGCGTGGCATTCGTCGTTGGGAAAAGGTGATCTAGTGTAAGACAGTCCCATTGGAGCGACGGTTGGCTAGAGTCAGGTTCCACTAAAAACTATATCCGGAGCTGGTGGTCGTAGGCGTCCTCTTCCACTATAACTGGCTTATTCGGGCATGAGAAGAACCATCCAAAGTCTATGATTGAATCGAGGAAGAATCAAGATAACCGGAGGCTGGATCTCTAAATATCGATAAAACCCTTCTTCTTTCAACTTGTTTATTTTATGTTATTTATTTTTCTTCGACTTCCCTATTTTCTACTTCTTTTAGTTCTATTTTCTTTTATTTTTTTTAATTCAGTTTCTTTTATTTTTTCCTTAGATCACAGAGCTTTTCTTGGGCTAGATTTGGTCCATGATCTCGACAGACAAGACTTTTACGACTCTCCAGTCCCTGAGGATTAGACCCTACTTCCTTTTACTGTTATTTACTTTAATTTTCGGAATAGGTTATATTTGGTGTTCCCGACGACACATCAAATTTTAGCGTCGTTGCCGGGGACTGGTAACGTACTAATCTTGTTTTCTTTTTTCTACTTATGACTAGATCTGCTCCAGGTAATCTTGCATACTCGTACGATTCCAAAATTGAAAAGACTGCAAAAGCCAATCGCAAGGAAGCAAAGTTACGAAAAAGGCAGTCGGAAGTTGTAGGAGTTAAGCACAGCCCACCTTTAGAAGTAGAAGAAGGCGACGAAGGTGAATCTAGGGTAAACGAAAACCCTAATCCAACACTGGAAAACCAAGAAGTTGATTTACCGACAGAAGTGTCGATTGCTAGGGTTGACGAAAATCAAGATCCACCACCACCTATGGATCAAACAATTCGGCAATTAGCCGAGGCTCCTGATGATCAACCACCATTGTGCATTGCGTATCCTACTATGGATGCTAATTTTGAGCTTAAATCAGGTTTAATCCAATTATTACCGATTTTTCGTGGGTTGCAAAATGAGAATCCACATAAACATCTGAAGGAATTTCATATGGTTTGTTTGAGTATGAAACCTCAAGGGGTAACTGAGGATCAAATTAAATTACGTGCTTTTCCTTTTTCTTTAGCTGACTCCGCTAGGGAATGGTTATTCTATCTACCTCCTGGATCTATTACAACTTGGGCTGATCTTTCTCGTTTGTTTCTTAACAGGTTTTTTTCCAGCCTCTCGTGCTGCTGAATTAAGAAGAGAAATTGTGGGGATTAGGCAAAAAGATGTGGAGTCTCTTTACGACTATTGGGAACGATTCAAGAAGTTGTGTGCAAGTTGCCCACAACATGGTATAACTGAACAGTCTCTTCTTCAATATTTTTATGAAGGCTTGAAACCTATGGAGATGAATATGATAGATGCAGCCAGTGGAGGAGCATTGGTTAATATGACTCCTCAACGAGCAAGAGACTTGATTTCCACAATGGCCGCAAATACTCAACAATTCCGAGCCAACCCTGAACCTACTCGAAGGGTTCATCAGCTAAGTAATTCCTCTTTAGAAGATAAAGTTGAAAAACTTACTAATGTTGTGAGTTTTCTTATTGCAGGAAAGTTAGGGCCGACCCGTCAATGTGGAATTTGTGGTGAATTCGAGCATACAACTGATGCATGCCCTAGTTTGTATGATGATTCTGTGGCCCAATTAGATGCTGTGGGAAACTTTCCTAGACCACCTCAAAGGCGATATGATCCTTATGCAAATACATACAATCCTGGGTGGAAGGATCATCCTAACTTGCGATATGAGACAAATTCACATTATAACCAGCCATTCCAAAATCGAGCTCCACAACAAGCGCATAATTCAGGTACTTCCTTAGAAACTATGGTAAATAAATTAGCAGCTAATGTTCTTGAATTTCAGCAGCAATCTATAGATTTCCAAAAGCAAACTGTGGATTTTCAAAAGAAAACTGAGGCATCTATTAAGGAGTTGACCACACAAATGGAGAAAATAAATGCATAAGGTAGGTTACCGTCACAAACAGAACCTAACCCAAGACAAAACGCGAATGCAGTGACTCTACGAAGTGGGAAAGTATTGGAACCAATTCATGGTAAAAATCATGCTCAAGAATCTACCTATGAAAATCAAAAAGACGACGAACTGGTTCGATCGAAACCTCCATTACCTAGAATTCAACCTCCGTTTCCTGGACGACTAAGGCAAACCCAGAAAGGTAATGAGGAAAAAGAGATTCTTGAAACATTTAGAAAAGTCGAGGTAAATATACCGTTGTTAGATGCTATTAAACAGATTCCACGGTATGCTAAATTTCTGAAAGAACTTTGCACCAACAAAAAAAATTGACTGGAAACGAAAAGGTAAATGTTGGTGAGAATGTATCTGCGGTTTTGCAACGAAGGATGCCAACAAAATGTAAGGATAGAGGTATGTTTGCAATTCCATGCAAAATAGGTCACTTTGGAATTAAGAAAGCTATGTGTGACTTAGGAGCTTCTATAAATGTAATGCCTTTTTCTATTTATGAATCACTTAACGTGGGTTTTTTGAAGGAAACAGGTGTTATAATTCAGTTGGCGGACAGGTCTATTGTACATCCCGAAGGAGTCCTTGAGGATGTGTTAGTGAAAGTCAATGAACTAATTTTTCCTGCAGATTTTTATGTGGTAAAGATGGAAGAGGATAAAACTCCTGGTCTTCCGATATCTTGTTAGGGCGACCTTTCCTTAGTACTGCAAATACTAAGATCGATGTGCGAAGTGGAACCCTCACAATGGAGTTTGATGGGGAGATCGTAAAGTTTAATGTTTATGACGCAATCAGTCACCCAAGTGAAATCTTGAATGTAAACTGTGTCGATATAGTGGAATCTTTTTAGTAGATGAGACTTTCATATCACTTCATGAGATTGAGCTTGAAACATTATTTTGATGATGATCTTAATGTTGATTTTGATTCTACTTTAAATAGTGAATTTGTTAATGAATTATTGCCTCCTATAAATACTAAACTTTTACCTTCTATTGTGCAGGCACCAGAGTTGGAGTTGAAACCACTTCCCGAGCATCTCAAGTATACATTTTTAGGGGATAGTGAGACTCTTCCTGTTATAATTTCAAATAAACTCTCTAAGTGTGAGGAAGCAAATTTAATTCAGGTACTAAAGAGCCATAAGGAAGCCATCGGTTGGACCATTACCGATTTAAAAAGGGTTAAGTCCTTTGACATGCACTCATAAGATCTTTTTAGAGGAAAACACAAAACCGAGACGAGAAGCGCAAAGACGGTTAAACCCAAATATGATGGACGTAGTAAAAAAGGAGATTATAAGTTGTTGGATGCTGACATAATTTACCCCATTTCCGACAGCAGTTGGGTAAGTCCTGTACAAATCGTACCTAAGAAAACAGGCGTGACAGTAAAGAAAAATCTCGAGGGTGATTTGGTACCTGTTCGAGTGCAGAATGGGTGGCGTGTCTGCATTGATTATAGGAAGTTGAACTCTTATACTAGAAAAGATCATTTTCCTCTTCCTTTTATAGATCAAATGCTTGAACGTTTAGCTGGAAAAAACTCATTATTGTTGTCTTGATGGATATTCAGGTTTTTTTCAGATTCCAGTTGCACTCGAGGACCAAGAAAAGACCACTTTTACATGTCCATTTGGCACGTTTGCATATAAGAGGATGCCATTCGGACTTTGCAATGCACCGGCTACTTTTCAGAGATGCATGATGAGTATATTCTTAGAATACATAGAAAATATCATTGAAGTTTTTATGGATGATTTTACTGTGCATGGGGAATCTTTTGATGAATGCCTTAGGAATCTCACAAAAATTTTAAGTAGATGCATAGAATTTAATCTTGTCTTAAATTATGAAAAGTGTCATTTTATGGTAGATAAAGGTTTAATTCTAGGTCATATAGTTTCATTTAAAGGGATTGAGGTTGATAAAGCTAAGACTGATATTATAAGTTTCTTTACCATATCCCTCAATGTGAGGGAAATTCGTTCTTTCCTGGTCATGCAGGATTTTACAGGCGCTTTATAAAAAACTTCTCAAAAATAACTGAACCATTGTGCGAGTTATTGCAAAAAGACAAAAAATTTGAGTTCGGCCCAAAATGCAAAGAGGCTTTTGACACGTTGAAACAAAAGTTGGTTTTCTGCTCCTATAGTCAAGCCCCAAACTGGAAATACCCTTTTGAGATCATGTGTGATGCCAGTGACCGAAGTGTAGGGGCTTTTTTGGGGCAAAAGATAGATCGAGAGCCCCATGTCATTTGTTATGCTTCAAAAACCCTAGATGCTGCGCAAAGCAATTACACTACCACAGAAAAAGAACTTTTAGCCATTGTATTTGCTTTAGATAAATTTCGATCTTATTTATTGGGATCTAAGTAATATTTTTTCTGACCATGCAGCTCTTAGGTATTTAATTGCAAAGAAAGAAGCAAAACCGAGACTTATGAGATGGATTTTATTGTTACAAGAATTCGATATCGAGATTCGAGATAAAAAAAGATGCGAAACTTGGTGGCTGATCACTTGAGTAGGGTAAAATGCCTTATGATGATATTTTATAAGAGATGAATTCCTGATGAGGGCTTATTTTCGGCCCAAGAGTATTTTCCATGGTATGCGGATATGGTAAACTTTCTTACTACAGGTTCTTTACCTATTGAGTTATCTCGTTCTAGGAAGAAAAACTTAAAAAGAAGTTCGATATTATATTTGGGATGATCCATACTTATGGAAACATTGCTAAGATCAGGTAATACGACGATGTGTTCCGGAAACCGAGGTAACATCTATACTTATTTTTTTCATTCGCATGCATGTGGAAGCCATTTTGGACCTAAACGAACTGCTCATAAGGTATTAGAATGTGGATTATATTGGCCCACAATTTTTCATGATGCATATGAATTCTGTAAATCTTGTGATAGATGTCAACAGGTAGGAAACATTACTAGGCGAAATCAAATGCCCCAATCCCCAATCCATGTATGTGAAATTTTTGATGTGTGGGGTATTGATTTTATGGGCCCATTTATCTCTTCATTTGGAAATTTATATATACTTCTAGCAGTAGACTATGTTTCTAAATGGATAGAGGCAATTCCTACTCGAAATGATAATGCTAAAACCCGTGGTAGAATTTCTAAAACGTTGTATTTTTTCCAGGTTTGGCACACCCTCGGGCCTTGATCAGTGACCGTGGAACTCATTTTTGCAATAAAGTAATGGAAGCACTCATGAAGAAATATGGGGTTCATCATCGTATAGCTACATCTTATCACCCCCAAACAAATGGCCAAGCGGAGGTTTCAAACCGAGAATCAAGAAAGACTATTTTGGAAAAAAACAGTTCAACCTAACCGAAAGGATTGGAGTCTTCGATTGAATGATGCTCTCTGGGCTTATTGAACAGCATATAAAGGCCCAATAGGTATGTCTCCATTTCGACTTGTTTTTGGCAAAGCTTGTCACCTTCCTGTTGAACTAGAACATAAAGCTTATTGGGCTGTAAGGCAGTGTAATATGGAATTAGAGCCCGCAGGAAAAGCTAGGAAATTAGACATCCAGAGTTGGAAGAGATTCGAAATGACGCCTATGAGAATGCTCATATATACAAGGATAAAACAAAACTATTTCCTGATAGAATGATATCCCGAAAGCAATTCTCAATAGGGCAAAAAGTGTTACTTTACAACTCAATTCTAAAATTATTTCTCGGTAAGCTTTGGTCTCGATGGTTAGGACCTTTTATTGTTACTAAATTATTTACCCTGATGCAGTAGAAATAGAAAGTGAGGAGACAGGGAAGCGTTTCACAGTTAATGGTCAAATGAGCATGAAATAGTAAAAACATGGGGAGTATTCTAAACCCTTTTCTTTTCGTATTTATCTTCACATTGAGGGCAATGCGTTTTAAGTAGGGGGGAGACAAGACATTCCTCATTGTTTTTACTATTTCATGCTCATGATTTTACCCATGAAATGCCCACTGTTTGCCTATAAGTATGATTCTTATTTACTGAGTTAATTTTGATTTTACTATGATTAAATTTGTCTCCACTGTTTTATTTCTATTAGGCTCATCAGATTATGATTAATGAAGAAAACTCTATCTTGCTTATGGTAAAATTGATTGAGTCTAAATGTAAGAGAACAATTAATTCTGATGCATGCCAAAATTGTTTTTTTCTTGATTGTTAGTTAATTGCTAAATTTATTTTTGATACTTGTTTGTTTTTCTAGTCCTCCTAAATTAAAGTTCTCTATCCGAAAAAAAAAGAAAAAAAATCCTTTGATGATTCCGTGGTTATGAGCATAGTTTTAAAACATGACTAACTGAGTAACCGGGGTTGGGTGCTTGGGTTGTCATCTTACTTCGCGTAAAAAGGTTGTGTGACGTGTTAAGCAAAACTCCGCTAACCCGAATAAAAAAAAGAAAATAATAAATAAATTCGGAATGTGTTAGACTGAGTAACCGGGGTGGAGTGCTTGGTTGTCATTTCACTTCGCGTCAAAAGGGCTAATGCATTCTAAAAAAAAAGAGAAGAAAAAAATTGAGAGCATGTTGGGTTGAGTAACCGAGATGGAGTGCTTGGGTGTCATTTCATTTCGCGTCAAAAGGTCCAATGTATTCTTAAAGAAAAAAAAAAAAAAAATTCACAAAATAAAGAGAAGAGAACTAAATTTGAAACAATGGTGAACAAATAGGTGTCTTGGTAAGTTTAGTAAATTAGCTAACTCTCTCTCATGAAATAATTCAAATGATTTAATTGTTGTGTGTTTTAATTGGGTTACTTTTTTGATTTTATCTACAGCAAGCTAAAAGTTCTTTTTATTTTCGAAAGTATTAATTCTAATTGTTTGTAGAACTTTGGAGTATTATTTTTCATGGTGGAATTTTAATTACTTAGTGGATTATGAGTCATACTTGAGGGCAAGCATGGGCTAAGTAGGGGGGAATATGATAATGCTTAAATATGACATACTTTTGGATATTAAATATATATATTTTTATAGTATGATCTTATTAAATTGGGCTATTTATTGTCTTTTTATTTTTTAGGGACTCAAGTGGTGATAGAAGATAAATTAGAGACAAAAAGCATAATTTTAGAGGAGAATTTGAAGTTGTGCAAAGATGGAATGCTAAAAGAGAGAGTTTATAGGACAAAAAAGACTTGATTTTATTTTTTTTTATTTTTTTTATTTTTAAAAAATATTTTATATTAGGATTTAATATTTAAGATATTATTTATTATTTAAATTTGTATTTAATTTATTTTATCTTTTTTGTATTTATATTTTAGAGTTTAAATTGGATCCAATTAGGGGAATTAAATGTTAGATATAATTCTAATTATCTTTAGAATTTAGATTGGATTCAACTAGGAATATTATGTACTATAAATAGGCGTCCTCTTCCACTATAACTGGCTTATTCGGGCATAAGAAGAACTATCCAAAGTCTATGATTGAATCGAGGAAGAATCAAGATAACCGGAGGCTGGATCTCTAAATATCAATAAAAACCCTTCTTCTTTCAACTTGTTTATTTTATGTTTTTATTTTTCTTCGACTTCCCTATTTTCTACTTCTTTTAGTTCTATTTTCTTTTATTTTTTTAATTCAGTTTCTTTTATTTTTCCTTAGATCACAGAGCTTTTCTTGGGCTAGATTTGGTCCACGATCTCGACAGACAAGACTTTTACGACTCTCCAGTCCCTGAGGATTAGACCCTACTTCCTTTTTACAGTTATTTACTTTAATTTTCGGAATAGGTTATATTTGGTGTTCCGACGACACATCAGCCACAGTTAGAAATAATCCTATCTTACCAAGACAAACAAAATAAATTTAAAAAAACAAAAAATTACTAAAACAATTAAAATATAAAACAACATAAATAAAATTGGTTTGTCTATTAAAAAAACGCCTTTGTTTAATGTCATTGGCTCGACATTACCCAATGTTCTGCTCAAATTGAATTTCTAATCCGGATTTCTTCCAAATCTTGAGGTCATAACCTTTGATGTTCTCTTGACAAGAGGCAGATGAGATGATAAAGTATCAATGCCTTTTCAAAACCAGTTTGCTTCTTTCTAATAGCGCACAATTCCTTCAAAAACTTTGCATGGCAGGTACTTGTTTAATGACGTCTAGTAACGATATCTTTACCTTTAACTTGCAAAAAAGTTATGAGGTTCTCATTTTCTTAATTCTCTTTCTTGTTTTTGGTTGGCCTCTCAGGAGAGTTAAGGTCATCAAACTCGTGTTTTAGCTTGGGTTAAGTTCTATTTGGGATGGTAACTTCCATTAGAAATCCAATTCACTCGTTGAGACGGAAAGCTGATTCACTAGGCTCTCTGGTTTATCCTTATTTGCCCTTCCTATTGGAATTCAAGAGTTTTAGCGATAAGGGCATTTATGGTGTCTTTAAAAACATACTTGAAAATTGTGGTTTTTGCATGGTGGACTAGGTTGGTAATATAGATATTACAAAAATGGTATTTTTTGATAACTTTGAGACATATTCTCGATAGGTAAGGTGGAGGGTTGAATCATAAAATTATGGTTTTATATTTTATTCCATGATACCTTTACAACGGTATATCATATGCTCAAAATGGATTAGTGATAAATGAAAAATTGATGCTCAAAGTAAGCTACTTGTGAATAAATTGAGGAAAAAAAAACTTAGATCCCATATTGGTCAGATATCAAGTGTGGGATGTGTTTATATATGAAAATCCATTAAGGGGTTAATGAATGACTAAGTTTGAAATTTTGCCTCGTGCATAAGGGGGTTGCATATCTAAACCCATCAAGGTTGGGGTGTACTCGCATGACGTGGATGATGTGAAATTTTCGGGCCCGAGAAGGGCCTACAAATTTTTTTAGCCTAAATACATAATTTATTCTTTTTCTCAGTAGATATTATACATAATCTATTTTAAAGGGACAAAATAACTTAATCTGATTTTATTCCAATCAAATTGATTTTTGATTTGGTTTTATTCTAATCAAATTGATTTAAAGGCACCTTTAAATCAGATTTGTATCCTTATTCACGGAATATTTCCTAAATTCCTCCACATTTGAATGCCTATAAAAGCCTAAAGAATATTGCAGAATTCTTTAGACACAAAACAGTTTTTATTTTGTTCTTCACTCTCAAATTTTATTTTCTTTCTCTCCAAATTTTTTAACGTTCCGGTGATAGAAGAAGGCAAGATTTGTTCGTTGATCATCGCAAAAGTACTATTACCGAGATCATTGTGTTGTTGTATCCTAGGAGACAAATGATCTAGGAGACAGACGATCAACATTTCTCCAAGTACCGTAGGAGCAGTCAAATTTGTTTTAAGGAAACTGTGAAAACAAGCCTCAACATCTTGTAAAATTCGATCATCTTTATTTGATTTCTGGTTTTCAAATCTTGTTTAATTAATTTGTTTTTCAGATTTGATGTTTTAAATAAATATAAATATTTATTTAACGTGATTTGTTTAAATCTAGTGTTTTTATATTGTCGAAACGTTTATCTTTGGGGAAAAAAACAGGTCTCGAACAATATTTTAAAAATGAGAGTCGCCACCAATGTTTTCATATGGTGTAATTAGATCACCACAAAACGTTTAAAATGTGTTTTTGAAAAATATTTTGGTCTTCGAAATCCAGAAAATGGGTTCAGGAGTCGATTACGTATAAGGAAGGATTAGCACCCTCACACGCCCAAAATTGATACCATGTTGATTACTTTCGAGTCTTTGTTTGTTAAAACTTGAAATCTCGAGCGAAGTTTTAAAATACGAGGAACAAAACGCCTGTGTGCTTCGAATTTCATCGAGGCCGTGTCCAACACGTTAGGGCACAATATTCTCGGAATTTTGAAATTGAATGACATTTTGAGAGATTTTAAAAGGATATTCGATTGCGCGAAATATACGAAAATCACACCAACACGTTAGGGCATGATTTTTCGAAGTTTTCACACGAAAGGATATTGCCTTGTTCTTGTTTTAAGCCTCGAACACATGACTTATTTCACATGATTTTCAAAAAAATAGATTCGAAGAAAAATGCCCGTATGTTTTGATTTTCTCGAAGAATTGAAGTCGTGTCCAACACGTTAAGGTACAATGTTCTTGGAATTTCGAAATTAAAAAGCATTTGAAAAGTTTGAAAGAGGATATTCGATTCGTATAGATTATACGAAAAATCACACCCAACACGTTAGGGCACGATTTTCCGAAATAATGAACTTTGCCTTAAGTTTGAAATTATTGTTTTGTTTAAACATAAATATTTATTATATATTTAAAAAGGGTGAATGAATAGTACAATGTGCACATGTAAAAATGAAATATAACATGACATAAACATATATAACATTGAATACGCATAGAGATAAACAAATAATGTATAAGTTTGACACTTGAAAATAAACCAAATTAATATACTAATAAATATACTTGAAATGGGATATGGTAAAAATAAATTTCAACAGAAGCGAAATTTAAAAAACTTAAAGATTTAAAACAAAACAGTAAAAAAATGAATTCATTTAATCACAAATTGAAGTTTAAAATGTATCAAAAAAGAAGAAATTGATTTGTTAATAAGATTTAAAAAGATTTGATTCAATTTTAAATAAATAACAAAAGGGGAGGATTGAACTATGAGATTCCCCATATTTAAAAGCTGCCTCGGGATTAAATTAAAAAGAAAACAAGATTTGTATGCTAATTTTAAAGGACTAATTTTAAAACCGGTGGGCATAATTCAAATAAAGCAAAATTTAAAGGGATTTAAAGAGGAATTTATCCCTTTTATTTTTAAAACAAGAAATCTGAGAATCAAAATATTTAAAAAAGGAAAATTTGTTGGCTAATTAACAAAACATTTTTAAAAAAAAAATGAATGAACCAAATTAAAAGGAATGAGACAGGGGAGGACCTCAAAATAAATCTTCCTCTTTTCTTTTCTTTTTTTTTTAACAAATTACTATCAAAACGGGTACACTCCAAGTAATACTTAGACCAAAAAAAATTCAAAAAAACCTCATTTTCTCACATTTCTCTCAAAAAAAAAAATCTCTTTAGCTTTTCATTTTTCCCTGAAATGCTTCTCCATCTCCGATCGTTCATCAGTCTACTTGAGCTTCCGTCGCAACTCTGTCGCTCCAGGTAGTCTCGAAACGCCATGCACCGCGACTCAAGTGCATAATCTTTCTCCTTTTTATTTCTTTCATGAAAAGCCGAATTTAAATTTCGATCTAATCACGATTAAACCTAGATTTTTATAAAAAAACAAACAAAGTTTTGTTTCTTTCTTTAAAAGATTTTATTTTAAAAACTCAAATCTATTTTTTCCTTAAAAACTACTTCATATTTTGTTTTCATTTAAAAAGGACTCAGATCTTGTTCTGTTTCCAAATCTACGAAATGGAGAAAAATATTTTAATTTTTTTTCTTTTAAATATGTTCTTTGTTCTATTTTTATTTTGATATAAAATAATAAAAGTCATTATGTATATCTATTTACATACATATATGTACAAACGTATGTATATAAATAACAATAAAAAATGAAATCAACATGTATGTTAATATACATATGTTCAGGCGTATATATAAAAATAAATAAATAAAAAATAAAATCAAAATGTATATATTTGTATATATATATATATACATATGCGTATAAAAAAAACAAACACAACCAATAGATTCATGTTGATGTTTTTTACTTTTATTGCTCTTGACTGATCTGTTATTACTTGTAAACAATTGAAAAAAAAAGTCCTTTACAACTGGATTTCAATGGCTTTATAGCCGAATTACAACTTGTAATTTTTGTGATTTTTCTTGCTTTTGTTGTCTTGTCTTGCAGGTATTTTCACGTGGTGGCGGTGGCAAGTGGTAGGTGGTGCTGGTGGTGGCAGCTGACGTGGGAGAGGCTGATTGGGTGAGGAGTGGCAGCAGCCAACAATCTTGCCAATTAGAGTTCTGAAAAATTTTGTACAATTGGGCCTATTGGGTTGTAATCTATTGGATTATGTGTTTGGGTTTATTTGGGCTTGTATTTGGATGTAATACGGACATTTGGACCTTTAAAATAAATTTAAATTTAAAATAAATTTAAATTTAGAATGAGTTCAAATTCAAAAATAAATTTAATTTAAAATTGGATCCAATTTTGTTTAAATGTTGGGCCCGGTCAAAATTGGGCTCCAACATATATAAATATAAATATTTGTTTATACTATTTTGTTGAGATATTATATTTAATATAAATATTCATATTTATATGTGTTCGCTAACGTATTTTGTCCAACAATCTTAAGACAGATTTTATATTTTATATTTTACAGTTCTCTAATCCGAGACAAATGAAACACTAAGGCAAAAAAAATATACTGCTTGTGAATAAAAATTAAAATCGAATAAATCTGTTTCGAGATTTATTCCTGTCATTTAACAGATTTCATTCTATTTTGATTTTGTTTCAAAAACAAGAATAAGTTAAATAAATCTGTTTCGGGATTTGTTCTCGCTGTTCAACATATTTTATTTTTATTTGGTTTCCAATCAAGAATTAAAATTAAACAATTCTGTTTTGGGATTTATTCCCGTCGTTCAATAAATTTGATTTGATTTTAATTTTGTTTTCAAGCAAAGAATTAATTAAATTTTGTTTCAGGATTTAATCCTGTCGTTCAACATAATTGATTTTGATTTTTTTTTTCAGAATTTTAATTCTGCTATTTAACAAAATCAAACGATTGTATAAACTGAAAATTAAAATTTTTTGTTTATTATGACCTTAATTGTGCCTTTAAATTGCAGTTTCAAATTGTGACATTAAAAAAAAATTTATCAACGGTTAATTAAAAGGAAAATGTAAGAGTGCATGTCTAGGATTTGTTCTTTGAAAGGCTTGGTATTTAAGCGTTCCAAGTGCACCACCTCTCTTCCAGGGTTACCTACCTAGTGCATTGTTATTATTGTGTTTTTCAATTAGAGCGTGTAAACTTTTGTTTCGGGTTTTATTAAATTTTTGTCGTCAAACAAAAGTTGATAATTTTTCTAATTTTGGTTGTTTTTGAAATCTTAACAGAAAATGGAAACTCGCACCAATGCTGTGGAAGATATGGACTTATGTGTTGTGATTTCTGAAGTCAACATGGTTGACTCAAATCTAAGAGAATGGTGGCTTGATATTGATGCCACACGTCATATCTGTTGTGACAAAGACTCATTCTCTGAGTTGGAGCCTTGTGAAAAAGGGCAGAAGCTCTATATGGGCAACACTGCAACTTCCAATATCAAGGGGAAGGGTACTGTGGCCTTGAAGATGATTTCTAGTAAAGAACTTAAACTTCAAAATGTGTTGTATGTGCTTAACATACGAAAGAACCTTGTTTCTGGGACACTCTTAAGTGTACACGGCTTTAGGTTGGTGTTTGAATCCTAGAAGTTAGTTTTTTCTAAATGGGAAATGTATGTGGGAAGTGGTTATGTATTAAACAACATATGGAAACTTAATGCAATCTTTGTAAAAGCAAAGACAATGAATAAAAATGTCACTTCTTCCTCTGTTTATATGCTTGAGTCATTTTATTTATGGTATGGTAGGCTCGGACATGTTAACTATGATACTTTGCTAAGATTAATTAACTTAGAGTACATTAATTATGATCATAAATTTGAAATATGTGTTGAGGTAAAATTAACAAGGTCTTCAGTTCAAACTATTGAAAGAAGCATAGAACCACTTTATCTAATACATAACGATGTTTATGACTTAAAGTTTGTTCAAACGAGAGGAGGGAATAAATATTTTATTACCTTCATTGATGATAGCACAAAGTATTGCTACGTATATTTGCTTAAGAGCAAAAATGAAGTTATAGAGAAATTTATTTTTTATAAGCAAGAAGTTGAAAACCAACTTAATAAAAAAATTAAGATGTTGAACCATTTGGTGAATATTGTGCTCAATATGATATTATTCATGAAGTGACACCTCCATATTCTCCTCAATCAAATGGAGTAGCTGAATGGAAAAATCAAACTCTAAAGGAAATGATGAATGCATTGCTAGGAAGCTCTGGGTTATCATAGAACATGTGGGAGGAAGCTGTTCTATCATCTAACTACCTTTTAAATAAGGTTCCCCATAAGGAAAATGACAAGACACCACATGAATTATTGAAAGGTAGAAAACCTTCCTACAACTACTTGAAAGTGTAGGGGTGTCTTGCGAAGGTAATGGCTCCATTACCAAAACAAATGAAAATCGGTCCTAAAACGGTGGATTGTATTTTCATTGGCTATGTAGATCATAACAATGCATATCAGTTTATTACGTATGAATCAAAGAATCTTGAAATTCAAAAGAATACAATATTGGAATCAAAGAATGCATCATTCTTTGAAGATATCTTCCCTTGTAAAACAAAGGAAGTTGATTCAAGTTCAACAAAATGAACTTCAGAGACTATAAATAGTTAAAACGACCAACAAGAAGGAATAAACGAGCAAGGGTAGAAAAATCATTTGGATCGGATTTTCTAACCTTCATGCTAAAGGTCGAACCTCAAATGTATAATGATGCAATACGATCATCTGAAAGCACCTTATGGAAAGATGCTATTAAAAGTGAAATTGACTCCATCATGCAAAACCATACATGGGAATTATAGGATTTTCCTCCGGAATTAAACCATTAAATTCTAAATGGATTTTCAAACGAAAATTGAAAGCAGAGGGAACAATTGATAACTACAAGGCCAAATTGGTTATAAAAGGTTATAGACAAAAGGAAGACTTTGATTACTTTGATACATTTTCTCATGTATCAAGAATAACTTCTATAAGGATGATACTTGCAATTGCCGCCTTGCAGAATCTAGAAATGAATCAAATGGATGTTAAAACAGCTTTCCTAAATGGAGATCTTGATGAATTGATTTACATGAAACAACTTGAGGGTCATTTAGTTCCTGGACAAGAAAGGAAAGTTTGTAAATTGGTAAAGTCTTTGTATGGACTTAAGAAAGCACCAAAGTAATGGCATGAGAAGTTTGATAGTGTCATGATGACAAATGGCTTTAAGATTAACGAGTGTGACAAATATGTGTATGTCAAAACTACCAACATTGGATATATAATCCTATGTTTTTATGTCGATGACATACTCATTGTTGGAAGTAACAATGAAATGGTAAAATGTAACAAGGACATGTTAAATTCAAGATTTGACATGAAAGATATAGGACTAGCTGACGTGATTCTGGGCATTCAAATCAAGAGGTCATTTGGAGATCTCATATTGACGTAGTCACACTATGTAGACAAGATTCTTGGGAAATTCAGCAAGGATGATTCTGGTATAACGAGAACTCCAATAGATACGAGCCAACATCTGTCCAAAAATAAAGGTCAAAGTGTTGACCAAGTGGAATATGCAAGGGTCATAGTCAGTTTAATGTACCTTATGAGCTGTACTAAACCAAATATTGCTTCAGTACTAGCAGTTTAAGCATATTCACAAGCAATCCAGGGGAAAACCACTAGAAAGCAATTGTGAGGGTACTGAGATATCTCAAATATACTCGGGACTATGGACTGCATTATTCCAGAGATCTTACTATTCTAGAAGGATTATTTGATGCTAGTTGGATATCTGATATTCAAGATACCAAAGGCACAAGTGGATATGATTTAACTTTTAGAGGAGGAGCTATGTCATGGAAATCTACAAGACAAACGATTATAACCAAATCCGCAATAGAATCTGAGTTTGTTGCTTTAGATATATCTAGAGAAGAGGCCGAGTGGCTTCGAAACTTCTTAGAAAATATTCTTGACTGGCCAAAGCTTATGCCCACAATATATATACATTGTGATAATCAAGCAACAATTGAAAGAGCACAAAACATAATGTATAATGGTAAGTCGAGACATATGTGTCGTCGACAAAATACAATTAGATAACTGATCTTAAACGGAGTTATCTCTATTGATTTTGGTAAAATCAAAAGATAACATTGTGGATCCGCTAACTAAAGGTTTAAATTGAGATCAAGTTGATAAAACTTTGAAAGGAATGTGACTAAAGCCCATGAAAATAAAAGGAGCTATGTGAAGGAAAACCCTACTTAGCTGACTGGAGATCCCAATATCTAAGTTCAAAAGGACAACCTACTTGCATAGACCTGTGAGGTCATTGTGGGGGTTCTTAACCCAAGTCCATTCCTATGATGTAAACAATGACTAAAAATGGGATAGTTTAAGCTATGCTTTTAATGATCAGTGTGTTTCTCGATGAGCCGAACAACATAAGTCACCTATGTGAGAGTGAAGTGGGGCTGCTTCGAGAAGACTATTGGGGCATAGTTCTCTCAAACTCTCAAAGAACCAGGAAGATGTTCAAGACCATATGAACATACCCATGAGAACAAAAAAAAATCTTGTCAAAGTGGTAGTTGTGTGAGGTATATCATCGTTTACATAAATGGCAGAACAATTCAAGGACATAACGTCTACTGGGCAGCAAGCAAAGTAAATACACTTTCACAAGGGAAGGTTCAAAGGGGGAAGCCTACCTATCCTATGCAACTATAGATAATAGATTCTATTACCACATCGACTCAATGGTTTTTGATAAAACTATCAATTTTTCATTCATGTGGAGGATTGTTAGAAAAATAGTATTTTTTGGTAATTTTGAGGCATATTTTCGATAGGTAAAGGTGGATGATTGAATCATAAAATTATGGTTTTATATTCTACTCCATGAGACCTTTACAACGGTATATCATATGCTCAAAATGGATGAGTGGTGAATGAGAAATTGATGCTCAAAGTAAGCCACTTGTGAATAAGTTAAGAAAAAGAAAAGCTTAGATCCCACATTCGTTATATACCAACTGTGAGATGTGTTTATATATTAAAGGCTCTTTTAAACTAGATTTGTATCCTTATTCACGGAATATTTCCTAAATTCTTCCACATTTGAATGTCTATAAAAGCCTAAAGAATACTGCAGAATTTTTTAGACGCACAACTGTTTTATTTTGTTTTTCACTCTCGAAAAATTCTTTTTCTTTCTCTCCAAATTTTCCAATGTTCCGGTGATAGAAGAAGACAAGGTTTGTTCGTTGATCACTGTAGAGGTACTACTATCGAGATCATTGTGTTGTTGTATCCTAGGAGACAGACGACCAATATTTTTTCAAGTACCGTAGGAGTGGCCGAATCTGTCTTAAGGAAACTGTGAAAATAGGCCTCAACATCTCATAAAATTCGATCCTCTTTGTTTGATTTTTGGTTTTCAAATCTTGTTTAATTAATTTGTTTTTAATATCTGATGTTCTAAATAAATAATTATATTTATTTAATGTGATTTGTTTAAATCTGGTGTTTTTTTATAAATATAAATATTTGTTTATATTATTTTGTTGAAAAATTATATTTAATATAAATATTTATATTTATATATGTTCGCTAACGTGTTTTGTCCTATAATAAATTGAATTGGGGTCTCATTCTATAGTCTAAATCGAGGTGTTCTTTCCACCCAAAATTGTATATATCGGCGAATGAGTCATATCTTCTTTGAGGTGGTTATTCTTGATATTCTTCTTTCAAGACAAGACACACATTTGTCACATAATTAGGTGTAGCACATGTACCACACATTGCGATCGACATAGTATTTCCCGTGCTAATACGCTAGACAATGTTAGCAATATCATTTACTTTCCATAGAAGATGCATGTACCACTTGTGCTCTCATTGGGTGATTAAGTATAAATCCAAACGGTTGATAATTCATAACCATAGCAAAACTCATTAGATTGTTCATTTTACTTTTTGTTTTTCTCCTTTCATAAGGCACGAGTAGTCTTCTCTATTTTTAGATCGTCCTCGAGTGAATCGCAGATCAAGATCTAGTAAAAAAACACAATACTTATTAGTATTAATCCCCAACAATAAAATTAAAATTTAATGAGTGTCGAATTTACCAAAAATAAATTTTTATACTTAAACCAAAATTAAACCTGTAAAGTAAATTGCACATCTAGATCTAGTAAAAAAAACATAAAATTGGTTAGTTAATCCTTGACAATAAAACCAAAATTCAATGAGCGTTGAATCTATCAAAAATAAATTTTTGTGCCTAAACCAAAATTAAATTTGTAGTATAGAAAGTCGGTCGATCCCACATAGACTAATCTATCCAAATATGTATTTATTTATAACTAGAACCTGTCGCGGATAGTTTTCATGCCCAAACTTGCATCAACTTGTATGGAAAATGAAGGGGGATAAATATTAAATATAAATAAATAATAGATATTGAATAAAAAATAAAAATGCAATCAAACTAAACAAATCAAAATTAAATAGAATTAAACCAACAAAAAAATACTCTAGCCTCAAGCACGATTTTGACTCCAGCTTCGAATTGATCTCGACCAATGGATTTTTTTCTCCAATCGATAAGTCAGTTTTAAGGATCGAAGAACAACTTGAAACCTAATGATTTTTCGATAGTGGTAAATTAATAGTGGAATAGTCTGATAGCTAATCCTTACCAAGTGAATAACCTTTAAAGTGGTAAATTAATAGTGGATCGAAGAACAACTTGAAACCTAATGATTTTTCGATAGTGGTAAATTAATAGTGGAATAGTCTGATAGCTAATCCTTACCAAGTGAATAACCTTTAAAGTAACTTTCACGATTTAACTCCTCGGCAGTCTTGCGAACTAGAAGAACTCGGCTCAAATCATTAGCCTCAACTGCATAGATCATTTAAACTTAATTGTTAACTCTCTTGATGGATCCAACCACTCGCTCAATTGGTCATGTCAATTTGGTCTTTGGCAAGACAAATACTACAATTACAAATTGTATTGATTAACCAACTATATACCGCCCAACATTGAACCAAAGGACGCCTATCTCTATTTGATGCTAGAACGACGTTGTGAAACGATTGAATCTATATCTTAAATTGAAAAGTTAACGAACACCAAAGTAAAGAATATAAATTCGATTTTACAATCACACAATTCAAACACTGAATTAATTATTCACTTTTGACTAAATTTTAAAAAAATGAAACTAAAAATAAATAACATTGTTTTTGGTGGCTGTAGTGCCTCCCCTATTCACATCTATCTATATGTATATAAAAAATAGAAAATAGAACCCTATCTTAAAAATAAATAACAATGGTTTTAGTGGTTGTACTGCCCTCCCCTACTCGCATCTATATTAAAAATATAAACTAAAAGAAATCCTACGAGGTTACCTTCGCCTACTTTTATGCTAAATAAAATAGTAACTTAAATGTTAGCATAAATATAGAGAATCAAATAAAATCTTTTCCTTAATTCCAAAAATAAATTTAGAATCTCGTTGATTTAATAGTTAAAAACATTCATTATTTTAGGTATAGTCTGAATTCAAATCGTATTAGTCGTGTTATTGTTAAGACTTTACCTTCTCTTTATAATTCACCAAAAAATTTTAATTTAATTATATTTAACCTCTTAAAAAATATTTCCATGAATAATAAAATAATAAAATAAAATAATTTTAGAATTTAAATATTTTGTAGGTCAATTTTTCGATCCCACGGTAAATTCATGTTTTTAGCTTGTACTCTATTATTTTTAACATGTGTCGTTCCTATAATAAAATTTCAATAAATTACCAAATTAAAAGCATATATGTTCAAATTTAATTAGAATAAATCACTAAAAACATGTTGATTAAGCATATTATCAATATATAAAAAGCTTTAATTTGGACTGATTAAATTTTACTTCGGTTGGTATCGAAATTGTTGTCTATGCAGAAAGATATGAATTCGAGTGTGTTCAAACACATTTATCCTCTTATCTAAGAGTTGAGAAAAATTATAGACAATTATAAACATTTGCATTAAAAAAATATTAATTTAGAAAAACTTTTGAACCGACGAAAATACCCTTTATTTTTCATTATATTACTAAATCGACTTTTAAAATATTTCTTTAAAAATAAAATTTTACATAAATCATAATAATCAAACAACTCTTAAATATTTCCTCAAAAAACAACAACCCTTAAATAACTTTATTATTACAAAATTCATACGTGATTACACGTGAATAATTAACTTTTTTAAAATTGGTTTTCTTTTCAAGAAGAAATTCTTTAGATGAATCTAAATTGATTAGCATCAAAATTATTTGGAAATTAAATTTTTTAAAAAATAATTCTTTAGATAAATCTAAATTGATTAATAGGTATAATTAAACAAACCCCAACAATTTTATAGTACTTAATTATTATTTTAGATAGAAACTCATACAAATTAATTTCTTTAACTTTATTTTTTTATCAATTGAAAAATCAAAATCAGAGAATCCCATGCCAAAGTGGAGTACGTCAAAACTACTAATTTTTGTTAGTAGAAATGAAATAGGTAGTGCCTAATTACAAAGAAAAACTAAATATTATTAGATTTTATATGAATACTTGAGTGAAGGTCCTCGTCTAATAAGGTCTTGATCTCGATCCTTGGTTCTTCAAGTAACATTAGGTGATCAATATCGTTGCTAATCCTCCTGGCTAGTCTGTCTGTCACTCTTTATTTGCTCTATGAATGCATATGAAGGTTACTCTCTCGTCCTTGTGACACAAGTCATTAATCATTCGAACTTCAGTAACATTACTAATCGTTGCAAGGCCAGTTTGAATAATTTCAGTAAGCAAGGCGTTGTCGCTCTGCACTTCTATTTTTCAAAAATCTTTGTCCCATGCTAGCCTTAGACCTACAAGAATTGCTTTAGCTTCCTCCTGGAAAATATCTGTTTTACCGACTGTCATTTGGAAGCTGAATAACTAGTCACCACTCGGACCCCATGCCACCCTACCGATTCCAGCTCCTTGATCACCTATAGCTAGTGACCCGTCAACATTTATTTTGACCCAATTGACTGCTGGCCTTACCCAACAATTAACCGACATAGTGTTGCTTGACCATTTTCCAGTAGCTTTTCCAATTTGGAGAGACTTAGCCCAAGCAATAGCCGACGCAATTAAATCACCGCTATTCCTGTTCACCTTGTTAAAGACAGCCTCATTCCTGCTTTTTCAAATAAACCAACAAATTATCCCAAACAAAGACTCCCAAGGAACACAGCTGAAATTATAACAACCTTCATTCTTAAGGTTCCACAAAATACAATTTCCAAGAGTAAGATAAAAAAATGCCTCAAATAATTGAAGGGTATAATCGATTTCCATAAAGTTTGCGCAAAGGAGAAGTCCCTAACTGCATGCAAACTTGATTTGAAAACAGCACCACATTGTTCGCAAAAGGGAATCTGAGACATACCTCGTCTAGCCCGCTCCTCATTAGATAATAACCGACCGCGACTAAGAATCCACAATAAAATCCTAACCCGTTAGGGGCCGCTGTTTTCCAAATCAATTTGTCATGTTGAGACCAGCTTGAGTTAGACTCCACATAGATATGTTTGTAGGTCTCTGCAGTAGAAAATTTCCCCCCTGATATCCATTTCCAAGAGATGAAATCCGAACTAGCACTGCTGCAAGGCACATATTGTGCCAAGATATGTGTTAAAATTCCGTTGGGAAGAACCAAGGATAGCCACTATATGTTCCAATTACCATTTGGTAGGGTGACATCTCGTACTAGGATGGTTTCATCCGACCTTCCAATACCAATATAAAACTGCCGAAGCGGCCCAATATCACGCACCTAGTCATCATTCTAGAAGTTGACGAGCTGACCATTCCGTATTATTCATATTAGACCTGTTTTAACCTTATCCCAAATGCAGATCAAATATCTCCACAAATAGGATGGATTACTACGCCGAATATTAACAGGTACCAAGATATGAATATTGTATATGTTCCTTAAGATTTTGACCCAAAGCGATTCAGGGTTAGAAATCAAATTAAAGCTGAGTTTCATAAGAAATAAGTCGTTTTGGACTTGGAGATTTCTAATTCACAGATCCCCATTATCTTTAGTTTAGCAACAGGTTTTCCAGTTAACAAGTGATGGTTTTCGATTAGAGAGAGAAGATCCCCACAAGAAAGAGCGAGCCAAGTTCTCAATTTCGTAGCAAATAGAGATAAGGATCCTTACTATGGACATAAAATAATTTGGTATGGACAGTAGCACGGATTTAACTAAACTCAATCCTTTTGCCAAAGAGAGCTTGCACACCTCTCACCCAAATATATTCCCAAATCAGTGGTTCTTGTGAAACCCAACTTCTAGCATATTCCCATAGCTTCTTCATTCCTAACATTAGATGAGAAGAACACATGTGTCTTTAGTTTGTTCACCCGATGACTCACAAAGTAACAAAAAGTGTTAAGAACCTTCTTGAAGCAGTCGGCTCCTGAGTCGTTAGCTCTACAAAACAGTAATAAATCATCTGCGAAAAATAGATGTGACAAACCTGGCCCCCTTCGAGACAACATAAGTCATTCTGTTCAATTGCCACATCAATTAGATGGCCTAATTTTTCCATATCCAAGATAAAAAGGTAAGGTGAGAGAGGATCACCTTGCCTAACCCTTCTTGTTGGGATGAACGACTTAGAGATAGCACCGTTCCATAACAACTGCATAGAAACAGAAGTAACACATACCATGACTGATTTGATTAGTGAATCCGATAATTTAGCATCAAGTAATGTATCCGATAGAAAATCCCATCTAATCCAGTCATAGGCTTTTTCAAGATCAACTTTAATAGCCATCCAACCCTTACTACTTTTAGTATGCTTCATTGCATGGATTGCCTCTTGAGCGATGATTATATTGTCTGAAATGTTCCTTGATGCAATAAACCTGGATTGATTTTTTGAACTAGAACTTGCATAATCTTTTGAAGCCTGATTACAATTGTTTTTGTAATGATCTTGTAAGCAATCGTGCATAGCTGATCGGTCTGTATTGGCTAATAGTATCGACATCATTGCATTTTGGAATGAATACCGTAAGTGTTCTATTCAAGGTTGGGTCCAATAATCCTCGAGAGAAAACATCTTTGACCATTTTGCAAACACAAGGACCTACAATATCCCAATGTGTTTGATAGAATTTAGCATGTATCCCATCTACCCCTGGAGCCTTTAGTGGTGTCACGCTAAAGATTACTTGTCAACCTCATCATTACTAAGAACTGTAGAAAGCTTAATCATATTGTCTAGATCAATTTTCAAAAATCGCCCTTTGATTGGATAGTCTCCAATTGAATAATTATCCATCGTGTAAAGCCTTATGAAGTTATCAATAGCCAGCCTCTCAAGTTTGTCCCCATCAAAACACCATTCCTCCCCATCGACTTTCAAAGCAGCGATTTTATTCTGTTTTCGCTTCTTTAGTGTTCGGTTGTGGAAATACTTTATGTTCCTATCACCATTTGTGAGCCATTTGCAATGAGATTTTTGAAACCAGAATGACTCCTCTTGAGCCAAAATATTTTTTTATCTCTAAACGGATTTCTGCCTCCCTCTATTTTAACCTCCTTGAATTACTTACTTCAAGAGCTTTTTGGACACGTTCTAATTCCCTTAACGATTTTCATTTTCGAATAAAAATGTTACCAAAAACAGTGGTGTTCCATTCTTTCACTAAATTGGTAAAGTGTCCTATATTCTCAGAAATATTTCTATCAGTCTTTCATGAGTTCAAAACCAAATCCCTAAATTCCAGGTGTTCAAGCCAACTAGCAATAAAATGGAAAGGTCTCTCTCTTCTCCCCTCCATGGTATAGTTCGATGACACCAAAATCGACCTATGATTTGACTTAAGTTTGTGGAGATTATGAACCATGGTATTCAGCGTGCTCATCTGCCAAAGATCATTACCCAAAGCTCTATCCAGAAATTGGTGAAGACTACCACTCTGCCATGTATATATAAGACCCTAAAATCCCAAATCATTTAATCCAGTACTAAAAACAAATGAATTAATCTGGTTACAACTAGTATTACGCACCACTGTTCCTCCTAGACGCTCAGTTTGATTCAAAATGGAATTGAAGTCACCAGCTAAAAGCCAAGGTTCCACAATATCAAATGACATAACCTCCAATTTCGACCATAGTCTCTCCTTATTTTTCCTTAGTAG
Source organism: Gossypioides kirkii (assembly GCA_005610355.1). Taxonomy (NCBI): domain Eukaryota; kingdom Viridiplantae; phylum Streptophyta; class Magnoliopsida; order Malvales; family Malvaceae; genus Gossypioides; species Gossypioides kirkii. The sequence goes on from CP032248.1 coordinate 23,263,585, forward strand.
GCTCCCATAAATTACCGTATAGAGGAATGGCATAGAGCCCGAATTATAGTGATTTCTCATGTGGTTATATTGGCCATGGATTCTTTGAACATTAACACCAATATTTCCATTCCAAAAGATCCAAATACCACTTCCAAACCCTATTGCCTCAACCTTGAATGAATATTCAAAGCCTATTTTGACAACTGAATTAGCCCTGGCACCACTGATACGTGTTTCGTATAAGGCTACCAGATCAAGATTATAATCTCTAGATATTCTTTCAAAATACTACAAAAATGAAGATGCCCACATCCTTGGCAATTCCAAAATAAAGCTTTAAAATTTGTAATCATAAAAAAATTCCAGTAGATATAGATACTGACCTTGATTGACGCTAAACCAACAGTTTTCGAAGCTTCAGTAGGAACTTTATTCAATTCCGCCAAAATACCCTCCATAACAGTGTCTTCTTCGAATTCTCTGTTAATGTCAGATATCAGATTCCCCATTGCTTGATCGACAGGTATTAGCCTCTGATCCTCATAAAAAAACATCGATGGCTCCTGACCAAAGTTCTCCCCAACATCAATTGCCATCATTGGAAGGTGTGGTTAATGTGCATGTTTAAGTCTTAGATCAAATATAGAATTTAAGCTTAGTAAGATATTCATTGCAAATTATTGCATCGACAATCACCTATCCTTTTATATCTTGTGAGCACTTAGTATTTTGTTGAAGATTTACTTTGGGGATCCCATTTTATAATATCATATTTTATCTTTATTTTCAAGTTATTGCTCCGACAACTATTCTCACAATTTATCTCGTTTTTATCTGTTTATTGCACTGACATTGATAGACAAAAGACAATCATCCTCGTGGGATCGATATCTGATAAACTCATATCTGTCTACTATACTTGCATCGATAGTGTACACTTGCACAATATTGCTGTGACGTTAAACAGCCAATCAAGTTTTAGCGTCGTTACCGGGGTTATAGCATTAGAAAAGATCATTAAATTCTCTCTAATTAGTGTATAATTTGTTCCCTTTGTATCATATCTGACATATATTTTTTAGCATTTTATACTTAGTAATTGCATTTTCTAAGTCAGTGTTGTATGGCCTTATTTTCTTTTATTTTATCCCATTTGTGCTACTAATGTCGCCGCATTTAGTATCAGTTTTTCTCGTCTAAAGATGTCAGCACGGTAATCTTTCTTAGAAGATCGAAGTAGGAAAGCATTCAAAGCTGTAGCTACAAGTGTGATGTAGATGTTGAAACCCAATTTTATCCGGGTCCAACTCCAAACAAGATAATAAATTTTAAATAAAAATTTATTATTTTAATGTCCATTACAATACCCCAAGCCCAATTACACCCAAAGGCCCAAACCCAACCTAAACTAAAAAATAACAGAAACCCTAGCAACAACTTGCTGCTGCTGTCGTTTGCCTTGCCCACCCTGGTGCCGTCACATCAGCAGCACCACCGCCACTACTAAACTTGCACAAGTTAGGGATGAGTTGGAATCAATTTAAGAGAAAAAGATAAAAGAACATCATTGTAAATTTGGTTATAAAGAGCCAATCTGAAATCAATTGTAATGGTTACCAAGCATTTGAAAATCAACACGAAATTAATGAAAAAATAGCAAAAAAAAGAGATTCAAGCAAAGGCAATTCTATATATTATTGTCGCAAGGTATACTAACACCTATATATGTACATATACCTAACATCTATTTATATATTTTTATTTATTTTTTATATTTCGACATATATATACATATATGTATATACTGACATACATATATTTTTTATATTTTATTTTTTTCAATTCATACCTATATATATATATATATACACGCATGTATATAAATGTTTAAATTTTTATTTTTTTATTTTTATTTTGAAGGCAGAATATATATTTGTGTAAAAAAATAAACACAAAAAATAAAACTAAAAATCCTAAAAATAAAATAGGTTTCTTTCGAAAAAATAAAAAAATGCTTTTTTCAAGTCTTTTTGAAGATTTGAGGGGTTAGATCTATCTAACCCCAATCTATGTTTTAGAAGCAAAAAAATAAATTACCTCAGTCGACAGCGGTCAGCGACGGCGACGGTGACTGACGATGGCGAGAGTGGCCAGCCGAAACTCATCCAAAAAAAAGAAGAAGAGAGAGAAGATAAAGTTTTTATTGGTGTTTTTGAAGAAATAAATGAAGAAAAATAGGGTTTAAAGGGGTTTATATAGGTTCCCAAAATGACGTAGTTTTGGGCATGACTTAAAACACCCAAAACGATGTCGTTTTGGCCTATGCATTTGGAACTAGATTTTTATAAAACATGGATAATTTTTTTTGGCCCTTTTGCATTTTTCAATTATTTCAATTTAGTCCTTATTTCAAATTTTAATTTATTTTAAATTTTCCAAATAGTTTTCAATGATTTTCAATTTAGTCCCTCGGCTTTAGGATGCACAAGAAGCTGCCACATGTCCAGATTTTTAGGTTTATTATCCAGGAAGTTCCCGAACTTTTTCAAAATTATATTCTGACCTCCAAACTCTTCTAAAATTACATTTTAACCCCCTAACTTTTTCAAAATTATATTTTGACCACTAAACTTTTCTAAAATTTTATTTTAACCCTCAAACTTTTCCAAAATCACTTTTTACCCCAAAATTCTCAAAAACTTCATTTTACCCCTTTTTTCTTTTCGTTCTTTTTTGACTTTTTGTACATAAAATTAAATTATTTTCTTCATATTTTAAATTAATCCATTTTTTATGATTTTGATTCGCGTTTTTTGTATTTCATATTTTATCTTTATTTTTAAGTATTTATCCGCATAATTGTTCTTTCTTTGTGTTATTTAATTTTGCCATTAATTGCACATTCGAATTTAATTTATACGCTCATTTCTAATTAAATTAAAATCATTTTTTTTGTTTTTCTAAAAAAATACAAATAACTTTAAAACCGAGGCAATATCCTTTCGCGTGAAAACATCGAGGAATTATGCCCTAACGTGCTGGGTATGATTTTTCGTAGATTTTACACAATCGAATATCCTCGTCTAAATTTTTCAAAATGTCCTTCAATTTCGAAATGTTGAGAACGTCGTGCCCTAACGTGTTGGACACGACTTCAATTCTCTGAGAAATTCGAAACACATAGGCATTTTTCTCTTCAAATTCAATTTTTGAAAATCACGCTAAACAAATCATGCATACAAGGATCGTATTTTAGACTTCACTCGAGGTTTCAAATTTGTGATAATCAAGATCGAAAAATAATTGACGTGGTACCAATTTTGGGCGTGTAAGGGTGCTAATCCTTCCTTACATGTAACTGACTCCCGAACCCATTTTTCTGGATTTCGAAGACCAAAATAATTTTCAAAAATGGATTTTAAACGTTTTTGGTGATACAATCACACCAAATAAAAAAGATTGGTGGCAACTCCCGTACTTCGACTAAAAATATTTTCGAGTTTTTTTTTCTTTTGGAAAAAAAACGTTTCGACAGCTTGGCGACTCCACTGGGGACTTTAAAAATAAAAGAGAGTCAAGCCAAAAGTTGATTATTTCTAGGTCTTTTTTGTTAAAAATTTTAAACACTCGGTTTTGTTCAATATACGATCCTTGGGATTTCTATGTGATGCGATTTATGTCGATATTGCTAGTATAGGTTTGCATTCATATGCATCTGTTACTGTCCCTTTAAGTGAAAGTGGGAAGTTACTCCTTCGTGAGGTTTTCACCTCCGTGCAGGATAGTGAATCGTTTTCGGGATTACATCTATACCCATGTTTTTGTGAAGTTTTCACTTTCGCGTAAACATGTGAGAAATGTGTCCCCCTAAATCGAACTCATCCGCATGAACCTGTAATGGGTGGGGATCGAGGAATCTGCTAGTTTGGGTACCCTTTTACTTTAGAGACTAAACCACATGTAATGAGCCATAAGTACTTACCTTAAAAAGAGTTATACCGAACATTTTAGCAAACTTTCCAAGACAAGTTCTTAGGTCTTTTGTTCTATACTTGTATATTGATACTGATGTTTTTGCTAACTTGTTCTATTTTGTCCTTTTTGCTTGTATTTGCATCATCATGAAGAAAAGGTATTGATTTAAGCTCGATTACCAAATAGACAGTTTTGTAATGGAAAACGAATTTCTTGATAAAGTGAAAGATAACATGGCCGTGCGTTTATGGTCGAAGGAAAGAACAAAGCCGAAGAAGACTTAGGAGACTTGAAGAAAGATTATAAGAACTTTCGTCTCTTCATGAGAACCGTTGGATTAGGCAATACATCAAGACAGTGGCGATAGAAAGTTCAGAAGCAAAAAGATCAAGCGGGATGATGAAAAAGGAAATTCCAAGATGGTCAAGCTTGAGAGAATGCTGCAAAAGGAAAGTAAAGTAAAGTAAAGAAGACTGAACTGAAAGCCTAAATAGTTAAGCTAGAAGACAGAGTAACGGAGCTAGAAGAGTCTCTAACTAGATATCACGATCGAAACTCCGTCATGGAACTTAAGGCAAGTCTGGCCGAGAGTAAAGAGTTGAGGGAAAGGATGCAAGAACTTAAGGTCTCTCCACAATAATAAGATTCGAATCGAGATCCTCAAAAGGAATCTAGAAACAAATAAGTGGCACTTTCGATAGGCTAAGAGACAGGTTGAAGAGAAAGACTATGTAATGGGAAAAATAGTCACCCAAATGATAGAAGTGAATGATTACATGCAAATGTTAGCCATTGAAGCTGATATATTGAGCATGCAATACGAATCAAATCAGAGCGGGGAGAAAATTAGCCAAACTTCTTAGGAAGATCAAAGCTTTAGGTAGTAAGGCAAAGTTATTTATGTCATTCGCTTTATGCAAAGAAATTTGTCTTCTAGAGAAGTTGTTCTAATAGAATTGAGTTCAAAATCAATGCCTTTTCTTATGCATACATGCATTCATAAGCTGCACAATTTATTAACTTGCATTTAATTCCATGAGAGCCTACCTTAAGTGGAACTCTGCCAAACCTTTAGTGGTTACCCGAATAAGGTAAGAGACACAGTTATATTTTTGCTTTTAACTACAATATATTTTGAATCTGTTTGCATTGCATTTTCATCAAAAAAGGTGTTGATTCATGTTATGTTGCCAAATAGAGAACTGGTCATAAGAAAACAGATCCCTTGATACGGTAGAAGTCAACGTGGCTGTACGTATGTGGTCAAAGAAAAACAACAATGAAAGGGTGATTGCCTGTCAAATGGGCACATATAAGAGTTTTGGGATTACACCCAAGTAAATGAAATCCATAACAGTTTGCAAGAGTTGAAAGATGTATGGAAGACAAAATGCGGTAGATGTTCAAATTCGAATATGTTGATTTTCCTTACTCACTCAAGCTTAGTTGCTTCACTTTCAGAAATATGAATAATACGATACGTCGCCTCATTGCTCGAGGATTCAAAATAATAAGGTCTATTCTAGACGAGTGAGCATTGGGTTGCAATCTTCATTAAGGAAAAAGAAGACAACAAGTACATTTCTTTGGAAAACCTACAAGACACAATACACTCAAATGAAAAAATGTCGACATTCTTGCCTCAAATACATATGAGATAGTCATCCTCCCTAAAGTGTTGGGACACGTAAAAGACGCGATTGCAGATTTGCTTGAATGACGTGATAAGAGAATCACTCATGTTTTAGTAACCTTAGCCACGAAACACCTATCGAAGAAGGGGTAAAAGAAGGTGTATTGGTGCACAACTTTTGCTAGTATGGTTCCATAGCCATTTTTGGAAAGTCGAAAAAGTCTCTTATCGAGTATTCTCTGAGGACTACTATTTGTTGAAGAAATTTATGGCTATCCAAAGACAAGGTGATTTCGCCAAAGAAATTGGAAATAAATGAGGAATGACTCCAACGCTCTTAGAGGCAAGTCTAAGATAGGGACTATGTCGCAAGCAAGGATTTGACCCAAGTGCTAGAAATGACTAACCACTTGCAGAATTTAGCCATTCAAGACTGACACTTTGAATTTGAAATCAGGGTCAAATTGGAGAAAAAATTCACTTAGAAGATTAGGGCTTTGAGCATCAAGGCATGACCATACATGTATCTGCCTTATGTATAGGAATTTGTTTTCTAGTAAAGTTGTTCTAAATGAAATTGAACTAGAATCAATGCCTTTTTGCATGCATTTTACCTTTCATTTGCATTGCACTTCATGAATTAAATTTCAATGAAATCTCCCATATTTGAAACATTCGTGTGAGAGAAAGTCATCAACCCTAAATGAAAACTAAGAGGAAACATGATAAATTAAGATAGGGAATGCTGAAAATTTGAACAAAAATCATGTGGAGAGTGGAACCTATTGAGAGTTCATCCCAATACCCTTAGAACTGTTTTGGACAACTAGACTGTGGAGGAGTTTCCTGTAGTTTTTAGGACTTTTCCTGAAAAATATTTAGAACACACTTATTACTCTAAACCCGAGAGTAATAGGGATATTTTTATAAAGAGCACATGACTACTGTCTTTTATTTCGATGAAAATGATGCATTTTTTGTGTCTCACTTGGCAAATATCTTGCTTTTCTTTTTCAGCCATACTCATACCAAAAGTTTGTTTATTCTTAAAATCATTCTCTCGCTGATATGTAGGATCCCTTGATATCAAGGACATGAGCGACACTACGGTCGACTTAGATCCCTTGGAGAAGGACATGTGTCTAGAAACACTTCAAGACTTTGAAAATAGTCAAGAATGTAACTTGTCTTCTAATTTTCTACGGATGGTTGAGCAAGACACGAAATGAATATCACCTTAAAGAGTTGTGATTTTTAGAAAGATTTGAGGCATGTGTCTTTGCAAAAAAAAGACGAGCTGCTTCGATATCAAAAGGTCTTTTCATGGTCCTATCAAAGCAGACCGGGTTTAAGGAACTGATGTTGTGACACATGGGCTCCTATAAAGGAAGAATGCAATCCAATTCAACAGAAACTTCAAAAATTAAGGCTCGACGTGTTATCAAAAGAAAATAAAAAAGAAGGAAAAAAAAGGGTCGAAAAAAATCCGTAAATGGCATTTTAAAACCCAATAAAAAAAGAGGAAAGAAAAAAGAAAGAAAAAGTTAAGACGAAAACCCATAAAGGGCATCTTGAAAATTTATTATTCTCCTTCATCTTTCACGTCTTGGTCTTTTTTGTGTGAGGCATGACGTCATCGAGCCAACTTTACAAAGGAGCTTCTAATGAGCGTCAATTCGTCCTAATGATCGTTGATCACTACTTCCTATACCAATCGGTGTTTAAGCAGATTTTTTAAAAAGAAAGATTATATGTTGATATGGAATGCCAAAAAAGGATCATATCGAACGATGAATTGAATTTGAGCAACAACACGATAGCGAAAGTCTACAACCAATTCATGCACAAGTATCACGACTGAACACCACATCACAGAAAAAAGTGAATGGGACATTGGAGGTGACCAATAAGAACATTAAAAGGATTCATAGTAGAGACCTATAAAGGCTCGGCATGAGAAATCACCATTTATCTTCGAGGCTTATCAGGTTTCTATCAGAACATCTATTGGGGTAACACCTTTCTCACTAGAATGAAAGCAGTCCTACCCATTGAAGTCGAGTTTATTTCCCTCCAGATTTTGTTAGAGCTGATGAAGCAAAATGGATCCAATCCAGATGCAGTCAGCTAAACTTGATTGAAGAAAAGATACTAAAAGTCATCCATCATGATTCAGATGACAAGGGTTTACGACAAAGGAGCTGCTCTAGAGAATTCCACGAGAGAGCACTGGTTTTGAAAATGATCTTGCTTACAAAAGACTTTCAAGGAAAATGGATGTCTAATTGGGAAAGGCCCTATGAGGTGAAGAAATTCTTTTTTGGAGAAGCTTTAATTTTGATCGAAATGGACTGTAAAGACGTACCTAACTTCGTGAACTCGGATTCGATGAAGAAAAATAAATAAAAAAGAAAAAGAAAAAAATAAAAAAGAGAAAAAAAAGAGAAAATGAAAAGGAGAGGTCGAGGTGAAAACTCGTAAAGAACATCTCGAAACAAAAGGAGAGGTCAAGGTGAAAACTCGTAAAGGACATCTCGAAACCTAAGGAGACTTGAGTTGAAAACCTGAAAGGGTGGCTCAATTTTGAAAAAAGGGGCATGAAATGGTCTTCTCTCTCAAAAGTAGTAAGGTGGAAAAACTTTACATCTTGAAGCATCGAAGAAGTACTCCAAGTTTCATGAACACATGTCAAGCTTAGAATGGTCCTCATCAAGTTTGCTCAGTGAAGCTCATACTTTGATATCGGGGGCATCTAACTCAATTTTTTTGCTCACCTTATGTTTGGCAACTTTTGACCAGTATGGGTCTTATTTTTCATTCATGTGAGTTTTACCTCCAATAAAATTTTATTCGCCTTGCGACCATGTTCAAGCAGTTCTGCATCAAAATAGCAATTAATAAACCAACGATCTTTTCATTCATGCGAGCTTTGCCTGCAATCAAATTCAATCTCATCCACCTTATAACATTGATTTAATTATTTTTTGCATTTGAAATTATGGTTAGTGGTCTAACGATATAAAAAATAAAAGGATTTCTACATATCGTTCTGGAAATTTTCTAAGTAATACAGAGACCTAAAATAGGACCACTTGCTGAAAATAACCAAACCCGAGCAAATTATGACTCCCTCTTTAGGTTTCACGCCAAAATACCATACCAAAGGAGAACATGATAACACATCTGTGATAGGACTTAGACAAATGACGAACAATGTCGACCTAAGGACTAAAAATAAAATCATTCTCAAAGATGACATTTTTGCATTCATCATTCATACCCATCTGGTTAGAAGCATTTGACTCATTCTAATCATGGCATCCTAATAATCTGGCCTACATAGAGGTCCATAAAAGCATATTCTATAGGTTTGAAGGGAAGAATTGAAGCCGCAACGGTAAATCTAATACCCTAGAGATATGGAGAGAAAGCTTGAAGCCGCAACAGCGAACCTTTTACCTTGGAGACGTGATGGGAGCCGCAACGATAAATCTTATACCCCGAAAATAAAGAGAAGCAAATTGAAGTCGTAAGGGCAAATCTCAAGATTAAGGAGAAACAGATTGAAGTTGCAAAGGTGAATCTCAAAGCTGTAAAGGGCTAGATTGAAGCTGCAAAGGCGAATCTTATATCCTTAAAGTTGAAAAGAAGCAGATTAAAGTCGCAAAGGCGAATCTCAAAGCTGTAAAGGGAGATTGAAGCTGCAAAGGTGAAACTTACATCCCTAAGTTGAAGAGGAGCAGATTGAAGCCACAACGACGAATCTTCTACCTCAAAATTACAGTGAAGCAGATTAAAACAATGAAGTAGAGCTCAACGTCCTTGAGGTTATAGTGAAGTGGAGTGAGACTTCGAATCCCATTTTCCTGGTGGTGTACAGAGAAGTGGGTCAAAACAGGTAGCAGATCTCAACGTCCCTAAGATTATAGTGGAGTGGAGTGAAGCACCTGATCATATATCCCTAAAGTTACAGTGGATCGGATCCAAATGAGTAACGAATCTAAAATATTCCTGAGGTTATAGTGGAATGGAGTAAAGTTTCATATCATCGAATCTCTTACCCCGACCATGAGGCAGATGAAAGACATCATACAACCTCTTACCCCGATCGTGGGCCAAATTGAAGACATCATCCAATCTCTTACCCCGATCTTGGGGCAGATTAAAGATATCATGCAATCTTTCACCTCGATCATGAGGCAGATTGAAGACCATCCAATCTTTTACCCCTAAGTCAAAAGAGGCAGATTGAAGACCATCCGATCTTTTACCCCTAGTCAAGAGGGACAGATTAAAGACCATTCCAATCTTTTACCCTTAAGTCAAGAGAGGCAGATTGAAGCCATCATCCAGTCTTTTACCCCTAGTCAAGAGGGGAAGATTGAAGCCGCATTCCAATCTTTTACCCCTAAGTCAAGTGGGGCAGATTGAAGCCATCATCTAATCATTTACTACAAAGTCAAGAGGAGTAGATTGAAGCCACATTCTAATCTTTTACCCCTAAGTCAAGAGGGCAGATTGAAGCCATCATCCAATCTTTTACCCCTAAGTCAATAGGGGCAGGTTGAAGCCACATTTTTATCATTTACCCCTAAGTCAAGAGGGGCAGATCAAACACCATCTTCCTAATGGGATACAGAGAAGTGAGTCAAAGTAATAAAGCGGTCATCTTCCTGATGAGATATAGAGAAGTGGACCAAATCTGTCTTCCTGATGAGAAACAAATAAGTGGATTAAATTAATGAAGTAGTCATCTTCTTGATGAGATACAGAGACGTAGACCAAATCAATGAAGCGAAGCTCAATGTGAGTGAAACTTCAAGCCTCCATCTTTCTGATGAGATACAGTGAAGTGGGTTAAAACAATAAAGCGTTCATCTTTCTGATGAGATACAAAGAAGTGAACCAAATCTGCCTTGCCGATGAGATACAGAGAAGTGGATTAAATCAATCAAACCCTCATCTTCCTGACGAGATATAGAGAAGTGGGTCAAAGCAATAAAGCGATCATCTTTCTGATGAGATACAAAGAAGTGGACCAAATCCGCCTTCCTGATGAGATACAAAGAAGTTGACCAAATTTACCTTCTTGATGAGATACAGAGAAGTGAATTAAATCAATGAAGCGGTCATCTTCCTGATGAGATACAGAAGAAGTAGACCAAATCAATGAAGCAAAGCTCAATGTGAGTGAAACTTCAAACTCCCATCTTCTTGATGAGATACAGAGAAGTGGGTCAAAGCAATAAAGCTATCATCTTCCTGATGAGATACAGAGAAGTGGATCAAATCCTCTTTCTTAATAAGATACAGAGAAGTGGATCAAATTAATGAAACAGTCATGTTCCTGATTAGATACAGAGAAGTAGACCAAATTAATAAGCAAAGCTCACTGTAAGTGAAGCTTCAAACCCCCCATCTTCTTGATGAGATACAAAGAAGTGGGTCAAAGCAATAAAACAATCATCTTCCTGATGAGATAAAGAGAAGTGGACTAAATCCGCCTTCTTGATGAGATACAGAGAAGTGGATTAAATCAATAAGGCAGTCATCTTCCTGATGAGATACATTAAAGTGGACCAAATCCATCTTCCTGATGAGATACAGAAAAGTGGATCACAATAATAAATCAGTCATCTTCCTGATGAGATATAGAGAAGTAGACCAAATCAATGAAGCAAAGCTCAATGTGAGTGAAACTTCAAAATCCATCTTCTTGATGAGATACAGAGAATTGGGTCAATGCAGATCATCTTCTTGACTAGATAAAGAGAAGTAGACCAAATCAGTCTTCCTGATGAGATATAGAGAAGTGGATTAAATCAATGAAGCAGTCATCTTCTTGATGAGATATAGAGAAGTAGACCAAATCAATAAAGTAAAGCTCAATGTGAGTGAAACTTCAAAGTCCCATCTTTCTGATAAGATATAGAGAAGTGGGTCAAAGCAATAAGGTGGTCATTTACTTGATGAGATACAGAGAAGTAGACCGAATCCTCCTTTCCTGATAAGATATAGAGAAGTGGATTAAATTAATAAAACGGACATCTTCTTCATGAGATACAGAGAAGTGGACCAAATCCACCTTCCTGATGAGAGACAGAGAAGTGGATTAAATCATAAAGCAGTCATCTTGTTGATGAGATACAGAAAAGTGGACCAAATCCATCTTCCTAATGAGATACAGAGAAGTGGATCACAATAATAAAGCGGTCATCTTCCTGATGAGATACAGAGAAGTACACCAAATCAATGAAGCGAAGCTCAATGTGAGTGAAACTTCAAAATCCATCTTCCTGATGAGATACAGAGAAATAGGTCAAAGTAATAAAGCGATCATCTTTCTGATGAGATACAGAGAAGTAAACCAAATCCGTCTTCCTGATGAGATATAGAGAAGTAGATTAAATCAATGACGCACTCATCTTTCTGATGAGATACAGAGAAGTAGACCAAATAAATGAAGCAAAGCTTAATGTGAGTGAAACTTTAAACTCCCATCTTCCTGATGAGATACAGAGAAGTGGATCAAAGCAATAAAGTGGTTATCTTCCTGATTAGGTACAGAGAAGTGGACCAAATCCTTCTTCCAGATGAGATACAGAGAAGTGGATTAAATCAATGAAGCGATCATCTTCCTGATGAGATACAGAGAAGTAGACCAAATCAATGAAGCAAAGCTCAATGTGAGTAAGGCTTCAACCCCCATCTTCCTGATGAGATACAGAGAAGTATGTCAAAGCAATAAAGCGGTCTTTTTCCTGATGAGATACAGTGAAGTGGACCAAATTCGCCTTCCTGATGAGATACAGAGAAGTGGATTAAATCAATAAATCGATCATCTTCTTGATGAGATACAGAAAGTAGACCAAATCCATCTTCCAGATGAGATATAAAGAAGTGGATCAAAATAATGAAGCGGTCATCTTTCTGATAAGATACAGAGAAGTAGACCAAATAAATGAAGTGAAGTTCAATGTGAGTGAAACTTCAAAATCCATCTTCTTGATGAGATACAAAGAAGTGGGTCAAAGCAATAAAGTGTTCATCTTCCTGATGAGATACATAGAAGTAGACCAAATCTGTCTTCCTGATGAGATACAGAGAAGTGGATTAAATCATTGATGCGGTCATCTTCCTGATGAGATACAGAGAAGTAGACTAAATCAATGAAGCTCAGCTCAACGTGAGTGAAACTTCAAACTCTCATCTCTTCGATGAGATATAGAGAAGTGAGTCAAAGTAATAAAACGGTTATCTTCTTGATGAGATACAGAGAAGTGGACCAAATCTATCTTCCTGATGAGATACAGAGAAGTGGATCACAATAATGAAGTTTTCATCTTCCTGATGAGATACAGAGAAGTAGGCCATATCAAATGAAGCAAAGTCCAATACGAGTGAAACTTCAAACCCCTATCTTCTTGATGAGATACAAAAAAGTGGGTCGAAGTAATAAAGCTGTCATATTCTTGATGAGATATAGAGAAGTGGACCAAATTCATCTTCCTGATGAGATACAGAGAAGTGGATCACAATAATGAAGCGATCATCTTCCTGATGAGATACCGAGAAGTAGACCAAATCAAATGAAGCAAAGTTCAATGCTAGTGAAGCTCAAACTCTTATTTTCCTGATGAGATACAGAGAAGTGGGTCAAAGTAATAAAGCGGTCATCTTCCTGATGAGATATAGAAAAGTAGACCAAGAGATGAAGCCACAACACCAAACACCTAAAGTGTCAGTGGATTGAATCAAAGACTACGATGACAAACCTCAATCTCCTTAAAGTTGCAAGTGAATTGAGTGAAGTTACAATAGCAAATTTTGCCTTTTTGAAATTGCCTTAGGGCAAGATGAAATCATAACACTGAATCCTACTTTCCTAATGTTGTAAGAGAAGCGAATGCACTGAAATTGAATGACCAATAAAGCGAAAGGTGGGCTAGTTGAAGAAAGAGCGTCGAAGAATGGAGACCTGACAAAATTGGGCCTCCTTTTGGTCTTTGCTCTGTTCCTGTTACACAGCAACGAGCAAAGAGGGGCCGCAACTTGTTGCTGCCGCCGTTTGCCTTGCCCACCCAAGTGCCGCCACGTCAGTACCACGACCGCCAAATTACACCACCGCCAGTGCCAAACCTGTATAAGTTAGGGATGATTTGAAATCAATTGTAATGGTTACCAAGCATTTGAAAATCAACACGAAATTAATGAAAAAATAGCAAAAAAAGAGATTCAAGCAAAGGCAATTCTACATATTATTGTCGCAAGGTATACTAACACTTATATATATACATATACCTAACATCTATTTATATTTTTGTTTATTTATTTTTTATATTTCGACATATATATATATATATATATACTGACATACATATATTTTTTATATTTTATTTTTTTCAATTCATACCTATATATATATATACACACATGTATATAAATGTTTAAATTTTTATTTTTTTATTTTTACTTTGATGGCAAAATATATATATGTGTGTGTGTGTAAAAAAATAAACAGAAAATAGAACAAAAGGGGTTAAAAACCCTAAAAATAAAATAAGTTTCTTTCGAAAAAATAAAAAAATATTTTTTTCAAGTCTTTTTGAAGATTGATTTAACCCCGATCTATGTTTTAGAAGCAAAAAAAAAATTACTCGATCGGGGATGACCGACGGCGACGGCGGGAGTGGCTGACCGGAACTCATCCAAAAAAAGAAGAGAGAGAAGAGAGAGTTTTTTGGTGGTTTTAAAGAAGTGAATGAAAAAATGAAGAAAATAGGGTTTATATAGGTTACCAAAACGACGTCATTTTGGCCTACGCATTAGGAATCAGATTTTTTTTAAAAAATAGGTAATTTTCTCCTTTGGCCCTTCCGCATTTTTCAATTGTTTCAATTTAGTCATTCTTGGAATTTTCAATTTATTTTAAATTTACCCAATAGTTTTAAATGATTTTCAATTTAGTCCCTTGGCTTTAAGATGCACAGGAAACTGCCACGTGTCTAATTTTTGGGTTTATTACCCAAAAAATCCCCAAACTTTTCCAAAATTACATTTTAACCTCCAAACTCTTACAAAATTACATTTTGACTCCTAACTTTTCTAAAATTACATTTTGACCCTTAAACTTTCCAAAATTATATTTTAACCCTAAACTTTTCTAAAATTACATTTTACCTTAAAATTCTTAAAAACTTCATTTTTGACCCCATTTTTTCTTTTCATTTTTTGTACTTTTTGTACTTAAACTTAAATTATTTTCTTCCTATTTTAAATTAATCCCTTTTTTATGATTTTGATTCGCATTTTTTTGTATTTTATGTTTATTTTTACGTATTTATTCACATAATTGTTCTTTCTTTGTGTTATTTAATTTTGCCATTAATTTCACATTCGAATTTAATTTACTCTCATTTCTAATTAAATTAAAATCATTTTTTATTTTTCTAAAAAATACAAATAACTTTAAAACTGAGGCAATATCCTTTCGCGTGAAAATTCGAGGAATTATGCCCTAACGTGTTGGGTATGATTTTTCGTTGATTTTGCACAATCGAATATCCTATTCTAAATTTTTCAAAATGTTCTTCAATTTCGAAATGTTGAGAACGTCGTGCCCTTACGTGTTGGACACGACCTCAATTCTCTAAGAAATTCGAAACACACAGGCATTTTTCTCTTCAAATTCAATTTTTGAAAATCACGCTAAACAAATCATGCATACAAGGATCGTATTTTAGACTTCACTCGAGGTTTCAAATTTTTGACAATCAAGGCCGGAAAATAATCGACGTGGTACCAATTTTGGGGGTGTAAGGGTGCTAATCCTTCCTTACACGTAACCAACTCCCGAACCCATTTTTTGGATTTCGAAGACTAAAATAATTTTTGAAAATGGATTTTAAATGTTTTTGGTGATCCAATCACACCAAATAAAAAAGATTTGTGGTGACTCTGTACTTCGACTAAAAATATTTTCGAGTTTTTTTTCTTTTCAAAAAATACGATTCGATAGTAGAATTGCGTCCAAATATGTCACTGCATGAACACTTCCAGTTTGCAACAAGAACTTTAAGCTGCTAACATATCTAGAAACACCAGTGCATGAAAATGTCAAGTTGTCGTAGTGAATAAAAATATAAATCTGTGTCCAGTAATGTTGCGACAACCTGTAACTGCCTAATGCATAAACTAGATTTGCGTGAGTGTACAGTTGGAGTAACTAACTTGTACAGCTATAAGAAAGTTAGACCTGAGAAAAGAAGGATACTTGTACTTACTGGTGAAGATAAATAAAGGAGAGAGAGAGAAGATCAGGGGTAGAGGAAGCTCGTGAAGCAATTGATTTCATATTTTTCTAAACCTTTCTTAAGTAAGCTGCCATGGAAGCTTAACTTTGCTAGAGGATGATCTGATACGACGAGAAGGCAACTACTTCTGATGGGGAGTACTCTAAATACGACACAAGAGGAGTAATCACGAAAGGATTCTAGTAGTCTAGGAATAGAATGATTCAATTACTTCTTTAATTCCTCTTGAATGTTGATTATTCTGTTGACTTTAATTGTATATAGAAGTACCTATTAATGTTAGATCTACTTTGATTTCTGCTCAATTCTTCTTTTTTTTTATCTTTAGATTTAACTTTTTTGACCATGGAAGTGCGATTGCAGTCACAGTCACTGGAAGGTGCAGTGACAAAGTTAGGTTAACAAGCAAGACAACGGAAGTTGCTTGAGGCAAGAAGGAATTCTGGCCACTTGTTCTCAAATGAAAAGCATTGCCTGCACTAAAAGGTGTGGCTAATGTGAGTGTTTGGGTCTTTGCTAAACAGAAAAGTTGAAAGTAGTGAGATCTTATTAGAACTTAATTGCAGCGACAATTTATCTACCAATTACCTTGTAGTCACATTTGAGTGTTTTCCAACTTGTCAAGTTAGGGATCCCCTTATTTCTTTACACTTGTTTACTATTTTAATTTTCTAAATTTATATTCATCAAACATCTTAAACATTCATTTTATCTTTTATTAATTTGCTCTGACAATTTGTATTTCAATTTACAATATTTGTGTTGACAATTTTAACTCTTTTATTTGTGCAGTCTCGACTTAATTTCACTGACATTAATCCTGACAACTCTTCTTTTTTTAACTACTTTTGCTTCGAGAAATTTAAGCAACAAGAACACTATCCTCGTGGGATCGATATCTGACAGATTCACATATGTCTATTATACTTTCATCGACAGTGTCCGCTCGCTCATTATTGCTGTGACGTTTATAGCGCGATCAAGTTTTGACGCCGTTGTCGGGGATGGCGTTTATTTGATGTTAATGTTTGTAGTTGCAATTATTCTTTATTTTCTTAATTTTATTTTTTACTAATCTGTTATATTTTTCTCAATTCTTTTTAGGTGTTTTATGTACACAAGGAGAAATCCTAACAATATTGTCAGTTTCGATCCAAAAATTGAAAGAACTATTTAGAGGAGGAGACAAGAGAAAATAAATATGGTTGGAAATAATAACGATGTACCACTATTGCTACCACAAAATCCTATCCCTCTAATACAGCTACAGAATGTAAATAATATACCACCGCCACAAGAGGAACAAATTCAGAACAGGGCAATTAGAGCCTTTGTTGTCCCTTTACTTGATGATCTACAGCCAGGGGTTGTTAGAGCTACGATCCAAGCTGGAAATTTTGAATTAAAACCGATGATGTTTCAGATGTTAAACTCAAATAGGCAATATGCTGGTTTGCCTCATGAAGATACGAGGGAGCATCTCAAATCTTTTCTGTTAATATGTGCTTCTTTCAGTCAGCATGGTGTTCTTGATGACGCCTTGAAGATGCAGTTGTTTCTTTATTCTTTGCAAGGAAGGGCACGTACATGGTTTCTTGGTTTACCTATTGGATCTATTACGTCATGGAATATGCTATCAACTCAATTTGTTTTGCGATTCAATCCACCTATAATGAATGCTAGGCTACAGAATGACATTACTGCTTACCATCAGTTGGATGATGAGAACCTGCATACTACTTGGGAGTGTTACAAAACTCTGCTTCGACGTTGTCCCATGCATGGAATCTAACAGGAGACACAGATCGTAATCTTCTACAATAGATTAAATGCATAGACAAGAAATCTTGTCGACACATCTGCAAACAGTCCTTTGTTAGATTGCACTTATGATGAAGCCGTGCGAATCTTAGAGAGATTACACAAAATGATTATCAGTACCTAATTTCTCAATCTACTCAAGTGAAAACAAATCCTGGAGTTATTGAGCTGGGTGCCGTATAAGCTTTAAGTGCACAAGTATCCTCACTAGCAAACATGAAGGTGATGAGTGATGTTGCCCCTATTCAAGTAGCCTAACAAATGGATGTCCCTACATTCTGTTATGAAATTTGCGACGACAACCATAGTTATGAGGACTGTCCACAACATGTTGAGAATGCATTCTATGTCAAAAATATCAAAGGGAATTCATATGGTAACTTGTATAATTGTTAAACTAGAACTCAATAACCTTGGAGGAATCAGAATACGTGTACATTTAAATATGGAAATTCCTTTAGTCAAGGGAACTTTCGACAAGGGAGTTGCAACCAACAGTAGCAGAATTATAATCACAATCTTCCGGTACATTTACATCTTGATCAGATGCAGTCACATAATCAGATGCAACCACATGCTCAAATGCAGCCACAACAGACTACAATGCCAAATATGCAAAGACAACATCAACAATAGCAATAGCAATAGCAGTACTCTCAACCAAGATCAGATCCATTAGCTGCTCTTGAAGCTTTGATGCGTGAGCATATTACAAGGACTGAAGCTATTGTCCAGGGGAATTCTTCTTCTATCTACACGTTGGAAGCATAATTAGGACAACTGACTTCTAACATGAGCACGAGACCACCAGGTGTTTTGCCCAGTGACATTGAAAATCAAATCAAAAAAGGAAGGAGCATTGCAAGGCCATTACTCTACGGAGTGCGAAGCAAACTGTTGAACAAAGCAACAGCTCCAATCCAGCACCTGTCATTGCAAATGAACTAGAGTAACAGGGAGAAGTTACATTTAAAGAAGAAGTAGTCGAAATAGATGAAGAGCCACCAATAATCACACTCATGCCAACCATTCGACCTACGAAGTTGTCGACGCATCTACCCAAGTCGACGTAATATGGTGTATCACAACAACCTACTGTTAATATACCTTTGTCATTTCCAAGTGATTCAAGGAGAAAGAATATGACAGAGAATATCAAAAGTTTGTGATTACCTTGAAACAATTACATATTAATATACCTCTTGTTGATGCTCTTGTGCAGATTCTCAGTTATGGGAAATTTATGAAGGAACTCTTACAAAAGAAGAAAAAGATATCCAATATCAAGACAATTACGCTCACAGAAGGGTGTAGCGTTGTACTGACAAATAAACTGCCACCAAAAATGAAAGATCCTACAGTTTCACAATTCCATGCTCCATTGGAAACCACTATTTAAGAAAGGTTTTATGTGATCTAGGAGCTAGTATCAATCTTATGTCATTGTCAACATTCAAGAAATTAAGAATTGGTCATATGAAGCCTACTGTGATGACATTACAGCTTGCAGATAGATTTTTAGCGCAACTTGAAGGGCAAATAAAAGATGTTCTTATCCAAGTTGATAAGTTTGTGTTCCTAGCAAATTTCATCATACTTGATTGTCAAGCTAATAAGGAGATGCCTATTATTTTGGGAAGACCATTTCTTGTAATGGAGCGCACTCTTATAGATGTTTTCAAGGGTGATTTGATCATGCGACATAACGATGAACACGTTACCTTCAGTGTTTTCGAAGCAACTCCTTCTAAAAGTAAAGAACAATATCACCACATTGATGTTCTAGACGAGTTAATTGTGAAAGGATTTAATGAATGTAATTCAACAGTGCCAGAAGAATATTCAGTAACATTTGAAGATAATTTCCTATTTGAATGTGACCACAAAGTTGAAGCTGATATTTGTGAGCTCAGACATGGTTGGCAAATGGAATATTTGGATCTAACCAATAGGATGATCCTTGTTTTCAAGCCATCGGTTGAAGAAGCTCCGACACTGGGGTTGAAACCATTGCCAACGCATCTGAAATATGTTTTCCTTGGTGACAATGATACCTTGCCAGTAATTGTCAGCGCAAGTCTCGACGCAAGTCAAGAAGAAAAGTTAATTGGAATATTAAAGCAGCACAAGAGAGCCATTGCCTGGAGTATTGCGGATATCTGAGGCATTAGTCTCTCTTTCTGCATGCATAAAATTAGGCTGGAAGGTGAGGGAAAACAGTCAATTGAACAACAATGTAGATTAAATGAGAAAATAAAGGAAGTTGTGAAGAAAGAAATCATTAAATGGCTGGACGCAGACATAATCCACCCAATCTCGGATAGTATATGGGTGAGCCCGATCCAATGTGTGCTAAAGAAGAGCGGCATCATGGTGCTAAGCAATGATAAAAATGAACTAATCCCTGCTCGCATTGCTACAAGTTGGCGAGTATGTATGGATTATCGTCGTTTAAATGCTGCCACAAGGAAGGATCACTTCCCACTTCCATTTATTAATCAAATGTTAGATAGGCTCGCTGGTAAGGCCTATTACTGTTTTATTGATAGATACTCTGGGTGCAACCAGATAGCAATTGCGCTGGAGGACCAAGCAAAGACAACTTTTACTTGCCCGTTTGGAATCTTTTCTTTTCGTTGAATGCCATTTAGTTTATGCAATGCACCATCCACATTCTAGAGGTGCATGATGGTCATCTTATCTGATATGATAGAGGATTATTGGATGTATTTATGGTCGATTTCTCTGTTTATAGTCACAATTTTGATAAATGTACTAACAATTTAGCTAAAGTGTTGAAGTGATATGAGGACACCAATCTGGTGCTAAACTAGGGAAAATGCTACTTTATGGCAATTGAAGGCATTGTCCTTCACCATCGTATCTCTTGTCAGGGCATTGAAGTTGATAAAGCAATGGTAGAAATTATTAAAAAGTTACCTCCACCTGCCAATGTAAAGATAATAAGGAGTTTTCTCAGCCATGCTGAATTTTATCGTCGTTTCATTTGAGATTTCTCCAAAATAGCAAAACCTGTCTGCTCCTTGTTGGAGCAAAATAAAAAGTTTCTGTTCGATGATGCTTGTCTGGAAGCATTTGCTCAAATTAAGCAGTAGTTAGTGCAGACACTTATTGTCATCTCACCGAATTGGTCTCAACCATTCAAAAAGTGATGTGTGATGCGAGCGACTATGCTATTGGTGCTGTACTTGGATAACGCAAGGATAAGGTATTTCATATAATATATTATGCTAGCAAAACTCTAACTGAAGTGCAGGTAAATTATACAACTACAGAGAAAGAGTTGGTGTCAATAGTTTTTACATTTGACAAGTTCCGTAGTACCTTGTCGGTGCAAAAATTACAATTTATACTGATAATTCTGCCTTTAGATACCTCTTTGGCAAAAAAGACGCTATACCCAGGCTGATTTGATGGATCCTATTAATACAAGAATTTTATGTTGAAATTAAAGATAGAAAAGGATCAAAAAACCAGGTAGTAGATCACCTATCTCGTCTAGAATCTGGAAGTGAAGATGGGAATACGTCACAAATTGTCGACGCATTTCTAGACAAGAAGCTATTCTTTGTCGACGCATCTCCATGGTATGCAGATTTCGTCAATTATTTAGTTTGTGGGAAGCTATCGTTGAGTGCAACTGATCACTGGAAGGTCAGATTTCTTCGAGATGCTGTGAAGTACCATTGGAATGAGCCATACCTATTCAAGGAATGCGCTGACAACATTATTCATCGTTGCGTTCTTGAGGAAGAAATGCTCTCTATCCTGAAGCATTGCCATGATGCTCCTTATGGAGGTCATTTTGGTAGTGTTAGGACTGTTGCAAAGATCCTTTAGTCGGGATTTTACTGACCGACATTGTTTCGAGATGTCCACAATTTTGCTCATCAATATGATAAATGTTAGCGCATCGGATCAATATCTCGATGCAACGAGATGCTACAACAGCCTAATGAAAGTTGAGCTCTTCGATGTTTGAGGTATGGACTTCATGGGACCATTTCTTAATTCTTTTGAAAATGTATATATTCTGGTTGCTATTGACTATGTTTCAAAGTGGATCGAAGCAATAGCTATTCCCTAGGATGATGCTTGGACAATGTTGAAGTAGTTTCACACATATATCCTTACACGTTTCGGCACACCTCGAGCTTTTAATAAGTGATCAAGTCGCTCACTTCCATTGTAATCAAGTGGCGACAACTTTAAAACGTTGTGGTATGAAGCATCGAATGGCAACCACATATCATCCGCAATCAAATGGCCAAACTGAAGTATCTAATCAGCAAATCAAAAGAATTCTTGAAAAGGTCATTAATCGATCTAGACATGATTGGTCTTCACTGTTAAATAATACATTGTGGACACTTTACATAGCATACAAAACACCGTTAAGGATGTCACCGTATCAACTGGTTTTTGGTAAATCTTATCATTTGCCATATCAACTGGTTTTTGGTAAATCCTATCATTTGCCTGTAGAACTTGAACATAAGGCCATGTGGGCAATTAAGCAAGTGAACATGAATTATGATGTTGTTGGGCAGAAGAGATTGTTTGACATTTTAGAACTAGAGGAAATTCGACGTAATGCCTACGAAAATGCTGCCATATATAAGGAAAAGACTAAGAGATGGCATGATAACATCATTTTGCGGCAACAATTTTCTACTGCTCAGTTAGTACTTTTAGTTAATTCACGTTTAAAATTGCATCTAGGTAAATTGTGCTCCAGATGGTCAGGCCCTTTCGAACTTGTCGAAGCATTTCCATATGGTGCGGTGACAATTAAAGATTTAAACAATGGACACCAATTCAAAGTGAATGGCCAACGATTAAAGCACTATTTAAGCCTGGACACCAACAAACAAAACGAGACCATTAACCTGGTCACATTTTCTTAGAATGTCACTATAATTTTACTATTTACTTTTTGTATTTTATTTTCCTTTAATTCTTTTCTTTTGTTTTCTGCAGGAATAAAAGTTATCCTTTTTGTCGACGCGCAGAAGAACACAACTTGTCGACGTATCCAAATGCTGACTCATCGAAACGTTTCGGGAAAGAATAACGCTGATTGATTCACTTTTTTCCCCAACTGTTGGATCGATCTGAAAAAAGTACAATCCATGTCCTTGTATTTATTGGATGCAAACATACCTCTCATGGCAGTAGAAATCATCACACCTTTTCACCTTCATCTTCTATAAAATTCCCTATTCTGCCGACGGTGCTATTCGCACTTACATCTGCCATTGTTGACGTGATTGTTTCTTTTTCTTCAACTTACAGCTTTTCTGCAATTTTTCACTTTCTTCTCTCATTTAGTTATGGCTAGAACTAGAGGTTCCAAGACCCCTTCGAAACCAGTCGTTGACTCATCAACAGTGATGGTACATAATGTCGAACAACCAACACCCAAAGAGCCAATCTTATTCTTAACCAAAGCGGCCAAAGACCGTTTTCATGATGTGATGCTGAAGTGAAACTGCCATCCCGAGCAGGGATTCCAGTTGTCCCCATTACTGATGCTAGGGAAACAAATGGCCAGAATGATTTCGCGCTTGGGATGGGAAAAGTTCTGCGATCTTCCGGAAGGGTATTCCCCATCTCTGGTAAGAGAATTTTATGCTAACCTAGTTGATCAGGAGCAGGAGTTCATCTTTGTCCGCGAGGGATTGGTACCATGGGGTGCTGACAATATAAGTGCTCTCTACAACATAGTCAAGGGGGAGGACGAGCATGTCACTTTTCTGGACAACCTGATTGAGGAAGGCACTGACGTGTTGTTAAATGGCTTGTGCGTCAACGGTGCTATTTGGACCGACAATAATCCTATCAATTATATGATGCACCGACATTTCCTCACAGTCCAGAGCAAAGTTCGGTTTCACTTCATCAACTGCCACCTTTTGCCCTCCACTCATAGCACTATTGTAACGTTGGATAGAATGTGCCTGATACATTCCATCATCAAGGGCCAATGAATAGATGTCGAGGTAATCCTTCACCAAGAAATTGCAGAGTCTACCGCGAAACAAATAGGTATGTTGCCATTCCCTTCTTTGATTATGCTATTATGTCGATAGAGGGGTGTTGTGCCTCGCGAATGTGAGGAGTTTTTGGAGAATAAAGGCCCTATAAATGATTTCTCTATTGAGAGAATGACGAGGGGGTAGGAAACCCCTATTGTAAAGGAAGCGCCATCGAAGAAAGAGAAAGGCAAACAAACCCATGCACCCACAGATCCTTAACTTTGGAGGAAGATTACTGAAATTGAGTAGCTCCCTGACCGAATGAGCGTGCGACAAATCAAACTTGTCGCTGTAGTGGAAGAGATGGAGCATACACAAACTTATTCTATGCCTATACAAGGGCATGGAATACTACCATTGTCAGTGCACTACGCAGCATGAGCAAGCAACCCTTGCTAGAATTTCTAGTGTTTCCCTCTATCATCAGGGAGGCCACACCATCAACAGAGAATGCTACTTCAGAAGGAAAAACTCAATCTATCTAGTCTCCGTACATGGTTCACATTTCTAATGATGAGAACTAGGAGGTGCATTCTAGGGATATGGAGGATTATTTTCGTAATATCGCTAGCCTTTTTGAAGACGAGTTTTCTAATAGTTTTGGGGCGAACATGGCGGAGAAAGAAGCTACTGCTATAGAAGAGGAGCACACAAATATGGCCTCTGTGGGTGTTGAGGAAAAAGAGAAGAGAAAAGAAGAAAAGAAAAAGAAGAATTTTTATAGACAAATTTATCTGAGAAATTTGTCGCAGCACCTGTCAGTGTAGGTGCATCTACAGAAAAACTAGCGCCAGATGTAGTGAGGCAGGCCGAGGCCGTAACATTCAGCGATGAAGATATTAATCCTTTGGCTATTGTGCCTTATGTAGCACCACTTGCTGAAATTCATCCTTCGGATGTTACTGTTGATGAAGCCAGTATCTAACTGAACCTGGAGGAGCAATCCACCGTACCGATTGAACCATCAGAAAAAGCACAAATGCAAAGACAAAAAGAAGCGCAAAGAGGAAAGCCTCAAAAAGAATAAAAAGTCTAAAGCAACCATATCCTCGGCTGCGATACACCGAGTTATTTTTTTTTTTACTTTTCAGTAATTAGTTTAGTTGCATGCATTTCATATAGTTGTCATTGCATTTTACTTGTCTCTGCATTTTATTTGTTAGTGCATTTACATTGTAGTTGCATTTCCATTAATATTTGTATAGTATTGTCAGTGCATTGGGGATAATGCAGACACTAAGTTTGGGGGGAAAATATGTATGGAACGGAAATGCAATTGCACCCACAAGTTTAAGAATTTATTTGTCTTTTTAGTTGAATGAAAGTATGCAAAGTCATTTAGTTTGCATCTTAAATAAGTCTTTCATTAAAGCATCTTGTGTGTTCATTTAGTTTAAACATGAGTTAGTGTAATAAGTGTGTGAAGTGTGTTATTTATTTTGGCTGTTACTATATATGTCATACAGTGTGTTGTTTTTATCATAAATAGGGTGTTTTTAGTAAAGTAAGAATTTGAACAGGTTGCAAATGTTTAAATATTCATTTATTCTTGTCTAGGTGAATGTTCAATTCATTTCACCTTAGTAGCATGATTAAATTGTCCTAATGCATGATTAATGTGTTTTAGGGATGATTTAAGGCTGATAAGAATATCTAGGGATGTTCACATACAAAGGCTGTTTAGTTTTGGCATGAAAAAGTTTGCATTTGGTCCCTTAAATTTCTGGTACAAGAAGAGGACATTTTTGGTGGATTTTGAAGGTGAATAAATGTATAAAATTCATTTAAGAACCAGCTTTCAATATTGATGCATTTTGACTATTCAAATGGACTAAGAGTGGCTCTTCAAATCTAATTGGTTTCTAAGAGTGGCTCTTCAAATCTAATTGGTTTCAAGCACTTAAAGGTCAATTCATGGCATCAACTAAATGGATGAAATACAAGCAATGAAGACCAACTGGTTATGGAAGATGAAGGGACTACAAACAACACCTTTAAGAACCATTAAGCTTTCAAAAAGAAGATGACTCTTAAGCTAACCATGGATTAGTGAAGAGACATGTCTTTTGGCCTATCCACCATGAGTTACAACTGAATGTAACTACTATTTTAATAGCTAGTAAATTTCTGAATTTGAAAAGTCATATAAGAACTTGAAAGGTCATTTTGAGGCCTATAAATTTCGTTCTAAGTCATTCATGTAAAACAAACTTTGCTTGAAATTAAATCATATTTTGTGAGAATATTTCTCTCTTGGTTCTTCATTGAACTGTTCGAACTTATCAAACTTTCTTCAAAGTTTATGGCATTCAAAATTTGTTTTATCACTCCGTTTACCATCCCGGGGTGTGGCGACTTCGATATACCATGATTCAAGTATAAGGTCAAGTTTAAGCGGGTCGTAGTTTTAATATAACTATGGTTCCTTAAAGAATTCAAGTGCTTCAAATTAAGGTTTCCACCTTGTGAGCCATTTCAAGATGATTCTTCAAACAAGTTATTTTCTGAACCCTCAAAGCTCGAGAAATCGCATCATGTTCCATTGATGGTTCTTTGTAGAGAAATATGGCCACTATTTAGGTATCATAGGTGGGAACGGTTTTGGACCATCCCTAAAGAACTGGTAGTAATCATAGTAGTTCAGGAATTTTATGCTTCCCTAAGAGATTATATCTCTAGGACCAATGATGAAATTACATGGGAAGCAATAGTGCTAGAGGAACTAGTGTCAAAGTAACCCCTAAACGTATTTTCAAATTCTTTAATGCTCTATGCTATGAACAAGATTTTTTAGATCAAATCGACTTAGAATATTTTAAGGACATATATATGAACAATGTAATAAACTATTTAATTGAGGGGAGGGGTGAATGGAAATTTAGGTAGGCACTAGTGTAACCACTTTGTTTAACCAAGCTATCATATTTCCTAAAGCAAAAATATGGATCCAATTTATATGCACTCACATTGTACCTGTTTTGAATGTTTTTAATGTTAATGCTTTTCGAGCAATATTATTGTTTGCAATTTTGTAAAAAAAGTAGGTTTGTATAGGGAAATGGATCCATCATAACAAGAGTCGATGTGTGGGTAGCCAAAGGGTGGGAGTCTTCTTTCCGCACTTAGTCACGGTTTTGTGTGAAAGGGCAAGAGTGCCCATGACATCCACTGTGCAATCTTTGAAGCCATGATCGGCCTGTAAACATCACAGCATTTAAGTGCAAGCAGACACTCATCGATGCAAGTATAGTCGATAGATTTGCTCTATCAGATATCGATCCCACGAGGATAGAGTTCTTGATGTTTAATTGTCGAAGTAACTAAAGTTAATTGTTACTAAGAATGTCAGCACAACTGAGTAAGATCTACACAGCTAAAAGAGTTAATTTGTCAACGCAAATATGAAATAAATTGTCAGAGCAAATTAAGATAAAATGAATAGTTGTTGGGATATTTTTAAAGGTAAATTCAAAACTTAAAATAAATGATCAAGTGTAAAGAAGTGGAGAGGATCACTGATTTCACAAGTCGCAATTCTAAATGTGGTTGCAACGTAACAAATAGATGAATTGTCACCGTAATTAGACTTTAATGAAATCTTACTACTATCACTTTTTCTGTTTA
Organism: Gossypioides kirkii; assembly: GCA_005610355.1. Lineage (NCBI taxonomy): Eukaryota > Viridiplantae > Streptophyta > Magnoliopsida > Malvales > Malvaceae > Gossypioides > Gossypioides kirkii. The sequence goes on from CP032248.1 coordinate 23,290,992, forward strand.
ACAAAGACCCAAATGCTAGTAACTACCACACCTTTCAGTGTTGGTAATGCCTTGCACTTAAGAACAAGTTGCCAGAATTCCTTCTTTAGCCTCAAGCAACTTCCGTTGTCTTTCTTGTTGATTTAACTTGTCACCTCACTTTCCAGTGACTGTGACTGCAATCGTACTTTCGTGGTCAAAATGATTAAATCCAAAGATAAACAGATAAAGAGAATAGAGTAAAAATCAAATTAGATCTAACTTCAAATGGTACTTCCACACTTAATTGATAATCAACAGTATTCATCAACAATTAAGAGGTATCAAAGAAAAAGTCGAAACATCCTATTCCTAGTTTACTAGAACTATCCCGTGACAGGTCCTCTTGCGCCGCAAATAGGCACTTCTTGTCAGAAGTCTTGCTCTTTTGCTCATCATATCACCTTCCTCTGAACCTCAAGCTTTCATGGCAGCTCGTTTAGAGATTTGAGAAATTTTTTAGAATTTAATTCTTCACCACTTGATGATTATCTTCTTCTTTTCCCTTTTATTTATAAGCTTCTAAAATTTGCAGCTCTCCTCTCTTCTCAAATCTAACCATTTTGGCAGCTGTACAAGTTGGTTATTTCCAGTTGTACACTCACGTAGATCTGGTGTGTTCATCAAGCATCTGCAGGTTGTCGCTACATCTCTGGGTGTAATCTATGATCTTTACTTTCGGTGACAACTTAGCGTTCTCCTACACTGGTGCTTCCAGGTATGTTTGTAGCGTTAATTCACTTGTACGATGTGAAGGTCTTCATGCGGCGACATCTTTGGCCGTAATTCCATGTTAAAGTTGTGGCTGCATCTTTGCACACTTTCCAACATTGGTCTTCAGAAGTGAATCTCTACGCTGACAGTTTCAGACGCAAAACTTATGCTGTATACGGCGACATTAGTAGTATAAAAGAGGCTAAAATGAAAAGAATTAAAGCCATTGAACACTAAGCTAGAAAATACAAATGTTAACTATGAAATGTTGAATATGCATACTAAATATGATACAAAAGGAACAATTAATATACAAGTTTTAGGGAGAAAATAGGTGTCATTTCTAATGCTATCAAGCCGTCAAAGAGCATTATTGGTAATACTCTCTTCCAACAATATTTGGAGCTTTGTGCCAAACAAATTAAGGAAGGAAAGAGGAGACAACGAGAAATGGAGGCCATACTAGCTTCATCATAAAGGTTGGTAACAACCCAACAAGAAGTTAGTGAAGGAATTCATCCAAAGCTCGATTAGATGATACAGTGGATGCAAGAATCGGGGTCACTATTCCAAGAATTTGCTCGGTAAAAAAACATTAGGGTTCCTAATTACACATCGAACATGTTTGGACCAACAAATGAGGAACATGATGAGGAGGAAGATGAAGGGGGAGAGGAAAATGAAGAGGAGGAGGATGAGATGGAGGAAGATTGACTGTTTTTAACATTTCTTAGTTTGAAGACTTTATTTTCTTATTAAAGACTTGTAATTCTGGATAATTTGGTTTTTGTTTTAAGACTTTTTTATTAGTAAGAGTAGGAGTAGAGTTAGATTTATTTTTTCATACATATGTCTTAATTTTTATGTAGGAACCCCACATGATGGAAGCATAGACATTTAGAGCTATTCACGACAAAAGGAGAAGGAAACACCATTAGTAAAGGAGCTCTCCACGATCAATCGAGTAACTTTGATCCTTAATTTTAGGGGCTGGACATTGAGGATAATGTGTTATCTAAAGTGTAGGGGTAACATAGAAATTATTGCATTTTTCTTTATTTTTTCTTTATTTTTAAGTATTTTTGCTTTGTTTTTGCTTTTTTTTGTGTGCTTGAGCTTGTATAAATACAAGTGATTAGTTAGGAGCGTGTACAATAGGTTGATTGTATTTTTTAATAAATTGTGCATAATGATGAGAATTTTTAAAATTGTTGAGCATGAAACTACTAAGTTCTATAGGTTATATTAAATATAGATAGAGAGATATTATTGGTACCAAATGATATGAATGATATGAGGAAACGAGCATGCTAGTATATATGATAGATAGTAATTTTGGGATTATGTGAGTAAATTGATATTCATGCATATTAAGATGCTTAGGGATGACCTAAGGCATTGTTTGGATACATTTAGAGAAAAAAGCAAACCTTGTTCTGATTTGCCATTTAGTACCCATATTTGAGCTTATTAACCCTTCTTGATAAACCATATTACAAACCATTAACCCTAGAAAAGTCAATTTGTGTTTACTCTTTTTCTTTGGTTCAACTTTGCACGATAATAGATAATGGTCATATGTATTGAGGGTAAGTAGATACATCAAAGTGGAGTTTGTAAAACAAGAGTGAAATAGGAAAATCGATATGTGATATGAACTTTAGAATAGTAAGAAAAATGAAAATAATAAAAATCAAAAGAAAAAGAAGAGATAAGTGGAAAACAAAAGGAAAGAATCTTGACTAAGAAAATATGAAAAGTGTCAAAGTAAAAAAGACAGAAAATAAGAAAAATCTTGATCAAGAAATAGATAATACTCATAGGCTAACTAAAGGGATTAGACCATATTGAGATTTCCTAAGTGGAGAGAAAAGGAAGGTGAGAGAAGGAGAAATAATGAGGTGAGAAGGGAATGATGTACACTCGATTTTGTCTGAGCCCAATTGGAGGCCCATTTGTTCTCTCTTGGGTCCGTTCGAAACCCACTCGATTTTGGGTCAAATAGAAGTCTTTGTGTTTGTTTTTCTTTTTCTTTTCCTACCTTTTTGAGCCTGTTAAGGGTTCAAATTATTATTATTATTATTATTATTATTATTATTAGGGTTTCATGAACCATAGTTCCTCTTTTGCCACACATCACAAACATCCAAAATAGTACCAAGTGATTAATCAAAAGATCAAATGAAACATAAAAAATTTTACAAATAAACAAGATTAAAAAATAATATATATGCATGAAATGAAAGAAAAAAAATGGGGGTTTTCATAATTTGATTTTAAAAAAAGGTAAGAAGAAAAAACAACAGCAAGCATGTTATTGCTTCTTCTTCTTCTTCTTCTTCTTTTGCCATGGATACGTCGTGAAGTATCGGGTTTAAGCTCCAACGAAGGGGATGATACCGGACCATCGGTCCTCTGCCTTTAGGAGCCCTAAAAATCTTGTTTTCTTTCCTTTCCCCTTGTTAAAGTAAAGATCTTTTTAAGAAAAATAGGTTAATATTGAGAAAAGTTTTGATTTTTTTAACAATTTCGAAATAAAAATTTTTGAATTTTAAAAAAAATAGTGTTTTTCTTTAAAAAAGAAAGTTTATATTTTTAAAAGTAAAAAATGTGTTTTTTATTCATTTTAAAGAAAAAGTTTAAATTTTTAAACAAAGTTTTGATTTATTTTTAACTATTTCGAAATAAAATTTTGGATTTTTAAGTGAAGTAGTGATTTTGATTAAAACAAAAGAAACTTTAGATTTTTAAAAATAAAAAATTGTTTTTTAGTCATTTTAAAGAAAAATTTTAATTTTTTAAACAAAGTTTTGATTTTTTAACTATTTCAAAATAAAAGTTTGGATTTTTAAGTAAAGTAGTGATTTAAAAAAAAAATAAAGTTTAGATTTTTAAAATTAGAAAAAAATCTATTTTTTTAGGCATTTTAAAAGAAAAAGTTTAATTTTAAACAAAGTTTGATAATTTTTAACTATTTCGAAATAAAAGTTTTGATTTTTAAGAAAGTAGTGATTTTGTTTTTAAAAAGATAAAACTTTTGATTTCAAAAAAAATTCCAGCAACCGTACATGGCGGCTCCACCACTAGAGTCGGAGAATCGTTGGGCTCTCCGGTGGTAGAGCCATGGCCAACATAAAAAGAGGAAGATAGAGAGGAAGAGTTTTTTTTTAAAATGAGGTTAGAAATGAGAGAATAAAATAGATCTTTCCCATTTATAAGTGTCAAACTGGATAACTTATTCCCACCCCAAACTTTTTAAATTTATGGAAATTCTCTGTTTTTTGCAGTGCCACCCTCACTCTTTGTCCTATTTACACCCGTAACCATTTTATTTATTAAAACCTTCGATTTAATCCAAAATTTCAAAATTAAAAGTAAATTAATTGTTACATCAGTCCTCTTTCTTCCACATTTTTTATCTTTTAATCTCAAAATTAAGTTATTTCATTTTGTTTCCATTTTTAATAAGTTATTTACATTTATATCTTTCCTTTCATTTGCATTTATGCTTTATATATTTGATGTCAATTATGCACTTTATTTTAATGTTTTATATTTATTCACACTTGTATAATTTTTATTTATTCTTATTTCATCTTTATTTATTTTCATGTCTATTTATATTTATGCTTTTTTACACATTTCCCTTACATACATTTTAATATTATTTGTTTATGTTATTTTGATTCTTTTATTGTAATATGATGTGTCGTCGGGAACACCAAATTTAACCTATTCCGAAACTAAATAAAAATAACAGTAAAGAGAAGTAGGGTCTTATCCTCAGGGATTGGAGTGTAAAGAATCTTGTCTGTCGAGATCGTGGGCGAAATCTTGCCCAAGAAAAGCGGCGTGATCTGCGAAAAAACAAAATAAAACAGAATTAAAAGAAATAGAAAATAGAAGTAGAAAATAGAAGTGTCAAAAATAAAATAAATTGCATGAAATAAACAAAGTAAAAAGAAAAAGGGTTTTATCGATATTTAGAGATCCAGCCTCAGGTTATCTTGATTCTTCCTCGGTTCAATCATAGACTTTGGATGATTCTTCTCGTGCTCGAATAAGCTAGTTATAGTGGAAGAGGATGCCTACGACCACCAGCCCCGGATACAATTTTTAGAGGAACTTGACCCTAGCCAACTGTCGCTCAAATGGGACTGTCTTACACTAGATCAGCTTTTTCCAACGACGAATGCCACGCCGTTTTGTCTCTTTGGCTTGACAACCTTTGACTCAGTAAGTTAGTGAACCGACAGTGCAACCTTCTCAAAACACACAAAGTGGCCGGTTTTGCACAAGATGAAAAGATTACTTTTGTAGGGATTTTGGATGGAAGCATCAATCCCATAATACAGAGAATTGATGAATACTCGGGTACGAAGAATTAAGTACGAATTCTAAGCCTCATGAACTTTGGAGAAATATTTGATAACCTTCAGTTAGAAGTGTTTTTAGTTGCTCATGTTTTGGGGAAGAACACAAGATAATAAAAATAAAGCTTTTTATTAAACTAGGGTTTTTGGGAGATGGAGGATTTTTTCAATGATTAGGAAGTGAATAATTCAATCACTCCACCCCCTATTTATAGTATATAATATTCCTAGTTGAATCCAATCTAAATTCTAAAAGATAATTAGAAGTATATCTAAACATTTAATTCCCCTAATTGGATCCAATTTAAACTCTAAAAGATAATAAATAAAAAGATAAAGATAAATTAAATACAAGTTTAAATATAAATAATATCCTAAAAAATGAGTTTTAAAATAAAATAAAATCAAATCAAGTTCTTTTATCCTATAAAAACTCTCTTCAAGTTTTCCACCTTTTCACAACTTCTCTTTCTCTTCCAAAATCATTTTTTCCCCAATTTATCCTCTGTCATCAATTTAGTCCCTACAAAATAAAAGGATCACAAATAGCCCAAATTAATTGGATTATACTCACAAAATATATATAATTAATATCCAAAAGCATGTCATATTTAAGCATTATCATATTCCCCCTACTTAGCCCATGCTTGCCCTCAAGTATGACTCGTAATCCACTAAGTAATTTAAATTTACCATGGAAAATAACACTCCAAAGTTCTACAAACAATTTGGTTTAGTGCTTTGAAAATAAAGAGAACCTTTAGCTTGCTGTAGGTAAAATCGAAAAAGTAACCCAATTAAAACACACAACATTCAAATCGTCTTGAATTATTTCATGAAAGCTAGGTAATTTACAAAACTTACCAAGACACCTATTTGTTCACCCTTAGTCTCCAATTTTAGTTCTCTTCCTTTTATTTTTTCAATTTTTTTTTCTTTAAGAATACATTGGACCTTTTGACGTGAAATGTAGTGACACCAAATCACTCCATCCCGGTTACTCAGCCCAACATGCTCTCAATTTTTTTCTTCTTCTTTATGTAGAATGTGTTATCCCTTTTGATGCGAAGTGAAATGACAACCAAGCACTCCACCCAGGTTACTCAGTCTAACACACTCTGAATTTATTTATTTATTTCTTTTTCTTCCCTTCTTCGGTTAGCAGAGTTTTGCTTAACACGTCACACAACCTTTTTACGCGAAGTAGGATGACAACCCAAGCACCCTACCCTGGTTACTCAGTTAGTCACGTTTTAAGCTTGAGCTTATAACCGCAGAATCATCAAAGTTTTTTTTTCTTTTTTTTCAGATAGAGAACTTTAACTTAGGAGACTAGGAAAAACAAACAAGTATCAAAAACAAGTTTTGGCAACATACTAACAATCACAAAAAACAAATTTAGCATGCATCAGAATTAACTGTTCTCTTATACATAGACTCAATTGATTTTACCATAAGCAAAATAAGGTTATCTTCATTAATCATAATCATGTCCGCCTAATAGAAATAAAACAGTGGAGATGAAATGAATCATAGCAAAATCAAAATTAACTCAGCAAATACGAAGCATACTCATGGGTAAAATAGTAGGCATTTCGTGGGTAAAATCTTGGGCATGAAAACGGACAGTATATACTTAAAAAAATAAAACAAGCAGAAAACAGAAAGCAGCACCAACAGTAGATAAAAACATTAAAAATAGTGAGGAACCTCTCCCCTTGTTTAAAACGCATTGCCTTCAATGTGAAGAAAAATAAGAAAAGAAAAGGGTTGAGAATACTGCCTGTGTCATCGTCGCTCTCGTAGTGATGCAATTTCTGTTATCGATATTTCCGTGAAATAAATTTCTCGAGTTTCTTGGACATATAATAAAAAAGAAAAAATTGAAAAAAAAAAAAATTGTGTTGTCTCCTAACAAGCGCTTGTTTAACGTTGCTAACTTGACGATCGAACTAGAGTTGGGGTCGTTCCCACTGAATTTGTTGACTGTATGTGCTTGGAAATTTGGTGCCTGCATAACAGAAGGTAGAAGTTTAGTGTTCATAGGGAGATCTAAATCATCAAACAATATTTTAGGTTCATTTTCATTGAGTGATTTGGAAGTCTCTTCTATTAAGGATTCAACTATATCGACACGGTTTACGCTAAAGACTTTACTAGGGTGACTGATGGCGTCATAAACATTAAACTTTACGATCTACCCGTCAAACTCCATTGTGAAGGTTCTGCTTCGCACATCGATCTTAGTATTTGCGGTACTAAGGAAAGGTCGTCCCAAAGAGATATAGGAGGATCCAAGAGTACTATCCTCTTCCATCTTCACCGCATAAAAATCTGTAGGAAAAATTAATTCGTTGACTTTCACTAATACATCTTCAAGGACTCCTTCAGGATGTACAATAGACCTATCTGCCAACTAGATTATAACACTTGTTTCCTTCAAAGAACCCATATTAAGTGATTCATAAATAGAAAAAGACATTACATTTATAGAAGCTCCTAAGTCAGACTTAGCTTTCTTAATTCCAAAGTGACCTATTTCGCATGGTATTGCAAACATGCCTCTATCCTTACATTTTTTTGGCATCCTTTGTTCCAAAACCACAGACACATTTTCACTAACAATAACCTTTTCACTTCCAGTCAATTTTCGTTTGTTGGTGCAAAGTTCCTTAAGAAATTTAACATACCTTGGAATCTATTTAATAGCATCTAACAACGGTATATTTCCCTCGACTTTTCTTAACGTTTACAGGATCTCATTTTCCTCATTACCTTTCTGGGTTTGCCTCAATCATCTTGGAAACCGAGGCTAAATTCTGGGTAATAGAGGTTTCGACCGAATATGCTCGTCGTTTTCCTGTTTTTCCTAGGCAATTTCTTGGGCATGATTTTTACCAGGAATTGGTTCAAGTACTTTCCCACTTCGTTGCTTCACTGTATTCACGTTTTGTCTTGGGTTAAGTTTTGTTTGTGACGGTAGCCTACCTTGTGCGCTTAATTTCTCCTTTGACGTGGTCAACTCCTTAATAGGTGCCTCGATTTTCTTTTGAAAATCTACAGTTTGCTACTGAAATTCAAGAACATTAGCTGCTAATTTATTTACCATGGCTTTTAGAGAAGTACCTGAATTTTACGCTTGTTGTGGCGCTCGATTTTGGTATGGCTGGTTGTAGCGTAGATTCGCTCCAAATCTAAAGTTAGGATGGTCTTTCCACCCAGGGTTGTATGTATTTGCGTCAGGATCATATCGCCTTTAGGGTGGTCTAGGGAAGTTTCCCATAGCATACAATTAGGCCATAGAATCATTATACAGATTAGGGCATGCATCAGTTGTGTGTTCGAATTCTCCATAAATTCCACATTAACGGGCAGACCCTATTTTTCTTGTAATAAGAGAACTCACAATATTTGTAAGTATTTCAACTTTATCTTTTAAGGAGGAATTACTTAGCTGGTGAACCCTTCTAGTAGGTTCAGGATTGGCCCAGAATTACTGAGTGTTTACGGCCATTATGGAAATCAAGTCCCTTGCTCTTTGAGGAGTCATATTAACCAACGCTCCTCCACTGACGGCATCTATCATATTCATCTCCATAGGTTTCAAGCCTTCATAAAAGTATTAGAGAAGAGACTGTTCAGTTATCCCATGTTGTAGACTACTTGCGCATAACTTTTTAAATCGTTCCCAATAGTCGTAAAGAGACTCCAAATCCTTTTGCCTAATCCCCACAATTTCTCTCCTTAACTCAGCAACACGTGAGGCTAGAAAAAACCTGTTAAGAAACAAACGAGATAGATTAGCCCAAGTTGTAATAGACCCAAGAGGTAGATAAAATAACCATTCCCAAGCGAAGTCTGCTTTAGAAAAAGGGAAAGCGCATGATTTAATTTGATCCTCAGTTACCACCTGAGGTTTCATACTCAAACAAACCGTATGGAATTCTTTCAGATGTTTATGTGGGTTCCCATTTTGCAGCCCTCGAAAAATTGGCAATAACTGGATTAAACTAGATTTAAGCTCAAAGTTAGCATCCATAGTAGGATATGTAATGCACAATGGTGGTTTATCATCAGGGGCCTCGGATAATTGCCGAATTGTTTGATCCATAGGTGGTGATGGCAGATCTTAGTTTTCGTCAACCCTAGCAATTGGCACTTTTGCTGGTGGATCAACTCTTTGGTTTTCAAGTTTTGGATTAGGGTTTTCGTTTATCCTAAATTCTCTTTCATCGCCTTCTTTTACTTTTGGAGGCAGGCTATGCTTAGTTCATACAACTTCTGATTGCCTCTTTCGTAACCTTGTTTCCTTGCGATTGGCTTTTGCAGTCTTTTCAATCTCGGGATCGTATGGGCATGCAAGATTTCCTAGAGCAGATCTAGTTATAAGCAGAAAAAAATAAGATTAGTACATTACCAGTCCCTGATAACAGCGCCAAAACTTGATGTGTCGTCAGGAACACCAAATTTAACCTATTTCGAAAATAAATAAAAATAACAGTAAAGGGAAGTAGGGTCTGATCCTCAGGAACTGAAGTGTAAAGAATCTTATTTGTCGAGATCATGGGCAAAATCTTGCCCAAGAAAAGAGGTGTGATTTGGAAAAAAATAAAATAAAACAAAATTAAAAGAAGTAGAAAATAGAAGTGTCGAAAATAAAAATAAATTGCATGAAATAAACAAAGTCGAAGGAAGAAGGGTTTTATCGATATTTAAAAATCCAACCTCCGGTTATCTTGATTCTTCCTCAGTTCAATCATAAACTTTGGATGATTCTTCTTGATCCCGAATAAGCCAGTTATAGTGGAAGAGGACGCCTACGACCACCATCTCCGGATATAGTTTTTAGAGGAACCTAACTCTAGCCAACCGTCGCTCCAATGGGACTGTCTTACACTAGATCACCATTTCCCAACAACGAATGTCACGCCGTTTTGTCTCTTTGGCTTGTCAACCTCTGACGCAGTAAGTTAACGAACCGATTGTGCAACCTTCTCAAAACACACAAAGTGATCGGCTTTGCACAAGATGAAAAGATTACTTTTGTAGGGATTTTGGATGGAAGCATCATCCCATAATACAGAGAATTGATGAATACTCGGGTACGAAGAATTAAGCACGAATTTTAAGCCTCATGAACTTTGGAGGAATATTTGATAACCTTTTGCTAGAAGTTTTTAGTTGCTCATGTTTTTGGGGAAGAACAGAAGATAATAAAAATAATGCTTTTTATTGAACTAGGGTTTTTGGGAGATGGAGGATTTTTTCAATGATTGGGAAGTGAATAATTCAATCACTCCATCCCCTATTTATAGTACATAATTTTCCTAATTGAATCCAATCTAAATTCTAAAAGATAATTAGAATTATATCTAAACATTTAATTCCCCTAATTGGATCCAATTTAAACTCTAAAAGATAAATACAAAAAAATAAAGATAAATTAAATACAAGTTTAAATATAAATAATATCCTAAAGATTAATCCTAATAAAAATGAGTTTTAAAATAAAATAAAACCAAATCAAGTCTTTTTGTCCTATAAAAACTCTCTTCAAGTCTTCCACCTTTTCACAACTTCTCTTTCTCTTCCAAAATCATGTTTTTTGCCCTAATTTATCCTTTGTCATCAATTTAGTCCCTACAAAATAAAAGGATCACAAATAGCCCAAATTAATTGGATTATACTCACAAAATATGTATAATTAATATCCAAAAGCATGTTATATGTAAGCATTATCATATTCCCCCTACTTAGCCCATGCTTGCCCTCAAGTATGACTCGTAATCCACTAAGTAATTTAAATTTTACCATGGAAAATAACACTCCAAAGTTCTACAAACAATTAGGCTTAGTGCTTTGAAAATAAAGAGAACCTTTAGCTTGCAGTAGGTGAAATCAAAAAAGTAATCCAATTAAAACACACAACATTTAAATCGTCTTGAATTATTTCATGAAAGCTAGGTAATTTACCAAACTTACCAAGACACCTATTAGTTCACCCTTAGTCTCCAATTTTAGTTCCCTTCCTTTTATTTTATCAATTTTTTTTCTTTAAAAATACATTGGACCTTTTGACGCGAAATGAAATGACACCAAATCACTCCATCTCGGTTACTCAGCCCAACATGCTCTCAATTTTTTTCTTCTTCTTTTTGTAGAATGTGTTACCCTTTTGATGCGAAGTGAAATGACAACCAAACACTCCACCCCGATTACTCAGTCTAACACACTCCGAATTTATTTATTTATTTCCTTTTCTTCCTTTCTTCGATTAGCGGAGTTTTGCTTAACACGTCACATAACCTTTTTACGAGAAGTAGGATGACAACCCAAGCACCTACCCCGGTTACTCAGTTAGTCACGTTTTAAGCTTGTGCTTATAACCGCAGAATCATCAAAGTTTTTTTTTTCTTTTTTTTTCGGATAGAGAACTTTAACTTAGGAGGACTAGGAAAAACTAACAAGTATCAAAAACAAGTTTTGGCAACATACTAACAATCACGAAAAACAAATTTACATGTATCAGAAATAACTGTTCTCTTATACTTAGACTCAATCGATTTTACCATAAGCAAAATAAGGTTATCTTCATTAATCATAGTCATGTCCGCCTAATAGAAATAAACTAGTGGAGATGAAATTAATCATAGCAAAATCAAAATTAACTCAACAAACAAGAAGCATACTCATGGGTAAAACAGTGGGCATTTCGTGGGTCTTGGGCATGAAAAGGGGCAGGATATACTTAAAAAAAATAAAACAGGCAGAAAATAAAAAGCAGCACCAACAGTAGATAAAAACATTAAAAATAGTGAGGAACCTCTCCCCTTGTTTAAAATGCATTGCCTTCAATGTGAAGAAAAATAAGAAAAGAAAAGGGTTGAGAATACTGCCCGTGTCATCGTCGCTCTCGTAGTGATGCAATTTCTGTTATCGATTTTTTCGTGAAATAAATTTCTCGAGTTTCTTGGACATATAATAAAATAAATAAATAAAATTGAAAAAAAAAAAATTGTGTTGTCTCCCAACAAGCGCTTGTTTAATGTCGCTAACTTGACGATCGAACTAGAGTTGGGGTCGTTCCCACTGAATTTTTTTGATCGTATGTGCTTGGAAATTTGGTGCCTGCATAACAGAAGGTAGAAGTTTAGTGTTCATAGGGAGATCTAAATCATCAAATAATATTTTAGGTTCATTTTCATTGAGTGATTTGGAAGTTTCTTCTATTAAGGATTCAACTATATCGACACGGTTTATGCTCAAGACTTCACTAGGGTGACTGATGGCATCATAAACATTAAACTTTACGATCTCCCCGTCAAACTCTATTATGAGGGTTCTGCTTCGCACATCAATATTAGTATAAGGAAAGGTCGTCCCAACAAGATATCGGAGGATCCAAGAGTATTATCCTCTTCCATCTTCAGGACATAAAAATTTGTAGGAAAAATTAGTTCGTTGACTTTCACTAACACATCTTCAAGGACTCCTTCGGGATGTACAATAGACCTATCCACCAACTAGATTATAACACCTGTTTCCTTCAAAGAACCCACATTAAGTGATTCATAAATAGAAAAAGGCATTACATTTAGAGAAGCTCCTAAGTCACACTTAGCTTTCTTAATTCCAGAGTGACCTATTTCGCATGGTATTGCAAACATGCCTCTATCCTTACATTTTTTTGGCATCCTTCGTTCCAAAACCACAGACACATTTTCACTAACAATAACCTTTTCATTTCTAATCAATTTTCGTTTGTTGGTGCAAAGTTCCTTAAGAAATTTAACATACCTTGGAATCTATTTAATAGCATCTAACAACGGTATATTTCCCTCAACTTTTCTTAATGTTTAGAGGATCTCATTTTCCTCATTACCTTTCTAGGTTTGCCTCAATCATCTTGGAAACAAGGGTTGAATTCTGGGTAATAGAGGTTTCGATTGAATATGTTCGTCATTTTCCTGCTTTTCCTAGGCAGTTTCTTGGGCATGATTTTTACCAGGAATTGGTTCAAGTACTTTCCCACTTCGCTGCTTCACTGTATTCACGTTTTGTCTTAGGTTAAGTTTTGTTTGTGACGGCAGCCTACCTTGTGCGCTTAATTTCTCCATTGATGTGGTCAACTCCTTAATAGGTGCCTCGATTTTCTTTTGAAAATCTACAGTTTGCTACTGAAATTCAAGAACATTAGGTGCTAATTTATTTACCATGGCTTCTAGAGAAGTACCTAAATTTTGCGCTTGTTGTAGGGCTCGATTTTGGTATGGCTGGTTGTAGCATAGATTCGCTCCATATCTCAAGTTAGGATGGTCTTTCCACCCGGGGTTATATGTATTTGCGTAAGGATCATATCGCCTTTAGGGTGGTCTAGGGAAGTTTCCCATAGCATCTAATTAGGCCATAAAATCATCATACAGATTAAGGCATGCATCAGTTGTGTGTTCGAATTCTCCACAAATTCCACATTAATGGGCCGACCCTATTTTTCTTGCAATAAGAGAACTCACAACATTAGTAAGTTTTTCAACTTTATCTTCTAAGGAGGAATTACTTAGCTGGTGAACCCTTCTAGTAGGTTTAGGATTGGCTCGGAATTGCTGAGTGTTTACGGCCATTGTGGAAATCAAGTCCCTTTCTCTTTGAGGAGTCATATTAACCAACGCTCCTCCACTGGCGGCATCTATCATATTCATCTCCATAGGTTTCAAGCCTTCATAAAAGTATTAGAGAAGAGACTATTCAGTTATCCCATGTTATGGACAACTTGCACATAACTTTTTAAATCGTTCCCAATAGTCGTAAAGAGACTCCAAATCCTTTTGCCTAATTCCCACAATTTCTCTCCATAACTCAGTAGCATGTGAGGCTGGAAAAAACCTGTTAAGAAACAAAACGAGATAGATTAGCCCAAGTTGTAATAGACCCAAGAGGTAGATAAAATAACCATTCCCAAGCGAAGTCTGCTTTAGAAAAAGGGAAAGCGCATGATTTAATTTGATCCTCAGTTACCACCTGAGGTTTCATACTCAAACAAACCGTATGGAATTCTTTCAGATGTTTATATGGGTTCCCATTTTGCATCCCTCAAAAAATTGGCAATAAGTGGATTAAACCTTATTTAAGCTCAAAGTTAGCATCCACAGTAGGATATGTAATGCACAATGGTGGTTGATCATCAAGGGCCTCGGCTAATTGCCGAATTGTTTAATCCATAGGTGGTGGTGGCAGATCTCAGTTTTCGTCAACCCTAGCGATTGACACTTCTGCTGGTGGATCAACTCCTTGGTTTTCTAGTTTTGGATTAGGGTTTTCGTTTACTTTAAATTCTCCTTCGTCGTCTTCTTCTACTTCTGGAGGCGGGCTATGCTTAGTTCCTACAACTTCTGATTGCCTCTTTTGTAACCTTGTTTCCTTGTGATTGGCTTCTGCAGTCTTTTCAATCTCGGGACCGTACGGGTATGCAAGATTTCCTGGAGCAGATCTAGTTATAAGCAGAAAAAAAACAAGATTAGTACGTTTCCAGTCCCTGATAACAGCGCCAAAATTTGATGTGTCGTTTGGAACACCAAATTTAACCTATTTTGAAAATAAATAAAAATAACAGTAAAGGGAAGTAGGGTCTGATCCTCAGGGACTGAAGTGTAAAAAATCTTGTCTGTCGAGATCGTGGGCGAAATCTTGCCCAAGAAAAGCGACGTGATCTAGGATAAAATAAAAAAAAACAAAATTAAAAGAAGTAGAAAATAGAAGTGTCGAAAATAAAAATAAATTGCATGAAATAAACAAATTCGAAGGAAGAATGATTTTATCGATATTTAAAAATCCAGCCTCCGGTTATCTTGATTCTTACTCGGTTCAATCATAGACTTTGGATGATTCTTCTTGATCCCGAATAAGCCAATTATAGTGGAAGAGGACGCCTACGACCACCATCTCTGGATATAGTTTTTAGAGGAACCTGACTTTAACCAACCGTCGCTCCGATAGGACTGTCTTACACTAGATCACCATTTCCCAACGACGAATGCTACGCCGTTTTGTCTCTTTGGCTTGGCAACCTCTGACGCAGTAAGTTAGCGAACCGATTGTGCAACCTTCTCAAAACACACAAACTGGTCGGTTTTGCACAAGATGAAAAGATTACTTTTGTAGGGATTTTGGACGGAAGCATCGATCCCATAATACTGAGAATTGATGAATACTCGGGTGAGAAGAATTAAGCACGAATTTTAAGCCTCATGAACTTTGGAGGAATATTTGATAACCTTTTGCTAGAAGTTTTTTTAGTTGCTCATGTTTTTTGGGAAGAACACAAGATAATAAAAATAATGCTTTTTATTGAACTAGGGTTTGTGGGAGATGGAGGATTTTTTCAATGATTGGGAAGTGAATAATTCAATCACTCCACCCCTATTTATAGTACATAATATTCCTAGTTGAATTCAATCTAAATTCTAAAAGATAATTAGAATTATATCTAAACATTTAATTCCCCTAATTGGATCCAATTTAAACTCTTAAAGATAAATACAAAAAGATAAAGATAAATTAAATACAAGTTTAAATATAAATAATATCCTAAAGATTAATCCTAATAAAAATGAGTTTTAAAATAAAATCAAATCAAGTCTTTTTGTCCTATAAAAACTCTCTTCAAGTCTTCTACCTTTTCACAACTTCTCTTTCTCTTCCAAAAATCATGTTTTTTTGCCCTAATTTATCCTTTGTCATCAATTTAGTCTCTACAAAATAAAAAGATCACAAATAGTCCAAATTAATAGCATTATACTCACAAAATATATATAATTAATATCCAAAAGTATGCCATATTTAAGCATTATCATATTGTGAATAACGTGTATTATTGTTATTATTATTATCATCATCATGTCAAAGATTTTTTTCTTTCATTTATTTAAGTTTTCTTTTTTATTATTGTCTTTTTTGAAAATGTTTTAGATTTTCATTAATTTTAGCCAATTTAATTAATTCTCCTATTACTATTCGTTGTAAAAGAGGGAATTTTAGGTCATTTTTTCATCCTATAAATGTTGACATTAAGTTAGTTAAGTAGGTGTTATATTTTAAAGTAACCATAAGATTTTTACATTTGAATTTAGGTTAGTCTTTAAGATCTTATCTACCATTTACCCAAGAAAAATTATAAATAACATGTAAGATATTTTCTATTAGGGTTTTTAAACTAATTTTAAATATCGTATAGGATAATTAATATGTAAATATTCTTTAGGACTTGTTAAAGATTAAAACTAAGGATATTTGTAGGTGAATTGTAAATAATGAGTAGGTCTTTCTATGTATTTTATTTTAGAAACTCTTTAAGAAAGCTAATAAATATCATCTAAGATATATTATTTTAGAATTTTGATGAATTTTAAACATTAGATCAAGAATTTTAAAGTAAGATAAATCATAAATCCGACATAGGATACTTTCGTAAGATCTTGATAGGTTCAACGTTATTAATTAAAAATAATAATATGATAAAAGATCGAATAAGTTGTAGACGGATTTTAATATTTCTCTTAATTCATTAGTAATTTTTAGGGTTTTTTTTAGAATTCTAGAATTGAGTTAATTTTAAGAATTGAAGGTATTTTACTAGAATTATTTAGGTATCCTTTAGGGTTCCCGTTAAAAGTAAAATCTCTAATTTAAGTTTCAAATTAAATAAATTTGGTGAACACGTCTTAGTCAAGTTAAAAGTAAACCAGAGGCATTTTTATAGTTTTTATTTAAGATTTCCATAAGATTTTAGCCTAGATCAAGACATTAATATGCTTAAATAAAAAAAAACTAGCTCTAAAGACCATGTAAGACTATCCCCGGATAGGCATTATGGGGGTGCTATAACCTTCCCCACATGTAACTGTACTCCCGAACCCAAAATTTGGTGATGAGATTGAGTCTAGACTTTTAAGATTTTTTGTAGTATTAATTCTAGACTTTTAGACGATAGGTGGCTAACCAACCTAGCCCAAATTGGTTAGTGGCGACTCTACGTTAATTTAGGCCCTCCATGCCTAGCTTTGCTTACTAGGCCCCCGTACCCTTATGTAGGCAACGTTATGATAGCTTGGCAACTCTAGTGAGGACGTTAGTGAGTCAACTTACTTAGGTTTGAGAGCTTAGTTTTATAGTATTTGTGCATATTAGATTTATTTATTTGTGCATCAATTTATTTAATTTTCTAATGTCGTTTTAAATTGTTGAATATGTGTTAAATATTGATTTATTTGTTCATTTCATTTGCTTATCCTATTTTGAAATGTATGCCAATGTGTTTATTTATTCTTTTATCGATGAAATTGATTAATGCATTTGTCAACTCTATCATCACGGGATGGCTATAATTGTCATTCATGTTGCATCTTGCTTTTGGTCCTATGCTTAGGCCCATCCCATTTAGGAGGAGTAGCCTTAGGCTTTTGTGTGGTAATATGTCACCGTATAAGTTTAAGGTGTACTCCATGGTTAAGATGGACATAGATGTTTGTGTAGCAAATGCTACCGTGTACGCTATGAAAGTTTTACCACCCAAGGGCCAACCCTTTTTAAAGGGGAACACATCCCTATGGATGTCGTAGTTAAGCCTTGGGTTCCTCTTGCATTAGAGTCAGCCGTAAGCCAACATGCAATGACCATTTTAAATGTGAAGCCTAGACATGAGAGTCATACCTTACCCCTCGTAATAATACCTTATAGGGCCTCATGAGCATTTATTCGTATATTTTGTATTTGAATTTGTTTGCAATGTTTTATGATTTAATTTCACATTTTTTATGCTTCATTTGAATTTATCTTTTTACTGATTTTGTTTTTCTTGTGTTTTTGTCTCTCCATGGCATAATTAATACATCATTTAAATACCTAAGGCACAATGTCGCATCTATATCCAACATGAACACTTCGAGAAGATTCAATTGTTCGACATGGGGTAGAAAATATAGGGATAATAGCGAGAATGTCAGAGGATACTCTGAGTAGAGAAGGAGATTGTCAGATAGCTAGTTTTGACTCGAGCCTGCCTCAAATAATCTACATGGATTGTAAGAGAAATCGTGAAGATGAGTTAAAGGGAATATGATAATCATGGGAAGAGGCTAAGAAAATGACTTTTGGGATAAGTATGGTGATGTAGCATAGCTTCTGTTCGTTAAACTGTATGATGCCCTGTTGAAGGCCATGGTAAGTTTCTGGGATCCCACTTGTAGGTGTTTTATGTTCAATGAAGTGGATACGGTACTAACTATCAAGGAATATTCTACCCTTCTCCACTATGACTTTAGAGATCCGTTTAGGACATATTGGAAGCAGAATGTCCATTTTTGGGGACCCTTAGCCAATCTGATGGGGTTACCTGTAAATACGGTGAAAGCAAGGTTAAAAGATAAATATGGTCCCTGCATTTCCTGGTCTGACATTTGGCACTGTTCATGTTTGTTGTATACAGGTTAATTGTGTTCCCAAAAGCTCTGTGATATATAAGCGTGGAGCTAGCTGATTTTTTGTTTCAGATTAAAAAAGGGGTGAGTGTCTTTATAAGTGTTTTCGTCAGGTTTATTCCTTTAACAAGGCTTATAGAGGAATTTTTGGAAAGTGAGTGGCCTCCAAATCAATCGATTAAGGAGTGGGTTCAGAACCTTAGTACATTGACATAACAAGAAATAGAATAAAGGGCTCCATGGATGACTCGGCGCATGGTACTCATCGGGTGCAGTGGTCATTTATGGGTTCCTTAATTGGCATATGGAGAGCCGTTAGTTATTCCTCATTGATTGTTTTGAGCAATACGAGTATGATCTACTACGACTGATTTAAACAGAGTGGAAGCTTCGGTTCAGGACCTAAGATTTTGGAAGAAATTGGAAGAGATACAAATCAAGTGGGGTCAAACCTTGCGCTTACAATCCGAAACAGTTTTCAACCATTCTCGCTCAAAAACATATATCCAGTGGCACCTAAAAAGAAGTAAAATATTTGTGTCAACGCAATTCAAGGGAAAGAGGAAGGTCCTAGATGATGTAGTCGAGCTAACAAAAAAGATACACAATTTAGAGATGTGTCTGAGGGGGAGAGATGAAGAGGTAAGATGAAAACAAGAGCATCATCAGGCATATGTAAAGGAAAAGGAGGAAGAAATCATGAGACAACAACAACAACATCAGCTAGACATGAAGGGAAGAGAGGAAGAACTAAGAATACAGTTAGAACAATGTCAACGAGAAATATCTGACTTGTTCACTCATATTCAAAGGTTGGAGGCAGATCTGAGTCTGCGGGCTAATGAACTCCAAAAAGCGTGAGAACAAGAGCGAACTTAGAGAAGGGTGTCTAATGAGAAAACTGCTGAAATGGAGGTGATGTAAGAGGAAATTTGTCATCTAACTAAAGAAATAAAGACAAAAGAAGAACATAACAAAGAGGTCACTAAAGAATATACGGAGCTTGTGAAGCGTTTTATCACAATGGAACAAAAGATAGTAAGCCGACAAGAAGTGTTTGCAACAATGCACAAGGAAGGTCAAGTTTTCGTCCAGTAAGCCGAAGACATATGTAAACAGATTAAAGAACTTAAAAAAGAATCTACCCATTTTGCGGCTAACAATGAGTCTGCAATGAAACTTCTAGAGGTGGCTCAAGCACATTACCAAAAGTTCATCAAGCTCATTGACAGCATTAAGAAATGACACTTAAATTCTCCTTAAATTAGTGTATTATTTGTTATGCTAGTAAAACCCTGACTGAATCGCAGGTGAATTACACGACTACTGAGAAGGAGTTACTAGTAGTAGTTTTTGCATTTGACAAGTTTCGTTCATATCTTGTCAGCGTAAAAAATTACAGTTTACACAGATCACTCTGCCTTGAGATACCTTTTTGTGAAGAAAGATGTCAAACCAAGACTGATAAGATGGATCTTGCTTTTACAAGAGTTTGATATTGAAATCAAAGACAGGAAAGGATCTAAAAACCAAGTAGTAGACCACTTGTCTCGTCTGGAAGCTGGAAGTGAGGATGGAAATAAATCCCAAATTATCGATGCATTTCCAGATGAAAAGTTATTCTTTGTCGATGCATCTCCATGGTATACAGAAGTCGTCAACTATCTTGTTTATGAGAATCTACCATTGAGTGTCACTGGTCACAAGAAGGTCAGATTCATTAGCGATGCTGAGAAATATCATTGGAATGAACCATACTTGTTCAAGGTATGCACCGAAACATCATCCATCGCCATGTTCCTGAAGAAGAGATGTCTTCTATCTTGAGGCATTGCCATGATGCTCCTTATGGAGACCATTTTGGTGGTGTGAGGATTGTTGCAAAGGTCCTACAATCAAGATTCTACTGGCCCACATTATTTTGAGATGCCTACAATTTTACGCAGCAATGTGATAAATGTCAATGCACAGGTTTTATATCTTGACGTAATGAGATGCTAATACAACATATCATGGAAGTGGAGTTATTTGATGTTTGAGGTATAGACTTCATGGGACCATTTCCAAACTCTTTTAGGAATGTGTATGTTTTAATTGCTGTTAATTACGTCTCCAAGTGGATCGAGGCAATTGTGGTTCTGAAATACGATGCTCGGACAGTGCTAAAGTACTTACACACATACAGCCTTACAAGATTTGAAAGACCTCGAGCATTGATTAGCGACCAAGGTTCTCATTCCTATAATAACCAAGTGGCGACGATGCTCGGACAGTGCTAAAGTACTTACACACATACAGCCTTACAAGATTCGAAACACCTCGAGCATTGATTAGCGACCAAGGTTCTCATTTCTATAATAACCAAGTTGCGACAGCTTTGAAATGCTACAGTGTGAAGCATCGTATGGCAACACGTACCCTTCACAAACAAATGGCCAAGCAGAGGTCTCCAATCAACAAATTAAAGGAGTTCTTGAGAAGGTGGTTAACCCATCTCGACGAGATTGGTCTTCGCGATTACATGATGCGTTGTGGGTACTTCACACTACATATAAAACTCCATTGAGGATGTCGTCGTATCAGTTGGTGTTTGGTAAACCTTGTCACTTGCTAGTTGAGCTTGAACATAAAGCCATGTAGGCGATTAAACAAGTGAACATGGATTATGATGCTGCTGGACAAAAACAGTTGTTAGACATTTCCGAGCTGGAAGAAATTCGACGTAATGCATATGAAAATGCAGCCATATACAAGGAGAAAACTAAGAGATGGCACGACAATATCATTTTGTTGCGACAATTTTCCCCTAGTCAGTTGGTACTTTTATTTAACTCATGTTTGAAATTACATCCAGGAAAATTATGCTCGAGATGGTCAAACCCTTTCAAAGTTGTCGTAGCATTCTAGCATGGTGCGGTAACAATTGAAGATATTAATGATGGTCACCAGTTTAAAGTGAATGGCTAATGACTAAAGCACTATTAAGCCCAGATGTCAAAGAACAAAGCAAGACCATTAATCTGGTCACATTTACTTAATGTCATTGTAATTTTTACTTTACTTTTTGTTTTTTATTTTCATTCGTTTTCTTTTAAGTTTTATGCAGGAATAAAAAATATCCTTTTTGTCGATGCACCTCAAAGCATGACTTGTTGACGCATTCTGTGATGATTCAGCAAAGCGTTTAAGGCAAGAATCGTACTGGTTGATCTCCAATCATCCCTAACTGTTGGACCAACCCAAAAAGCACAATCTATGCCCTAACATTTACGGCTGCAAGCGTAACGTACTCCCATGCCAATAGAGATAATCACGTCTCTTCACCTCAAAAGTTTATAAAACCCTTCTTCTACCAACTCTACTCTCACACTCACAATCTCCATTGCTACTGCAATCATCTTTTTCTTTCACTTTCAGTTTTTCTGCATAAATATTCTCACTCTCTTTTCTCAGATATCATGGCCAGAATACGAGGAGCTAAAACCCTGAAAGTCACCTACTGAATTATGGCCGTCGTGGTTCGAAGCGCTGAACAACCACTATAGAAAGAGCCTATTCTATTTCTTTCAAAAGTGGCGAAGGACCAATATCACTATGTGATGATTAAGAGGAACTGTCACCCTGAGCAGGGTTTCCAGTTTTCCTCGCATCAAACGTTAGGGAGACAAGTCACTAGAAAAATTTCTAGCCTGAGGCGGGAACAGTTCTGTGACCATCTAGTCGGCTATTCCCCTACTATGGTAAGAGAATTCTACACTAACTTGCTGGATTTTGAGTAGGAATTTGTGTTTGTTCGTGAGGGTTTGGTGCCCAAGAGTGCAAATCATACCAATGCGCTTTTTCATATCAATGGAGGAGAAGATGCACATACTGAGTTTCTAGAGAACTTAACTAATAAAGGTGCCAACCTTATGATGCGAGAGTTGTGCATTGAAGGTGCAGTGTGGACTGGCAACGGTTCACATAACTACACTATGCACCGACGCTATCTAACCATACAAAGCAAGGTGTGGTTCTACTTTGTCAACTGTCGCCTTCTACCATCTACCCACAATGCCACTGCGATGATGGATCGCTTGTGCCTCTTGCATTCCATACTAAAAGGATGCTACATTGATGTCAACGTAATCCTGCACGATGAAATTACTGAAGTTGCAAGCAAGCAGACAGGTATCCTACCTTTCTCTTCTCTAATAATGATGCTGTGCAAGCAGAGGGGTATTGTGCCCCATGGTGGTGAAGAGGTGTTAGAAAACAAGGGGCCTATCAATGACATTTCTATGGAGCAAAGGACAAGGGGGCAAGAAACCCTTTTGGTGAAATAGGTGCCCAAAAAGAAAGAGAAAGGCAAGGGGAAGAAAGAGGAGAAACAAGCAACTGTACCCACAGATCCTCAAATGGAGAAGAAGTTGACTGCGATAGAACAACTTGTTGACCGCATGGATATGTGACAAATATGACTTGTCAGCGTATTGGAAGAGATGGATTACCGAAAAAATCTCTTCTATGCTTATACACGGGTGTGGAACAATGCTATTGTCACCACATTAAGAAGTTTGAGCCCGAACCTCATGCCAGAGTTCCCTGCTTTTCCCTCCATTATTAGGAAAGCCCTATCGTCCTTCAAGCAACCTGCTTTTGACGGTCGGCCTCAGCCCATCCTATCCCAAACTAGGATCCACATTTCTAATGATGAGGATCACGAGGGACACTCCAAGGTTATGGAGGACTACTTCAGAAACATCGCCAGCCTTTTCGAGGATGAATTTTCCAACAGTCTTAGGGCCAACATGGCGGAACGGGGAGCTACTGTTGAGGAAGTACGTACACCATTCATTTCTGTGGGTTTGGAAGCAGAAGTAAGAGAAGAAAAAGACAAGGAAGGCACAGCAGAGAAGGAGAATGAAACAGAGAAGGAAAAATTGAGGAAGAGAAAGGAACTAAAGAGTAGAAGGATGAAGATGCCCCGACAAATTTAGATGAGAAATTTTTCGACGTACCCACCAGTGTGAGGGCATCCATTGAAGACTTGGCTACACCTGAAGTGAGCCAGGCCAGGGCTGTTGCATTCGAAAATAAGGATTCTAATTCTCTAGCTATTGTGCCCTACGAGGCACCACTTGCTGAAATCCATCCTTTGGATGTCACAGTCGATGAAGCTGATAATCAACTAGCTGTGGAGGAGCAGTCAACTCCACTGGTTGAACCACAAGAGAAAAGGCACAAAAAAAAAGCAAAGAAGAAATCCAAAGAGGAGCGCCCAAAAAGAAGAAAAAAAACCAAGGCAGCCACTTCCTCGACTGTGACACATTGAGTTAGTTTACTTTTCGATAGTTAGTTGCATGCATTTATTTTAATTGTCATTGCATTTTTATTATCTCTGAATTTTATTTGTTTAGCATTTGCATTGTAGTTGCATTTCCATTATTTTTGTATAGTATTGTTAGTGCATTGGGGACAATGCATATACACTAAGTTGGGTGGAGTTTAGAATGGAAATGCAATTACACCCACAAATTTAGGATGTTGACTGTCTTTTAATTAAATGAAAGTATGAAAAGTTTAGAGAAAAATGTGACCACAAGTTTTCATTTGATGCGTAATTCTTGAATTATTTGGAATGCTAGTGCGTGAATTGAATGAATGTGATTGAATGTTGATTCCTTCTATTTTTTGGAGGAATGATTGAGATTTCATTAGTAATAAATGTGTAGTATCATTCTTTAAATATTGAATTAACTTTCCATCTTGCAGCTATATATATAATTATATCTATGAATAAAAGACACTCTAATGTAGGTGCATTGTGACTTAACAAGGGGGAACACTCCACTGCGAGTGTTAGGAAAAGTATCTAGCCAAAGGCTATCACTGCAAGAGTGTGTGTCGGTGCAATTACATGCTCTCTGGGGTTTGTTGCACCCTATCGTTACTACCAAGGACCAAGAGTATAGTAATGCAATGACATCTCTCAGTCACATAAGAAAAAGAGAAAGAGAAAAAGAAAGAAAATTGATAAAATGAAAGAAAAAGAAAGAATATATATATTATACAATAAATGTTGCATGAGGTTAAGAAGATTTAAGATTCGAAGCATGATGCTAGCATTATTGAAGTTGCAATTTTGATTATTTATGCCTATAAATTGTCGGCACAATATTCCATCATGTGCATGCAATTTATACATTAGGATTCCAGAGAATATAAGTTGCTAGAATGAGGATTGTGGTGACAAAAATTAATATAACTTTGCTGACTTTTATTTTACTCGAGGACAAGTAAAAGCTTGAGTTTGGGGGTGTGATAGCATTAAGAAATGACACTTAAATTCTCCTTAAATTAGTATATTATTTGTTCCTTTTGTATCATTTCTAGCATGCATTTTTAGTAGGATACGCATTTTCTAACTCAATCCTGTTTGATCTTATATTCTCGCATTTTATATCTTTTATGCTACTAATGTCGTTGTGTGCAGCATAAGTTTTGCGTCTGAAATTGTCAGTGCAGAGATCCACCTCGAAAGATTAGTGCTGGAAAGTGTTCAAAGATGCAGCCACAAATTTAACCTAGAGTTATAGCCAAAGATGTCACCGTAAAGACACCTTCACCTCGTACAAGTGAATTCACGCTACAAGCATACCTGGAAGCACCAGCGTAAGAGAATACTAAGTTGTTGCTGCAAGTAAAGATCATAAATTGCGCCTAGAGATGCAGCGACAACCTGCAGATGCCTAATAAACACACCAGATCTGCGTGAGTGCATAACTGAAAATAACCAACTTGTACAACTACCAAAATGGTTAGATTTGAGAAGGGATAAGAGTTGCAAAATTGGAGAGCTTATAAATTGGAGGGAAAATAAGAAGATTGACATCAAGTAGTGAAGAAATTAAATCTGCAAAATCTCTCAATCTTTAAAGTCAGCTACCATGGAGGTCTGACCTCGAAGGATGGTGATCTGATTCAGCAAGGGCGCAACAACTACTAACGAGAAGTGCTTGGCACGACGCAAGAGGAGCAGTTAAGGGATAATCCTAGTAGCCTAAGAATAGTATGCTTCAATTTTTTTATTAACTCCTCTTTTAATGATGATGAATTTTATTAACAGTTGATTGTATATGGAAGTTTCTTTCAATGTTAGATTACTTTGATTCCTACTCAATTCTTCTCATCTGTTTATCTTTCGATTTAACTGTTTTGACCATGGAAGTGTAATTGCAGTCACAGACACTGGAAAGTTCAGTGACAAGTTAGATTAATAAGCAAGTCAGCGGAAGTTGTTTGAGACTAGAAGGAATTCTGGTCACTTGTTCTTGAGTGCAAAGCATTACCAGCACTGGAAGGTGTGGTAATTGTGAGCGCTTGAGTCTTTTTTAAACAGGGAGTTGTTATTAGTAAGATTTCATTGGTGTGTAATTGCGATGACCATTCATCTATAAAACACCTTGTAGTCACATTTAGCGTTGCTACTTTGTGAAGTCAGTGATCCTCTCCACTTCTTTACACTTGATCTATTTATTTTAAGTTCTGAATTTAAATTTATAACATCTCAACAGCAATTCATTTTTATCTTAACTTGCTCTGACAATTTATTTTATATTTGCGTTGACAAATTAACTCTTTTAGCTGTACAGATTTAACTTAGTTGTGTTGAATTTCTTAGTAGCAATTCCTCTAATTTTAACTTTAGTTGCTTCGACAATTAAACATCCAGAACTCTATCCTCGTGGGATCGATATTCGATAGATGAAATCTATTAACTATACTTGCATTGACGAGTGTTCGCTTGCACTTAAATGCTGTGACGTTTACAGGCCGATCACTCATGAGGTGGAAGAAGAAGAACGATGAGTAGAGATTTGCCCTATGGCAATAGTATCAATTAGGATTTTCTTTAATTGTGAATGAAAAATGAAAAAAAGGTTTGTATGCCGAACAATTTTCAAACCTTCTATGAAAGAAGATGTTTATATTCAAGTATATTTACGACAATGTGCCCCAATTTCAATCTTTCAATCATTCATCCATTCATTCATTCATTCGCTCATTTGTTTATTTAGAAACATTATTTGAAAAAAAGAACATATTTTTATGAAAAAAGGTCCTTCGAAAAGGACCAAGCATAGCTCACCGGTATAATACCCGCTCAAAAGCCAAGAAGATGACGAAAGAAGAATTAGCACGCATGGCAAAACTAGAGGAACATATGGAAAAGATGATGGAAATGATGACAACAATGGTCAAAGGAAAAGTCAGGGTCCAATACCTCTTTGTAGTGATACAGGGTTATATCACGAAGATTTATCACTTCAGGCGCCAGGTGTAACCATTCAAATCCCAAGAGTAAACGAGTTACCTGCAAGCGAAGAGCCAAGAGAAGTGGACAAAGGAAAGTTGATTATGGATGAAGAAGCCCAAAAATTTAACCTAATTGGGGAATGTTTGAAAGTAATCAAAGGATTAGACACCTTTGGATCTGTAAAAGCAGAAGGCCTGTGTCTGGTACCCGATGTGGTTGTCCCACCAAAATTTAAAATTCCTGACTTTGAAAAATTCAATGGTAGTAGTTGCCCCATTACTCACATCGCCATGTACTGTAGGAAAATGGTTGCTTACTCCAAATAATAGAAGCTCCTAATGCACATATTTCAAGATAGTCTGACTGGATCTGTGGCTCCCTAGTATGTAAAGTTAAACATGAATCAAATTCGAACTTGGGGAGAGCTCGTACGGGCATTTATTACTCAATACAAACATATTATAGACATGTCCCCTGACCGCTTGACTCTGCAGAACATGAAAAATAAGTCAAATGAGAGTTTTCAGGAATACACATAATGGTGGAGGGATTTAGCATCGTAAGTACAGCCTCACTCACAGAAAAGGAGACCACTGTTTTGTTTGTTGGTACGCTAAAAGGCATATACTAAGACAGGATGGTAGGAAATGCCTTTAAAAATTTTACAGATATGGTATTATCCGAGGAAATGATAGAAAATACATTGAAGTCAGGCAAACTAAATGATCATTTGAGCGCGAAGAGAGGTGTCACTGGGAAAAAAAGGAAGCAAAAACACAAATAATCGCATCGGGTGGATACCCATACTCTTACTTTCCATACCCAAGCCTAATACCTCCACGCCTTCGATACTCAGTTGTAAATGCTACTAATACTTCACCGTTTATGTATCGTCCACCTGTACCTGCTACACATCCCTCCATGTTAACTATGCCAACACGATCCCAATAGACCCAAGCTCTAATAAGGTCACCACGGAAAAGGCTAGTGTTCGATTCAATTCACATCTCCTACGTAGAACTTTTTCCAATTCTAGTGGAGAAAACATCTCCTTGTAACCGCACACAAGGAACCAATGCAACCGCCATTTCCCAAGTGGTATGATGCCAATGCTCGATGTGAGTATCACTTTGGCAATCCAGGTCATACCATCGAGAACTGCTTAGCATTAAAATATAAGCTGCAAAATCTTAAAAGGGCGGGAAAGATAAATTTCCAGTTAGAGAATACGTCGGATGTTAACATGAATCCGTTACCAAACTACAATCGGACAGTTAATGCTATAATTGAAGAAAAGAGCCTTCGAAGGAGAAAAGTGGAGGGAATCACAACCCCACTCGAACTAATCTTTAACATCTTAAGAAAGTCAAATCTAATTCACGCCGAGCCACTTAGATCTATAATGGGAATTGATGTGGATCAAATCTACAAATTCCACCAAGGAGCTCGAGGATAATCCATCCAAGTTTGCCTAACGCTTAGGGAACATATTATTCTTTCCAGCTAAAGATATGAGAGGATGTTAAGTTCAATGAGATAACCACGTTAGCTGCAAACCTATTACCATTGTATATGGAAAGAAAACCTCTATTAGAATAGAGTCTCCCTCAAAGGTCGTACAAGATAATATGTTGGCCATTAGGATTCCTGGTCCCTTTAGGTATGGAGATGAAAAACAAGTTCCTTGGAGATATGATTGTGAGGTGGTTGGATCTAATGCCTCCAACATCTCAGGACTTAGTGGCATGACTTGAAGTGGGCGTTGTTACAAGCCAAACATAGTGGGGAAAGAACCCCGTGGTAAGAAAGTAATTATAGAAAATCAACCAGAAATTGACGATAAAGAAGCCAATAAGGAAACGAAGGAGAACCAAAAGGGAGAAGTCGAGAATGATGAGGTTAAGAAATTTTTGTGTCTAATAAAACATAGCGGGTATAATGTGGTCAAGCAGTTGAACAAAACACCAGCAAGAATTTCTTTACTATCACTACTTTTGAACTCGGAGCCACATAGGGAGGCTCTTGTATGAGTTCTAAAACAAGCTTACGTCACTCACAATGTGTCAGTAGATAATGTCAATCACTTAGCAGGGAGCATTTAAATCTTATTCCGTGGCCAGGGTCCTGATCGATAATGGGTCATCGATAAACGTTCTGCCTTTGTCAACATTGTCCAAGCTGCCCGTGGACACCTCGTACATGGTCTCGAGCCCCTTAATGGTGCGAGCTTTTAATGACACTAAAAGAAGCGTGGTTGGTGAAATAGAGATTCCCTTGTTGGTAGGGGTCGTTAATTTCCTTATTTGCTATCAGGTGATGGATATAGCACCTTCTCACAGTATGTTATTGACATGCCCTTAGATTCATTCAGCTGGGGTGGTACCATCGTCCTTACACCAAAGATTGAAATTTGTAGTTGATCAGAATTTTTGCATCATGCAAGGTGAAAAGGACCAATTGGTAGCTAGCTTGTCAAATTCTCCTTTCATAAAAGTGGATGATGATACAATAGAGAGTTATTTTCAAACCTTTGAGGTGGCCACTGCATCTTATGTGGCAGAGGGAATGCGAGCCCCTAAGCCTCATGTGCCACGAACAGCGAACATGTTATTTTCCCAAACCTACAAGGTATTTCAAAACCTATTTTTGTTCCCACTCAAAAGGATACAAGAGGGCTCGGATATAAGCCCATGAGGGAGGAAGTCGAGAGAATGTGTAAAGAGCGGAGAGTAAAGAGGTTGGCCCATATGGCTTGCAAAAGGTGGTAGAACCTCCTTTGATTTGTCCTCCATTATCTAGGACCTTTTACTCAGTGGGATTCAAGTACCAGGAAAAGGACCCGGTCAAGTTAATGATTAATGGAGAAGTAGAGATCTAAACATGATTGGCGATAGGGTGTCGATGTTAAGAGACTGGGTTCGTTACGACCCTTCTACCTTGGTCAACTGACAGCTTATACCGTTACCTACAATCCTTGAATCCTCTGAGATGTAATCATTTTTAAGAGTTTTTATGTCAAAGTTTAATATCGTTCAGTTAATTTAATTTCCTTCAAAAATCCATGTAAAACTGTTTTCTCTTTAATGAAATCTGATTTGGATCATGTCCCTAGTCACTTTTATTCATTTAATCGTTTTCATTTATATACAAATATACATACTCATAATTATTTCAGAGATATACATCATGAATTGATAAATGATCCAAACGAAATCTTTGAATCAAATTCTCATAACTATGTTCACTGTAACGATTATGAGACAGAAGAGGAGGAAGTTGTGCCGAAGGAGTTTTTGAGGCTAGTTGAACAAGAAAAGAAGCTTATAGGACTCCACTTGGAGGGAACATATTTAATCAATCTGGATGATGATGAGGTAAGAAAAGAAATTAGGATTGGAACCACTCTCATGCTATAGTAAAGTCAATTGTTGAAGGATCTACTCATTGAGTTTTCAGATGTGTTTGCATGGTCATACCAAGATTTGTTGTGTTTAGACACCAATATCGTTGAACATAGGCTACCTTTGAAATCAGATTGCAAGCCCGCACACCAGAAGTTGAGAAGGATGAAACTTGAAAAGATGCTGGAGATTAAAGAAGAAGTTAAGAAACAATTTGATGTGGGATTTCTGGAAGTACTTAAATACCTAGAGTGGGTGGCGAATATTGTACCAGTGCCTAAAAAGGATAGGAAAGTCAAAATGTGCATTGATTATAGAGATTTGAACCGAGTCAGCCAGAAGGATAATTTTTTGTTACCTCACATAAACACACTAGTGGATAACACTACTAAACATTGTGTTTTCTCTTTCATGGATGGATTCTCGGGGTATAACCAAATCAATATGAAGATGGAGGACATGGAAAATACCACATTCATCACGACCTGGAGAACTTTTTATTACAAGGTCATGTCGTTTGGTCTAAAAAATATTGGGGCCACGTATCAATGAGTAATGGTTACACTGTTTCATGACATGATGCATAAAGAGATTGAAGTTTATGTTGACGATATGATAGCAATGTCTGTTAAGGAGGAAAGTCATGTGGAAAACCTCCGCAAATTATTTGAAAGATTGAGGAAATACAAATTGAGATTGAATCCAGCAAAATGTACTTTCGAGGTAAAGAAGGGGAAGCTATTGGGTTTTGTAGTGAGTGAACGAGGAATTGAAATAGATCCAAACAGGGTTCGAGCAATTCAAGATTTGACACCCATTAAAACTCAAAAGGAGATAAGAGGTTTTTCGAGATGTTTAAATTAGGTGTCTCAATTCATCTCACAATTGACGAATAAATGTGATCCTATCTTCAAGCTCTTACGTAAGGATAGTGATGGTGGATGAACTGAAGATTGTCAAAAAGCTTTCGAGAGAGTAAAAGATTATTTGGTTAAGCTACCAATTTTGATTCTCCCGGTACCAGGAACACCTTTGATTTTATATTTGGTAGTGTTGGATAATTCTATAGGTTGTATTCTAGGGCAACGAGATGGTTCAAACAAGAAAGAGCAAACAATATATTATTTGAGCAAGAAGTTTACGGAATACATGTTATATCACACCATCTTCCTATCGCAATGTTGAACCCTTTGAAGTATATCTTCGAGAAGCCGTCATTTTCAGGAAGAGTTGCTCGTTGGCAAGTGGTATTGTTCGAGTATGACATCGTCTACGTGTCCCAAAAGGCTATAAAAGGAAACATAGTCATGGAGTTCTTGCAGATCGTGCGAAAGAGGAATATGAGCCCATGAGTTTTGATTTCCCAGATGAAGAGATCATGTCAATTTCGAAGCGCGAAGAAGAAATTTGAAGGGTGTCTTTTGACGGAGCATCCAACATGATTAGGCATGGGATTGAGGCATTACCAATCTCCCCAAGTGGCTAGTATTTTCCCGTTATAGCTAAACTGATTTTTACTTGTATGAATAATGTAGCTGAAAACGAGGCATGCATTTTGGCACTTTAGATCGCCATTGAGAAAAAGATCATGGTTTTAAAAGTTTATGGTGACTCGACGTTATTTGTTTACCAATTAAAAGGAGAATGGTAAAAAAGGGATTCCAAACTGATTCACTATCACACATATGTGCATGGATTGATCAAAGAGTTTGATGATGTCCAATTTTGTCATTTGCCAAGAGAAGAAAACTAGTTAGCAGACGCATTAGCTACTCTAGCTGCCATGTTCAAAGTAGGATCTAAAATAGAAGTGCAACCTTTACAACCAAGGGTGAAGGACTCGTCGACCCACTGTACGGGAGTAGAATTGGGAACAGATAGGAAACCATGGTATTTTCACATTAGACAGTATTTGTAATACTAGCAATACCCAAATTGCGCCTTAGAAAGTGATAAATGAATAATTAGGAGGTTGGTTATGGGTTTCTTCTTGGACGATGATTTTTTTGGTACAAAAGAGGACATGACCAAACACTGTTGAGATGTGTCAACACAGAAGAGGCAAATCAGACAATGAAGGAAGTCCATGATGGAGTATGTGGAGCGCATAGTAACTGACATATGATGGCAAGGTAAATCATAAAGGTTGGATATTTCTGGTTGACATTGGAACATGATTTTTTAAATTTTTCTTGAAAGTGTTATAAATGCCAGATCTATACAGACAATATTAAGGCTCCTCTTACTAATCTTCCTGTCTTGGCATCTCCTTGGTCATTCTCAATATAAGGCATGGATGTCATTGGCCCCATCACACCGAAAGTATCAGACGGGCATCGCTTCATTTTTGTAGTGATTGATAATTTCACCAAGTGGGTCGAAGCCGCTTCATATGCCAATGTAACTCGATCAGTGGTCTGCAAATTTCTTAAAAAGTAGGTCATTTGTCAATATGATTTACCAGAAAGAATCATCTCAGATAATGCCAAGAACTTGAACAATGCCTTGATAGAAGACGTTTGTGCACAATTTAAGATCAAGCATCACAATTCTGCGCCATATCATCCAAAAATGAATGGGGCAGTTGAGGCTACAAACAAGAATATCAAGAAGATCATTTCTTAGACAATAGAAACGTATGGGGATTGGCATGAGAAACTTCCTTTTGCTCTCCACGCATACCGCACGTCAGTGAGGACTTCAACTGGAGCTACTCCATTTTCATTAGTGTATGGCATGGAGGCCATTTTACCTATTAAGGTGTAAATCCCATCTCTACAAGTGATGAGGGAGGTGCAACTGAAGGAGGCTGAATGAGTGCAAGAGAGATATGAGTAGTTGAATTTAATTGAGGAAAATAGATTAGCAACTTTATGTCATGGCCAGTTATATCAGCAAAGAATGATGAAGGCCTATAACAAGAAGGTGCGACCAAGGTAATTTAGGGAAGGAGATCTGGTACTGAAGAAGATTCTTTCATATGTTCATTATCATTAGGGAAAATAGGCACCAAAATGGGAGGGACCGTATGTGGTGAAGAAAACTTTCTCTAGTGGAGCATTAATTCTTGCTAAAATGAATGGAGAAGAGTTGTCGAACCCTGTAAATTTTGATGCAGTGAAAAAATAATTTGCTTAAAAATTGAGCTTAATTGTTCTTAAAGAGTTATTCACATTAAGTAATATTGGTCTTTTCTGTTTTACTTTTCTTTGTGCATCACATTTGAGGTAACATTTTGCTTTCAAATCTTGCATTCTTCTTAAGGTTAATTACTTAATAAGTTGGTCATGTCCAAAGTGGCGAATGACATTTTTGAAATATCCTTCACTTGAAGAAAATTTCATCCTTTGTTAACCACTTTGGGCTATATTGTTTGTTCAAAATTGACCCTTCTCGAAGGATCACCCTCCACGTTATTGTGAGGTTTTGGGTATGGATCGATGATTTTACAACATTGTGAAGCAAACATGAGATTATGCACAATTCAAATTGAAAAGATGGGCACATTCTCAAGAACGACCTTTGTGATGAGAATAACCATATTTTGAAATGATAAATGACATCCTTTTGTTCTTCCCGTCACTTGGAGAAAATTATATCCCTTGCTACCCTATTTTGAGCCTGATGTATCTTCTTTGTAAACCCTAATTAAATTCATCTATCGAACATCATGGACTGACAAGAAAGATCACGAAGAATGAAAGCAAATTTCTTAATTTTTAATCTCCTTCCAAAAAAGAAAAGAAGAAGAAATAAGGAAAGAGAATAAGAAACAAAAAAAGAAAGGAAATAGAAGGAGTAAGAACGAAGAAAAGTGATTGGGAGATGTAAGGAGCAATAAAAAAATCAAAATAATTCCTAATGATTTTTATACTCTTTCACATAATTTTTTTACCTTGGAAAACCTTTCTCTGATTGACCTTTAACCTTTAGACCACGTTACAACCCTTAAAAGACCATTTTGATTAAATATGTTTGTTCAAATCAAGAAGTTAATCCTTGGGAAATTGTGACGTTTTGAAGAGCATAAGAGAGGGAGATGAACTTTAGGATGAAAGCTCATAAATGAACAGTCTAGAGATATGCTTTAAAAAATGGTATGAGATGCCTTGAAGGATAATGAAGATTTTCAGAAGAAATTGATCCTTTAGTACGAGCCCTGAAGTCATCTATTTAAGCCTATTTTAGCCCTTTCTTTGGCACCCAAACTCGAGCCGCAACTATAACCTTGGAACAAGTTTATCTCTGATTGCTCATGGCCGGTTTAAAATAGGGAATTATTTTACTTGGAGAATGTAAGAGTCTATAGAAAGAAGATTTTATTTAAATAAAAAAACACAAAAAAAGAAGAAGAAATAGAGAGAGAGCAAGAGAAAGAAACCATTGAAGAATATCTACTTTAAGACGCAATTTTGCGAAAGAGCATAGTACAGGGTTCACAGTTGGAATAATCCAAAGTTAGGAAAAGGAAAATTCAGCTTCACGAGAATTAAGGAGTTGACTCTCAATGCAAGAAATTTATGTTTCAAGGGTGGATTTATGAAATCGGTAGTACCAAGTTTGTTAAGTGAATTATAATCTGAGGATTTGATTTATGGGTCATAAAATCATTTTGAAATTTGTTAAGGTGAAATCTCATGGATTTTGATTTTCATGACCTGTTATGTGTGGATAGGGATTTGATCTTTTTCAACCTAAAAACATTATCTTCAAAATGATAACCTTTTATGAAATATTCAAGGAAGGAAGAAAGGAAAACATTCATTGCATTTAGAGGCCTAAGTGTGGAAGTCCATTTACTTTTCATTGCATTTAGAGGGCCAAGTGTGGAGGTCCATTTACTTTTCATTACATTTAAAGGCCCAGGTGTAGAGACCCATTTACTTTTCATCGCACTTAGAGGCCCAGGTGTGGAGGCTCATTTACTTTTCATAGCATTTAGAGGCCTAGGTGTGGTGGTTTATTTACTTTTCATCGCTTTTAGAGGCCCAAGTGTGGAGGTCCATTTACTTTTCATCGCATTCAGAGGCCAAGGTGTGGAGGTCCATTTATTTTTCATCGCATTTAGAAGCCCAAGTGTGGAGGTCCATTTACTTTTCATCACATTTAGAGGCCCAAGTGTGGAGGTCCATTTACTTTTCATCGCATTCAGAAGCCAATGTGTGGAGGTTCATTTATTTTTCATCGCATTTAGAGGCAGAGGCCCAGGTGTGGAGGTCCATGTACTTTTCATTGCATTTAGAGGCCCAGGTGTGGAGCTCCATTAACTTTTCATCGCATTTAGAGGCCCAGGTGTGGAGGTCCAATTACTTTTCATTGCAAGTGTGAGGTCTATTTGCATTTCTTCTGCATTCTCATTTTGAAGATTTGGTTGTGAGGTCTGAATTTATCTTGTTTCACTCTTCATGCTTTGATTGTTTGGTATTTACGTTTCTAGTTTTAGATAACCTAACATGTTTTGATCTGTTTCGATTTTGGTCATTGCAAAATCTGTGATTCCTTGTACCGCGATGTTGAGTGGGATTTGATAGTGGTTAGGTGTCTATGTCTTTGTACGTTCCTTGCTACACAAGCCACAAACAAAGAGGGACAATTGTAGACACCCGATTTTGTTCGAGCCCAATTGGAGGCCCATTTGTTCTCTCTTGGGCCCGTTCGAAGCCCACTCGATTTTGGGTCAAATAGAAGTCTTTATTTTTCTTTCCTTTTTGGGGCTGTCTAGAGCCTAAATTATTATTATTATTTAGGGTTTCATGAATCATAGCCTCTCTTTTGCCATACATCACAAACATCAAGAATAGTATCAAGCTATTAATCAAAAGATCAAATGAAACATAACTAAAATTACAAATAAACAAGATTAAAAAACAATATATATGCACGAAATGAAAGAAAAAAAAGGGGGGCTTTTTCATATTCTTTTTTTTTACAAAGGTAAGAAGAAAAAATAACAACAAGCATGTCATTGCTTCTTCTCTTCTTTTTCTTTTTTTTTTGCCATGGATATGTCATGAAGGATCAAGTTTGCGCTCCGATGAAGGGGGCAATACCGGACCATCGATCCTCCGCCCCTGGGAGCCCCAAAAATCCCGTTTTCTTTCCTTTCCCCATCTAAAGTAAAGGTTTTTTAAAGAAATATAGCTTGATAATGGAAAAAGTTTTTATTTCTTTAAAAATTTCAAAATAAAAGTTTTTTTAATAGAATCGCGTATACGTTTTAATAAATAAGAAACCAAAAACACAAATAGAGTCTATGTCTCAGCAAACCAAATAAAAGAAACCAGTCCAATAAACCCAGACTACTCAAAGGCCTATAGTAAAACTCATCCGCAAATTCGTAGAAGGCTAAACGACTAAAAAACTAAATGCATCTGAAATGCAATTGATAGCATTAGAAATGACACTTATTTTCTCCCTAAAACTTGTGTATTAATTGTTCCTTTTGTATCATATTTAATATGCATGTTAAACATTTCATAGTTAGTGTTTGCATTTTCTAACTTAGATTTGTATGGCTTTTATTCTTTTCATTTTAGACTCTTTTATACTACTAATGTCACTGTATGCAGCATAAGTTTTGCGTTTGAAATTATCAGCGCAGAGATCCACCTCTGAAGACCAGTGCTGGAAAGTGTGCAAAGATCCAACCATAAATTTAACATGGAATTGCGGCCACAGATATCACTGCAAATATACCTTAACCTCGTACCAATGATTTCACGCTACAAACATACTTGGAAGCACCAGCGCAGGAGAAAGCTAAGATGTTGTCACAAGTAAAAATCATAGATTGCGCCCAGAGATGTGACGACAACCTGCAAATGCCTATGGAACACTCCAGATTTACGTGAATGCACAACTGGAATTAACCAGCTTGTACAGCTACCAAAATGGTTAGATTTGAGAAGGAAGGAGAGCTACAAATTTTGAGAGCTTATAAACAGGAGGAAAAGGAAGAAGATGGGTATTAAGTGGTGAAGAATTAAACTCTGAAAAATTTCTTAAATCTCTAAACAAGCTGCCATGGAAGCTTGAGTTTAGGAGGAAGGTGATTTGACGAGCAAAGGAGTAAGACTTTTGACGAGAAGTGTCTATCTGCGACGTAAGACGAGCTATCACGGAATAGTTCTAGTAAACTAGGAATAGGATGCTTCGACTTTTTCTTTGATACCTATTAATTTTTTATGAATACTATTGATTATCAATTGAGTATAGAAGTACCATTGGAAGTTAGATCTAATTTGATTTTTACTCTATTCTATTTATCTGTTTATCTTTGGATTTAATCGTTTTGACCACGGAAGTGTGATTACAGTCACAGTCACTGGAAGGTGCGGTGACAAGTTAAATCAACAAGTAAGACAACGGAAGTTGCTTGAGACTAAGAATGAATTCTGGCCATTTGTTCTTAAGTGCAAGGCATTACCAGCACTGAAAGGTGTGGTAGTTACTAGAATTTAAGTCTTTGTTAAACAGAGAAAGTGATAGCAGTAAGATTTCATTGAAGTATAATTTTGGTGACAATTCATCTATTTGTTACCTTGCAGCCACATTTAGCATTGCAACTTGTGAAATTAGTGATCCTCTCCACTTCTTTACACTTGATCCATTTATTTTAAGTTCTGAATTTACCTTTACAAACATCCCAACAACTATTTATTTTATCTTAATTTGCTCTAACAATTTATTTTATATTTGCGTTGACAAATTAACTCTTTTAGCTGTACAGATCTAACTCAGTTGCGCTGACATTCTTAGTAACAATTCTTCTAATTTTAACTTTAGTTGCTTCGACAATTAGACATCAAGAACTCTATCCTCGTGGGATCGATATCCGATAGAGCAAATCTATCAACTATACTTGCATTGATGAGTGTCCGATTGCACTTAAATGTTGTGACGTTTACAGGCCGATCAAGTTTTGGCGCTGTTGTCGAGGATGGCGTTTGTTTGATGTTCATTTTTGTAGTTGCAATTACTCTTTCTTACTTAACTTTTTATTTTTACTAATCTGTTTAACTTTCTCTTGTTGATTTTCTCTCCAATTTTTTGGGAGTTGTATGACCACAAGGAGAAATCCTAAGGATATTGTGAGCTTTGATCTAGAACTCGATCGGACTATTCGAAGGAGGAAGCAAGTGCAAAAGAAAATGGTTGGAAACAATAATGATCTACCACCATTACTGCCACAAGTTGTAGTTCCTCCAATACAACCATAAAGAGTTAATACTATACCACCACCGCTGCCACAATTGGAGCAAATTCCAGACAAGACAATCAGAAATTTTGTTGTTCCTGTGCTTGATGATTTACAGCCAAGGGTTGTTAGACCGTCAATACAAGCTGGTAATTTTGAATTGAAATCGATTATGTTTTAAATGCTGAATTCCAATGGACAATATGCAGGTTTACCTCATGAAGATGCTAGAGAGCATCTCAAATCATTTCTGCTTATATGTGCTTCTTTTAGTCAACATGGTGTTCCTGATGACGTCTTGAAGATGCAATTGTTCCCTTATTCTTTACAAGGGAGGGCAAGAACATGGTTCCTTGGTTTACCGGCTGGATCCATTACCTTTTGGAATGCACTAGCAACACAGTTCATTTTGCAATTTAATCCACCGATAATGAATGCTAGATTACGGAATGATATCACGGCATATCATCAACTAGATGATGAAAATTTACACATTACGTGGGAACGTTACAAGACTTTGCTGAGACGTTGTCCCATGCATGGAATCCAACAAGAAACTCAAATTGAGATCTTCTACAATGGGTTGAATGCGTAGACAAGAAATCTTGTCGATGCATCTGCCAATGGTCCATTGTTGGATTGCACTTACAATGAAGCCATACAAATATTAGAGAGAATTGCACAGAATGACTATCAATATCCAATTTCTCATTCTGCTCAGGTAAAAACTAATCTTGATGTTATGGAATTAGATGCTATATCAACTTTGAGTGCACAGGTATCCTCGTTGGTAAACATGATTAAAAACATGAAGGGAACAAGTGAAGTTTCCCCTATTTAAGTAGCCCAACAGATGGATGTCCCGACATTTTCCTGTGAAATTTGTGGTGACAACCACAGTTATGAGGATTGTCCACAACATGTTGAGAACGCATTTTACGTCAACAATATCAGAGGAAATTCCTATGGTAACTCATACAGTTATCCTAATCATACACAATAACCTTTGGGGAGTCAGAATGCGCCCACATTCATATTTGGAAATTCCTCAACTCAAGGTAACTTTCGATAGGGGAGTTACAACCAATAACAACAGAACTATAATCACAATCCGCAATTACATGCGCAACCAAATAATATGCAAATGCATTCATATAACTAGATGCAGCCACAAGCTCGAATGCCGCCATAACAGAATGCGATGCCAAATATAAAAGGACAACATGAACAACAACAGCAATATTCTCAACCAAGAGCAAATCCGTTGGCTACTCTTGAAGCGTTGATGCGAGAGCATATTACAAGAACGGAAGCAATCATTCAAGGAAATTCTTCTTTTATTCGTGCGTTGGAAGCTCCGCTAGGACAACTGCCTTCTAACATGAGCACAAGGTCACTAGGTGCTTTGCCTAGTGACACTGAAAATTCGACTCGGAAGGGGAATGAGCATTGTAAGGCTATCATGCTGAGAAGTGGAAAGTAAACTGCTGAGCTGAGCAATAGTTCTAACCAAGTACATGTCGACGCATCCAAACCAAAGCAACAAAAAGAAGTTACCTATGAAGAAAGCCCAGCGGAAATAAACGAAGAGGAGCCATCTGTAGTCACTCCTATGTCCATAATTCGACTAACAAAGATGTCGACACAACTGCCTATGTCGACGTAGCGGAGTCCTTTACAACAACCCACTGACAATATACCTTTGCCATTTCCACAGAGATTCAAGGAGAAGGACCATGACAAAGATTATCAAAAGTTTGTCTCTAACTTGAAGCAATTACACATTAATATACCTTTAGTTGATGCTCTTGTGCAGATCCCCAGCTATGGGAAATTTATAAAAGAGCTACTGTTGAAGAAGAAAAAGCTTTTTGATATCGAGACAATTGCATTCACAAAGGGGTGCAGTGTTGTGCTAACAAACAAGTTGCCATCAAAGATGAAAGAACTTAGCAGTTTCATGATTCCATGCTCCATTGGAAACCACTACCTAGGTAAAGCTTTATGTGATTTAAGAGCTAGTATTAAGCTCATGCCATTATCCACTTTCAGGAAATTAGGAATTGGATCTATGAAGCCCACTACAGTGACATTATGGCTTGCAAACAGATCCTTGGCACAACCTGAAGGACAGATTAAGGATGTCCTCATCCAGTTGATAAGCTTGTTTTCCCAGCTGATTTTATCATTCTTGATCACGAAGTAGATAAAGAGGTGCCCATTATCTTGGGATGCCAATTTTTAGCAACGGGACGTACACTTACCGATGTTTTCAAAGGTAAGCTAATTATGCGTCATAATGACGAGCATGTCACTTTCAGTGTGTTTGAAGTATCTCCGTCAAGAAGTAAAGATTAATGTCACCACATTGATGTGCTGGACGAGGTAATCACAGAAGAATTTAATGAACGAAGTTCAGCAGTTCAAGACGAATATGCGGTGACATCAAAAGGACAAATCCTACCTAAATGCGACCACATAGCTGAGGCAAATATTTGTGAGCTGAGATAGGGCGGGCAATTGGAATCTTTGGATCTGTCTAATAGGATGATCCCTATTTTTAAACCATTATTTGAACAAGCTCCAACCTTGGAGTTAAAGCCATTGCCTGTACATCTGAAGTATGTCTTTCTAGGTGACAGTGACACATTACTTTTGATTGTCAGCGTAAGCCTCGACACAAGTCAAGAAGAAAAGCTAATTGTAATTTTGAAGCAGCACAAAAGAGCCATTTCTTAGAGCATTGTAGATATCAGAGACATTAGTCCCTCTTTTTGCATGCACAAAAATAGGTTGAAAGATGAAGGGAAGCAATCAATTGAACAATAACGTAGACTGAATGAGAAAATGAAAGAGGTAGTGAAAAAAGAGATCATTAAGTGGCTAGACGTAGGCATCATCTACCACATTTCGGATAGCACATGAGTGAGCTTGATCCAATGTGTGCCCAAAAAGAGCGGCATCACAGTGGTTAGTAATGATAAAAATGAGCTAATCCTACTCGAATTACTACATGTTGGCGAGTATGTATGGATTATCGTCGTTTAAATGCGACGACAAAGAAGGATCATTTCTCACTACCATTTATTGATCAAATGTTGGATAAGCTAGCTAGTAAGGCCTACTACTGTTTCCTTGATGGCTGCTCTGGATATAATCAAATCGCAATTGCACCGAAAGATCAAGCAAAGACTACGTTCACATCCCATTTGGAACCTTTGCTTTTTGGCGAATACCATTTGGATTGTGCAACGCCCCAGCTACATTCTAGAGGTGCATGATGGCTATTTTCTCTGACATGATTGAAGATTCATTAGAGGTATTCATGGATGATTTCTCTGTGTATGGACAC
Source organism: Gossypioides kirkii (assembly GCA_005610355.1). Classification (NCBI taxonomy): domain Eukaryota; kingdom Viridiplantae; phylum Streptophyta; class Magnoliopsida; order Malvales; family Malvaceae; genus Gossypioides; species Gossypioides kirkii. Next base: position 23,332,818 of record CP032248.1, read on the forward strand.
AATTTTGATCAATGCACTAACAATCTGGCGAAAGTATTGAAGAGATGCGAGGACACAAATCTAGTGTTGAACTGGGAAAAATGCCATTTCATGACAACTGAAGGTATTGTCCTTGGTCATCCATATCATGTCAGGGCATTGAAGTAGACAAGCAAAGGTGGAAATCATTGAGAGGCTACCTCCACCCAATAATGTGAAAGGTATAAGGAGTTTTCTTGGTCATGCTGGATTCTATAGAAGTTCATTCGAGATTTCTCTAAGATAGAAAAACCCCTATGCTCATTGTTGGAGCAAAATAAAAAGTTTATGTTTGATGACGCGTGTTTGGACGCATTTGTTACAATTAAAAAGTAGCTAGTACAAGCTCCTATTACCGTCGCACTAGACTAGTCACAACTATTTGAGGTAATGTGTGACGTAAGCGACTATACTGTGAGGACTATGCTTGGTCAGCACAAGGAGAAGGTATTTCATTCTATTTCTTATGCTAGTAAAACCCTGATTAAAGCGCAGGTGAATTACACAACTACTGAGAAGGAATTACTAGCAGTAGTTTTTGCATTTGACAAGTTTTGTTCATATCTTGTCGGCACAAAAATTATAGTTTACACAGATCACTTTGCATTGAGATACCTTTTTGCGAAGAAAGATGCCAAACCAAGACTGATTAGATGGATCCTACTTTTACAAGAATTTAATATTGAAGTCAACGATAAGAAAGGATCTGAAAACCAAGTAGCAGACCACTTGTCTCGTCTGGAAGATGAAAGTAAGGATGGGAATAAATCCCAAATTATCGATGCATTTTCGGATGAGAAACTATTCATTGTCGACGTATCTCCATGGTATGTAGATGTCGTCAACTACATTATTTATGGAAAGCTACCATTGAGTGTCAATGGTCACAAGAAGGTTAGATTTATACGCGATGCTATAAACCATCATTAGAATGAGCTATAACTGTTCAAGGTATGCGCTAACAACATTATTTGTCGCTGTGGTCCTGAGGAAGAGATGTCTTCTAACTTGAGGCATTGCCACAATGCACCTTATGGAGGTCATTTTGGAGGTGTTAGGATTGCTGCAAAGGTCCTACAATTAGGATTCTACTAGCCCACATTGTTTCGAGACGCCCAAAATTTTGCGCAGCAATGTGATAAATGTAAACGCACAGGTTCCATATCTCGATGTAACGAGATGCTCCAACAACCTATCATGGAGGTAGAGTTATTCGATGTTTGAGGTATAGATTTCATGGGACTATTTCCAAACTCTTTTAGGAATGTATATATTTTAGCTGTTGTTGACTACATCTCCAAGTGGATCAAGGCGATTGTGGTTCCTGAATATGATGCTCGGACGGTGTTAAAATTCTTCCACAAATACATCTTTACAAGATTTGGAATGCCTCGAGCATTGATAAGTGATCGAGGCACCTATTTCCATAACAATCAAGTGGCGACAGCTTTAAAGCGCTATGATGTGAAGCATCGTATGACAACAACGTATCATCCACAAACGAATAACCAAGCGGATGTTTCAAATCGATAAATTAACAGCATTCTTGAAAAGTTGATTAACCCATCTAGAAGAGATTGGTCTTCGCGGTTACATGATGAGTTGTGGGCGCTTCGCACTGCACATAAAACTCCGTTGGGATGTTGCCGTGTTAGCTGGTGTTTGGTAAATCTTCTCACTTGCCAGTTGAGCTTGAGCATAAAGCCATATGGACGATTAAACAAGTGAACATGGATTATGATGCTACTGGACAGAAACGGTTGTTGGACATTTTCGAGCTGGAAGAAATTCGACGCAATGCGTATGAAAATGCAGACATATACAAGAAGAAAACTAAGAGATGGCATGACAATATCATTTTACGACGACGATTTTTCCCTAGTCAGTTTGTACTTTTATTTAACTCATGTTTGAAATTGCATCTAGGAAAATTGCGCTCGAGATGGTCAGGCCCTTTCAAAATTGTCGAAGCATTCCAGCATGGTGCGATGACAATTGAAGATATGAAAGATGATCACCAGTTTAAAGTAAATGTCCAACGATTAAAGCACTACTTAAGCTCAGATGTCAAAAAATAAAGTGAGACCATTAATTTGGTCATATTTATTTAATGTCATTGCAATTCTTACTTTTACTTTTTGCTTTTTATTCTCATTCATTCCTTTTAAGTTTTATGCAGGAATAAAAAATCTCCCTTTTGTCGACACATCTGATAGCATGACTTGTCGACACATTCTGTGATGACTCAGCAAAGTGTTTTAGGCAAGAATCGAGTCGGTTGATCTCCAATCATCCCTAACCGTTAGATCAACCCAAAAAGTGCGATCTGTACCATGGCATTTATTAGCTGTAGGCGTAATGTTTTCCCACGTCAATAGAGATAATCACGTCTCTTCACAATTTATAAAACCCTTCTTCTACAATCGTCTTCTTCTTTCATTCTCAGTTTTTCTGCACAAATATTCTTACTCTTTTTTCTCAGATATTATGGCCAAAATGCAAGGTGCTAAAACCCCATCAAAGTCACCTGCTGAATCATCAGCTACCGTAGCTCAGAGTACTGAACAACCACCGCAGAAAGAACCTGTTTTGTTTCTCTTGAAAGCAACAAATGATCGATATTACGATGTGACAATCAAGAGGAACTATCACCCTGAATAGGGTTTCCAATTGTCTCCGTGTCGGTCATTGGGGAAACAAGTTTCTAGCATAATTTCTCGACTACGATGGGAATAATTCTGTGACCACCCGATTGGCTACTCCCTAACAATGGTAAGAGAATTCTACGCTAACCTGGTGGATTTTAGGCAAGAATTTTTGTTTGTTTGCGAGGGCTTGGCGCCCTGGAGTGCAAATCACATTAATGTACTTTTTCATATCGCGGGAGGAGCAGATGTACATACTGAGTTCTTAGAGAACTTAACTGATGAAGGTGCTGACATTGTGATGAGAGATTAATGCATTGAAGGCGCAATGTAGACAGGCAACGAGCCACATAACTACACTATGCACTGACATTATCTAACCGTACAAAGCAAGGTGTGGTTCCATTTTGTTAACTGTCGCCTTCTACCGTCTACCTACAGCACCATTGTGACGCTAGATCGCATGTGCCTCTTACATTCGATACTGAAAGGATGTCGCATTGATGTTGACGCAATCCTGCATGATGAAATTGCTGAAGATGTTAGTAAGCAAATAAGTATCTTACATTTTCCCTCTCTAATCATGATGTTATGCAAGCAAAGGGGCATTGTGCCTCGTGATAATAAAGAAGTTTTGGAGAACAAGGGGCCCATTAATGACATCTCGGTGGAAAGAATGACCAGAGAGAAAGACACACCTTTGGTGAAGTGCCCAAAAAGGAAGAGAAAGGCAAGGGGAAGAAAAAGAAGAAACAAGCAATGCGCCCACAGACCCTCAGATGGGGAAGAAGCTGACTGCGATAGAACAACTCGTTGACTGCATGGATATGTGACAAATATGACTTGTCAGCATATTGGATGAGATGGATTATTGGCAAAATCTATTCTATGCTTATACAAGGGCGTGGAACAATGCTATTGTCACCACATTAAGAAGTCTGAGCTCAAACCCCATGCCAAAGTTCCCTGTGTTTCCCCTATTGTTAGGGAAGCCCCATCATCATCAAAGCAACCTACTTCGGAAGGCAGGCACCAGCCCATCCCATCCCCAACTAGGATCCACATTTCTGATGATGAGGATCATGAGGGACACTCTAAGGTTATGGAGGACTATTTCAGAACTATAGCCAGCCTTTTCGAGGATGAATTTTTCAATAGTCTTGGGGCCAACATGACAGAACGGGAGGCTGCTACTGAGGAGGTACGCACATCAATCATTTTTATGGGTTTGGAAGTAGAAGTAGGAGAAGAAAATATAAGAATGGCACAACAAAGAAGGAGAATGAAACAGAGAAGGAAAACCCTGAGGAAGAGAAAAGAACTGAAGAAGAGAAGGAGGAAGAGAAGAAGGATGAAGAGGATGTAGATGCCCCAACAAATTTAGATGAGAAATTTGTCGACGCACCCACCAATGTGGGGGCATCCGTTGAAGAGTTGGCTACACTTGAAGCAAGCCAGGCTGAGGCTGTTGCGTCTAAAAATGAAGGTTCTAATCTTTTAGCTATTGTGCCCTACGAGGCACCACTTGCTGAAATCCATCCTTCAGATGTCAAGATCGATGAAGCCGATAATCAACCAGCTGTGGAGGAGCAGTCAACTCCAATGGTTGAACCACAAGAGAAGTGGCACAAAAGAAAAGAAAAGAAGAAATCCAAAGCTGCGCGCCTAAAGAAGAAGAAAAAGAAAGCCAAGGTAGCCACATCATCAGCTATTGAACACTGAGTTAGTTTACTTTTTCGTAGTTAGTTGCATGCATCTCATTTAAATGTCATTGCATTTTAGTTGTCGTTGCATTTTACTTGCTAGTTCATTTGCATTGTAGTTGCATTTCTATTCTTATTTGTATAATATTTTCAGTGCATTGGGGACAATGCAGACATTAAGTTTGGGGAAATTTGTGTGAAATGGAAATGCAATTGCACCCACATATTTGAATAATTTACTTTTCTCTTTAGTTGAATGAAAGTATGCAAAGTTACAAGAAAAATGTGATCATAATTTTTGTTTTATGCGTAAATCTTGAATTGTTTGGAATGCTGATATGTGAATTGGATGAATGTGAATGATTATTGAGTCCTTTTATTTTTGAATGAATAATTCGAATTGCATTAGTAATGAATGGGTAGTATCAATCTTTGAATCTTGAATTAACTTACCAATTGCAGCGATATTTACTAATAATAAGACACTCCAATGTGAGTGCATTGTGACTTATTAAGGGAGAACACTCCACTGCATGTGTTAGAAAAATTATCTAGCCAAAGGTTGTCACTGCAAGAGTGTACGTCGGTGCAATTACATATTTCCTGGGGGTTTGTTGTGCACCCCATCGTTACTACCTGGGAATAAGGGTATAGTAATGCAATGACATCTCTCAGTCACATATAAAAGTAGAGAAGAAGAAAAAGAAAGCAAAGAAAAAAAGAATAGCAGAAAAAAAAAATATTGCAATAAATACTATATTGGTTAAGAAAGGTTAAGATTCAAAGCATGATGCTAACATTAGTGAAGCTACAGTCTTGATTGTTCATATCTATAAATTGCCGGCGCATTATTTTGTCATATGAATGCAATTTATACATCAGGATTCTAGAGAACTTAAGTTGCTAGAATGATGATTGTGGTGACAATTTTGATTATGACTTTGCTAACTTTTATTTACTTGAGGACAAGTAAAAACTCAAGTTTGGGGGTGTGATAGCATTAGAAATGACACTTATTTTCTCCCTGAAACTTGTGTATTAACTGTTCCTTTTGTATCATATTTAGTATGTATATTAAACATTTCATAGTTAGTGTTTGCATTTTCTAACTTAATGTTGTATGACTTTTATTCTTTTCATTTTAGCCTCTTTTATACTACAAATGTCACCGTATGCAGCATAAGTTTTACATCTAAAATTGTCAGCATGGAGATCCACCTCTAAAGACCAGTGCTGGAAAGTGTGCAAAGATGCAGCCACAATTTTAACATGGAATTACGGCTACAGATGTCACCGCAAATATACCTTAACCTCGTACAAGTGATTTCACGCTACAAACATACCTGGAAGCACCAGCGCAAGAGAAAGCTAAGATGTCGCCACAAGTAAAAATCATAGATTGCACCCAGAGATGTGGCGACAACCTACAGATGCCTGAGGAACACACCAGATTTGCATAAGTGCACAGCTGGAATTAACCAACGCGTACAGCTGCCAAAATGGTAAGATCTAAGAAGGAAGAAGAACTGTAAATTTCGAGAGCTTATAAATAGGAGGGAAAGGAAGAAGATGGGTATCAAGTGGTGAAGAATTAAACTCTAAAAACTTTCTCAAATCTCTAAACAAGCTGCCATGAAAGATTGAGTTTAGGAGGAAGGTGATCTGACGAGCAAAGAAGCAAAACTTCTAATGAGAAGTGCCTATTTGCGGCACAAGAGGAGCTGTCACGAAATAGTTCTAGTAAACTAGGAATAGGATGCTTCGACTTTTTCTTTGATACCTCTTAATTGTTGATGAATACTGTTGATTATTAATTGAGAATGGAAGTACCATTTGAAGTTAGATCTAATTTGATTTCTACACTATTCTCTTTACCTGTTTATCTTTGGATTTAATCGTTTTGACCACAGAAGTGTGATTGGAGTCACAGTCACTAAAAGGTGCGGTGACAAGTTAAATCAACAAGCAAAACAACGGAAGTTGCTTGAGGCTAAGAAGGAATTCTGGCCATTTATTCTTAAGTGCAAGGCATTACCAGCACCGAAAGGTGTGGTGTTACTAGCATTTGGGTCTTTGTTAAACAGAGAAAGTGATAGCAGTAAGATTTCATTGAAGTATAATTGTAGTGACAATTCATTTATTTGTTACCTTGCAACCACATTTAGCATTGCAACTTGTGAAATCAGTGATCCTCTCCACTTCTTTACACTTTATCCATTTATTTTAAGTTCTGAATAGTGTTTTTCTTTAAAAAAAGAAATTTTAGATTTTTAAAAATAAAAATATGTTTTTTAGTTATTTCAAAGAAAAAGTTTAAAATTTTAAATAAAGTTTTGATTTTTTTTAACTATTTTAAAATAAAAGTCAAATTTTTTAAGTAAAGTAGTGATTTTCATTAAAAAAATAAAGTTTAGATTTTTAAAACTAAAAATCTGTTTTTTAGTCATTTTAAAGAAAAAGTTTAAATTTTTTAACAAAATTTTGATTTTTTAAACTATTTCGAAATAAAAAGTTTGGATTTCTAAGTAAAGTAGTGATTTTCATTAAAAAAAAAGAAACTTTAGATTTTTTAAAATAAAAATTTGTTTTTTGGTCATTTTAAAGAAAATTTTAAATTTTTTAAATAAAGTTTCTCTTTTTTTAACTATTTCAAAATAAAAATTTAGATTTTTAAGTAAATTATTGATTTTTTTTAAAAAAATAGATTTTTAAAAATAAAAAAATCTATTTTTTAGGTATTTTAAAAGAAAAAGTTTAATTTTTAAACAAAGTTTGATATTTTTTAAGTATTTCGAAATAAAAGTTTTGATTTTTAAGAAAAATAGTGATTTTGTTTTAAAAAAGAAAAAACTTTTTATTTCAATAAAAAATTCCGGCAATCGTACATGGTGGCTCCACCACAGAAGCCGGAGAACCGTTGAGCTCTCCGGTGGTGGAGCCATAACCAACATAAAAGGAGGAAGATAAAGAGAAAAAGTTTTTTTTTTTAAATGAGAGAATAAAATAGATTTTTTCCTATTTATAAGTGTCAAAATGGATAATTTATTCCCATCCCCATACTTTTTAAATTTATTGAAATTCTCTGTTTTTTGCAGTGTTACGCTCACTCTCTGACCTATTTACACCCGTAACCCTTTTATTTATTGAAACCTTTGATTTAATCCGAAATTTCAAAATTAAAAGTAAATTAATTGTTACATCTGTCCTCTTTCTTCCATATTTTTTATCTTTTAGTCCCAAAATCAAGCTATTTCATTTTGTTTCGATTTTTAATAAGTTATTTATAATTATATCTTTCCTTTCATTTGCATTTATGTTTTATATATTTAATGTCAATGATGCATTTTATTTTAATGTTTTATATTTATTCACACTTGTATAATTTTTATTTATTCTTATTTCATCATTATTTATTTTCATGTCTATTTATATTTATACTTTTTTACACATTCCCCTTATATATATTTTAATATTATTTGTTTATTTTATTTTGATTCTTTTATTATATTATGAATTACGTGTATTATTGTTATTATTATTATCATCATCATGTCAAAGTTTTTTTCTTTCATTTATTTAAGTTTTCTTTTTACTATTTCCTTTTTTAAAGAGTTTTAGATTTTCATTAACTTTAGTCAATTTAATTAATTCTCCTATTACTATTCGTTTTAAAAGAGCGAACTTTAGGTCATTTTTCCATCCTATAAATGTTAACATTAAGTTAGTTAAGTAGGTGTTACATTTTAATGAAACTATAAGATTTTTACATTTGAATTTAGGTTAGTCTTTAAGATCTTATCTACCATTTATCCTTGAAAAATTATAAATAATATGTAGGAGATTTTTTATTAGGGTTTTAAACTAATTTTAAATATTGTATAGGATAATTAATATGTAAATATTCTTTAGGACTTGTTCAAGATTAAAACTAAGGATTTTAGTAAGTGAATTGTAAATCATGAGTAGGTCTTTCTAAGTATTTTATTTTAGAAACTCTTTAAGAAAGCTAATAAATGTCATCTAAGATATATTATTTTAGGATTTTGATGAATTTAAAACTTAGATCAAGAATTTTAAAGTAAGATAAACCATAAACACAGCATAGTATACTTTCGTAAGATCTCGATAGGTTCAATATTATTAATTAAATTTTTTTAAAATAATAATGATAAAAGATCGAATAAGTTGTAGATGGATTTTAATATTTCTCTTAATTCATTAATATTTAGGTTTTTTTAGAATTTTAGAATTGAGCTAATTTTAGGAATTCAAGGTATTTTACTAGAAATATTTAGGTGTCCTTTAGGGTTCCCGTTAAAAGTAAAATCTCTAATATAAGTTTCAAATTGGATCAATTTGGTGAACACGTCTTAGCCTAGTTACAAGTAAGCCGGAGGCATTTTTACAGTTTTTATTTAAGATTTCCATAAGATTTTAGCCTAGATCAAGAGATTAATATGCTTAAATAAAAAAGAAACTAGCTCACAAGACCCTGTAAGACTATCCCCGGATAGGTGTTGTGGGGTGCTATAACCTTCCCCACATGTAATCGTACTCCCGAACCCAAAATTTGGTGATGAGATCGAGTCTAGACTTTTAAGATTTTTCGTAGTATTAATTCTAGACTATTAGACGATAGGTGGCTAACCAACCTAGCCCAAATTAGTTAGTGGTGACTCTACATTAATTTAGGCCCTCCATGTCTAGCTTTGCTTACTAGGCCCCCTTACCCTTATGTAGGCAACGTTATGACAGATACTAAAAGGGGAACAATAGGGAACAACACAATGTGCCAAACTATTTTCGTGTTTATAACCTTTTGTGCTTACTATTCTTTGAACTTCATACCTGACCTAGGCCTCATAATGTTACAACCCGAAACGACCTATATGACCTAAACAACTCCATTCATGAAAGAATATGACATTACATAATTCTATGATTAACTAATTGTATTGTACTATGGTAATTAAAGTACTGATATTCGTCATTGTATTGTACTAGGATAATTAAAGTGCTAATAAAAAATGGTAGGATTACTTACTCATCATGTTGAGATTATTGGAAGATGTATAATACTTAAAGTAGATGTTGCAAACTCAATCGTTGTATGATATATGCTCAAGCTCCTATGTTTTTCTTTTCTTTTATTTTGTTTATAACAATGACTTAAGTGTGAGGGAGTTTGATATGTCGGATTTCAACCTAGCAGATTGAAGTACTTTTCACACTTTAAGAGCTTGAAATTAGGCATTTTCCTTTTGTTTGATTAGGATTTAGTTTAGTTTTCTTATATGGAATAAATTGTGTAAAAGTGTAAAAAGGTGTTTTTTATTCTTTAAGGGCGATTGAGGCCTAAAGGTTAGCTAACAAACTTTTTGAGTGTGCAGGAGACATTTAGAAGACGAACAAACATGAAGCTGATCACTATGTCACAACACTGACTGATTTGTGTCGCAACAATGAGACCAGACCTGAAGATTGTTAAGACTACCTTCTATGTCAGGACATGGGTATGGTGTGTCGCGACAACGCTTGGGAAAAATGACCAAGGAGTGGACTGTCTTCTCTATCATGACACGACTCTTGTGTGTCACGATATCGACTCCTGAATGTGGAATTAACACCGAATGAAGAGTGTTTCGGTCTTTACAATGCCACTTAAACACGAAGAATGACAGCTGACCTAGGGTTAAGGAGAACGACCATCCAAGGCTATAAATAGGGCCCTTTAGCACTTAAGTGTACACATCTTTAGCTTAGTAGTTCATTTTCTTTTGTAATTTAGGTTTAGTAGTTTCTATTTTCTTTTTTATTTCATTTTTGTTTTGTGAAAACGAGATTTGTAACTTCCCATAAACAATTGTGGATTCTTCCCAACAGATTGCTATACAAATCTTGAGTTTCTTTCAATTCATATTTTCAATCTCGAATTTATTGTTTACTTTTATTATTGAATCTATAATGTTTAAAGAAAACATGATGAACTAATCTCGTTGTGGGGGATTAGGAAGTGGAAGTATGATTATTTAATTATTGTATACAGGGATTTTCAACGGATCAATTGTTTGAAAAATGAAGAACATGAAGCAAACACTAGGCCTAAGAACCCTAGAAAGTCATATAGGTGGGAATGATGGGCGTCGAAACCACCAAATAAATATTTCTACGACAAAATAATACAAAATAGTAGTATAAGCCAGTAGGGTCGATTCCACATGGATTGGTTGTTGTAATCTACTTTCGTGTTTTCCTCTTCAATAGGATTTTTGTCGTGTCAAAGGGCGTGCCTGTGACTTGTGACTGTCTTCCTAAAAATAAATTCGAGGAGGTTTAGAGATAAGAACGTTAAACTAAAAATAAAACAAAGTAAAATAAATCTTGTTACAAAGTAAATTGATCGAGATAAAATAAGTGAGAAACTATATTTAATAAATTTTAGCCTCAGCCTTGGCTCTCTCCAAACTTGAACCGATCCTCGAAAAATGATTTTTCCATTTAAATCAATAAGTTGGTTATTGCGCTCTAGAACGTCTCGACTGCCAACTTTTCCTCTTGTAGCTGGTTTCGATACGACTTGCAAATCGACCCTTGCTGAATGTCTAACCACATCGCTCGTGCTCGTAATTTAAGTTTTCGATAGCCTTGGGCTCTGAAAAGCCCAACTCAAATTAACAGCCTAAAACCACGTGGATCGTTTAAATCCGGTCACTATCTCCTTTGACGCAATCCAACTGGCCATTTCTCACTTGGACATGCCAATTTGTTCACGGGAACTCGAATGTAGCATGGCCGACTCGACTTCCCAACTGTACGCCAAACTACTTCAACCCAACGTGCACTTTTTGAATCAAAGTCGAATTAACTTTAGGTGACGAATTTGTACTATCTCAAAAATCGGAGTGATAGCGAATATCGAGTTGAAAAGGTTTTTAGCACGGTTTCATAACTCATGATTATTTTCTTACCGGAACGTTAATTGGGCTAAGGCTAAAAAGGACTTAGTTGCGCATGAATTTAATCATGCTTGATGAATTTAGGATGATAGATTAATTGGAATTATGGAAGAAGGAAAGGGGAAATGGTTAAGAAAGTAATTAAACAAATTTTGAAAAGAAGGAAATAGAATTGAAAAATGGTAGAGAGCACTGACGCAAATTAAGAAAGAATATAAAAAGGAAGAATTACTTCAATTGTTATTCAAATCAAGTGTGTCTTTCAATTAAACTCAAATGCCCTATTTATACACAATTAATTTGCTAAAAATAGCTTAACTATCCCTAAAATTTTTCCTATTTACTAAATAAAGAGAATATGGTCAAAATAAAATAAAAATATATATATAAAAGAAAATAACTAAATTCTAATTTTAACTATTGACAATTTCAACCAATAAGATATTTGCATTTAAATCCTTAAATTCTTCCAAATCTCTCAATTTAACCCATTTCTTCTCATTTTGCTTCAATTAAGTTCCCTTTTTGCTTGCTTTTAACTTGAGACATTACTTTTGTATAACTAATAAGAAAAAGAATGAAATTAGAAGTACCTTGCTCGCAATTTATCAAAAATACGCAAATAAAAATACTAAAATTATTTACTATCAAAGTCCCCCTACGCAGCCTATGCTTATCCTCAAGCATAATGCTTATTCTACATTAAAGTTATCAAATAATTTTTTTCAAAATCAAATTTCCTTCCTTAGTCAAGTGTCATGCAAACAATTAGGGAATAAAAAATAAACAATTGCTTATGTCCAACCAAGAAACATTTTATAAACTTTCAAACATTATGAAGAAAATCAATCACTTCACAAAAATTAAAGCCTAATTAAACTTGCTAAATAATCGTACCCAACTTTTACACACACACATATATATATTCTTTATTTTTTCTATTTTTTTCTTTTTATATATTTCTTGAGACATAATCAAATCTTTTTACGCGAATTGAGATGACAAGCCAAGCACCTCAACCCGATTACACAATTTGAAAAGTCTTCAACTTATTTTTCAAGGCAGCTCGGTTAGTGGAGTGTTACAAGCTCCGGTTCGTCACTCAAATCTTTTTACGTGAATTGAGATGACAAGCCAAACACCTCAACTCAGTTACTCAATTTGGTCACATTTCTGAATCTTCACTCTTAACCAAGCCAAATTTTATTTATTTACATCTAAATTTTATTTATTTACATAATTTGAGTACTTTATTAGGCAAGTTTAAAAAGTTTCCAATTTTATGAAGTGTTTGACTTTTTCCATAATATTTTTGACTCTAAAAAATGTGTGCCAATCAAAATAAGCAATCATTATTTATGAATTCCTAATTATTTAAATGAACCAAGCATAAAAAAGAAAAATGCATTTGCGAAACTAATTATCAAATAGAATTAATATATGAATAAGCATATATGCAAAGAGAAATAGCATGACATGCATAATGAATTCCCCCCACTTAACCTACACTGCCCTCAATGTGCAAATTTTAAAGAATAGAAAAAGAAAAGGCAAAGTGTACTCCCTGTGTAAATTTAACGAGGTGGACGACGACGACGGTGCTCGTGCTCTAGCATTGAGTGGATGCGTTCGATGTTAGATTCCATTGTTTCTAAGCGAGCTTCAAATCGATTCATTCTTTCCTCCATAGCGGAATGAGGCTGCTCATCTCCATCCCTCGTAGCGAAATTTCATGTTCATCAGAACACTCTATTACTGTGAGGCGTATTGTACCTAGAGGAACAAAGTAAAAAGCAGTAGAGGTGTCGACAAGCAATACTCATCCAAAGGGTTCATATTATATGCATGCGTAAGAGATGAAAAATCAAATGATGATTAAATATTCATGGCTAAATGTGTGATGTATGGAAAATAACACATGAAAGTGATCAAATAGTCTTTATTTTCAACCTAAATTAAAATTCAAAATTAATTAAAATAAATTTGGATTGTCTCCCAAAAAGCATTTTTGTTTAACGGGGTTAGCTCGACGAACTTAAATGTTATCCGTTTGGCGCATTACGGATCAATCCTTCCATTACGTGCACTTGGAAGTTCTCATAGAAAGGTTTCGACCTTTTCCCATTGTTCTCGAAGCACTTCTTGAGTTCCTCCAGTTTTTTCATAGTTTCGAGGTCAAAACTCCTGCATAGGACATTTTGTAACTCATCTATCTCACAACATTCAAGATGTAAATTCGTTAGTGGTTCAATAATACCAACACTAGAAACATTTGACATTGTATTGGTCGACCCATCGCCTCATAGACATTAAATTTAACTACCTCACCGTTGAATTCCATAGTGAGCGTCCCACTACGTACATCAATTTTCGTACGACAGTGCTTAGGAATGATCTTCCGAGTAGAGTATCAGAAGAGGTTTTTGAATTATTGCCCTTCATGTCAATGATATAAAAACCTGCAAGAAAGATTAATTCTTTCACTTTAACGAGGACATCTTCCAATACCCTTTTTGGATACACGCACGACCTGTCTGTGATTTGAATTATCACCCCTATTTCTTTTAAAGGACCCACGTTTAGTGATTTAAAAATAGATAAAGCCATAACATTAATGGATGCTGCTAAATCACACATGGCTTTCTTTATGCCAACATTACCTATTTTGCAGGATATTGAGAACATACCTTGGTCCTTACACTTGGGCGGGATTTTCTTCTGTAACACAGTAGAGACGTTTTATCCCATATTCACCCACTCGTTCCCTTGGAGTTTCTTTTTTTCAGTGTATAATTCTTTCAAGAATTTTTCATAGTGTGGAACCTGTTTGATTGCATCGAGTAAGGGAATATTAATTTCTACCTTTCAAAACGTCTCTACGATTTCTTTCTCTTCTCGCTCCTTTTTATATTGGGCGAGCCTTCCAGGAAATGGGGGTTGTACAAAAAGCGATTTCTGTGGTGCTGACTTTTTTGGAGCCTTTGAATCTAGTTTTTATTTTCCCATTCAAAGTCATGGGCACTGGTTTCAAAACCGTACCACTTCTCAACGTCATAGCACTTACATTATGTCGAGGATTAGGTTCAATTTGAGATGGTAACTTATCTTGGGTCTCCAAATGACTAACCGTGACTACAAGCTTGCTTAGTTGCTTATATATTTCCTAGAAGTGCGCTTCAGTCTTTTATTGGAACTTTTCGGCGCTAACAGCTAACCTCTCTACTATGATTTCAAGAGATGACTTTAAGGGTTGATATTGTTGAGGTGGAGGTGGCCTTGGCTGATACGATTGATTGTATCGAGGGTTTGATCCATAGCTCAAATTTGGCTGATCTTTCCACCCTACATTATAAGTGTTTGAATGTGGATCATAATGCCTTTGAGGTGGTCCTGGAAAGTTTCCAACGACATCTACTTATGATGTTGTGTCCTTGTGTAAAATCAAACACGAGTCTGTTAGATAATTAGGGTAAGCACAAATCCCACACAACCGAGCTAGGTTCATTTTTCTTGCAAGCAAATTTTGAACTACATTAGTGAGCTTTTCTATTTTATTTTCTAAGGATAGAGTACTTAACTCATGAACCATTCTCATGAGTTCTGTAGTTGGTCGATACTGTTGACAATTTACAGCCATCGTCAAGATTAGTTTCCTTGCTCTTTGGGAGTCATGTTAACAAGTGCCCTTTCACTGGTAGCGTCAATCATCTTCATTTCCATAAGGAGTAACCCCTCATAGAAATACTACAAAAGTGACTGTTCAGACAGGCCATGTTATGGACAACTTGCGCACAGCTTCTTATATCTCTCCCAGTAATTGTAGAGAGATTTAGTCTCCTTCTATCGGATTCCTACAATGTCTTATGTCAACTCAATTGCTCGTACCGTTGGAAAAAACCAGTCAAAAAATAATCGAGATATATTAGCCATGTGTTAACAAATCTTGAGGGTAAATAAAATAACCACTCTATAGCAGAGTCGACTAATGAAAAAGAAAATGCACAAAGTTTAATTTGGTCTTCTGTTACTCCTTGAGGTTTCATGCTCGTGCAAACCATATGAAACTCCTTTAGGTGGGTGTGCGGGTTTTCATTTTGAATTCTGCCAAAAGTAAGCAATAGAGGATTAAGCCCGACTTCAACTCGAACTGCTGGATAAGTTATACATAGCGATTGTTGTCCGTCTGATGCTGCTACGAGTTGACAAATAGTTTGATCTGCCATTATCTTTGGTTCTTTGTTCTCGAAAATATCCTCGGTGAAAGCTTCTTCTTCAAATTCTGTTTGTGGATGTTTACCGTGAGCTTCTTTTCTTAACCTTCAGGTCATTTTCTCTATCTCTGGTTCAAATTCATCGAGAGGTCTCTGTTCAGACATTGTCATAAAGAAAACAAATGAAAATTAGAAAATTTTACCACTCCCCGATAACAACGCCAAAATTTGATGATCGTCGAAACCACCAAATAAATATTCCTATGACAAAATAATATAACACAGTAGTATAAGGTAGTAAGGTCGATTCCACAGGGATTGGTTGTTGAAATCTACTTTCGTGTTTTCCTCTTGAATAGGATTTTCGTCATGTCAAAGGGCATGCCCGCGACTTGTGACTGTCTTCCTAAAAAAAATTCAAAGGGGTTTAGGGATAAGAACGTTAAACTAAAATAAAACAAAATAAAATAAATCTTGTCGCAAAGTAAGTTGATCGAGATAAAATAAGTGAGAGAAACTATATTTAATAAAGCTTAGCCTCAACCTCGGTTCTCTCCGAACTTGAATGGTCCTCGAAAATTGATTTTCCCTTTTAAATTGATAAGTTGGTTATTGCACTCGAGAATGTCCCAGCTGCCAACCTTTTCTCTTGTAGCCGATTTCGGTACGACTTGCAAACTGACCCTTGTCAAATGTCTAACCACGTCGCTCGTGCTCATAATTTAAGATTTCGACAGCCTTATGCTCTAAAAAGCCCAACTCAAATTAACGGCCTCAACCACTTGGGTCCTTTAAATCCTGTCATTATCTCCTTTGGCGAAATCCAACTGGTCGTTTCCCACTTGGACACACCAATTTGTTCGCAGGAACTCGAATGGAGCATGGCCGACTCGACTTCTCAATTGTACGCCAAACTACCCCAACCCAACGTGTACTTTTTGAATCGAAGTTGAATTAACTTTAAGGGACTTATTGTACTATCCCATAAACAGGAGTGATAGCGAATATAGAGTTTAAATGGTTTTTAGGACGGTTTCATAACTCACGATTATTTTCTTACCGGAGCGATAACTGGGCTAAGGCTAAAAAGGACTTAGTTGAGCATGAATTTAATCATGCTTGATGGATTTAGGATGATGGATTAATTGGAATTATGAAAGATGAAAATGAGAAAGGGTTAAGAAAGCAATTAAACAAATTTTGAACAAGGAAATAGAATTGAAAAATGGCAGAGAGCACTGACGTAAATTATGGAAGAATATAGAAAGGAAGAATTGCTTCAATTGCTATTCAAATCAAGTATGACTTTTAATTAAACCAAAGGCCCTATTTATACACAATTAATTTGCTAAAAATAGCTTAATTATCCCTAAAATTTTTCCTATTTACTAAATAAAGAGAATATGGTCAAAATGAAATAAAATATAAAAAAATAACTAAATTCTAATTTTGGTTATTGACAATATCAACCAATAAGGTCTTTACACTTAAATCCTCAAATTCTTCCAAATCTCCCAATTTAGCCCATCTCTTCTCATTTTGCTTCAATTAAGTCCCCTTTTTGCTTGCTTTTAAGTTGAGACATTACTTTGTGTACTTGATAAGAAAAAGTATGAAATTAGAAGTATCTTGCTCGTAATTTATAAAAAATACACAAATAAAAATACTAAAATTATTTACTATGAGGGAATTAACCCAAAATTGGTTTTGCCCATTCATGAACACCTTTACCCAAACAAGTTTAAACTGTGACATCGAGAGATAAATAGTCTCTATTGACTCATTATGTTAGTGAAAGATCGGAAGATCTTACTAGGGTAGCGACTAGTTGATTGAAGAGGAATCCCCAAAACCGATGATTGAAGATTCATACAGAAGCGAGCTAATCCCCCATGAATATGTTTATCGAGTTTTCTCATCTCTATTTCCTTCATTATATTTTGTTGTATGTTATTCATTTACCAAAATTTGAAATCTATTTATTTCCTTTTGTACTATAAAACCCTAAACAAAGTACTAATTACTTCTTTTCTTTACAGGAATCTAAATCACTATCGCTCAGCCTCCTTTGGGTATGATCCTTGGAATGCTTACCAAGTGTTTCATTGTAAACAAACTATATTACAACTTGACTCATATACTTACGGAAGCCCAAAAATATACACCAAATGGGAGTACGTACGGAGGCGGTTACATACGGCGAGGGTTATTACTAGAAAAGGAGAGGATTTTCGCCTTTGATAGTAGAGCTCGATGCAACGTGGTTGTTCATTTTCTTAAGTCCACGATGATTGATTATTAACCTTGTTACACCTTGGTTAAATATTGCTTGGATCATCAAGGGTGATTGGATTCTTGAAATTAGACATATTTTTTGCGAAGGCAATAGGTTACGGATCGGTTAGCAAACCTGACTCATGATGCCCCACATGGTGTTACTATATTTGACGCTCCCTCTCAACATGTTCAAGTTTTGATGGAGGAAGATATGTGATCGTGCTATAAACGTCACAACAGTTAGTGCAAGCAAACACTGTCAATACAAGTATAGTCGATAGGTTTTAGCTATCAGATACCAATCCCACAGAGATGGTTTTTGATGCTATAATTGTTGAAAAAATTAGAATTAGCATAAAAGGAATTGTAAGGAATAATGTTAGCGCAATTAAATCACAGACTGCAAAATTAAAATGAATCAAAACTGTCAAAGCAATTATTGTGAGTCTGTGATGCAATTTGTCAAGTCAATTTAATAAGAAAATGTAGTGAGAGTTTGAGATATTTTGTCGATGCAAATTAAGGAATTTAAAGAAATAAAACAATGATGATAGAATGGGGGGATCCCTAACTTAATAAGTCGGCAATCACTAAATGTGACCACAAGATAAATGATAGATAAATTATCGCTGCAATTAAGCTTAATGAAATCTTACTCACTTTGACTTCTCTATTTATCCAAGACCTAAATACTCACATTAACACACCTTCAAGTGCTGACAATGCTTTGCATTCGAGAACAAGTGACCAGAATTCCTTCGTGTCTCAAGCAACTTCCGTTGTCTTGCTTGTTAATTTAATTTGTCACTGCACCTTCCAGTGTCAGCAACTGCAATAACACTTCCGTGATTAAGCAATTAAATCCAAAGATAAACAGATATGAGGAATTGAAAAGAAATCAATTTAGATCTAAAATTAAAAGGTACTTCCATACTCAATTAAGTTCATCAAAATTTATCAACGTTTAATAGGAAATAAAGAACTAGTTGAAGCATTCTATTCCTAGCCTACTAGAACTCTTCCTTAATGCTCCTCTTGCGTCGTACTTAAAACACTCCTCGTTAGGAGCAGACGTTGCCTTCTCTTCACAGTCAGTTCACCCCTCCAGGATAATTAAGCTGCCATGGAAGCAAGCTTAAGGAAAAAAATAAGAAAATTGAATTGAATTGTTACGAGCTAGATCCTCCCTTTCTTCTTCTCTCTCCTCAATATTTATCTTTGCTAACAAGTACAAGTGTCTTTCTTCTCTTAGATCTAGCTTCCTTGCAGCTGTACAAGTCAGTTAATCCAGCTGTACAGTCACGCAGATCTAGTATATGCAGTAAGCAGTTACAGGTTGTCGCGACATTTCTGGATGCAAATTTAGATTTTAATTTCCTGCGACAACTTTGATATCTTCACACACTGGTACTTCTGGGTATGTTTACACAGTAAAATCCCTGGTGCAATCTGGAAGTTGTCATGCGGTGATCTTTTAAGATAGATCCCTGCACTGACATCTCAAGATGCAATACTTACACTAAATGTAGTGACATTAGTAGCGTAAGTATAATAAAATGAAAGAAAATTACATCAAACATCACTGACTTAGAAAATGCAATTACTA
This sequence comes from Gossypioides kirkii, assembly GCA_005610355.1. Taxonomy (NCBI): domain Eukaryota; kingdom Viridiplantae; phylum Streptophyta; class Magnoliopsida; order Malvales; family Malvaceae; genus Gossypioides; species Gossypioides kirkii. Next base: position 23,352,234 of record CP032248.1, read on the forward strand.
AATATAAAATGCTAAAAATGCATGCTAAACATAGTACAAAGGGAACAAATTATACTCAAAATAAGGAGAAATTAATGGTCTTTTCTACTGCTATCACACCCTCGAACTTGAGTTTTTACTTGTCCTCAAGTAAACAAAAGCTAAAAAGGTCATAGGAAAAAAAAGTCAAAGCAATAATCATTCTAGCAACTTGAATTCTCTAGGATCCTAGTGTATAAATTACATTCATGTGATAAAAAATTACGCTGACAATTTTAAGGTATGAATAATCAAAACTGCAACTTCACTAATGTTAGCATCATGCGTTAAATCTTAAATCTTCTTGACCAATAAAATATTTATTATCTAATTTTCTTTCTTTTTTTTTTTCTTTTATGTGACTGAGAGATGTCATTGTATTACTATACCCTTGTTCCTGGGCAGTAACGATGGGGTGCAACAAACCCCCAGGAAGTATGTAATTGCACCAATACACACTCTTGCAGTGACAACCTTTGGCTAGATATTTTTTCTAACACTTGCATTGGAGTGTTCCCCTTGATAAGTCACAAGGTACTCAAATTGGAGTGTCTTTTATTAATATAATTATATATAGCTGCAAATGGCAAGTTATTCAAAGATTCAAATAATGATACTACTCATTTATTACTAATGCGATTTCAACCATTCATCCAAAAATAGAAGGATGCAACATTCAATCACATTCATCCAATTCATGCATAAGCATCTTAAATATTTCAAGAATTAAGCATCAAATGAAAAATATTGATTGTAGTCACATTTTTTTATACCTTTGCATACTTTCATAAAACTAAAAGAACAAATAATTTCTTAAAACTGTGGATACAATTGCATTTCCATTCCATATACATTTCCCCCCCAAACTTAGAGTCTGTATTGTCCCCAATGCACTGACAATAATATACAAATAATTATGAAAATGCAATTACAATGCAAATGTGTTGTCAAATAAAAGCAAGGACAATTAAAATATGATGACAATGCAATTATAACTACATGATATGCAACTAAATTACGTACTAAACAAATTAAAAAGAAAACTAACTCAGTGATGTACAGTCAAAGATGTGGTTGCTTTGGTCTTTTTCTTCTTGTTGTGGAGCTCCTCCTTACGTGCTGCCTTATCTTTGCGCTTGCGTCTTCTTTCTGTTGGTGTAATCGGGTTGGTGGATTGCTCCTCCATATGCGGTTGGGTACTGGTTTCATCGACTATGACATCAGAAGGATGAATTTCAGCAAGTGGTGCCACATAGGGCACTATAGTCAGAGGATTGAAATCCTCATTGTTGATTGCCATAACCTCGGCCTAATTCGCAATAGATGGTGCCGGGTCTTTAATAGTTACACCCACATTGTCGAGTGCGGCGACAAATTCTTCAGATAAATTTGTCGCGACAAAAACTTCCTCTTTTTCTTCTTCTTTCTTTTCGTCTTCTTCCTCCTCTTCCTTTTCCTCCTCGATACCCTCAAATTTCATGATAGTGTGCTTCTCATCAGCAGCAACTGCCTTATCAGCCATATTTGCCCCCAAACTATTAAAAAATTCATCTTCAAAAAGGCTAGCAATATTGCGAACACACTCCTCAACATCCCTTAAATCCAAATCCTTGTCCTCATCATCAAAAATTTGAACCATATGCAGAGACTCAACAAAGTGATCCTTCCCTTCCGAAGTAGCTTTCTCGATTGATGGTGTTGCCTCCCTGATGATAGGGGAAACAATGGGAATTCTGGCAAGGGATGCTTGCTAATACTGCGTAAGGTGCTGACAATTGCAGTATTCCATGCCTTGGTATAGGCATAGAATAAGTCTTGTGAGTGCTCCATGTCTTCAATTATGGCGACAAGTTTAATTCGCCACACATTCATTTTGTCCACCTGTTGCTCAATTTCTATAATCTTCTTCCATAATTTAGGATTTGTGGGGGCGTAAGACTATTTGGTATCCTTCTTAGCTTTTCCTTTCTCTTTCTTCGGTGCAGCTTCTTTCATCATAGGGGTTTCCTCCCCCTTGTCATGCGCTTAACCAAGACATCATTGATTGGTCCCTTATTTTCTAAGAATTCCTCCCTTTCATTAGGCACAACACCCCTCTACTGACATAAATGCGTTATAAGAGAGTGGAATGGCAAAATACCTGATTGCTTTACTGCTTCTTTCGTAATTTCTTAATGTAAGATTGCACCGACATCAATTCAGTGACCTTTAATAATTGAATGTATGAGACACATTCTGTCTAAAGTTACCGTGGTGCTGTGGGTAGAACACATTAAGCGGTAATTGATAAAATGGAACCAGACTTTGCTCTAAACCGTGAGGAATCAATGATGCATTATGTAGTTATTGGAGTTGTTGTCGGTCCAGACAGCACCATAAATGTACAGATCATTCAATAACAAATCAACACCCTCCTCCGTCAATTGTTCTAAGAAAGCATTGTGCTCATCTTCTCCCTTAGTAATGTTGTATAGGGCATTGATAGGTGCAGCACTCCAGGGTACCAATCCTTCTCGAACAAAGACGAACTCTTGTTCCTTGTCAATCAAATTGGCATAGAATTCCCTAACAAAGGATGGAGATAACCCTTCAGGATGGTCACAAAACTTTTCCCACCCTAGGCGTGAGATGTTTCTGTGGATTTGTTTTCCCAGCGTGAGTAGTGGAGATAGCTGGAATCCTTACTCTGGGTGGCAGTTACGCTTCAACATATTATTGTGGAAGCGATCTTTTACTACTTTTGTGAGAAACAGTTCTGGTTCGTTGCATGGCAACTACTCTGCATTGCGAGCCACCGTCATAGAGGATTCAGCAGCTAATTTAGACTGGGTTTTGGATCCCCTTGTTCTTGCCATAACTGTATAATAGAAAGAGACTGAAAGTCACAGGAAAGTAGAAGGTTGAAGAAAAGAAAGTTTTGCAACAACAATGGTAGTTGTGGTTGTGAAGAACACCACCGGTACAATAGGGTGTTTTACAGGGGATGAAGATGAATTGGCATGATGATTTCTACTACAAGGAAAGGACGTTGTGTCTTCATCCAATAAATGCAATGAAACGGATTGTCCTTTTTCGAAATCAATCCAACGATTGGGGCGTAGAGTGAATCAATCGGCGTGATTCTTTCCTGAAACGTTTCATGTGATGAGTCAGCAAGTAAATTGCGTCGACAAGTAGTGTTTTCAGTGCATCGACAAAAAGGATAGCTTTTATTCTTACAAAAGAACTAAAAAACATAATTGAAATAAAATAAAATACAAAAATCAAATAGAATAAAAGTAATGATATGTTCAAAAAATGTGACCAGATTAATAGTCTCGTTTTGCTCGTGATAGTTTGGGCTGAGATAGTGCTTCAACCTTTGGCCATTTACTTTGAATTGGTTTCCATCATTTAAATCTTTAATTGTCGCCGCACCATGAGGAAATTCTTTGACAACTTCAAATGGCCCTAACCATCTGGAGCGTAATTTTCCAAGATGCAGTTTTAAACATGAATTAAATAAAAGTACTAACTAACCTGCAGAAAATTATCGCTGCAAGATAATGTTGTCATGTCATCTCTTAGTTTATTCTTTGTATATGGCAGCATTCTCATATGCATTTCGTCGAATTTTCTCTAATTCAAAAATGTCCAATAATCTCTTTTGTCCAGTAGCATCATAATCCATATTCACTTGCTTAATTGCCTACATGGCTTTATGTTCAAGTTCCACAGGCAAGTGACAGGATTTACTAAAAACAGGTTGATACAATGACATTCCTAATGGTGTTTTGTACGCTATGCAAAGTGCCCACAATGCATCGTTGAGCCTTGAAGACCAATCACGTCTGGATGGATTCACCACCTTTTCAAGGATATTTTCAATTTGTCAATTGGATACTTCAGTTTGGCCATTCGTTTGTGGATGATATGTGGTTGCCATTCTATGTTTAACACCATAACACTTTAATGCTGTCGCAACTTGATTGCAGTGAAAATGAGTGCCTTGATCACTGATAAATGCTCTAGGTGTGCCGAATCATGTGAGGATGTGTGTGTGAAAGAATTTCAACATTATTCGAGCATCATCTTTAGGGACAATAATTGCTTCACCCACTTTGATACATAACTGACAGCGACTAGAATATAAACATTTCTAAAAGAATTAGGAAATGGTTCCATGAAATCCATACCCCAAACATCGAAAAGCTCAACTTCCATAAAAGGTTGTTGTAGCATCTCGTTGCGTTGAGATATTGATCCAGTTCGTTGATAGTTATCGCATTGTTGAACAAAATTATGGGCGTCTCGAAACAATGTTGGTCAATAAAATCCTAATTGAAGGACCTTTGCAGTAGTCCTAACACCACCAAAATGACCTTCATAAGGGGCATCATGGTAATGCTTCAGGATAGAAAGCATTTCTTCTTCAAGAACGCAACGACGAATAATATTGTCGGCGCATACTTTGAACAGTTATGGCTCATTCCAATCACAAAGAAATCTTACCTTTCGGTGATCAATCGCACTTTGTGGTAGTTTTTCACAAACTAAATAATTAACAATATCTGCATACCACGGGGATGCGTCGACAGAAAAGAGTTTCTCATCTGGAAATACATCGACAATTTGTAAAGTATTTCCATCTTCACTCCTAAATTCCAGACGAGATAAATGATCTGCTACCTGATTTTTTGATCCTTTTCTATCTTTAATTTCAACATCAAATTCTTATAACAACCGGATCCATCGAATCAACTTGGGTTTGGCCTCTTTTTTGGCAAAGAGGTATTACAATGCAGAGTGATCAGTATATACTGTAACTTTTACGCCGACAAGATATGAATGAAACTTGTCGAATGCAAAAACTACTGCCAGCAACTCTATCTCTGTGGTTGTATAATTGACCTGCGCTTCAGTAAGAGTTTTGCTAGCATAATATATTGTATGAAATACCTTGTCTTTACGTTGCCTAAGCCCTGCACCTACTACATAGTCACTCGCATCACACATAACTTCGAATGGTTGTGACCAGTCTAGTACGACGGCAATAGGTGCCTGCATTAAATGTCGCTTAATTTTTACAAATGCTTCCAGACAATCAGCATCAAACAAAAACTTTTTATTTTGACCCAATAGCGAGCAAAGAGGTTTTGTAATTTTTGAGAAATCTCGGATAAATCGTCGATCAAATCCTACATGACCGAGAAAACTCCTTATTCCCTTGACATTAGTAGGTGGGGGCAGTTTCTCAATAATCTTCACCTTTGCCTTATCTACTTCGATACCTTGACAAGAGATACGATGCCCAAGGACAATGCCTTCAGTTGCCATGAAGTGGCAATTTTCTCAATTTAACACTAGATTAGTGCCTTCGCATCACTTTAACACTTTAGCTAAATTGTCAGCGCATTTGTCAAATGTGTGACCGTAAATAGAAAAATCATCCATGAATACTTCCAACGAATCTTCAATCATATCAGAAAAGATTGTCATCATGCACCTTTGAAATGTGGCTGATGCGTTGCATAAACCAAATGGAATTCGGCGAAAAGCAAAGGTACCAAACGAACAAGTAAAAGTTATTTTTGCTTGGTCTTCTGGCGTAATTGCAATATGGTTATAGCCAGAATATCCATCAAGAAAGTAGTAATAGGCCTTACCAGCAAGTCTATCCAGCATCTGATCAATAAGGGAAGCAGGAAGTGATTTTTTTGTGGCAGCATTCAAACGAAGGTAATCCATACAAACTCGCCAACCTGTAGCAATGCGAGTATGGATTAATTCATTTTTGTCATTACTTACCACCGTAATACTGCTCTTCTTTGGAACGCATTGGATTGGGCTCACCCATGTACTGTCAAAAATTGGGTAAATTATACCGACATCCAACCATTTGATGATCTCTTTTTTTACAACTTCCTTTATTTTCTCATTTAACCTACGTTGCTGTTCGATGGACTGCTTTCTCCCGTCCTTCAGCCTAATCTTGTGCATGCAGAAAGAGGGACTAATGCCTCTAATATCCGCAATGCTCCAAGCAATGGCACACTTGTGTTACTTCAGTATTCCGATTAATTTCTCCTCTTCACTTGCTTTAAGATTTGTGGAGACAATTACTGGCAAGGTATCATTGTCACCAAGGAAAACATATTTTAAATGCGTTGGCGATGGTTTCAACTCCAAAGTTGGAGCTTCTTCAATAGACGGCTTAAACACAGGGATCGTTCTATTCGTCAGATCTAAGGATTCCATCTGCCAACCATGCCTATACTCAACCATATTTGCTTCAACTTTGTGGTCGCATTCAGGTAGGAAATTGTCTTCAGTTGTCACCGCAATTTCTTCTAAAGTTGTTGTACTTCGCTCATTAAATTTCTCCGCAATTAATTCATCCAGCACATCAATATGGTGACATTGTTATTTACTCCTGCAGGGAGTTGCTTCAAAGACACTGAAGGTAACGTGTTCAGCATTGTGTCGCATGATTAGCTCACCCATGAATACGTCTATAAGAGTACGTTCTATAGCAAGAAATGGGCGTCCCAAAATTATGGGTACCTCCTTATCGCTGGAAACACAAACTTAACTATTTGGACGAGAACATATTTGATTTGTCCTTCAGGTTGCGCTAAGGATCTGTCTACCAGCTGCAATGTCACCGCAGTGGGTTTCATGTGACCAATTCTGAATTTTCGGAATGTTGATAAGGGCATAAGGTTGATACTTGCTCCTAGATCACAGAGAGCTTTTCCTAAATAATGATTTCCAATGGAGCATGGAATTGTAAAACTACCAGGATCTTTCATCTTGGGTGGCAATTTATTTGGGAGCATGTGGTACCACATGGTGTTACTATATTTGATGCTCCCTCTCAACATGTTCAAGTTTTAATGGAGGAAGATATGCTTGGCTTTAGCTCGATAAGACCATAGTTAACGCCTATTTACTTTTTTTCTTGTTCTTATGTAGAAAATATATATGTATTTACTTTTATACCAATTCAATAGCAAATTTGTCTTTCCAATTTTGATCATCTCCTTTATCTCTATTTATGGTTAAACTATTTATAGTTATATAGGATAACTTTAATTTTTTTAAATTTTAATATATGTTTAATTATTTATTTATTAGATAATAAAAGTAGATAATGAAATTTGTTTTAAATTCTGATAATGTTGACATCTTTAATCCAATGATCTGGACTTGGGGATTCGAATGCCCTTTTAGAAACATGTCAGTGATCTGTGTACATCCAAAGAGCTTTAACAGATTCAGTGACAAGCAACTATCTACAACCCGTTGGATATATTTGTAACATTCTAGAATATATTTACTCATTACTTGCATGTACTTATATTTAATTAATGTATTAGAGTAGATGTACCTAGTTTAATGAATGTATTTAGAGAAGATGTATCTAGTAGTCATGCATGTATTTAACTAGGATACATGAATGTATTGAATCCAATAGTCACTTACAACTATTATAAAAATAGCTGTATGTGATGAAGCATGGTAAGAGAGAGTAAAAGAAGACAAATTTTAATACAAAGTGAGTTTATTTCTTTCCTAAATAGTTATTTCTCTTCCACCTCCTTCCAACAAAGTGGTATCAAGAGCTTGGTTCAACAGTGAAAGGTCATGGCCAACAATGGAATGTTTCCATTTCAATTTGCTCGTCTTACGAAAGATAACTATGAAAGCTGGTGCCTCCTTATGAAGGCTCTAATTGGCTCACAGGATGATTTGGAGATCACACAAAATGGTTATGATTTTCCTCAAAAGGAGGAAACTTGTCACAATAAGATAATGATGCATTGAAGAGGACAAGGAAGAAGGACCAACAAGCCCTCACCCTCATCTATCAATGTTTGGATGAATCGATATTTGTGAAAGTGGTTAATGCTAACACCGCAAAGGAAGGGTGGGAGATTCTGCAAATTTCTCTCCAAGTATTGTGAGGTGAGTTTGAAGCTTTGCGGATGAAGGAATTCGAGTCAATTTTAGACTATTATTCAAGGGTGTTGGTTATTGTTAAACAAATGAAGAGATATGGAGATGCCTTAGAAGATGTTCGTGTTATTGAAAAGATATTTCATTCTTTGGTTCCAAAAGTTGATTATGTGATTTGTGTCATTGAGTCAAAAGATTTAGGCTTTATGACTATTGAACAATTAATGGGTGAGTTGCAAGCACAAAAAGACAAATTCAAGAGGCGACAAGATGAGTCCTTAGAACAAGCTCTCAAAGCTAAGGTATCTTTGAAAGATTTCCTAGAAGAAAAGAACCAAAGAGGTCGAGGTCGTGGACAAGGACGAGGTTATGACCAAGGAGGACATGGAAGTGGTGATCGTGAAAGTAGAAACAACCATAATAGGAGCCTATCAATTAGAAATCGTGGAAGAGCCACTACAGGAAAATAGGTTTTTAGCAGTGTTTTTTGGGGACTATAAGCACCGCTAAAACATTTTACGGCGCTTTTACAAGCGCCAAAAAATGTCGCTAAAAATTGCAACATTTATGCGAAAAAATGTCACTATAGAATATGGACTTTAGCGGCGCTTTTCTCACAAACGCCGCTGACCGGCCTATAACGTCACAACAGTTGTGCAAGCAGACACACATCGATGCAAGTATAGTTGATAGACTAATTCTATCGGATATCAATCCCATGAGGAATGGGTTATTGATGTTCGGACGTCAAAGTAACTAATACTAGAATTAGATGAAATGCGAGTATAGATGTCGGCGCAATTAAGTCAATTTGCAGACTAAAATAGTTAGTATTGTCAATGCAATCAAGGTTAATTCTCAAAGCAACTGAAAGTAAATCAAAGTGTTGTTGAAGTGTTGAGAATTTAAATACAGAAAAGTAAAAGTGTGATCAAGTGCGAAGATCTGGAGTGGATCACTAATTTCACTAAGTTGCAACGCCGGATGTGTCGACAAGGGTTTGAATAGATGAACAGTCACAATAATCGAGTTCCAATGAAATCTTACCAATATCAATTCTCCGTTTTGTCAAGACTTAAGCACCCTCAAATACCCCACCTCTAGGTGTGAGCAACATTGTGCACTCAAGAACAAATTATCAGAATTTCTTCTAATCTCAAGCAACACTCATTATATTCCTTGTTAACCTAATTTGTCATCACATCTCTTTATGTCGGTAGACTACAAATGCACTCTCGTGTTTGATGCAATTAGATCCAAGAATAAACATATGAAAAGAATTAAATAAGAATCAAAGTAAATCTAACAATGAAAGATACTCTTGTATTCATTCAAATGTCAATAATAGTTCATCATCATAAGAAGAGAGGAGTTAACAAATACATTAGAGCATACTATATCTAGGCTACTCGGATTATCCCCTAACTGCTCCACTTGCACAGCATCAAGCACTCCTCGTCAGGAGTTGTTTCTCGTCGACTCAGTCAGCTCACCGTTCTCCAACGTAAAATCTCCAAAAACACAAAGTAATTGCAAATTTAATTCCTTTAACTCTTGATATCTCTCTCCTTCCTCTTTCCTTAATTTATAAGCTCAAGAAATTACAGATTTCCTCTATTCTCAGATCCAACTACTTTGTACAACTGTAAAAATTTGTTATTAACAGCTACGCAGATCTGATTCGTTTACTAGACTGTTGCAGAATGTCAGTGCAAATTATGATTTTAATTTACGGCGACAATTTGTCAGCAGAATGTCACCGCATTTCTGAACCAACTTGTGGCCGCAACTCTGAATGCTTTCTTACTTTGATCTTTTAAGCTGGATCTCTGCACTGAGAACCTTAGGTGCAAAATTGATACTGAATACAGCTTCATTCCTGGGTGCAATTGAAGAATACTTATGGACAGCCTTAGGTGCATTCCAGAAATAATAATACGGCAGTAACTTTGGGTGCAATCTGGAAGTGCTCATGCGGCGACAGTTTTGGGAGCAAATGTGGATCATATTTTGCTACGACAATTTCGAAAACCTTCATACATTGATTCTTCAGGACAGGTTCTTGTAGTGACATCTTTGGATGTAATACTGAACAACTAATTATGGTGACATTAGTAGTAAAAACATTATAAAATTAAGGGAAATTAAACAAAGCATTACTAAGTTAGAAAATGCAATTACTAAATATAAAATTCTAAAAATGCATGCTAAATATGATACAAAAGAGACAACTAATACACAAATTTAAAGAGAAAATCAATGTCATTTCCAATGCTATCACGCCCCTAAACTTGAGTTTTTACTTGTCCTCATGTAAACAAAAGTTAGCAAAGGCACAATTAAAACATGTCAATGCAATTTTCAATCTAGCAACTTAAATTCTATGGAATCTAATGTATAAATTGCATTCATAAGATAGAATAATGCACCGATAATTTATAGACATGAATAATTAAGACTGTAACTTCACTAATGTTAGCATCATGCTTTGAATCTTAACATTTATTAACCAAAACAACATTTATTGAAAGATAGCATTATAAATATTTCTTTTCTTTTCTCTTTTTCTTTTCTTTTTATGTGATTGAGAGATGTCATTGCATTACTATACCCTTATTCCTGGGCAGTAACAATGGGGTGCAACAAACCCCCAAGAAGTATTTAATTGCGCCGACACATACTCTTGCAGTGACAGCCTTTGGCTAGATGATTTTTCTAACACATGCAACGAAGTGTTCTCCCTTGATGAGTCATAATGCACTCACATTGGAGTGTCTTTTTATTAATATATGTCGCTACAATTGGAAAGTTAATTCAAGATTCAAAAATTGATACTACCCATTCATTATTAATGCAATCCCATCATTCATCCAAATATAGAAGGACTCGATATTCATTCACATTCATCCATTTCATGCATCAGCATTCCAAACAATTCAAGATTTAAGCATAAAATAAAAAAAATTGTGGTCACATTTTTTCTTGTAACTTTGCATACTTTCATTGAACTAAAGAAACCAGTAAATTCTCAAAAATGTAGGTGCAATTGCATTTTCATTTCACACAAATTCCCCCCAAACTTAAAGTGTGCATTATCCCCAATGCACTGACATTAATAAATATATATATGAAAATGCAATGACAATGTAGATGCAGCGACAATAAAAATGCAATGACATTAATAATGTAGGGACAATTATACTACAGCTACATGATATGCATGAAAACTAAACTAAATGCTAAAAAACAAAAACTAACTCAGTTTGCTGCAACCGAAGATGTGACTGCATTGGTCTTCTTCTTCTTGCGCTTCCATTCCTCCTTGCGTTGTTTCTTGTCTTTGGTGCACTTCCTCCTTCGTTCCTTTGGCTTGGCTGGACTTATGGATTGCTCCTCAACAGTAGGCATCACAACCTCCGCCTGACTCGCTTTAGGTGGTGCCAAATCACCAGATGATGCATCCACAAATTCAAGTACGGTGATAAATTTCTCAGCCGAATTTGTCACGACATCGGGTCCTTCTCTTCTTTATTTTTTTACTTTTGTTTGAGCTTCGCATGATCTCTGGATTGCTCCTTAGTTTCTATCTCTGCTCTGGCATCATTAGCTGCTTCATTCGTTGATCCAGTATAGACCACTATCGCCCAAAGGTTTTCATTAGTAGCTTCCGCCTAACTCGCTTCATCTTACGCCAAGCCTTCAGTTATTGCAACCACAACTTCAGGTGCAGGGATAATTTTCTCAGCTAAATTTGCCTCGACATCTATTTTTTCATCTTTTTCTTCCTTCACATGAACTTCGTCCATTTTCAACATTAAGTCAGTAGCTGTAGTACAGCTGTACAAAATTACGTTGATAATGAAATCCTAATGTGTCGACAATAGTGTTTGCTTATTCCTCAATTGGTGCAAACGCAATATGTGTTTCTTCTTCTTCAAGTGCTTCGTACTCTTTTATTCTCCACATGGTCCCGAAAAATTTTCACTCTTTCTTACGTTTTTTCCAATTCCGTAACTTCTTAATTATGGATATATGCATCAAAATTATACTTTCATTGAAATCAAATAATACCTTTCCAATATACCAATCACCAATGGAATAAGGTATTGAGAAGCTCTTGGGATCCTTAAATTCTTGGAGCAATTTAATTATCATGACAGTGCACCCTTCAGTAAGTGCGATTGCTTTGACATCTACCAATCTTCTCTTCTTTGACAATGTGTCTTCAAGTTTCTGAGACTATTTTGCTATAGCATTTGTGGCGACAAAGTGATTTGATTCTGTCGTCGCAATATTTTGTTTAACCTCTTTAGCTGCAGTTTGCTTTTCAAATGGCATTGATATCTTTCCATTGTTGAGATTTGAATTATCTTCTTTTGCTGTAGCATCTCTAACAACTTTATTTAGTTGAGTTTCAGTTCTAGGAATGATTTCCTCATCATGCCCTTGCCCTTGTTATATCAAATTCTCAATATCAACTGACAAAGTTTCTTGTGGTCGCAAATTTATTGCACCCACAATCTGGCTAAATTAACATTCTAGAGCTCGTATGGATTTAGCTTGATTCTGAAGCACAACATCAGTCTTGGCAATATATCGTCTTAGCAAATTTTCAATTGATAAAAACTCTGATACTTCGTTTTGCTGAATATTTTGCCTTGACAAAGGATGATCATAATTGGGCAATGTCCACTCTGATCTAACATGATTGTCTATACTTCCAGGGTCTTGATTGTTCCAACAAAAATTTGGATGTTACTCCCACCCTGGCGTGTAAGTGTTGGAATATGGATTTTCATTTCGATAGAAATTCCCCATGTGGTACACATTTGCTGGATTTGATGGGCATTCTTCAAACTCATGGTTGCCCCTACAGTAATTACAAATTGTCACTGCAAATTTCCATTCTGTAACTGTTGTAGCATTCTGGATATTAGTCAAAGAAGATACCTAGGCTGTTATGGCATCAAGCTCTATTTTTACAGCATCACTCATGTCAATCCAAAATCTTGAGGTTCTATATACCTTGTTCCTAGCCATATTTCACTAAAACAATGTAAAAGGAAACAAAAAAAGGAAACAAGTTAGTGACGAATAAAATTTAGATAATATAGAATAAATGCAACAACAAAAATAAACATCAAACAAACGCCATTCCCCGACAACAGCGCCAAAACTTAATCGACCTGTAACGTCACGGCAGTTGTGCAAGCAGACACACGTCGATACAAGTATAGTTGATTGACTAATTCTATCGGATATCGATCCCACGAGGAATGCGTTCTTGATGTTCAGATGTCGAAGCAACTAATACTAGAATTAGATGAAATGCGAGTACAGACGTCAGCGCAATTAAGTCAATCTATACACTAAAATAGTTAGTATTGTCAATGCAATCAAGGTTAATTGTCAAAGCAATTGAAAGTAAATCAAAGTGTTGATGAAGTGTTGAGAATTTAAATACAAAAAAGTAAAAGTGTGATCAAGTGCGAAGATCTGGAGTGGATCACTTATTTCACTAAGTTGCAACGCTAGATGTGTCGACAAGGGTTTGAATAGATGAACTACCACAGCAATCGAGTTTCGATGAAATCTTACCAATATCAATTCTCCGTTTAGTCAAGACTTAAGCACCCTCAATTACCCCACCTCTCGATGTGAGCAACATTGTGCACTCAAGAACAAGTTATCAGAATCTCTTCTAATCTCAAGCAACTTTCGTTGTCTTACTTGTTAACCTAATTTGTCATCGCATCTCTCGATGTCGGTAGACTGCAAATGCACTCTCGTGTTTGATGCAATTAGATCCAAGAATAAACAGATGAAAAGAATTAAATAAGAATCAAAGTAAATCTAACAATGAAAGATACTCTCGTATTAATTCAAATGTCAAAATAGTTCATCATCATAAGAAGAGAGGAGTTAACAAATACATAGGAGCATATTATCTCTAGGCTACTCGGATTATCCCCTAACTGCTTCACTTGCACAGTATCAAGCACTCCTCGTCAGGAGTTGTTGCTCGTCAGCTTAGTCAGCTCACTGTTCTCCAGCGTAAAATCTCCGAAAACACAAAGTAATTGCAAATTTAATTACTTCAACTCTTGATATCTCTCTCCTTCTTCTTTCCTTTATTTATAAGCTCAAGAAATTACAGATTTCCTCCATTCTCAGATCTAACTACTTTGTAAAGCTGTAAAAGTTTGTTATTGACAGCTATGCAAATTTGATTTGTTTACTGGACTGTTGCAGAATGTCGACGCAAATTATGAAATTAATTTACGAAGACAATTTGTCAGCAGAATGTCACCGCATTTCTGGACCAACTTGTGGCCGCAACTCTGAATGCTTTCTTACTCTGATCTTCTAAGCTGGATCTCTGCGTTGACAACCTTAGGCACAAAATTGATACTGAATACAGTGACATTCCTAGGTGCAATTGAAAATTACTTATGCAACGACAGTCTTGAGTGCATTCAGGAAATAATAATGCGGCGACAACTTTGGGTGCAATCTGGAAGTGCTCATGTGGCGACAGTTTTGGCGCAAATTTGGATCATATTTTACTGCAACAATTTCGGACACTTCCATTCATTGATCCTTCAGGACAGGTTCCTGCAGTGACATCTTTGGATGCAATACTGAACAACTAATTGTGGCGACATTAGTAGTAAAAAATTATAAAATTAGGGAAATTAAACTAAGCATTACTGAGTTATAAAATGCAATTACTAAATATAAAATGCTAAAAATGCAAGTTAAATATGATACAAAAGAGACAATTAATACACAAATTTAGAGAGAAAATTAGTGTCATTTCTAATGCTATCAACCGCTAAAGAACATGGTCTTTAGCGGCGCTTTTCCAACAATCGCCGCTAAAGACCCCGTTCTCTAGTGACATTTTTCCCACAAACGTCGCTAAAGACCATCCCGTAAACGCCACTATAGAATATGGTTTTTAGCGGCATTTTTCTCATAAATGCTGCTAACATTAACAAATTTTACCAGCTCATTTTAATTCATATAGAACACAAATTTTAAACATTTTTTCCTGTAAATTCAAATCCAACCAATAACTTCAAATCTAAATGATACTATCATGAAAGAAATATGTATATGATTTAAATTAATAAATAAACGAAAAATATATTCAAAAGTAATATTGTGTATATTATTCTCACAATAAGAAAAATAGTCTAAGATGACGGATTCTGCGATTGATTCTTCTGAAATATTTTCATCATATTTTGAAGTTGTAAATGCAGTTCGTCATACTTTCTTTGAGACTCTGCTTCCCTCGCTGCTACCTTGGCTTCAAGTTGTAGCTGAAGTTCATCATATTTTCTTTGAGCCTCTACTTCTCTCGCTGCTGCCTTCGCTTTAAGTTGAGCAATTTGCTCAGCTGTGCTAGCCATTTGATCTCTTAACCTCTAAACTTCAACTTGATCCTAACTCCCCGAAGGCATGTATCTTTGCGAGCTAGATCCAAAATATTGGGTTGGGCTAACAAAAGATCCTTGAAATCGAACCTGACCATACCTTTCAGGCCCCAAAACTTCAGTAATAACTCGATTATCAATGTCCTCTAGATTAACCGAACTATCACTTGAAGCCATCGCTTCATACTCCGCCTTCTTATCCTTATTCTAATAAATCAATCAAGGAGTTAGAAACGAAATATATAATCAAATAAATGCAACGTAACTTGGCATTATTTGAATTACAAACGACGAATTAAACCATTATAATTTCTACAGCTTCAGTAGTCATAGGAGATCCATCTTTCTTTCTATGTGTAATATCAAAAAGTTGAAGGCGTCCAACTTTTTTACCAGACGACAGTTCCTACATTATAGTAGGAAAAATATTATTTAGTAGAAAGTAATTAATATTTGATACAATTAATAAATTCAAAATACCTCATCATCAGCTACACAAGCAAAACTTCTCAATCCAGTTGTGCGCGTGAATTTTTATTTTTGCCTACTTGTAGTTCCAACACGCTCACGATCCTATATTATGAAATTATTATTACATATATAATAAATATTATAAACCGAAATAATTATAAGAATTTGGTAGTACGTAATACCTCTCCTTTCTTTGAATTCCAAAATCTAACTTGTTCTTCCCATTGGTGCCTCAGCATTCCCGGCAGAACACTTCGTAATTTCTCTTCGAAGCTTATATTTTTCTTAAAAAATTCTTTCTTTAAAGTACTTTTATGGTCTCTCCATTTATTTCCTAATGTTTTCTTCACATAGTTGTCCGAGACCTCTAAAACAAATCTCTCCTGCAAATAACACAAGTTTAGAAAGTAAATATAAATTAAAATTAAACCAAAGTATTATAAATTACATTCACCTTATTACCTTAATATTATCGAGAGCTTGATTTTTGTTACTATCAGGCATATGATGCCATGACTCGTAGTTGATTGGCAACAAATTGGCATTTCGTGCTATAATGCCCAAGTATCCTCTCAAAACTCGAGCTTTTGATCCAACATGCTGACCATGACTATTTACACATACTTTGACACGCTCCTTAGGATTTAAACTGTATAAATCCTTTAATAGCGTACGTCCTCGAGTTCTGCGCCTCTCAGAATTTTCAACTAAAAGAATTGTATATGATAATATTAGAATTTGAGACAAAAATAAAAAATAAAAGTGATCATGCATGTAAATTAAAGTTAACATTACCTTGATTTTCTACGGTTTCGACAACTGTATTCGAAACATTCGAAGATCTAATAGCAGTCTGTTGATCACTATTTGTTTCTTCCAAATTTTGAGGATTTTAAATAATACTTAGATCTCGAAATTTTTTCTAAGCATATTATTTACAATATACATAAAATAGTTGGAATACACATTACCCTTGATTATGCCAAGAGAAAAAGTAAAACAGCTATAGAAAAGAGTACGGTCAATGAGACGGCATATACCATTTTTACAATTTATTTTTTATATAATATAAAGATGTTATTGCTAATAATAATGCTGATTTAAATTTGCAAATATGTTATTTAATATCCTCAAAATTAGGCAGGGATATGATCGTGTTTTAAAACCAAGAAGGCGCCTTCAATGGGGGTGTTGTAGATGATCATATCAAGGATTATTTACTATACTAACACTTGTTGATAATTTCATTTTAATTTTGATTGACTTAAATAATAAGGAGTACCATAGAAATGTAAAAGTTAATGTCTTTTAACTTATAGAAATTTTGAATTTTTGAGTTCACTGCATATAGTTTGAAAGTTATCTCTAAATTTAATGCCACATTTATTGATAAATAATTTCGAAGTTTAAGATGAATAAACATTTATAGGTAAACATTTTTCTCTACTAAGTAATTTAGAAGACATCAACAAACATAAAATTTTAAGGTTTAAGATTTGCTTATTCTGAACTTCAAATTAGGGGTGAGCATTCGATCGAACCGAATTGAATAAAAAAAATTTCGAGTTAATCGAGTTTTCGATTCCTATTTCATCATCCTAATTCGATTTGAAATTTTTACAAATAGAGTAAAGTGAGATAGAATTCGAATCGAATCGAATCGAATATATTTATTCGAGTTAAATTAAAAAAATTAATTTGATGTTGTTTAATTTTATGTAATTTTTTTAAAAATATTTTTATTTAAAGTTTGTAAACATGATTATACAACGAAAAATTAAAATAAATGAATGAAAAAATTCAAGTAAACAATGACAACACAACAAGACCATAATAAAAAAATGAACAAAAGTTCAAGTAAACAACATAAGTCCAAGTAACAATTATAACACAACAAGATAAAAAAACAAATTAATTATTTGAGTTATAAAACCAGTATTTTCAAAGAATTGAATTAATTATAATTATTTGACTTATAATTTGCTCGATTGATTAAATAAATGTTCTTTACCTTTAAACTTATTCCACTCTTGTAATCAACCTTTTTTATGGAATGAATATCTTTGTACATTTAAATTGAAAAAAATCATTGTCAATGATATTAATATTTTTCCCGTCAATCATATTAAAACAGGGCAGCAAAAATAAAACAAAAACTGCAGTTCAAATTCACAAAATCAACACATGTACTATTATTTAAATCAACACATGTCTAACCCACGAGTTGCCTAGCTGCTAGTTCAAATACTAAAATTCAACTTTGGGTATTGTAGTTCAAATACTAAAATTCAGCTTTGTGTATTACAGTACAAAACAAAAACTACAGTTCAAACATACCTTAAATTGATAAAAAATATTCATTAAAAAAGCTCTTACAAAGTAAAGGAGTTGTTGGTTCAGTGCAGAGCAGCCACCCACAACAATTAAGATTTCGGCCTAGCTCACTGATGAAAAAGAAGAAGAAGAAAAAGATTGTTGTTCAACCACAATGCCTCGTCAAAATGAAAGTGATAGCCGCTTTCTTGCTTGCCGTTTTGGGAGGGACCACTAACCCTTCTGCCGATGATTTGAAAGCTATTCTCGAATCAATTGGAGCTGAGGCTGATTTGAACACTAGACCGTGTTGCTGTTGTCGCTCCTTCAACTGGCGGTGGTAATGGTAATGCACCTGCTACCGAGGGCAAGAAAAAGAAGAATGTTTATGAATGTTTAATTTAGAGGTTTTAACCTTTTCGATTAAGAGGGTTTAATTTAAGGGGTTTTTTAAGATGAAAAAATTGATTTTAAGTTTAATTTATGAGTTTTTTTAATAATAAAATTATATTTGAGTTTAAAATAATTAGATTTAGCTTATGAATATTTTTTTAAAAATGAAATTATATTTAAGATTAGTTTATTGATGGGTTTTAAATATTAGGAGAAAAAAATGAATAAGATAAAATGTTTGAACTTTGAAAGAAAATGGATATTGAAATTGAGCTTGGATAAATTGATAGTATAAATTTAAATTTTATAATATTAAAATAATTTAATTTAATTTGATTTATTCAAATTATTCGAATAATTCGAATTCGAAAATTAAACTAAATTTGTACTTGAAATTCAAAAAAAATTCAACTCGATTCGTTTAACTCGAATAACTCAATTCAAATAATTCGAAATTCAAAATTTTTTTCGAATTTTTTTATTTGAATCAAATTTTGCTCACCCCTACTTCAAATAGCTTTAAATATTGTAAAACTGTAAGAAAAAAAAAACCCTTTAAAATTGGTTTTCCTTTCCTAGTTGGTTGTCATTTACTTATAACAAGAAGAGGAAAGAAAGTGAAGCTTCAAGTAAACATTTGACAACTGTGAAAAGGCAAATTTAAGCTCCACCAGATGACTACAATAATCAAAACACATGTTTACCAAGAAGATCAAATCACAGAACAAATTAATTTGTAAAAGTAGATTTAAAGCCATAATTGCATGCGATATGATTGGTATTGATGTTGCTCAACAGTTTAGTTTTTATTACGACAGAGGCAGTGCAGCTAAAGCCATAAACCAATACGAGTCACGCTTATAATCAAACCAAAAACAATTTTCTTACTTGTTACCTACCAGTGTTAGATCCTGGCTATATAAACAAGCCCCTCCAGGGGGCTCCATCTACATTACCAACTCTCGTATAAATCCTTTACACTAGCATTAAACGTTCTTAATTTTTGGGCCTTATTTGTTACTGTAAACAAAACCCTATTTGTAAAAGAAATGAAGCACGAATGCTATTTCTACAGGGACATGAAGAACTACAAGGGCTTGCCTAAGTGCCCTTAAATACTGTCTTAAATACATGCTATTGCTTAATTGTCTTAAATACTAAGCAAACAGCTTTACATCACAAATTCTGACACTTCACAAAGCAAAAGCAAATACCATTCATAATAGCATTTCTAATAGATAAACTCAAATAAGAACTCACAAATTAAAATTAAGCTCAAGTTAGATGAAGTTCTATTATTCTAGTTTGAATTGAACTTGGAGATAAAAACCAACTACTTCAAATTGTGAACTTACTTGATTAGCCTAGTTTATCTACTTCCTACCCTTAATTATATTTCCTGTTATATTTTATTTTTTAATAACTGATTTATGTATCAGCAATTTTCTTTTTATAGAATGAATCATATGTTTGAAAGTAAGGTATATGAGTTTTTTAAACAAAGAAATAGCTCTTCAACCTTCAGTAAAATTGCACGTTCTGACAAAGGGAAAAAGAATGTTAGAATTAGTATAGTTGAAACAATGCATCAAGTCAAAACTACACGAAAATGTTATATCTATTTCCTTACCTGTACTATAGCTAAACCAACCGAGGCATATCTAGTATATTGCAAAACTTTCTTTCTTCCTGCTTCACCTTCTCTTTTCTGAAGATCTTGCAATTTAGGGTAAACTTGGGCGAGGAGTTGAAACACGATTTGAGCGTTAATAAAAGGAACAATACCAAGGGAGCATATACCAAGTCTACCAATGCCTCCTCCGAAGAACGAATCCAAAGTGCTTAGTAGACTGTTCTGATCCAAGTTGCCAACGAAAGCCTCTCGGTTAACCCCTCCTAGAGTTATATAAACTCCAAGACGAGATAAAGCTAAAAATGCTAAAAGCTTGAGAAATTTTCCTGGTAATGGGCCTTTGAAGAAATCTCCGAATTCAATGGAACTGTCCTCAATTGCAGCTGCCAAAATCCAAAGAATCCATGTCAATAGCCAAGACAATAAAATCGATAAACACGAAGTTAAAAATCTTAAAAACAAACCTGCCACTCTTCTAGCTCAAGAAGATTTCTCCTTTCTTGTACCTGAGGTACTCTCAAATGTAGGTGTTAACAAGGATAGGAAACTATCCCAAACACCATTTAAACCTGAAGACTCGTCTGGGTTGATACCCAAAGGATCAAAAACAGATCCTTTTTGGCTGAAAATGAATTCCAATCAAAACACCAAAGCATTAATAAGTTAATAAAAACATGGAGTTCTTTCCATAAGTCTAATATTTCATATCTCCTTAGCTTATAATCCTTGTAATTGAAACTAAGAACTTGCTTCTACCCTAAAAAGCTCAATCCACAAGCAAATTCAAGCCAAAAAAAAAAGGCATCATTTTCGAATGGAATGATAAGAAAAAGGAAAAGGGAATCTGAAAAAAGAGTTACATGTTAGAAAGAAGACCAAGGTTCCATGATTGGGAATTGGAGGTGGGTTTTGGATGAACACTTAAACTGGCTCTGCAAACAGAGTTTTTGAGTACTTAAACTGGTTTGTTTATGTGCTTCAACCTTCTTATTACACTTTGCCAAAGGACAAAGAAGAAGAAGAAGAAGAAGAAATGAGAAAACCCACAAGCAAATAGAGATTAGGGATTAGAAACGGGGAGAGAAACGACTGAGGGGAGAAAGGGATTAGAAATAAGGGGTTAGAAATTTGGGATTTGGGGACGGAGGATTGGGGATTTTTTTTTTTGTTTAATTTGGGAGAAGAAATATGCCGTCTTAAAAAAAATTAATAGTATTAGCGTTTATGATAAAACATCACTATTGTTTAACTTTTAGCTCGTTTTTATCATAAAACGTCACTAATGCTCTTTATCTATTATGGCGTTTTTCATAAAAGTTGCTATTGCTTAATTTTTATCGATATTTTTTTATAAACGTCGTTAATGGCTCTTAATCTATTGTGACGTTTTTTCATAAACGTCGTTATTGCTTAACTTTTTACGGCGTTCTTTTTATAAACGCGTTAATGTTATTTTTATATCAAATTTTAAAATAAATTTAAAAAATTGAAATATATTTTAAGTAGTAATATAATATTAATTATAAAAATAGATCTATTTAAGAGTTAAATTAATCATTTATCTAAATCAAATTATTATGCTTTGAATAAAAATTTCATAAAATCGAGTTAGTCTAATTCATATTTCATAAAAAAATTTAAATTTATTTAAATTTATTTATAATATATATAATATTATCAACAACTAGTAATTTTATGTTTTATTTTTAAATTTAATAATGATTAAGTTTTCACTAGTAAAATTGAGTTAATTTAAAAACCACAAATATAATTAATTATTATCTTATTTTGTTTCTTACTTTTATTATTTTGTTAACCTAATACAAAGACGCGTTTTTTTTTACTTTTATATATATCCTAATATTAATTATAATTATATGTATTAAAGTTATTTTTTATAATACTTTTTTTAAGGTTACCTTAATACATATTCACAAGTGTTGAGTTTAGTGCATATCAAATCACTACAATAAGACATGTTGTGAATATCAAGAGATAATACTTTAAAGTTCGTCAAAGTTGAGTTCAAGATTAAAGGATGTTTATTTTGCTATTGGCTCTATCAACCGAATTAAAATTAGTGGAAGTTGACTCTACAGATGTCGACTTTCACTCTGTAAATACCTACTCCACAGATGTCGACTTTCACTTTGTAAATACCTACTCTCATTCCTCCTTTCTTCTTATTCAGATTTTTAGTTAAATGTGGCTTTAAACCTTTTAAATAAGTTGGATTTGACCATTAACCTTTCAAAAAGAGTCAAAATGATTTTTTTAACAAAATTACCAACTAAAACGTTAAATTTATAAACATGTCAGCTCATATGGCAAATCAGGTGTATTTCATGCTAATTTTTAATTTTTATGAACTTTTTTAAATATTGATTTATTTTTATTTTTAGAATTTTTTAATTATTTATTGACATGACATATAAGATAAATAATGTAATGTTAGCATTAAGTACACATGGGCTACTACGCTGGTTGACACATAAACATCGTTAAAAAAATTAATATTTTAATCAACATTTTTGTTAAATAAAAGCAATTTGACTTTTTTGAATGATTAATGACTAAATTTAGCCAAAAAAATGAGAGTCAAATTGACAAAAAAAAAAGTGAACATTGATAGCTAAATTTATAATTATGTTTTTTAACTTAGTTCTTATAATATTTTATTGGCATAATGTCACATTTAGCCTTTAACGATTATATCTTTTATCAATTTGAACATTATTATTCTTTTAGCTAAATTGGTCATTAATCTTTCAGAAAGAGTCAAATCATTTTTTAACGAAAATACTGACTAAAACATTATTTTTTAGCGATGTTAACATGACAATGCGTGACAGTCCAAATATGCTTCATGTTAACATGATACTATTTGTCTTATACGTCACTTCAATAAATAATTTAAAAATTATAAAAATAGTCAAAATAATAATAATTCAAAATTCAAAAAATATTATAAAAAGTTCACAAAAAAATTAGCATAGAGCACGTGCGGATGTTATGTGTGTTGTAATATTTAAAATTTTAACATTTTTGTCAGTATTTCTATTAAAGTAACAATTTGACTCTTTTTTTAAATGTTAATGGTCAAATTATACTCTTTCTAAAAGGTTAAATGCCAAACTTAACTCAAAAAAATTAAGACTAAATTGACAAAAAAATATATAAATATTAAAGGATTCTATGAAACTATGATTCCACGTCATCCTATCCCTTTCCAATAAGAAAATGACAAATTAAATTTTTCCTTTTAATTTTTAGCTTTTTACGCTTGGAAAAATTTAAATTCAATTAAAAATACTAAAAATTAAGAGAAAAAAATATGATTTGTCATTCATCTATTGGAAAGTGGATGTTATTCATCCTAAGGATCCCGGGTTCGAGTGCTTATGTGTGCAAGGTGTGTGTGTTGTCAAAGGGATAAGAAAATATGAACAGATACTACCATATGTAATCACACCGGTATAAATAAAAAAAAAGATTGATTTGATGAAAGTTAATTGTTAATATTATTAGTTAATTTAATTTAAGATAAAATAAAATGTAAATAAATTAGCGGCGTTTTCTGCTTAACCTTTAGCTGCGTTTTTCCCATAAACGTCGCTAATGCTATTACCATTTACGGCATTTTTAAACGCCGTTAATTCTCTTACCTTTTGCGGTGTTTTCTCATAAACACCACTAATATTCTTACCTTTTGTAGCGTTTTCTCATAAACGATGTTAATTCTCTTACCTTTTGCGACATTTTTCTCATAAACACCGCTATTGCTTTACCTTTTGTGGCGTTTATGAAAAAATGTCGTTACTGCTTTACTTTTTACGGTGTTTTCAGTCCAAATGCCGCTAAAAACATCATTAAAAGCCTATTTTGCTGTAGTGAGCGAGGGGAAGAGGAAGAGATAATTATCGAAGATCGAATGAAAGGAGGTATGACAAGTCTAGTGTTGAATGTTACAATTGTCATAAATTTGTTCATTTTTCTTGGGAATGCCAAAATAATTCTATCGAAAATGAAGAGAGGGTCAATGTCGCTAAAGATAAACAAGATGTGGAAAAGCCAATTTTATTGCTAGCACTCAAGAATGAATAAAGCAATGATGAATGCATATGGTATCTTGACAATAGAGTAAGCAATCACATGTGCGAATGCAAAGAGGCCTTTGTGGAGCTTGATAAGAAGGTTAGAGGCAATATTTCATTTGAAAAATCTTCGAAAGTCCAAATCCAAGGGAAAGGTACCATTTTAATTTCTCAAAAGGATAGTGGTCATAGCCTTATTACCGATGTTTACTATGTTCTCAAGTTAAAAAGTAATATTTTGAGTTTGGGACAACTCCTTGAAAAGGGTTATGAAATTCGCATGAAAGATTGTTTCCTTTGGCTAAAAGATCAATATGCCAACTTGGACTAAAGCATCCATGTCGAAGAATTGAACTTTTATGTTGAATCTCAAAACAATTTAAGCAAAGTGTTTGAAGGCTAGTGTTAAGGATGAAGCATGGTGTTGTGACATGAGATTTGGTCACTCGAATTTCAAAACACTCAAGGTTCTCAGAGAAAAGAAGATGGTTAAAGGAATTCCAATAATTAACTATCCTAATCAATTGTGTGAGGCGTGTCTCCTAAGCAAGCATGCAAGATCAAGCTTTTCGAAAGAAGCAACATTAAGAGAAACTGAGCCTCTTCAACTTGTTCATACCTATGTGTGTGGACCAATCAATCCTCCATCATTCGGTAAAAGTAAATAATTTTTGTTTTTTATTGATGATTATAGTAGAAAGACTTGGATTACTTCTTAAAGCAAAAATCTGAAGCCTTTGTTGCATTTAAAAATTTCAAAGCTTTTGTTGCAAAGGAGAGTGACTATGAGATAAAATCTTTAAGGTTCGATAAAGAAAGCGAATTCAATTCTAATGAATTCAATGATTTTTGCAAACTACATGGAATTCGTCATCCTTTAATGGTGCCTAGATCGCCACAAAAAAATGGTGTAGCAGAAAGAAAAAATAGAACTATTGTTAAGATGGCTAGATGTATGTTGAAGGCAAAGAATATACCTAAGGAATTTCGGGCCAATGCTTTTTCTTAAGCAATTTACTTGTCCAACCGCTCACCAACAAATAACGTGAATGGTCACATCTCATGAATCATGAAGTGAAAGAAAGCCAAGTGTTAGACATCTACGAGTGTTTAGTAGTCTTGCTTATTCGCATGTATCCAACCAAGATAGATCAAAGTTTGATGATCGAAGTTCAAATATGTTTTCATTGTTTATGACTTAAACTCCAACTGCTACAAGTTGTAGAACCCAAGCAATAACAGGATTATCATAAGCTGAGATGTTGAGTTTGATGAACAATAAGTTGTAATTAGGAGGCCAAAGAAGAATAATCTTATGATTTCTTTCCTTATTTTGTGAAAGAACAAGACACTGTGGCACCGGTCCAAGACGTGAATCCTCCATCTTCACTTGCTCCAATCCATGAAGCAACTTCCTAAGAAAGTTCGAGTGAAAGACCTCGAAAAATGAAAAGTATCTATGACTTGTATGAAGCTACTAATGATTTATTTTATTTATTTTTAGATAGTGAGTCACTTAACTTCGATGATGCCATGAAAGACAAAAGATGGAGACTAGCTATGGATGAAGAAATAAAATCCATTGAGAAAAACAACACTTGGGAGTTATCTAAACTTCTAAAAGGTCATGAAACTATCGGGGTCAAGTGGATTTTCAAGAAAAAGAAGAATGCAAGTGGATAAGTGATGAGGTACAAAGCAAGACTTATTGTTAAAGGCTACAAGCAAAAGCATGGGATTGATTATGATGAAGTCTTTGCACCTGTTGCCCGACTTGAAACAATTCGTTTGCTTATTTCCTTAGTGGCTCAAATGAAGTGGAAAATACATCAACTTGATTTGAAATCAGCATTTCTTAACGATTTCTTGAAAGAGGAAGTCTACATTTGAGCAACCCATGGGATAAAATGCCTAAGGTTGAAAAAGGCACTATATGGCTTAAAATAAGCACCTCATGCATGGTACAGTCATCAACAAGTATTTTCGAGATAATGGATTTGTTCGGTATCTTCATGAACATGTACTCTATGTCAAGATAAATGATGGTAGAGATATCTTGATAGCTTGTCTTTATGTGAATGATTTGATCTTTACTGGAGACAATCTGAATTTAATTGAAGAATTCAAGAAGCACATGTCACTTGTTCTCGAAATGACTAATGTGGGGCTCATGTCTTATTATTTGGGCCTAGAAGTGAAATAAATGGAAGACGACATATTCATCTCGCAAGAAGATTATGCAAAATAAGTGTTGAAGAAATTCAAAATGCTTGATTGCAATCTTGTTGAAACACCAATGGATTGTGGAGTGAAGTTGTCAAAGTTTGATAACTCTTTTCAAAAGTCTTGTGGAAAGTTTGAGATACTTGACATGTACAAGGCCTGACATCCTATTTGCAGTTGGTGTAGTGAGTCGCTACATGGAAGTTTTTACCTCAACTCATATGAAGGCTGTTAAAAGGATTGTTCTTTACCTAAAAGGTACGATTGAATTTGGGTTATTCTACTCATCTTCCCATGGCTTTCAACTCATGGGATTTTGTGATAGTAATTTTGTCGGTGACATTGATGATAGAAAAAACACAATTGGATTAGTGTTTTTCTTAGGAGATTGTTGCATCTCTTGGAGTTTTAAGAAACAACCCATTGTGACACTTTCAACTTGTGAGGCTGAATATGTAGCAGCAACTTCTTGTACATGTCATTATATAAAGCTTAGAGAACTATTGAAAGAACTTCACTTACCACAAGAAGAAGTAACCAAAATCTGCATTGATAATAAGTCTGCATAAGCACTCACAAAAAATATTGTGTTCCATGATCGAAACAAACATATAGACACAAGATATCATTTTATCAAGGAGCATCTTGCCAAGAAGGAAGTGTAGCTTAAGTTTGTGAATACTCAAGATCAAGTGGCGGATATTTTTACAAAACCTCTCAAGGTTGAAGGTTTTCAAAGAAGGCATGATAAACTTGACGTTATCAAGAAAAGTTCAAATTAAGGGGAAGTGTTGGATATAATTTATAACATTCTAGAATATATTTACTTATGATCTGTCGTAATCCGACCTAACAGATTAAACTAGTTTTCGTACTTTAGGAGCTTGAATTAAACATTTTCATTAGGATTTACTTCAGGTTTAGTATAGTGAATAA
Organism: Gossypioides kirkii; assembly: GCA_005610355.1. Lineage (NCBI taxonomy): Eukaryota > Viridiplantae > Streptophyta > Magnoliopsida > Malvales > Malvaceae > Gossypioides > Gossypioides kirkii. Next base: position 23,379,695 of record CP032248.1, read on the forward strand.
AATGTGTAAAAAGTGTGAAAAAGAGTCTTTTATTGACTTTAGGGCAATTAAGGACTAAACGGTAGCTAATAAACTTTGTGACTGTGCAAGAGACCTTTAGAAGATGAATTAAATCAAAGCTTATCACTATGCCACGACACGAGACAGAAGATGTCCCAACATAGGGACCAGAACCAAAGAATCCTGAAGTTGTCTTCTATGTCGCGACAAAAGCATAGCATGTCACGACAATGCTTGGAAATCACACCAAAAGAGTATACTGTCGTCGATGTCGCGACACGGATCTTGTGTGTCGTGACATCAACTCCTAAATGTAAAACACAGAGTGAGGGGCATTTTGGTCTTCACAACACAAACCTGAAGAATGGCAGCTAAGCTAGGGCTAAGGAAAATGACCATCCAAATACTATAAATAGGCCTCCTTTAGCACTTTGGTTGACACACCTTTCTCTTACCTTTATTTCCTTCTTGTAATTTAGGTTTAGTTATTTTCTTTCTTTAGGTTTTAGTTATTGTTATTCTTGTTTTATGGAAAATAAGATTTGTAAGTTTTGCATAAACAATTGTGGATTCGTCCCAACATATTGCAATACAAATCCTTGAGTTTCTTTTTAGTTATATTTTCAATTCAATTTATTATGCATAACTCTTCATATTGAAATTATAATGTCTTAAGAAATCATGAGGAACTAATCCCTTTTTCGAGGATTAGGAAGTGGAGGCATGATGAATTAATTATTATTTAGGGATTTTCAATTGATCAATTGTTTAGAAAAGGAAGAACGAGAAACAAACCCTAGGCCTGACAACCTAGGAAGTCCTTTAGATGAGAATTAACCTAAAATTGGTATTTCCCTTTCGTTAACACTTTTACCCCAAGCCAATCTAAACTGTAAGGTCAGAAGATAAGTAATTCTTTTTGACTCGTTATGCAAGTGGAAGATCGGAAGATCTTGTTAGGGTAGTGACTAGTTGATTGACGAAAACCCAAAAGAAACAGTTGAAGAAATCATACCGAAGCGAGCTAATCCCGCATAAACCAGTTTATCGAATCTCTTATCTTACTTTCCATTTCCTTGATTTTACTTTTATGAGTTTTATTATTATGATAAAAACCAAAACCCTTATTTTTCTTTCGTACTATAATCTTGAAAAGAGTACTAATTAGATCTTTTCTGTGTAGGAGTTAAAATTATTAGTGTTCGTCTCCCTTGGATATGATTCTCGAAGTACTCGTTACTTTGTTGTAATACTATATTACAACTCAACCCGTATACCTGCGATAGCCCAAAATATACTTTGAACGAGAGTACGTTCGGAGATGGTCAAGTTGTTGACGCTGTTACCAGGGAGGCAACATCTCTAGTGATTTTACTTTTTGCATTTCGAATAAGAATAATTAGTAAATTTTTAGGATATAGTTACGATTATTATTTAACATTACTAACGTTTATTTATTTTTTAGTTCAATCACTGACAAAGAAATTACCACATTAACTTCGTACAATGGACAATTACACCTATATGTGGTCTGATGATGAATATGATTATGATGACGATATTTACGAGGATGAAGTTTATGAGGATCGAAAATAAAAGAAAATCAGAGATTTCTTATGCTCGAGTTGACTTAACTTGAGAAGAAATCCCAATACTTGATTAGAACATTTATATATATTCTAAAAAAATAAGAGACGCTTGACTAGAAAGAACAACGAGAAGATAGATTATTTATCATTCAGGACAAAGAGACAGAACCTTCCAAGGAGTATATATGTGAAACTATTGAGCATATAAAAGAAACATCATCAGAAGAAGAGATTGAACATATTCAAAGAATCGAAAGTGAAGGTAAGGCTCAATACAGTGATGAATTGGTTTCTTCGATTAATTCGAGGTGTATGGATAACCTCCATGTACAGAGAAAGATTTCCCAAATAACAACTATTACGGTTGAATGTGCAAAAGGGAGCCTTAGTATTTGAAAAGTCCTTAGATAGATGGTTAGAGATAGAATGGGGAATAGCTATATCATGCAACATTTTACTTCTAAACCAAATTCCCCGAAAGTTTAATGATCTTGGGAATTTTCGTATACTTCAGGCAACGGGAAGGATATACATCCATAAAACATCAAATGATTCCTTAGATGTCAGAGTAATTACGTCATCACAAAATAGGTAAATACACCTATGGAAACCCTAAAACTTTCGTTGGTTTTAAGAACACTACGAGAAAATAATGTCTGATTCATGGGAAACATCTGAAGCCATTTGGAATTGAAGCTTAGAGAATACTGCAAATATGCCAGTATTGGTTCAATCACACAAAGATATGTTGGAAAAATCATTCTTACTAGATGAAGTGGTTGAGCAGCTGTTAAGGCACCATGACCGAATATATGTTCTTCACCGTTGGTGCAACAAAGAGAGTAACCACAGAACAGAGTTGTGGTATCAATACTTACCTATATGAGTAATTAATAGATATGATCGACGAAAAGAAGCATCGGTAATTAATCTTGGTTGAAAAGACAGGTTCAGAGAAAGAGAAAAACCAACGTATAGCATGGCATGACGAATGTTGGATAAATAGCGACAAAGCTAATTCATCAAGACTGTCGAGATGCACGCTGATTGAACTGTTGAACATCTCCAACAATTAGTAATAAAATTTTTATGATTTACTTATACCCATAGTAACCCACTAAACTTTAGTTTTTTTTTACAGTAAAAACATAAAAAGAAGCCGACAAACACTAACGAGTGTGTCGTAGCACGCACTACCCATGTCATGACATAACAACCAGTACCCTAGAAATTGAAGAACACAAACCATGATGCGACACGGATGTAGTATGTCGCAACAAAGAAGTCAGTGCTACGGAGATTTTAATTCTGAAAGGTGTGTCGTGACGTCATCAATCCTGTAAAGGCATACTGAGAAAGATGTCACGACACCAAAATCCTCGTGTCGTGACATCTGTTGCAATTTTTGCAAGGTCAACCTAACCCATCTACGCAACCTGACGGCATAAAACATATTTTACCTAATTTTTAATCCTAAAACCTAATTCTTTCCCCTCATATATATACTAAACATATCCCTAAACCTCTAATTAACTAACAAACACTCAAAAAACATTCAAATCCTATAAAACCTTTACAAAAACCTAGCCTCCAAATCCCCAAAACCTAAAAACCCCATTCCCAATCGGAAGAACTCTAGTAGACAACTTCAAAATCGAAAAACATTACGGAGATACAGCATACAAGGTTAACCAAAAAGAAGGTTCAAGTGTCTCTAAAATTTTATTGTTACATTGGTTATTGTTCATCACTTTTTCATTATTAGTTAAAAATGCCTCTTAGAAAGAGTAGCAAAACACCAGTCCAACAATCTCAAGATGTTTCAGACCCTGAGTGGTTTGGGAACATAGAAATTGAAAGATATTTCTAAGCCATACAAGGAAGACCTTTGATTCAAGAACGTGGGTTTGAACCCTCTAAGATACATTGTAAAGAAATATGGACTTTGGTAAGGTACTATCAATGGGAGTAGTTTTGTGTTACTCCTACGGGTAATGCAGTCATACCGGTAGTACAGGAATTCTATGCGTCTTTCAAAGATGATTAAATTAGAGAGGGGTATGGTAAAACCATTATAGAGATAACGGTAAGAGAAAAGAGGTTCCAATTTCTCCTGATGAAATTTGTAAGTTTTACAATGTTTCATACTTGAGAAGGACTATATAAATAGCATTGATTTAGATATGTTCAAGAACATAAACATGGAGGAAGTCATTAAATTTTTAACGCGAGGAAGGGGAAGTTGGAACTATAGATTGGATACAGGGTCGCCTTTTAACTTTAATCAAGCCATTATGTTTCCGGTTGCCAAAATGTGGATGCAGTTTCTTGGGACTCGAATTGTACCTGCTTTGATTGTTTCTAACGTTAATACCTTTCAAGCTATTTTATTATATGGTATTTTGCAGCGCAAGCAAATTTGTGTAGGGCGATGGATTTACAAGGAAATGAATCGCTGCACACAAAACCAAAAAGCTGGTCTTTTCTTTCCCCATCTAGTCACGATACTATGTAAAAAGGCGAGAGTATAGATGAGTGAGAATGAGCAATTTCTAAAGCCAACACTAAGTATCATCAAGGATTCTTTGTACAAACAATATGTTAAGATTCAGTGAAAGCAAATTACAGAATGGAACCAAAGGAGGAAGGGAAAAAATGGACGTACCATCATCTCTTAAAAAGAAGAACAAAACAAAAGCTCAAGGAGGACTTGCAAGCAGCATGGAAAACAAACTAGATGGCCTGATCCATTGGATGCAAGAGACTAGACCGGTGCTCATAGAATTTGCGAAGATGCATGGACTTCGCGCACCAAATTACCCCTCAGAAATGTTTTATTCAGAATCAGTACAAGAGGAAGGAAGAGGATGAGTTTGAAGAAGGAGAAGCAGCCCAAGAATATCCGAGAATAGAGGATGAGTATGAGGCAATGTTTCAACCACAATACTCAACTCCAAAAGGTCCTATTATCCGAAGCCCAATGAGACAACAATAGTAAAATAGAGGGAGCTCCCAACACCAATATAGCTTGGGAAAGAGCAAGGCACTAATAGAACCAAAGCGAACTCATCCTTTGGATGATTTAGAGGAGGATTGATTGTTTTTAATTTAAGACTTTATTTTAAAGGATTGTAATATTTGGAAATTTTCTTTTGAGGATTTATTTACTAATAGGAGTAGGAGTAATATTAGATTTCTTTTCGTATGACTTTGAAATTTTTTTTGTAGGAAACCCATACAAGGAAGACACGATTTTTTGGAGCAAGTCACGATGAAAAGAATGAGCACCCACAAATAATTGAAGAGCCATTCACAATCAATCGGGTAACTTCTTTCCTTACTTTTTAGAGGCTACACATTAAGGACAACGTGTTTTCTAAAGTGTGAGGGTAACATAGAAATTTTTTCTTTTTACTTTATTTTATTTTGTCATGTGCTTGAGCTTGTAGAAATACAAGTGATTGGTTAGGAGCATGTACATAGATTCCTTGTATTTTAGAATAAATTTGGCATGATGATAGGAAATCTTTAAATTTTTTAACATGAGACTACTAAAGTTCTATAGGTTACACTAAATATAGACGATGAGATATTATTTATACCAAATGACATGAGTAATATAAGGAAACAAGCATACTAGTATATATGATAAATGGTGCATTTGGGATTATGTAATTAAATTGAAGTTTATGCATATTGAGATATTTATAGATAACCTAAGGCATTGTTTAAAACACTTAGAGCCAAAAAGAAAACATATTCTACTATTGCCTATTAGTACCAATGTTTAAGCCTATTGACTATTCTTGATGAATCTTATTACAAACCATAAAACCTGAAAAGAAATATCAATTTTTGTTTATCCTTTTCATTGGTCATTAATTATACGATTATAGACGTATGGTCATATGTATTAAGGGTAAGTAGACACATTAAGGTAGAGTTTGTAAAAATAAGAGCGAAATAAGAAAAATCAATGTGACATATGAACTTTAAAATAGCCAGAATTGTGAAATAAGAAAAAAATCTAAAAATAAGAAAAAAGTGAGTAGAAATTAATGAAAAAATGCGAAAAACATTCTTAAGTAAGAAAAAGCATGAAAGGTGACAAAGTCACAAAAGTTAAAAGAAAACTCGTTAAAAAATGTATGAATACTCGTAGGCTAGCTAAAGGGACTATACCATGTTGAGATTTCCTAAATGGAGAAATGAGAAAGGTAAAAGAAGGAGAAATAAGGCAGTAAGCGGAAAAGGGATACTACAGGGAAGAATAGGGAACAATGTAATGTGCCGAACTATTTTCGTGTTTGTAACCTCTTGATGCTTACCATTCTTTTGAAATTCATACCGCCTCAGAACGTTACAAGCTGAAAAGACCTATGTGACCTAAATAAATCTATGCCTGAATGAATATGACATTAAACAATCTCATAACAGCTATTTATATTGTGCTATGACAATTAAAGTACTTATATTAGTCATTAATGGAGCTCTACAAATAAGATCTTTACATTTGTCTTTTGTAACCTACTGAACTTAAATGTCTTAATCAAAAGTAGTAAGATTTCTTGTTTATCATGCTGAGATTATTAGAAAATATGAAATGCCTAAGATACATGTTTTGAATCTAGAACTTGTATGATATGTGCTCAAGTTCTTATGTTCTTTTTTGTATTTTTGCTTTTTTTTGCTTGAGGACAAGCAAAGACTTAAGTATGGGAGAGTTTGATCTGTTGTAATTCGACCTAGAAGATTAAACTAGTTTTCGCACTTTATGAGTTTGAATTAGGCATTTTCTTTATAATTTACTTAGAATTTACTTCAGTTTTAGTATAGTGAATAAAATGGGTAAAAAAGTGTGAAAAGAAATCTTTTATTGACTTTAGGGCCGATTGAGGTCTAAAGGTAGGCTAATGAACTTTGTCAATGTGCAAGAGACCTTTAGAAGATGAATTACATCAAAGTTGATCACTATGTCACAACACGAGACAGAAGATGTCGCAACATAATGACCAAAACCAAAAAATCCTGAAGTTGTCTTCTATGTCATGACACAAGCATAACATGTCTTGACAACGCCTGGAAATCACACCAAAGGAGTAGACTATTGTCTATGTCATGATATGGATCCTGTGTGTTGCGACATTGACTTCTGAACATGAAAATACACAGAGTGAGGGGTGTTTTGGTCTTCATAACACAACATAAGCCCGGAGACCGACAACTGACCTTAAGCTAAGGAAAACGACCATCAAATACTATAAATAGACCTCTTTAACACTTAGTTTGACACACCTTTTCCCTTAGCTTTATTTTCTTCTTGTAATTTAGGTTTAGTTATTTTCTTTTTTTAGGTTTTAGTTATTGTTATTCTTGTTTTACGGAAATGAGATTTGTAAGTTTTGCATAAACTTTTGTGGATTCTGCAATGACTTAAATTCACGGGCACCGAAAAAAGTGAGTTATAGGGCCTCCGTTTTAGTAAACTGAGTTCGTAAATAATTATTAGGAGTAATTATGAGTTTAGTAGTGTGTTTAATTAAGCTTTGATTAGGTGAATTTAATTTAATTTAGAGTAATTAATAAAAAGGACTAAATTGAATAAAGGGTAAAAATCTAATTATAGATTAAAAGAAAAAAAGAGGGACTAAAATGGCAATTATGCCTATTGCATAAATTGAGGCGAAAAACAGAAAAAAATCTAAAGATTTTTCATTATTTTAATCTATTATTAATTAATATTAAAATATAATAATATAAATTATTATTTAATTAGTATATATATATAAATAAAAGAATAAAGAAAGAAAAAAAGAAACAAAAGAAGAACAGAACAGAGGCTCACGAAACAGGGGAGAAAGAAAAGAAAAGGAAAAAAGAAAAAGGAAAAACTAGGATTTTGAAGCTTTAATCTTTAAGTGGAAAGTCAATTAAGCATTTTTCTCTTAAATTAGATGTTTTAGAAGCTTTAGAACAAAGTTTTGATGAAATTAAGTTGAGTTCTTGGAAGTTTTAAGATTTTTGAACATAGTTCATGTTGAGCAAAATAGTGAATTAGGGATTTAATTGAATGAATTTCAAGTTAGAACTGATAAAGGGATTAAATTGTAAAAGAAGCTATAAGTTTTGTGATAGAGGGATTAAATTGAAATAAATTTTAAATTAGAGTTTTATTATGAACATTAGATAGTTAAGTAGAATATGGAAGGAAATTGAATAAAAATAAAGTATGAATTAAGTTAGAAAAATAAATGAGTTAATTAGGATTAAATTAGAATTAAGGTATAAATTGGATAGAAATTCAATTATTATTATAAATTAGTGTTGTAATTAATAGTGTAAATTATTATTATTTTTTTTGTAGCTAGCAAAGAACCCGAAGTATCGACACAAAAAGAAAAGGAGAAAGTTATCGAGGAGTAATCGCGAAATCTGGGTTGGTATTACTATAATTTAAATTATTCATTATTTAATCTTTATTTAGATATTTATATTTAATAAGTGAAATTGAAATTGAAAGTGCTATGAGTTGTAAATTGAAAGTCCCTATTAACTAATCAGGCTGAGTCGGATATAGTTGGCATGCCGTAAGATTGGAAGAGTTTAGGGGTACTTCGACCTTGAGTCGATGAGACACTGGGTGTCATTATTTTACTTCGGATAGATTCGATGAGGTACTGGGACCACTTTACATCGGCTAGGCCGATGAGACACTGGGTGTCATTTTATTGCTTCGAACTATCCGATGAGGCACTGGGTGCCATTCTGGTGTGTTTGGTTGGATCCGTGTATCCGCTAAGGTCCGAGTTTTGTTAATAGGGGTAAACAATGTGAAAAGGAAAAATTGAATAGAAATGAAAAATTGAGACATATAAAGTGATATGTGATGAAATTGAGAAATGAGAATGAAATGGTTAAATTGATTTGATATTGATATGGAATGAAAGTGATGTATAAATTAAGATAATATGTGTTCATGTATTATATGATTGATTATGTGAATTTATTTGATTATTTATAATTTGAATTATAGTAATACCATTGAGTATGAAATACTCAGCGTACGGTTGTTTCCGTGCGTAGGTTAGTAGAAATTAAGGTCCTGGTTCAGCATCCAGATCGATCCCGACCTCAGTATAAACTCGGTGATGTAATTCTCCTCTTTTGGTAAAAGTGGCATGTACTAGGTGTTGTATAGGTTAAATTTATATACTTGTAATGTTGGTTATATATATATATATATACTATATTTTGATTTTAGTTTAATAAAATGGTAAAGAGTATATTATAAAATTTGGTATTAAGTATATATACACACACACTATATTTTGATATTAGTTTAATAAAATGGTAAAGAGTATTATAAAATTTGGTATTAAGTTTGAATGAAAAATGAACGAAGTTATTAGTAAATTTTGAATAATATTAAGAATGTTTAATTATTGAATTAATATGTTAGTGGAATGATTATGATTTAGGTGAATTTGAGTATAAATTGTTTTGGTTGCGGGTTGAAATTGCAAGGAAGGTTAGATGTTTATAAAGGGGGTTATATCGCGTTCGAAAAAAAATTTATGAAAAATCTACGGAGCACCAAAGTAAGTTCCAATTCTCTTCTAATACGTGTTTTAAGCCGTGAGGGTCCATTTAAGAAATTTTATGATTATTTTATAGTATGTTCATTAATTATCTATTTATTATTTGTAAGTTATCCGATATGTCTGGTAATACCCTGTAACCCTATTTCGGTGACGATTTAGGGTTAGGGGTGTTACAGATTCGTCCCAACAGATTGTAATACAAATCATTGAATTTCTTTTTAGTTATATTTTCAATTCAATTTATTATGCATACTCTTCATATTGAAAATATAATGTCTCAAGAAACCATGAGGGACTAATCCCTTTGTGGGGGATTAGAGAGTGGAGGCATGATGATTTAATTATTATGTAGGGATTTTCAACCGATCAATTATTTTGAAAAGGAAGAACGAGAAACAAACCACAGGTTTGACAACCCTAGGAAGTCATTAGATGTGAATTAACCTAAAATTGGTATTGCCCATTCGTGAACACTTTACCCCTAATCCAATCTGAATTGTGAGGTCGAAAGATAAGTAGTTCTTGTTGACTCATTATGTTAGTCGAAGATCAGAAGATCTTGTTACGGTAGCGACTAGTTGATTGACGAAAACTCCAAAAGCAACAATTGAAGAAATCATTCCGAAGCAAGCTAATCTCTCATAAACTAGTTTATCGAATCTCTTATCTTATTTTTCATTTCCTTTATTTTACTTCTATGAGTTTTATTACTATGATAAAAACCAAAACCCTTATTTTTCTTTCGTACTATAATCTTGGAAAGAGTATTAATTAGATCTTTTCTATACATTAATTAAAATTATTAGTACTTCGCCTCCCTTGGCTACAGTCCTCGGAGTACTCGTTACTTCATTGTAACACTATATTATAACTTGACCCGTATACTTGCGGAAACCCAAAATATACTCTGAACGGGAGTATGTTCGAAGGTGGTCAACTCATTACTTGCATGTAGTTATATTTAATTAATGTATTAGAGTAGATGTATCCAGTTTAATGAATGTATTTAGAGAAGATGTATCTAGTAGTCATGCATGTATTTAACTAGGATACATGAATTGTTGAATCCAATGCACTTACAACTACTATACAAATAGTTGTATGTGATAAAGCATGGTAAGAGAGAGTAAAAGAAGACAAATTTTAATACAAAGTGAGTTTATTTCTTTCCTAAATAGCTATTTCTCTTCCACCTCCTTCAAATAATGGAGACTATAGACCGACGAATACTGCAATAGAGCTTCTCGGGGTTCAAGATCGTTGAGAAATTCTGATAATGTTGCCATCTTTAGTCCAATGATCTGGACCTAGGGATTCGAATGCCCTTTTAAAAACACGCCAGTGATTTGTGTACATTTGAAGAGTTTTAGCAACTTTAGTGACAAGCAACTATCTACAACTAACCGTAATGCCTCATCAGTTAAATTACAGCAACATGATAAGTCGAAGCTGAAAATTTTCTCGAACATTTGGAAAGCGATATAGCAATGTTCATTCCCACTGAGGCAATATTATTTAGTGAAAGTTCAGTTAGAGAACTTTCGGAGGCTTCCAAGAAGGCGGTAATAACTTCATCGTTGAAACCATTACGGTACAGTTTAAGCCTGTTAGTTGATCGACAACCATTAGTGAGATATCTCATTGATAAATCCGTCAACTTCCGCAAGTAAGATAGGTCGATGGCGCATAATTGGGAACATTTTTCCCCACAAATTTGTGAGATACATCAGTCAATTCCACACAACTAGCAAAAACTAGCTCTTTCATATTTTTGCCACATGCTTCGACCATTTTGATGACAAAGTCATCACAAACAATCTGAATTCAAGCCATAGACAACAGTTTCATACATTTAAGCTTCTTCAGTACTGGCAAGACAACCATGGCTTCTATATTATGATATTAATCTAAATAAAGCTCTCTTAAGGTGGATTCAAAGCAGTTAGTTAAATCGTTGATGTCGGATGATGTGAGAAGTGAGCACAGGCTCAGATTTATTGACTGCAGAGCAAGTGCAAAAAATGCGAGTGCATTTAACTTTGGTCTATTAAGTGATATGCACCGTTCAAAGACAAGGTAACTAAAGCAAGAAGACTTGTCGATGAACAAGCTAACGTATCTTGTATAACATAATCCGGTATACATGATCCACACAAGTCAAGCTGCAACACAATCAAGTTTTTAGTATCACAGCTCCCAAATATCTTGGTGAATTCGTCTTCAATGACTCGGGAGCAATCATTGACTCGAATCTCTATTGGTGATCCACTAGCAAGAAGTTGTAAAAAATGAGCATCCATTTTCCTAGAATTGGACACCAATCGATTAAGCTTGAGTCGCAACATATCAGGAACATGATTGAGTGATACAATTTTTTCGGCATTCTTCACAAGAGCACACAAACTAAAGTCGAGCAACGAAGGAACCTCACGAGCCATAAAAGAGGTTCATTTTAACATTCTTAGGTACCCACTTGAACTCAGCTCCCAATCCTTCACTTGATAACTTCTTCCTTCTTGAAGTTGAACTCGAAATTTAGGTTTTAATCACCTCCATTGTTACACTAAAAGGAGTTCCTAATTCTGCTTTATCATCATCATCAACAACAATAACACTCTTCGAAGCACCATCCTTAGTAGAAGAAGATTTCAAAAGGACTCCTTCAAATCAAAGTTTAAATAAATATAGTAAGAATATTTAATATTTATTAAATTTCTATAAATTTATATCTTGTTGTTTTCTTTTAAATGGATTATCTTTTCTGTATGTATCATTTATATTTATCAATTTTAAATTTATCAAATTATCACAACTGATATAAAATTTATATGGATAAATAATTTATTATCATTATTTTTTTAAAATTATCATTATAATTTAAATTATTCAAGAGGTAACAGTTAAAAATTATATAATTTCTTATATATTAGTTTTAACTAACTTTTAATATAATTATTAAATTTTCATAACAAATTCCATAGTAAAAGAAAGAATATTTTACTTTATATATTTAAGAGATATATTTTATAATTTACAAATTCATTTTATATTTTAATATAAATTTTATATAATTGTAAAAGAGATAATTTATTAATTTTAATATATAAAAACTATGATTATAACTTTTTTCTAAACTAAAAAATTTTCCTACTCCATTCACCCATTCGTTTCTTGAAAAAAATATTAATTTATAAATTTTAAAATCTAATATATATATATATATATATATATATATATATATATTCATAGCTAGATTTTTAACTAAAAAAGAAAGTTCACTTTGTTGACTTTGTTCTTAAATAGACATTTGGCACACCCAGTTATTGCCACGTGGAAATGTAATTCAAGATAATTTAATATTTTTTTGGTAAGGTGAATTAATTTCTTAAAAGTTAACAAAGCTTTGTTTGATATTTTGCTACCATAATTATTTTACTATCAGAGCGATAATTCAAAGAAAAAGATTGACATTCGTCCAAAATTTAGGGGGAAAAAAAAGAAAATACGTACTTATTCCTAAATTAAAATTAATGTAGACAATAATATGTAAAAAAAATTGATGTTATGATGCAAGTAGAGGTATTCATGGGTTGGTCGGATCGAATTCAGGTTGGGTTTAAGTATGATACTAACATATTTTATACTTGTCCAAGCCCGGTCCAACTCAAAATTTGAACTTAAAATTTTATTAAAATCCGTCCACATTTGCAAAAGACTTAACCTAAACCCATTTTAGGTTCGTCTACATTATTTTTTAATTTTTTTTTAAATTTATATTGTTTTATTTTAATATTTAATAATTTTATCATTTTTTATTTATTGAAATTTTTTATATAGTAATCTTAATTTTTTTTAATATTTACATTAGAGTAGTATTATATATTTAGTATAGATTTATTCTTTTAATGTGTAATAAAATTACATCATATATAAAAATAACATAATATAAAGTATTATAAACTTAAAATAAGTCTTAAAATAAGTTGGACTAAGCTCGGGTCTTGAATGTTCAAGCTCGAGCCTGACTCATATTTTAAACGAGCCTATTTTTTTTTGCCCAAACTATGACACCCTAAACCCGACCTAGGAGTAATAGTTAAGTCAAGCATCACAGAACAACACTAGAATGCAATCAGGGCAAGCACACCATACTAACATTAAAGAACAAGAAGTTCAACAACGATTTAGTAGTATCCACATAAGTTCGAGAGTATAGTTATGTCCCTAATAGGCATTCTATTCTAATTAACAAGCCTATAATCCTACACGTCCTAGGATGACTGAGCTCCCGTCCGCCGGCCTCATGTTTGCGAAGTCCCTATACATCATGCAAAGTATTAGTTTAAGCTATAGTAAGGTTTCTTAAGATTTCGTAATGGAAATACATCTCCTAATTGCATCGCTGTGTTTACAGTGTTACTGCCAGTTCAGTAGTTCGATAACTTCAAGTACTTCATAAGTACACGCACGATAATACACTGCATACCACTGACCACACGGCCATGTGTTGGCCCGTAGGTGTCACACGGCCTGGCCCACGCCCGTGTGTCCAGGTCGTGTAACTCACTATTTCCTAATTCTTAAAATAGTAAGTTCAGACGGTCTGGCCCACGCCTGTGTGTCCAAACCGTGTAACTCACTATTTCCAAAATTGTTCCTCAAAACATCCACACGGTCTGTCACACGCTCGTGGCCCCAAATCGCATAACTCACTATTTTTGAATCCCCAAAAATGTACGATCACACGGCCTAGCCCACGCCTGTTGGCGTAGCCCGTGTGGTCCCTGTAGCGTATTTTAAAAGGAACATGGCCTATCCACACGTCAGTGTGCCAACCCGTGCGGCTCGAAATAATTGCCAAAAGTTTGTAAAATGCAAAAAAAAACGCAAGAATACATAGAAATTAAAAGGGGTTTCGATCTTACCTTGTACGAAGAGCGAATTCCGCCTATCCAAAACTCTCGAGGCCTAAACTATTGTTAGCAAACAGTTTCCCAATCAGTTTCTTCAACAATAAACACAATCATACAATTACTTTCCTCTTTCGAGAAAGTGTTAAACAAACTCCAAGACGATTTAGATACCTTTGACTGGTAATTCACGCCCTACGCTCCCCTGAAGGATTACCCTCAACAACGTTCTCCCCTAAAGCACAACAATTACACACATGAACACAGTATTAAGTCAATTCACAATAATTCCAACAAGTTTAGCAATGTCAGTAAAATAGTTTGGGTTGTTCACTATTAACATTCAACAATTCTCCAACTTACCCAAATTATCACGCTAGTACGCTAGGACTCACGCACAGTACTCACAGTGACATTATGACAACCGCGATAGTAATCAGCAAAAAGAAAACGATCGAGTTACTCTCCTCTAACCTTAGTCTCTTCTCTACTTTGCAAATAAAAAAAATAAAGAACTTAACGTTCTAGTTGGTTTTTCCTAAAACTAAATAATTAAAGTTAACTAAAAAAAACAAAACCAATTCTCAATGGCCCACCAAAATATATGTATTTATTTCACATGCATAGAGGTTTGAACACACAACCTCAAGAACAATTAAACATATACAAAACCATTGAACCACTAAACTCACCATTGACACATTTCCAACAAAAAACCTTAAATTTTTAAGGCGTTACACAAATCCATTTTTCGGGTTTAATTTTTTTTCAAATCCTCCCAAATTTCAAGTGGGCCTTTGGATCTGGATGGGTAGCCCGACCCATGAATCGTTCTAAGTGCAAGCCTATAAATAATAGAAATTTACATAATAATTTAAAATGGAAAAATTGAATTTCAAGTTGTAATCTTTAATTTTTTATTGTGGGTTCAATCTCAAAACCATACATAACTTTGGTTTAATGTGCAATTGTATAAATGAATTTTAATTTTGTGCAATTTTATACATCAAATTTTGATTTGATCCAACTCTAACAAATTATTAACACAATTATTGATATAACATCATTTTGTGTTTATATATTGCAAACAAAAATATATATTTATCAAAATAAAAATAAATTGATGTATTTATTCCTTTAAATGTGCATATTGAATCAAAATAAAAATTCATGTATCAAATTGCACATTGAGTTAAATTTCATGTATAATTTTAAGATTTATCCCTATATATTCTAAAGTAATATATTCACTTATTTATGGTAATATTTAGTTCTAAGTAAGTTAAATGTGTGAGATTTGTCACAAAGTGTTTGGGTGCTTAATTAAATTATAATTTTTATTAAAAAATCGTTCCACTTAAAATGTTTTAAATTATCAAAACTCGTCTTCTTCCTTAATGGATTTACAGAGTACGAAAAATTAATCATTAGACTCACTCAGATGAATACCTTGAGAAACCAAAAATTAATTTTTAAATTCCCAAACTTTAATCATTCGATATAAGTAATTTATATATTGCATTTAATTCAAAATATAAAATCATGTACATAAAGAAAAAATATTGATAAATCAATATAAAATAACCTAATATTGTAAATCATGTAGTGTATGAGTTTCACGTAGAGGTGATCATGAGTCAGGTCGAGGTGAGTTTGGGCTAGGCCCAACTAAAATTTTAGGCCCGTTTGTTATGTACGAGCTCGGTCCAATTCAAAAAATAAGCCTAAAATTTTGTCTAACTCTAATCCAGATAAAAATGCTAAAACCTTGGCCCGACCCTGGCCACCAATATTAATTTCTTTAATATTATTTTTTATATATATATTTTTTAAAAATATATAATACATAAAAAATACTAAAAATATTAAAATAAATTTTCTCAATAAATTAAAAATAAATTAAAAAAATATATTTATACTTAAATAACACTAAGATAGGTTCATCTTAACAAGCAAATGCTTCTCACATAATAATAAAATTAACAATAAAATAAAAGTTATACAATATGCAAACAATAACATCATAATAGTGAAATGATAGCAAAATAGTGAAAAACAACAACAAGAAAATAGTAAAAAAGTAGTTTTTTTCATATTGGGGCCAAACTAAGCTCAAGCCAAAAAAACCTTAATTGAGGCCCAACTTATTTTCTAAACGGGCCTTATTATTTTTACCCAAATCTATTTTTCGAACTTATATTTTTACCCAAACTCTCTTAATTGTCGGACGAGTCTTCGAGCTGGGTCGGGTGGCCCAGTCCGTGGTCCAATTTGACATAGCTAAATAATAGTACTAAAATCAACTAATTATGGAAATAAACTGTATTGAAAATTTCACTTAATATATAAGTTTAATAGCAATAAATATTTTATAAAAGGAAAATTTAAATTTTAAGGGTAGTATTAAATATTCATTCTTGCATATAATGAATATAAAGAAAAAACTCATTCCATAAATATAAATAAATAATAATAAGAAATCAACTTATTGCATTATTATTATTTATTTGCAATGAATTTATTATAATTTTTAATTTTGTAAATTATAGTAAATATTCCATAATAAGTAGTTTTGTTTTCCTCTCAATTTCTTCCAACAAAACTCCGAAACTTTTAATTAAATATATATTTCCAACATTTTTTTTAGAATGCCCTCAAAAAAATGTGTAAAAATTTTTAAAACAATTTTGAATTTTTTAAAATATTTAAATTTATTTTCTTTATAAAATATGTTTGAAAGCATATAATATTTTTTAAAGTAAATTACACCAATAGTCACTCAACTTTGACATGGGAAAACAAACAGTCACCTGGTTTACATTTCAATCACTCAACTTTAAAAATGTAACAAAACAGTCACCTGGTTTACATTTCAATCACTCAACTTTAAAAATGTAACAAAACAGTCACTCAACTTTGACATGGGAAAACAAACAGTCACCTGGTTTACATTTCAATCACTCAACTTTAAAAATGTAACAAAACAGTCATTTTTCACGTTTTCCATCACAGACGTCATAGAACAGTGACATAACAGTTGACGGCATCGGTAGAGTGTGGAAAACATCTAGCTGACTGGTTACATTTAATACAACAGTTACTCAACTTTAAAAATTTGGCAAAACAGTCACTAATGTAATCAAAGTTGACTGTTGATGTAATTTACCCTATTTTTTAAAATCTAAAATGTTAAAAAATGATTTTTTAAAAAAAATTAAAATTAAAATTAAAATATACTTTATCAATAATATTAAAACTAAATCATTTAAAAAAATTAAATAAAAATTTTGTTTAAATTTTTTAAAATTTAAATTATGATTTAAATTTTTTAAACTATTTTGTATTTAATGCTAAAAAATATTTTTTTGAACAATCTTATTATAAGTTTTGACCATATTTTTTTATATTTCAATATCTAGAACTACTCATAGTCTCTTCTCAACCCATAAATTGGAGGACAATATGTTTCAACGCACTCGAACTCACGTCTTCTTGCATTAACAACAATGATCATGCCAATCTAGTTAATACTCAATCGATAAATATAAAAAATAATATACATTTTAAAATTTTCATAAATTTGAAATAGTATTTTAAAAACAATTTTACAAGTTTTTAAAGTTCAAAATATCTTTTATAGATTTTCTAATAAAAGCTTTTAAACAACTAAATAAAAGAATACCTTATCAAAATTTAAATAAAGTATATAAGTTTAAAGAAAGTTTTTTATGATTACCATTTTTAAGTATTTTTAATTATTATTTAAATAATAGTAATTTTATAAAATACATCAACAATTATAAGATAAAAATATAATTTCATTTCTTTGCTTCAAACCTCAGCACTTGACCTCCTTCAATGCATATGCAAAGTACAAAAATGTTGGGTCAACAGCACCATCCTTGTAGTAAGCAAACAGCAAACACCCATCATCGTGCATGCTCTCTCCGACGAAAAATTGAAGGTCCTTCAATTTTGAAAGCAAAAACTTGGTTGCTCCCTCAATGTTTTTCTTGAAGGCCTCTTGCTTTTCTGCATCCAGTTTCGGTGTCAAGTTCTTGATGAACTTCTTCATGAACACGACAAACTGCTTCTTGTCGAAAGGGGGCTGCTCCTGAAGCCTGAAAGTGTCAACAATGTCGAAAACCTTCACGGTTTGGTCATCAACACCTTCATCTTCATCAGCACCTTCGGCAGAAGGATTGGCACCAATGTCAATATCGATAGCTCCTTGCACAACCCACTTTCCATCAACTTCCCACAGCATCCCATTCTCGATTTCCTTGTAGGGGAATGAGTTGGAAAGAAGCTCGCCACCTGAAATAAGATCCTGGTAAACCAACATGGTCTCTCTCGAAGGGAAAAGCTAAAGACTTTTTGGGTTCGGAGAGATGAAGAGAGAGACGCAGGCGCCGGCGAGAGAGAGCGAGAGAGATTTCAATTCACACTATACTAACTGTAAAGTGAAAGTTATAGCATAAAATGATAGCTTTTATTTTGAATTAAGATTGATAATTACTTTTTCTTAACAATTATATATAATTATCGAATAAGATAATGAATAAATCAGAAGCAAATTTTTTAATTCTTTTTTTAGAAAATCTCTCTAGTTATTATTTTGTTTTGTAAACTTATAATGGGAATGTTTTAGAAGAAGCTTTAGGGCTATCCTTAAGAATTGGGCTTGTATCCCTGAGTGAAGCCCAGCAATTTAACTGAGCTTCAGTAGTGAGAGTCTGATAGACGTAGAGTACATAATTTCCTGGAAAATCATCAGAAATTAGTAGTTGGGTTCAGATCAGTCGATGGGGGCAGCTGGGAAATTATTATTCAACTGCCTGGAATTAGTAATATTATTATTGCTGCTTTTCACCTCCTATAAATAAATTATGATCAACTTCAGTTAGCAAACAGCCCAACATCCCCGATTCTCAAAGATTATATTCTACACCAGAGAGAGGCAGCTAAGCTATGGTGGAGGTTGAAGAGGGATGTTGGGAAGTGAAGAAGGGTAGCGTGGTTCCAAAGAGAAGGCGGCTAGTGAAGAAACATATGTTAAACACCATTGTCCACTCTATTGCTTCTCTTTGTACTTCCGATCCTAACCATAATTCCAATACTGTGGCACCCTCCTCCCGTAGTTAGAGGAATAGACACAAGCAAAAGTGATGATCATACCATTACCATTCACTTTTACTCCTGGAGTTTCAATGTCTATTTATGTCGGCTAAAGTTTGACCTGTTTGTAATTAATTATCTATTATTTATTGTATGATAAAGGCTATATCTATCTCCATCTCTATCTCTAGATCTACCTATATCATATACATATATGGTACTACAATATCTTACATTCCCAATTAACACGAATAGTCTAATTTTTTGACACGTGTCGTACTCATTTGTTGACATATAAATGTGGGCTAAAGTTTAACTTGTATGTAGTTAATCATCTATTATTTCTTGTATGGTAAAGTTATATATATATATATATATGGTATTACAATGTCTTAGGTTCCAATTAACGTGAGTAGCTTTTTTTTTTTTTTTTGTAAATGGTATATTCATATTATTGACATATGATAATTGTTTATAACATTAATTTTTAATCCTATGTCGAATAGAGAATACTTTCATAACTTATATTTACACTATAAATAAGTGTAAATTTTTTCACTATTTTTATAAGCTCTTTATAGTTTTTTCTTAGAAGAAATTTTTGAAAAAGAACTTATAATTTAAAATCATATATATATATAGCATATTTATATGAAATTAATGGCGTATTTGGAGGAGCTGGCAGAGGTCTCGTCTCCCAAAATGGAAAATTGTCCATTTAAGTTATTTAGAAATTTTAAAATTTTAAATTAATAAAAGTAAAATTGCACTTTGTCTCCCTAAAAATGATAAAATTTTGATTTAATATTTTAAAATTTATAAAGTTATAAGCTATTAAAAATTACAATTTAATTTCGACCCCCTAAAAAAACTTTCTAACTTCACCCCTGTATGAAAGAGTTTTATTGGTTCGAAATTAACCTAGAACTACTTTTTTTAAAAAAAATTTCAGATAAATTGATAAGACAAAAAGATACATCTTTTTGGCAGAATTACCCATATATGCTAGAAAAAAACAATTGAAAAACTATGTCAAATTTCTGAAAATTTATCGATCTACATTGTTTTTGAAGAGAGAAAAGAAAATGCGTCCTATAGGACACATTTTCACATATCTTGCAGAGAAAACGCGCCACATAGGACGCATTTTTTTCTCTTTCCTAAAAAAAGTCCTACATGAAGCATTTTCTCTGGCAAATAAATGAAAACACACCCTGTAAGACACGTTTTCACTTTGGTAAATTATTTTTTTCTCTTTCCTTGCGGTCTGAAATTAGAAGTTTATAGATTTATATTTTCTCGTGTTTGAGATAAACATTGTTATAGTTTTAAGGTATGTTTGAATTTACGATTGTACCGTGGAGTCGGATGACTTACGAAATTTCATCTGACATGTGAGCATGGAGTCATCAACCAAGAAGCTGAATTGTGTTGCAACTCAAGGTCCCAGTTGATGGTGGTTATAGGGTCTCCGGTTGAAGTGTAACTAGGGCTTTAATTTTACTAAGAAATGGAGCATACATGGGCCCCAATTGATAGTGGTTATGCGGGCATGAAAACGAATTTCTCATCATTAGGGGAGGAATCTATTCACCATAGAAACATAAATACGATGAAGAAAAAACACAATGGCGTTTTAGCATAATCAAGTAATTCATTTTATTCATGTCCACCAAATTACTTGATTATACTAAAATGCCTCTTCGTTTGTCTTCCTCATATTTATGTTTCCGTGGTGAATAGCATTCTCCTTTGATGATGAATAAAAATTATTGTCGTGCCCGCATAACAACCACCAACTAGGGCCAAAGTAATGCTTCGTCCCTTGACAGCATAACCTTGGTAAACTTGAAACCTTAGTTACACTTCAACTTGAGATGGTATAATCACCACCAACTTGGACCTCGAGTTGCAATGCGATCCAAGGTGCTCGGGTGATGGCTCGATGCTCACACAACAAGTGAAATTTGTGGATCACCTGGCAACACAACATCACCGTGAACCCAAACATAACTTAAAATTAAGAATATGTCTCTCTCAAAGAGAGGGAAAAATCTTCAAACCCGAAAATTTCAAGACGCAAGCAAAAGGAAAAAATAATTTAGAGATGTGAGTGAGTAGGTTTAGGTTTAGTGCATTTATATAGGGAATGAGGTGGGGCAAAATTGGGAATTTTTTAATCTCGTGAATCTCGGGTTGTAGGTTTTAAACACAAAAGCAATTGACTTTGGTTAGGGTTGAAACCCCTAAAGGCAAAATGCTCCCTACAAGAGGTGTTTTCATCTGACATGGTAATGAAAATGCTTCCTGCAGGAGGCGTTTACTCTTTACTTTGAGTGGAAAATGCTTCCTACAGGGGGCATTTTCAGTGCATCTTTAACATGTGAGTTGAAAACGCCTCCTACAAGGGGTGTTTTTTCTCTAAGGTTTTCACCAACCCAAGATTACTGCGATAAAATTTAGGATGCTTAAAAAATGCATTTGTGAGGTAGCATTTTCTGCCCCTCAAAAAATTCTATAAGTGTATTACAAGCATTTAGTTTTCCATAGGGCTTTCGAAGCATATTGTTCAAGGTTACCTGTCATTACGAGCAATAACTGTTATCATGGAAGCTTGGATTTCATTCCTACGTTGTTGTTGAAGTAAAGGTAAATCATTAAATTACGTGTAGGTTTATGGTTTTGGTTTATGAGAACTACTTTTCTTACTATATACATTACAACGGTTAAATTTGTAAGACTAAGATTGGCCCCGTTTTTGTATTAGCGTAACTCGAAGATCTAGCATTCAATTGTGGCCTAACATTGAAAAAGCTTTGGACAAGTATTAGGCACAAAGAGTGGATCCGAAGAAGAATTTCAAGTGTCAAATGTAGATATTTCTCGTCATGTGAACCCATTAGATATGCCATCTATGAGATCAGGAGGGACAACGATCCGGAGCTATATGTTGATCCGTCATAGAGGGATTAGTTCCTCATGGTTTTTCTAAACATTAAATGATCAATATAAAGAGTAAAAATAAAAATCGAATTGAAAATATAAATATTAAAAACTCCTTAATTTGTATTAAGATCTAGAATCAATTCCACATCGTTTATGCGCGTCTACAAATCGAGTCTCCGACGAAAAAAGGAACAAGAAATAAATAAACTAAAACCTAAAGAAAGAAAAACTGAAAACTAAATGAAAGAAATAAAATCTAAGTTAAGGAATGGTGTCTAAAATAAATGCTCAAAGGGCCTATTTATTGATTTCTGATGGTCTTGATCTTTAGCCTTAGGTTAACTGTCATTCCCGAGCTTAAAGGTGCATTGTGAAGACCAAAACACACCTTACTCGATTTAATTCTGCATCCAGAGGTCGATGTTGTGACACCCAAGACGCGTGTCACGACATAGTAGTTAGTACACTCCTCTGTTGGACATCTTCAAGGGCATGTCGCGACACAGATTGGTGTCGCGACATAGAAAGCAACTTCAAGATTTCTTCATTCTAGTCTCTATGTTGCGACATCTATTATCTCGTATTGTGACATAGTGATTAACTTTTATATGATATGCCTTCTATTGGTCTCATGCACACTCACGAGGTACGTTAGCTCATCTTTAGGCCTCGAGGCTAATAAAAGACTCAATTTTGCACTTTTTACACATTTTATTGACTTTAAGGAAAGTTACTAAAACCTAATTAAAATCTAATAATAATACTTAATTTCAAGCTCCTAAAGTGTGAAAACTAATTTAATCTACTAGGTCAAATTACAGCATATCAAACTCTCTCACATTTAAGTCATTGCTTGTTCTCAAGCAATCACACATAAAAACAAGAAATAAAATTGATGACCCTTGAGCGAATATAGTACAAGTATTAACTTCGGAGCATATAACTTAGGTATTTTATATTTACTGACAACTTAAGCATGATGAATAACTAATTTACCACTTTTGACTACAAACATATAAGTTCAGTATGTTACAAAGCATTCAAGCATTAAAAGTCTCATTTGCAAGAATCCATCAACAAATCATACAAGTAATTTGATTATCCTAGTAGAATATAAATTACACTTTTATGTGATTGTTCAATATAATGTCCATTAATGAATAGAGCTATTTAGGTCACATAAAACTTTTTGGCTTGTAACGTTTTGAGACTTAGAACAGGTATGAAATTAAAAAATAGTAAGCATCAAGAGGACTACAAACACAAAAATAGTTTGGCACATCGTATCGATCCCTTTCTTTCCCTTTAGTGACCCTTGCCTGCTTATCGTCTTATTTCTCATTCTCTCACTTTCCTTATTTCTCCATATAGGAAATCATAACATGACATAGTAACTTTAGCTAGCCTACAAGTTTTTTGTGCACTAATGAACAGATTTTTCCTATTATTGTGACTTTTTTACTTTTCAATTTTCAGTTTATCTCACTCACGAATGTTTTTTGCTTTGCAAGAAATTCTTCTACTCGTATTTCTTTCTTTTAAATTTTCTTTTGTTTCTCACTATCAAGCTAACCTAAAGTTCTCATATCACATTAATCCTTCCTATTTCACTCTGATTTTACAAACTCCACCTTGACGTATCTACTTAACCCTCAATACATATGGCCAGAAATCTATAGTCGTGTAGCGCAAGACCAAATAAAAAGGGTAAATACAAATTACATTTTTAGGCTCGGAGTTTGTAATGAGGTTCATCAAAAAAAGTCAATAGGCTCAAAAATTGGTACTAAAGGTAAGATATAAATCGGTCAGCATTTTGGTTCTAGATGTAATCCAAACAATGCCTTAGGTCATCCCTAAATATCTCAATATGCACAAATTAATCAACTAAACAACCTCACATTCGACCATTTATCATATATACTAGCATGCTTTATTTCTTGTATTTTCTATATCATTTGGTATAGTTGATCGCTTAATACCTATTTACAGTGCAACATATAGAACTTTGTAGTTTAATACTCAAAAATTTAAAATCACCCATCATCATGCCAATTTTATCTACAAAAACAAGCATTTCATGCTTTCTAACCAATCACTTGTATTTTTACAAGCTCAATCACATGACAAAATCAAAAATCAAAACAAAATAAAAAATTCCTACGTTACCCCCACTCTTTAAAAAACACATTGTACTCAATGTGTTGATCCAACAAAAGATAAGGAAAAAAGTTACCTGATTGATCATGGTTGGTTCATCAACTTTTGGTGGGTGCTTCCTCCTTTTACCATTGATAACACTTAATTGATGTGTTTTCATTAGTGTAAGGTTCCTACATAAAAACTTTGAAGAAAAATATCTAACACAAAACTAATGTTACTCCTACTCCTAAAGAAATTAAAACAAACATCCAAATAAGTTTTAATACAATCCAAAACAATCAAAAATCAGTTATCCTCATCCATCTCATATCTTCATCTCCGTTTTAGAACTCATCCTCATCCTACTCATTTAATATAGGTCCAAAAGTATCAGGCGTGTGATTAGGGATTCGAATGTTGTTTTTTTGAGCAAACTCTTGAAATAACAATCTTGATTCCTGTATCCACTGTATCATCCAATCGAGCTTTGGATGACTACTTTCACTAGCTTCTTGTTGGGCTCCTGCCAACCTTTGCAATGAAGCTGGTGTAATTGTCGCTTCTCGTTGTTTCTTGTTCCAATCTTTAATTTGTTTAGACTGCAACTCTCTATACTATTGGAACAAGGTGTTGCCTACGATACTCTTTGAGGGCTTTAGCAATTGGTCCATGGATGTCATAGGTACGCCTGCCCTTTTGCATAAGGCCAACATTAAATGGGGAAAGAACACACCCACCTTTTGGCCACTCATACACCTCCGCGTGTTCTAGTGGATTCATTTACCTATACAAACCTGCTTCTTCTGAAAAATAGCAAAGACTAATATTGCACGAAAATTATTTACGTTATAAACATTCAAAGTAGGAACAATACGCGTACACAAACATTGGATCCACATTTTCTCTTCCGAAAACATAATCGCTTGATTAAAAGAAGTAAGAATACTACTACCGGGATAATATTTCCATTCTCCCCTACCTTCAATTAGGTAATTTATTATATTGTCCATATTTATGTCTCTAAAATATTACAAATCAGTTTAATCAATAAAATCAAGTTCATAGTATAGAGCATTATAAAAATTACACATAATTTGAGGGGTTATTTTAACATTTATTCATCTCACCAATATCGTGTCCCATTCATGACCATTAGTATTCCTAGACTCGTCATCTCGTAATGATGGATAAAATTCTTGTACTACTGAGACTACGACAATCTCTTTGGGAATCTTCTAGAAATGTTCCCATCGGTGATATCGTACTATTGGCCTTATCTCTTTACATATTATCATCGATGGATCGAAACCCTTTTCTTGTTTGAATGTCTTCCCTTGAAGTTCATTAAAGTATTTTTTTGACATTCATGTTTGAGAAACAAGAAGGATTTAGGCCCATCGATGGTTCCTGTTCATTAATACATCTAATTTTCCTAGGAGGCATGATTAATTTCTAAAACAATTGTAAGAAAGCACAGTTCAATGAAATTATAAAAGTTAGAGTTTAGAAACCCTTAACCTTGGAGAAACTTAATGGATTCTCATTGTCGCTTCCTTGAATGCTTTCCTTCCTGAGAACATTTGCACACTTGGACTTTTTGATGGAGAATAAAGGGTTTATCATTTGAGATTTTAGGGTGTAAAGGGATTAAGGGTTTTAAGAGTTGGAAGGACTGAAAAGGGATTGAGAGTTAATGGAAGTTTAAGGGTGTATTTAGTATATATAGGTATTGAAAATTAGGGTTTTGAGGAGTTTAAGTCGAGTATAATTAATCTATTTTCGTCGGGTTGCGTGCATGGATTGGGTTGACCTTACCAAAAATTGTAGCAATGTCGTGACACAAGGGTTTCATGTAGCGACATCATTATCAGTTTGTTATTTTCACGACATAGGGGTTTCGTATTGCAACATACCCTTCAATTTGGAACTTTGGAGAAATAGTCACTATTGTCACGACACAAATAGATTATGTCGCGACATCGAAGCGTTTTTATCACTTTCCATATTCTGCCTTCAGTGTTGCGACATGGAGTTACTGTGTGGTGACACCAGCTCTATCTCAGTCCAAATTTTGCACTTTTAAGGTATCTTGGTTAATATTAATCATAAACCTAATCTAATTTAAACTAAACAAAGTTAGCTATATGTACAGTAATAATAAAGAAAGTTATGTTTTTTTTTCACTTTTTACTGTCGGACTCATCCAACAGCCTTACCCACACACTCTAATTTGCATTTCCATTAGCATTTGTCCATCGTCCATCGTGCTATTCGACCTTCGCCCGTTTGTCTTTTTCCTTCAACCTATTTATTCGTTCTGCACGTATAAAAAGAAGTATACCCCTTGATTTGGGATTGTCAGCAACAAATAAATTATTACATTGTTCCCCTAACTTCCTCTTATTTTTCTCATTTGATTGATAGCCAAATTTAAAAATTTTGATCTTATTGTTAATTTTCATAGTTAGTTCATATTTCTATAGTAAACCAAGAGGTGGCTAGAAAAGGTCTACTTAGTAAGATCGATATTTCACAATCTTATTCAAAATCAACCACCACAAAATCTATCAGAATGATGAAACTACGCATTTTGACTAACACGTCTTCCAATACTCATTCGGACGCACTAAAGATCGATTAGCCAATTGTAAATTTGTTTGTGTATTTTTAGTTCCCCTAGTTCGAGTCTCAATCACATATGGCTTTATTGAAATGAACACTCCTATCTCAATTGGGATAGTAAAACTTCCCAGGTCTTTTAGTTTTTGGGAAACTTGCCTTGAAATAATAGCACTACAGGATGCGTTTACCTCAATCTGCTCACCTACTCTGATCTTTCTATGCTTAGACATAATCTCTTTTAAGAACTTAGTGTACTTTGGAACTTTCTCGATTAACTCAATTAGAGGTAGGTTAATAATTAAGGTCTTGAATAAGTTGAGGAAACTTACAAACTTATCATCATCTCGTTTCTTCTTTTCCTCGAGTCTAGAGGGAAATGCAATCTTTGTATTAACAGCTTCTCTAGCGATCTCCTTTTCTGATTCTACTGTTGTTATAGTCTCTACGTCTATCTTTGGTCAATCTTCAGTTTCTAGGGGTATATCTAGAGGATCATCAGCATTTTCTTTATTCTCCTCCAAAGTAGGGTTTTATAGGATACTCAGTATTTTGCTCGATCTAAGCGTATTCCTTTATATGCTTTTTACCCTCTCTTCGAGGGTTCTCTATATTGCTGAATGAACTTTTGGTGTCACTAACTCAACTTTATTAAAATTTTCAGTGTAATTATCACTAATATGGATCTCTTTATCAACTTAATTATTTGATTCTCCCGACATCTTTTATCTATAAAGCAAAACAAATTATAATCATCATCAAAATCTTGACTCTATCCCAACTTAACTTAGCATGTACCTTTAGAATCGATTTCAAGCTTGATTTAGTTCAAGAATCAGCTAAACCTATAGCTCTGATACAAATAAAAATAACACCCCTCGTCCAGTCCAATCACTAGACTCAAGTAACAAAATGTTACGAACAAATAACACATAATTATAAACAATTTATAATCCAAAATCACAAATATTTATTAATAATTACATACGTACATGTAAAATCACTTTAATTAATCAATTTCAAGTATAGCTTAAAAAACAATTCGAAACTAAACAGGAATCAATTTAAATTAAAAATAAAAAGTTGAGAAAATTTTGTAAAGGGGTCACATGATCATGTGGCCAATCCGAATGACAAAGCCCAAACTGTGTGAGTATTCAAATTAGGATCACATGACTGTGTTGCAGATCGTGTGCCAAATCGTGTGTATATTCGATGTTGGGTCACACGACCGTGTTGTCAAGCCATGTAACAAACTGATGCTGTGTGGAAAAATCCTGCAGTTGCAAGCCTTGTGCACCTAAATTAGCTTCAAAAACAAGGCATTTCATCACTCAACACTTAGATTCCAAGGCAAGCCAAAATTAGTCATTTCCATACCTTCAAAGCACATTCAAACATGCTTGAAATCTACAAATTCATTCAACCTAAATGCTTAACCAATATGTCTTCATGGCACCTCAAAAAAATACACCATCAAAATAACCAAAAAGAACATGATTAAACATGCCAAACTTTAACACCTAAACACAACCATTCCATATTTGCTTTGCATCATAACCTCACAACCTGTACACAAAATTACCAAAACTATCAAGGTAAAAACATAGTTATAAACTTGTCTACTATCTATTCCATATTAATATAACCAAGGTAACACACATAAACCAAATTCAAGAAATCATCAACCATCAACCTAGAATATAATCAAATATTCAAGACCATATTAGACAATTACCACATAATACATCTTTCAAGCTATTAACAATTTGACCACTTCCAAAACATCATACATAATTAAATACTATAAAAATATCAAGATTCCAAAATACCATCAGTTATGCTATTAACAATTCCAACTCAAGACTCTCTAGGTACATGCCAAAACCAAAATAAGAACATCACAAAATGTTGAATCCGGTATTATCTTTGGATGCTGAGTCGACGAACGAATCGAAAAGTACTTAACCTACGCATGAAAAAACAAAATTGTACGCTAACTATAACTCAATGGTATTTCTATAATCCAAATATTTAAAACTAAATATAAATACATTTAAATGATCAAATTAAGACTAAATGATGCTATGCTAATATCAATTAAAATGTGCAATTTTCATAACGACATTATTTTGCCTTATACATTTTACTAATACTAAGACATGACATTTTCAATTCATACATATCCATTTCCTATTTTTGTTTTCAATACACATTTAATTTCATATCACTTGCTATTTCAATAGCATTTTTATTTCAATAACATTTCCCTATTAACACGACTTGGACTCGGACGGATACATAGATCAAACCAACACACTAGTTTGGCACCCAATGCCTCAACGGATAAATTCGAAGCAAATAATTGCCCCCAACGCTATAATAAGTTGACACCTAGTGTCTCATCAGTTAAACCGAAGCAAATTGACACCTAGTGCCTCATCAACTCATAGTCAAAGTAACCCTGAACTCTTTCTATCCTATGGCATGCCATTTATATCCGACTTAGCCCGAACAATTAATAGGGTTTCCATTTTTGTATCATTATCAACAATTATCTTAATTCACCCTTACTATAATCGTAAACACATTTAATCAACATATAACATTAATAGACCATCACATATATATACTCAATTTCACATTTGTATAAATATATATACACTTTTCGTACATATTCATTTTAATCCAAAAACATATCAATTAATCCAACTCAGTCCAAATCATTTTATTATCACAATCAACTCACCTCGTATTCTTACCATGCACAAGCAGTTCAAAATGCAACAATTTACAAAGAGTTCGGATTATAGAAACACAAATCGTAAACTCTTAGCTATTTGTCGACGAATTTGTCTTTTCCCTTCTTTTTCGAGGAATCCAAGTTGACATTAGCTACTAAATAAAACAAACAACATATTTCATCAATACACAAACAATTTTGCATTCAATTGCTAATTTACGTAACTTTTACACTTAATTCAATTTAGTCTCTAAAATTGAGACTAACATAACTTTCACATTTAATTTCCTATTTTATTCCAATTTCACTCTAAGCTAAATTTAATTCCCTATTTCCAATTTCTACCCCTAAATTTCAAAGTTTACAAAATTTGGTCTGTATTCCTCAAAATCAACAATTAACTTCACAATTTAGTCCATTTCACTTCTAACCTAAAAAACTATCAAATTGGTCCCTAAAACTTTAGCTATTCAACATTGGCAACATCTTCAATTTCTAACAATATTGAAAAATAAGACTTGGGTCAACTAGTTTATAGTATTGAGATTTTGAAAACATAAAAATTACAAGAAAAGGGACTAAATTGACTAACCAATTGAAGCTTGAAAAACTTAAGCCCTTAATGTTGTGCTTTTCTTCTTCTTTCTTTTTCTTTCTTGTTTTGAAAATGTAAAGAAAAAAAAGGGAATAGCTACATTATCTTTCAATCCGCTTATTAACATTTTTTCATTTTTTTATTTTATTGTAATATGATTTTATAACATATATATTAATATTAATAATAACATATATAACATGTATAATACTTTGTCTCATGACCGTCCACTATAATAATAACGAAGGTGTAATTGCTTTTTAAGTCCTTTAGTTATGTTTTACCTTATAATTTAATTATAATTTAACTTTTGACTTTTACACAATTTAGTCCCTTTACCCTAATTAATAACTAATTCATTAAAATTGTCGAATCAAAATTTAATTCATCCGTAAATATTTTCGATTTACAAAAATAGTCCTGCAAATACACTTCTCGTCACCACTGACTTTCTAGTCGTTACAGGACGAATGTTGCTCGAGCTTGATGACACAATACCCACCAAGTTCCACTTCGGATCAAGAAGCTAAAAGTCCTACCACAGAGTTGTGCGATGGATTCATATCATTACTAAAAAACTCATACCAAGACCTATCAGAATCATCATTAATGGCGAGATATTCATCAGTTTCACCTCTCAATGCCAATTTTTGGGAATAATCGAGTGTTTTCGATCACCGGGCATACGACACACACCCGCATGACATTCGGTCAGTACCTTTGATTTTAACTTTGGCACGCAAATGTTCAACACTAGTAACACTTGAGCAGGTACGTCATCAAGTTATTGGGGTTGGTCAAGCAAAAGTGATTTTGAGATTGACGTTAGATTGACAAGAATTGATGGTCTACTCTTGACAACCTCAATCGGTGAGGACACATCCCAACAACTTTAAGAGAATGAGGAGGTAGAAGATGATTGCGTAACACATAACGACTAGATGGAGGAGCCTGGACTGGATGGTGCAAAAATTGCAATGATTTCAAAACCTAATACCATTCGCACTGAACCAAATGATGGTGGATCTGATGGACAGGCTTCGAACATTACTTTATTGAATGACCTGGCTTCACGACGTACAAACCCCCACGTCACGTGTGTACACTCGATCATGTTGCTAAGGATGGTTTAGAATTTTCAGAGACCCTCATAGATGACCGAGGCATGTGACTTTGTCTTTAGATTTTAACCATTTAGATCCAAAGATGCTTTTGTGGTCGTAATCAAGCGATACGACATACAACTTGAAGTCAACTTCACCATTACATGATTTCAAGTGGAAAATATGAGGTAAAGTGCGCATTGCACGGAATAAGATGCCAATGGAAAATCATGGTATCTGTGAAGAAGAACTCGGCATTCAAGACGATTAGGAAGTTTAATGCACTACATACATGTATTGTAATTGGTATGCAAAATAGTATCATGTGTCCATGATTTTCTTAAAAATAGTTATATATGCTAATCCAATTCTTTTCTTTTCTAGGCATGTAAATCGGTCATCGAAAATTGGATTCATATATGATTTCTAACTCTATACTACCCATGGTCAAATTGAGCTGCAAATGGGGCTTACGTATTACGTCCATTGCATGGTCCTTGGGAAAAAAGTTTTCAACTATTTTTTCTGGACGTTCAAGCAATGTATAACTGCATTCCAGTACTGTAATCCAGTTGTCCAAATTAATGACACATTCCTATATGGGAGATACAAACATAAGTTTCTAATAGTTGTTTCACAGGATGGTAAGCGAAGAATCCTTCAAATGGCTTTTGCACTAACTCTCGAAGAATTTACGGATAATTAGAATTTCTTCCTAATTAACCTGAGAAGGCATGTGGTGTTATAGCCCAACGTTTGCGTCATTTTCGATAGAGGCATCAGAATCCTAGCTATTTTCGAACAATGTTCGAGTCTATAGGATCATGCACACCATAGATATTGTGTGTCATATAAGATCCAATTACATGGGTCGATATAAGGATGCGGAGTGATAACATGTCATCAACATGGGAACATTGTGCATATACTTGGTTTCCTATAATACAATTTAACATATCCACTTTAGTTGTTTTTATTAAATGCAATAATGTTTGATATCGACAAGGTACGAGCTCATCCAACATCGATTCCATGAATGTTAGAGAGACTACAAGTTGTAAACGAATAAGGTGTGTAGTACTTTGATGGGATATCTCTGGAACAGTAGATGCAATCATATGATGGAGGCCTACAGTACGGGCACATGACCTCAAACTTGGTAGAATCCATTAATTCCGTACTAAAGGGGACACATAATTTTTCAATGACATCTGTGGTCAAGAAATTGCATTTTCGATTAGCAAACTTGTTTTCTAAACGAGCCGAGACATATACAGGGAAACTAAAGGGCGATCACGTTTGGTGCAAGACTGTGCTGAAAGTTATTGGGGAAAGTAAGGAGATCGTAAACTTAATGGCTTTAATGTGCCACTAAGTATAGGATCGCTTTTGTTTCAAGTTAGGAAGCCCCAAAGACTCAACCATGGAGTTATCGGTGGATCATACCGTGAAAACTTACGACAAATGACTAACGACTATGGAAGTTTTCAAGCGCTTCATTGTCTATGCACACAAACAGTTGCGGCATGTGCCTCAAAACGTTTAGATTGCATGAACTTCATTAAAAAGTTTACATGTAACACCACTTACCCGGTCCGATCGTCAGACTCGAGCAAATAGGTGTCACAACCACTCTGATTTAAAAAGAAATTAGTTAAAAATGTATTTTCGTATTAATTATGGGGTTATTTATTTGAAAGACGTTAACGAAATCAAATCTATTAAAACAAGTTGATTTACTTTATTTTTTAAAAACATTTTTTTTATAATTAAAAGGACTTTTACCTATACTTGCATGGGAATCAACTTACTCAATTTCTCTTTTCGTCCAAATCTAAGGACTTTCTTTCAAGGTGAAACCTCTAAGAACACTCTATCTCCCACAGCATACTCTATATCTCATCGTTTCAAGTCCACATACAATTTTTGTCTGTCAAAAGTTATTTTCAATCTTTCCCGAATTAACTTAACTGTACCCTTTCTTCCTTGAATCAACTTGGGACCAACTATCTTTCTTTCATTCAATTCTGTTCCACATATAGGTGTTCGACATCTGCGACCATATAAAGCTTCATACTAAGGGATTCATGTAACTGTTTCAAAAGAAAAAAAAATCTCGAAGTGAAACGAGGATCTCGATCAAAGATAATCTATACAGGTATACCAAGTAACCTAATAATCTCTTGAAAGTAGACTTCGGCAACTTTTGAAAATGCTCAATCGGTTTTTAATGGCTATGAAAAGAGTCGATCTCATAAGTCGATCAACTATTACCCTCACTGCATTTTTCTTGCTTGGCGATAACAGTAATCCCGTTAAAAAATCCATCGTAATGCGCTCTCATTTCCATTCAGGAATTGAAATAGGCTGAAGTAGTCTCATAGGAACTTGATGTTTCGCCTTAACTTGTTGACAAATTAAACACTTGACCATGAACTCTACTATTTCTCTTTTCATTCTTGGCCACCAATACAACTCTCACAGATCGCAATACATTTTTGTTCCACTAGGGTGCAAAGCAAAAAGGGTTATCATGAGTTTCTTAAAGTATCAATCTTTTCAAAACTGCAACATTAGGCACACAAATTCGATAACAAAATCTCAAGCAATTTTTTATTATTAATGCTAAAATTTTCTACCGAACCAATTCTCTTTTCCTCAACAGTTTTACATCAGAGAGTTGCACTTCTCTAATTTGATCAACCAACACTGATTTAACTCTTAATTCAACCATCAAGTTACCATCACCACTAATACTAATTAGATCAACCAACACTGGTTTAACTCTTAATTTAACCATCAAGTTACCATCACCACTAATACTTATTCAAGTAGCTCAACCACTGCATTTCTACTCAAAGAATCGGCTACAACATTAGCTTTTCTAAGGTGGTAATCGATGACACAATCATAATCCTGGAGAAGTTCCACCCATCGTCGCTGTTTCAAATTCAACTCCTTCTGAGTTAGAAGGTATTTAAGACTCTTGTGATCTGTAAAGATGTGACACTTTTCACCATATAAGCAGTATCTCAAGATCTTTAAAGCAAGCACCACTACAGCAAGCTCAAAATTATGCGTCGAATAATTACGCTCATGAATTTTCAACTGGCGTGAAGAATACGCGATCATCTTCCCATCTTGCATTAGCACACAATCCAAACCATTCAAGGAAGCCTCACTATCAATCACAAAATATTTTCCCAATTCAGGTAATGTTAGGATTGGTGCTTCTGTCAACATTTGTTTTAACTGTTCGAAACTCTTTTGGCAACGATCATTCCAATTAATCTAGGCATTCTTTTGTAAAAACTTCGTCAAAGGCATTGCTATCTTCGAAAAATACATTTACGAATCTTCGGTAGTAACCAACTAACCTTAGGAAACTGTGAACCTCTAACACATTCCTCGGTGCTTTCTATTGAACGACGGCCTCGATCTTTTTCGGGTCAACTCTAATTCCATCAGGTGAGATAACATGTCCCAAAAATACTCCTTCCAAAACCAAAATTTGCACTTGCTCAATTTTCCATATATTCGCTTTTCTCTAAGTAATTGAAGAACAACTCGGAGATGCTGCTCATGTTTAGCTTTAGATTTTGAATATATCAAAATATCATCTATAAAAACTACCACAAATTAGTCCAAGTAAGGTTAGAAAATATGGTTTATCAGGTCTATGAATTCTGCTAGAGTGTTTGACAAACCAAATAGCATCCCCAAGAATTCATAATGGCCATAACGCGTATGAAAGGTTGTTTTAGGAATATCACTATTTTTGCCCTTCAATTGGTAGTAACCCAATCTCAAGTCAAGGGAAGCTCCTTTCAATTGATTAAATAAGTCATCAATTCTTGGAAGAGGGTATCTATTCTTGATCTTCAACTTATTCAATTATCGATAATATATGCAAAGTCTCAACAAACCATCTTTTTTTTAACGACTAACACCGATGCTCCCCATGACGATATACTAGGATGAATAAAACCACAGTCTAACAAATTTTGCAACTGAACTTTTAGTTCCTTTAACTTCGTTGTGCCATACAATAAGGGGATATAGACACAAGAGCCGAACCAGGCAACACCTTAGTAGCAAACTCCACTTCCCGATCTGATGGTAATCCCATTAACTCCTCGAGAAAAACATTAGGGAATTTACAATTTACTCAAATCTTGTCAATCTGATTATCGACTGCATTCGAGTTAATCACATAAGCCAAAAAGGCTTCATAATCTTGATTAAGTAACCCAATCTCAAGTCAATCTTAGAGAACAGGGAAGCTCCTTTCAATTGATCAAATAAGTCATCAATTCTTGGAATAGGGTATCTATTCTTGATTGTCAACTTATTCAATTATCGATAATATATGCAAAGTCTCAACAAACCATCTTTTTTTAATGATTAACATCGATGCTCCTCATGACGATATACTAGGATGAATAAAACCATGGTCTAACAAATCTTGCGACTGAACTTTTAATTCTTTTAACTCCGTCGATGCCATACGATAAGTGAATATTGACACAAGAGCCAAACCAGGTAACACCTTAGTAGCAAACTCCACTTCCCGATCTGGTGATAATCCCGTTAACTTCTCAAGAAAAATATTAGGGAATTCACAATTGACTCGAATCTTGTCAATCTAATTATCAACTCCATTCGAGTTAACACATAAGCCAAAAAGGCTTGACAACCTTGATTAAGTATCTTATTAGCTCAAACAGCCGATATTGTACGAATTGATCCATTTGTCTGAATTTCATTCACTTCAATCAATTTTTCATCCACTCTTTGAATAGAAAACTTCTTTTTTACAGCGATCCAAAATCACTCCATGCTCAGAAAGCCAATCCATACCCAAAATTAAATCAAAATCTCCAAATGGCATAATCAATAAATCGACAGGAAAGGTCATACTTTGAATCTCTAGTGGAACCATTTACACACTCGATCAACAAACACTAACTATCCTAAGGGACTTGACACAACCATGGATACCATAGATATCTCAGTCTTCTTGTTGAGGCCCAAAGCTTATCTTTGCTCTCTCAACTAAATCAGCGAACTCTAATATTTTATGAGATACTAGTTGTAGTCGAAGCTTATCATGTAACCCTCGTAGAAACCACTTGCAATTCTCAGCTTCGAAAGGAAGAAATTCAATGGCAGAAACTCTCGTTCATAGTCCACCACTAACATCTCACTCTGTTTTAACAATAGAAACTCTTCCTTCCTTTCTTCGATTAAAATTCCCCTACATACTTCTTCTTCTGGAATTTCTTTTGGAAGAACTCCCAATTTTACATGCTCAGCAGGTACGTGGCACGTGGTTGTCTACTACCACATGCATGCCTCTCCTTGCAGAAGAGAAATAACACAGATCACACTCTCATATGGGGTGTATTTAAGCTGTTGAAGAACACGCTTAGTCCACTCTAATCGAACCTCTACAGTTAAGGGATTAACCCCTTTGAGACCCAAGAATTCTATAGCACCGAATCTCCGCAACTCCTTCAATAGAGCTCATCGAGTGCTAGTTACAGATATAATTACCTGAGTTACTCCCGTAATACGTTGAAGAGCATTAGCTATAGTTTGAAGTAAATCAGAATCGCCTTGACATTTGTCAAGGTTTTTACTCGCATTAGGTTGTTGGACACCAACGGGTTGAACATGTGGTGCCATCGCCTCAGCTCAAATAAGGTTCTCCGTAGTGTTGTCACTAATATGGACCTCCTGGTCCACCTCATTATTTGGTTCTATTGACATCTCTTGTGGCTATAAGATCAAAAAAAAAATCAGCATCCAAATCTTGACTCATATTCGACTCAACTTGGCATGTACCTCTAAATATAATTTTCAGTTTGATCTAGTCTGAGAATAAACTAAATTTATGGCTCTGATACCACTAAATTTAACACCCCTTACCCAGTTCGATCGTCGGACTCGAACAAATAGGTGTTACAACCACTCTGATTTAAAAAGAAATTAATTAAAAATGTATTTTTGTATTAATTATGGGGTACTTATTTATTTATTTATTTGAAAGACGTTAATGAAATCAAATCTGTTAAAACAAGTTGATTTACTTCATTTTTTTAAAATATTTTTTATAATTAAAAGGACTTTTACCGATACGTGCATGGGTAGGTATCAGTAATACTAAAGTCAGTAAGGACTCAAAATTTACTGCAAAATTCTATCGGTAGTAGCAAAAGTTCTACCAATATAATATATATTACTACCGATACTATTGGGACTTTTATTGGCACTACACCAGTTAGTAACTAAATACATTTTCCCCTGTATTTCTACTGGTACTATGGTGGATTCTATCGATACTACACTTAACCACCAAAGTTCTACTGGTACAAGGGTGAAACTACCGAAACAAGTCAACAATTTCACGACATAAATAATAGCAAAATAACATGCCACATCAAAACATCAGATAATGAATTTCCCAAGATACTGGATATACAATCCACCATAATCTAACAAAGTACAAAATATCCTAAATCACGACGCTACTTAAGTACATGCTGACCCAAATTAAATCAAACTCACAATTACTTGAATACGAGATTCGTCCTTGGATGCTAAATCTCGTAAATATATAAAATGCACACCTAACCTACGCTTGTAATACAAAACATACGCTGAGTATAACTTAGTGGCATTACTATATTCAAATAAAAAAAATAGACGTAAATACATATAAGGAATTTATTCAATTATTGTTCATGCTATATCGACCTCAATATAATGATACCATATACATAAAGATTTTAGTTACATTATGCATTTCATCAATTCATTTTAATCCTTAATGTGCATCTCATATTCTTTCCATTTGTACAACCATCATTAAACAACACTGATACATTATATAGAATTTAAGCTAATAAAACTAATGTTAATCTATCATCTTACTCATAAATCAATATACTAACCGCACATACTATATGAGTATCTTGTTACCATTGATCATATTTATTTTTCAATACAGATTCCTTTCATGCATTTTTTTAATTACATATACCATTACTTTTTCTTCGGTCTCAATATACAATTAATTTCATATTTCCACTTTTATTCAATTTATACATATTACCAATGCATATGTCTTATATACCATTTCTTGATTTCTCAATGAATTTCTCATGTCTATTATGCATATTATATTCATGCATAATAATTTCTCATTTCCTCGATTTTCAATACAACATTCATAACATTTTCATTCCATATAATTATGATATTCATCATTTATAGTTCCCTATCAACACGACTCGGGCTCTGACAGATACATGGATCCAAGAAACACACCTATTTGGCACCCCGTGCCTCATCGGATAAATCCGAAGTAGTAAAACGCGCTCTACGCTATAATAAAGTTGACACCTAGTGTCTCATCGGTTAAACCGAAGTAAATTGGCATTTAGTGCCTCATCAACTCATAATCGAAGTAACCCTGAACTCTTTCTATCCTATGGCATGTCATTTATATCCGACTCGGCCCGAACATCTTTTCCATTTAATATCAAATCACATTTCCACATTTAATTTTATTCACAACAAAAATGCATTTAAAATGAAATCTAATAATAAGCATAAATTCACCAATATCACAATTTCTCATCATACATTTATACATGGAGAATATACAATTAAATTCTCATACCATCCATTTATTCAAAGCAATCCAATTAAGTAGAGAATCTCATACCTTATTTTCACACCTTGATTTCTACTTTGAGCAATTAAGAATAATTTGGCAATTTAATAAACTAGTTAAAGTTATAGAAACACCAATCAAAGATTCCGAGCAACTCGTCGACGGCCTTATCCTTGCCCTCCCCTTTTGAGGAATCCGAGTCGACGTTAGCTATGGAATTAAATACACAAGATATTTTATTAAAACACATCCATATTTTTTTATTAAATTTAACTCACTATTTTCTCATTTTTACCTCAATTTACCAAACTTTCTAATTTGACCCTTATACTATTAAAGTTAGCAATTTATCCCACCATTTATTTCTATTTTCACTTCTAGCTCCAAATTACCCCAATTTATCATTAAAACTCTTTGTACCCAACAATTGTAAAATATTCTTAACTATAATGAAAAATATGACATGGGTCGTAAAGAGTAAGGTATCGGGATTCCAAAAACATAAAAATTACAAGAAAATACCTTGATTAAGCTTACCAATTGAAGCTTGAGCCGAAACACCTAACTTCTCTTCTCCCTTCCTCTGTTTCGAAAACAGTTGAACAAAGAAAGAAAATATCTTTCTTTGATTTCACCCACTACCCTATCATAGCCATATTCCCATTATTTTTCCTTAATTAATTTTTAACTAAAATTTTAAACAAATTTTTCAGCCACAAATGGCCACCTAATGGCACTAAGAGTGTGGGTGGATAATTTGCTCCTTTGGTCCTTCCTCATTTGATTTAATTAAAAATCCTTTTATAAATTCCACTTTTACCTCGCATGCAATTTAGTCTTCACACCTAATTAAAATAATACATATTTAAAATCACTTATTTAAATATCCATCATTTTACGATTTATTTTTGTAAATATTTTTATTAAATATTTACGGGTCCAGTTTACAAACACGGAGTCTCAAAATACACTTTTTCGATGACCCCGAATCTAGGTCGTTACAACTCTCCCCCTAAAGAAATTTCGTCCTCGAAATTTACCTGAAAAGAGGTGGGGATATTGAGATCTCATCGTCTCTTCCGATTCCTAAGTTGCTTCCTCTGCTTTGTGGCTACGCCACAACACTTTCACAAGTGAAATGCGTTTGTTACGCAACTCTTTTACCTCTCAAGCTAAGATTTCTACCGATTCTTCTTCATATGACAAGTTAGGTTGGATTTCAACTTCCTCAATCACAATAACATGTGACAAGTCAAAATGATATCTCTAAGCATTGAAACATGAAAACATCGTGTATCTTTTCCAACTCGATCGGCAAGGCCGAACGATAAGCCACTGGTCGCACTCTTTTTGTGATTTCATAAGGCCCAATAAAATGTGGACTCAATTTCTCTTTTCACCCAAATCTAAGGATTTTCTTTCAAGGTGAAACATTTAAGAACACTCTATCTCCCACAGCATACTCTATATCTCATCGTTTCAAGTCCACATACAATTTTTATCTGTCAAAAGTTATTTTCAATCTTTCCCGAATTAACTTAACTGTACCCTCTATTCCTTGAATCAACTCGGGACCAACTATCTTTCTTTCACTCAATTCTGTTCCACATAGGTGTTCGACATCTGTGACCATATAAAGCTTCGTACCAAGGGATTCATGTAGCTGTTTCAAAAAAAAATCTTGAAGTGAAATGAGGATCTCGATCAGAGATAATCGATACAGGTATACCAAGTAACCTAATAATCTCTTGAATGTAGACTTCGGCAACTTTTGAAAGTGCTCAATCGGTTTTTAATGGCTATGAAATAAGTTGATTTCATAAGTCGATCAACTATTGCCCTCACTGCATTTTTCTTGCCTGGCGATAATGGTAATCCCGTTAAAAAAATCCATCGTAATGCGCTCTCATTTCCAATCGGGAATTGAAGTAGGCTGAAGTAATCTCGTAAGAATTTGATGTTCCGCCTTAACTTGTTGACAAGTTAAACACTTGTCCATGAACTTTACAATTTCTCTTTTCATTCTTGGCCATCAATACAACTCTCACAGATCGCAATACATTTTTGTTCCACTAGGATGCAAAGCAAAAAGGGTTATCATGAGTTTCTTGAAGTATCAATCTTTTCAAAACTGCAACATTAGGCACACAAATTTGATTATAAAATCTCAAGCAATTTTTGATTATTAATGCTAAAATTTTCTACCGAACCAATTCTCTTTTCCTCAACAGTTTTACAACAGAGAGTTGCACTTCTCTAATTTGATCAACCAACACTGATTTAACTCTTAATTCAACCATCAAGTTACCATCACCACTAATACTAATTAGATCAACCAACACTGGTTTAACTCTTAATTCAACCATCAAGTTACCATCACCACTAATACTTATTCAAGTAACTCAACCACTGCATTTCTACTCAAAGCATCGACTACAACATTAGCTTTTCCAAGGTGGTAATCGATAACACAATCATAATCCTTGAGAAGTTCTAACCATCGTCGCTGTTTCAAATTCAACTCCTTCTGAGTTAGAAGGTATTTAAAACTCTTGTGATCTGTAAAGATGTGACACTTTTCACCATATAGGTAGTATCTCAAGATCTTTAAAGCAAGCACCACTACAGCAAGCTCAAAAATTGTGCATCGGATAATTACGCTCATGAATTTTCAACTGGCGTGAAGAATACGCGATCATCTTCCCATCTTGCATTAGCACACAATCCAAACCATTCAAGGAAGCCTCACTATCAATCACAAAATATTTTCCCAATTCAAGTAATGTTAGGATTGGTGCTTTTGTCAACATTTGTTTTAACTGTTCGAAACTCTTTTGGCAATGATCATTCCAATTAATCTAGGCATTCTTTTGTAAAAACTTCGTCAAAGGCATCGCTATCTTCGAAAATACATTTATGAATCTTCGGTAGTAACCAACTAACCTTAGGAAACTGTAAACCTCTAACACATTCCTCGGTGCTTTCTATTAAACGACGGCCTTGATCTTCTTCGGGTCAACTCTAATTCCATCGGTCGAGATAACATGTCTCAAAAATACTACTTCTAAAACCCAAAATTCGCACTTGCTCAATTTTCCATATATTCGCCTTTCTCTAAGTAATTAAAGAACAACTCGGAGATGCTGTTCATGTTTAGCTTTATATTTCGAATATATCAAAATATCATCTATAAAGACTACCACAAATTAGTCCAAGTAAGGCTAGAAAATACGGTTCATCAGGTCCACGAATTCTGCCAGAGTGTTTGACAAACAAAATAGCATCATTAAGAATTCATAATGGCCATAATGCGTACACAAGGTTATTTTGGGAATATCACTATTTTTTACCTTCAATTGGTAGTAACCCAATCTCAAGTCAATCTTAGAGAACAGGGAAGCTCCTTTCAATTGATCAAATAAGTCATCAATTCTTGGAATAGGGTATCTATTCTTGATTGTCAACTTATTCAATTATCGATAATATATGCAAAGTCTCAACAAACCATCTTTTTTTAATGACTAACATCGATGCTCCCCATGATGATATACTAGGATGAATAAAACCATGGTCTAACAAATCTTACGACTGAACTTTTAATTCTTTTAACTCCGTCGATGCCATACGATAAGTGAATATTGACACAAGAGCCAAACCAGGTAACACCTTAGTAGCAAACTCCACTTCTCGATCTGGTGATAATCCCGTTAACTTCTCGAGAAAAATATTAGGGAATTCACAATTAACTCGAATCTTGTCAATCTAATTATCAACTCCATTCGAGTTAATCACATAAGCCAAAAAGGCTTGACAACCTTGATTAAG
This sequence comes from Gossypioides kirkii, assembly GCA_005610355.1. NCBI lineage: Eukaryota > Viridiplantae > Streptophyta > Magnoliopsida > Malvales > Malvaceae > Gossypioides > Gossypioides kirkii. The sequence goes on from CP032248.1 coordinate 23,422,567, forward strand.
TATCTTATTAGCTCGAACAGTCGATATTGTACGAATTGATCCATTTGTCTGAATTTCATTCACTTCAATCAATTTTCCATCCACTCTTTGAATAGAAAACTTCTTTTTTACAGCAATCCAAAATCACTCCATGCTCAGAAAGCCAATCCATACCCAAAATTAAATCAAAATCTCCAAATGGCATAATCAATAAATCGACAGGAAAGGTCATACTTTGAATCTCTAATGGATCGCTTACACACTCAGTCAACTAACACTAACAATCCTAAGGGACTTGACATAACCATAGACACCATAGATATCTCAGTCTTCTTGTTGAGGCCCAAAGCTTGTTCTACCATCTTTGCTCTCTCAACTAGATCAGCGAACTCTGATATTTTATGAAATACTAGCTGTAGTCGAAGCTCATCATGTAACCCTCGTAGAAACCACTTGCAATTCTCAACTTCGAAAGGAAGAAATTCAATTGCAGAAACTCTCGTTCATAGTCCACCACTAACATCTTGCTCTGTTTTAATAGTAAAAACTCTTTCTTCCTTTCTTCGATTAAAATTCCCCTACATACTTCTTCTGGAATTTCTTCTAGAAGAACTCCTAATTTTACATGCTCAGCATGTACGTGGCGCGTGGTTCTCTATTACCACGTGTATGCCTCTCATTGTAGATGAGAAATAACACAGATCACACTCTCACATGGGGTGTATTTAAGCTGTTGAAGAACATGCTTAGTCGACTCTAGTTGAACCTCTGCAGTTGAGGGATCAAGCCCTTTGAGACCCAAGAAATCTATAGCACCGTATCTCCGCAACTCCTTGAATAGAGCTCATCGAGTGCCAATTACAGATATAATTACCTAAGTAACTCCCATAATACGTTGAAGAGCATTAGCTATAGCTCGAAGTATATCAGAATCGCCTTGACATTCGTTGAGGTCTTTACCCGCATTAGGTTGTTGGACACTAGTGGGTTGAACAAGTGTTGCCATCCCCTCAGCTCAAATAAGGTTCTCCATAATGTTGTCACTAATATGGACCTCCTAGTCCACCTCATTGTTTGATTCTATTGAAATCTCTTCTGACTATAAGATTAAACAAATAATAATCAACATCCAAATCCTGACTCATATTTAACTCAACTTGGCATGTACCTCTAAACACAATTTCAAGCTTGATCTAATCCAAGAATAAACTAAATCTTTGACTCTGATACCACTAAATATAACACCCCTTACCCGACCCGATCGTCAGACTCGAGCAAATAGGTGTCACAACCACTTTGATTTAAAAAGAAATTAATTAAAAATGTAATTTTGTATTAATTATGGGGTACTTATATATTTATTTATTTGAAAAACGTTAATGAAATCAAATCTATTAAAACAAGTTGATTTACTTCATTTTTTTAAAACATTTTTTATAATTAAAAGGACTTTTACCGATACGTGCATGGGTAGGTATCAATAATACTAAAGTCAATAAGGACTCAGAATTTACTGCAAAATTCTATCGGTAGTAGTGGAGGTTCTACCGATATAATATATATTACTATCGATACTATTGGGACTTTTACTGGCACTACACCAGTCAGTAACTAAATACATTTTCCCCCTGTACTTCTACTGGTACTATGGTGGATTCTATCGATACTACACTTAACCACCAGAGTTCTACCGGTACAAGTGTGAAACTACCGAAACAAGTCAACAATTTCACGACATAAATAATAGCAAAATAACATGCCACATCAAAACATCAGATAATGAATTTCCCAAGATACCGTATATACAATCCACCATAATCTAACAAAATACAAAACATCCTAAATCACGACCCTACTTAAGTACATGCTGACCCAAATTAAATCAAACTCATAATTACTTGAATACGAGATTCATCCTTGGATGCTAAATCCCGTAAATATATAAAATGCACCTAACCTACGCATGTAATACAAAACAACGCTGAGTATAACTCAGTGGCATTACTATATTCAAATAAAAAAAATATACGTAAATACATTTAAGGAATTTATTCAATTATTGTTCATGCTATATCGACCTCAATATAATGATACCATATACATAAAGATTTTAGTTACATTATGCATTTCATCAATTCATTTTAATCTTTAATGTGCATTTCATATTATTTCCATTTGTACAACCATCATTAAACAACACTGATACATTATATATAGAATTTAAGCTAATAAAACTAATGTTAATATATCATCTTACTCATAAATCAATATACTAACCACACATACTATATGAGTATATTGTTACCATTGATCATATTTATTTTTCAATACAAATTCCTTTCATGCATTTTTTTAATTACATATACCATTACTTTTTCTTTGGTCTTAATACACAATTAATTTCGTATTTTCGCTTTTATTCAATTTATACATATTACCAATGCATATGTTTTATATACCATTTCTTGATTTCTCAATGAATTTCTCATGTCTATTATGCATATTATATTCATGCATAATCATTTCTCATTTTCTTGATTTTCAATACAACATTCATAACATTTTCATTCCTATTAACACGACTCGGGCTCTAACGGATACACGGATCCAACCAACACACTTGTTTGGCACCCTGTGCCTCATCGGATAAATCTAAAGTAGTAAAACGCGCTCTGCGCTATAATAAAGTTAGCACCCAGTGTCTCATCGGTTAAACCGAAGTAAATTAGCACCCAGTGCCTCCTCGACTCATAGTCGAAGTAACCCTGAACTCTTCCTATCCTATGGCATGCCATCTATATCCGACTCGACCCGAACAGTTAATAGGGTAATCTTTTCCATTTAATATCAAATCACATTTCCACATTTATTTTTATTCACAACAAAAATGCATTTAAAATGAAATCTAATAATAAGCATAAATTCACCAATATCACAATTTCTCATCATACATTTATACATGGAAAATATACAATTAAATTCTCGATGTTAGCTACGGAATTAAATACACAATATGTTTTATTAAAACACATCCATATTTTTTTTATTAAATTTAACTCTCTATTTTCTCATTTTTACCTCAATTTACCAAACTTTCAAATTTAACCCTTATACTATTAAAGTTAGCAATTTATCTCACCATTTATTTTTATTTTCACTTCTAGCTCCAAAATACCCCAATTTATATTTAAAACTCTATCTACCCAATAATGGTAGAATTTAATATTTTTAACAATAACGAAAAATATGACATGGGTCGTAAAGAGTAAGGTATCGGCATTCCAAAAACATAAAAATTACAAGAAAATAACTTGATTAAGCTTACCAAGTGAAGCTTGAACCAAAACACCCAACTTCTCTTCTCCCTTCCTCTATTTCGAAAATGGCTAAATAAAGAAAGAAAATATCTTTCTTTGATTTCACCCACTACCCTATTATAGCCATACTTTTCAATTATTTTTCTTTAATTAATTTTTAACTAAAATTTTAAATAAATTTTTCAGCCACTAATGGCCACCTAATGACATTAAGAGTGTGGGTGGGTAATTTGCTCCTTTGGTCCTTCCTCCTTTGATTCAATTAAAAATCCTTTTATAAATTTCCACTTTTACCTCGCATGCAATTTAGTCCTCACACGTAATTAAAATGCTACACTTTTAAGATCACTTATTTAAATATCCATTATTTTACGATTTATTTTCGAAAATATTTTTATTAAATATTTACGGGTTTAGTTTACAAACACGGAGTCTCAAAATACACTTTTTCGATGACCCCGAATCTGGGTTGTTACATTACAGACTTGAACGTGCGTATAATGTTTCGAAGTCTACATTCCCACCTATCACGGATGAAAACATGTGGCTGCCTACCTCGCAAACTCCTAGCAAGTTGGTACCGGATAAGAACTCGCGGATGCAAGCCAAAAGGTTAGTCGAACTCAACTAGGATACAAGGCAATATAGATATTCAGGAGTGAGGAGATCAACCGAGGTTATGCGGTTACTGCAAGAACCCAGGTCATACAAAACCAATATGCTCACACAACCCTCGAGCATTGATGAGAAGAGGCAATTAAAAGACTAACTCGTACTATAATAACACTAACTTATTAGTCTGTAACTTTTTGTACTAAAATTTCATATTGAAGTAATTCAAATATTACAAGGTTTGTGGCATGACCTAACATATTCAAAATCATTACCTTAAAAACTTATGTTCATGCATCCCAAATGGTGGTCAAAGAAGATATGTACATTTTAAATAAATGTACATTGCGAATGTAAAACAAGCTATACAATTTTGAAAAATTAGAAATAAACATAATCAACAATGTTCTGAATGTGTGCCATAATCGGGTACGCGTCGAGCACGCCTTGGGTTCCATCACACTATTGAGGCTGATGGCTTCTCTTCAACCTCCTCTTCATGTACACTTAGGGGTTGATAATTGACCTCATCTATTCCTCCGTGGATAGATATGAATGTGTCCTAATTGCCCATAGTGCATCCCCCTCGACCGAGTCGGCATATGCAAGGATGACCCAGCTTGAAAGAACAATGCTGCTAGAGGTGGTTACGATATTGTCAACGATACAAAATGCACTTGTACGGCTATGCATGGGGCGTGTAATACGATGTGGTGTGTGGAATGATTGTTCATGTTGTGATGCTTGTGAATAATAAACCAATGATGGTTGTGTCAGTGCAGGGAACGAATGCACGTGTTGTGATGCTTGTGTGTACTAAACTTGTGATAAATGTGTTGGTGCAGGGAATGATTACATGTGATGTAGTACTCGTGTAAAATAAATTGGTGTTGTATGTGTTGATGCAAGGAACGATTGTGTGTGTTGTAATGATCATGTAAAATAAAAGGGTTTGTGACAAGAATAAATGAACCATATTGATAAGAGGGTTGCACAGTAATCGGGGCCTCGTGTGCATGTGACGAACATGTTGATCCCTCTAAAGCATCTCTTCCCAACTTGAGGTTGATGGGCCATCGTCTTAGCCTCCTATGGCGACTCTCCCTACTCATTTCTGAAGCCGAAAGTTGAAACGACCTCCCGTGATGTCTAAACCAATTCATGTAATCTGGAGTTGTCACCAACTACGGTGTGAGAAATGGTTCACGCATTGGCAAGAAATTGTGCTTGTTCTGCCAAATCTTGATATACTTCTTGTGGAATGTTGTCTAATCTTCGTCAAGTTTCCAACGCATGTCGATCTTGTGCAGGTCATCTACCTCTTAAGGTTGCGGTGGAGTACGATGCAGACACCCGAACTATCGCATCATTCAGTCGAATTCGTGCATCTCGACTGTTGCAAACATGATCAATGGCACTTTAACATGCCAAATTCTCCAATTGGCCAAATATTCATTTGGGATACATTCTTGAATCCTTGGATTCGCGTATGGCATCCATACGAACTACAGCACGAATCTATAAATGTCAGCAAGTGCCAAATATTTAATTTAAAATGTTGGAATAAAAATTGATAACTTTGAAATTAATAAACTAGCCTCGTCTTTTGTTGGTTTAAAGTTAATAAGATGTCCTTGAGTTCGATCGGTATATCATTGTGTCCGACGGGGTTGTTCTACCTGTACAAAAAATTATTATTTCAAAATTACAACAATGAAAATTTTGATACGGTAACAATATTATTAAATTAATTTCACCATGTTACAAGTGGAATTCATAAGGGACTTGCACTCGGTAGTGTAAAAATGGTAGTCGATATCATGCCCACGAGTGAAGAAGGAGCATTCAACCGCCTATTTTAGCTTTTATCGGTATCATCGCCTGACACATTTCTCGATACAATGTCACTAGCACCATCGATCTCCAACTAAGTCGTCCCACTTCTCTTAAGTCGGCTAGTAGTAGTATCCACCTTAAGCGTACCAAATTGCGAGATTTGTTTGGCATTAGCAGACCCTCGATCAACCTCAAGATGAATGCGCATGCGATTTGCTCTTTTTCAATGTCGCTCACTGCAACGTTGATAGTTTGAAAGTTGTCTTCCAACCATTTCATTTTGATCCGACTACACTTAAACTTGTTCGACACCTTCCCTAGCAGTTGCTCGCATGTTCCACTCTAATCGGCACTAACAATCGGCCACATAACGACATCCCCATCGACTGGTAGACCAAGTTGTAAACTGATATCCTTGAGTGTAATTGTACACTTGCCACAGGGGAGATGAAACGTGTGCGTCTCCGTTCTCCATCTCTTGACCAAAGCACTAATGAGTAGGGGATCAAATTTAGTCCCCCCGAGTAGGCGAGTTGCATATAAAAAGTTCGTATCTCAAAAGTTTCCATGAATGACCTCTATTGCACCTTCGTTTTTTATGTGCGTCTTCAAATTTCTATCCTCGACCTAAGTGTATAAACATAAAAATTTAATAATCTCAACAACATAACAACTAATATTTAAAATTAAATAATTTAATAATATTTTCTTGAAATCATAATAATTAATGGAATAAAATTAAATAATTAAATAATATTTTCTTACCATTCGTAATTGAATGTCGGAGATGTGCTTGTCATCCAAACGAATAAGCTAATATGCCATCGAAAATTGAATAAAATAAAATCAAAAGATTTAGACAATTTTTTTTAATTTAGAATTTAGAATTTAGAATAAAAAATTAAAAATTGACAATTGAGAATAAGAAATTGAGAAAAATAAATCGAGAACAATAAGTTTAGTGTTGAGAGTTGAGAGTTGAATTGAATAAAATGAGAATTGTAGGGTTTATATAAGGGGAAAAATAGTCGTTGGACTTCTATCCGTTGGAAAGTTACTGTTGGCCTGAAAACGCGTCCTACAATACGCGTTTTCATTGATCTGCTCCACGTAGAATGCATTTTTAAGAAAGAGAAGAAAACACGTTCTACATGGTGCCTAAAAACGCGTCCTACAAGACGTTTTTTCTTTTCTCTCTCCAAAAACAATATTGATTGATAAATTTTAAAAAATTCAACATAATTTCCTAAATGTTTTTTTCAGCATATATGAATAATTTTGCCCATATTTTTTAGATATAATTTAAGAAATAAAAAATTTAAAAGTTAATTTTAATACAATTTATTCACTATTTTCATTAAAAGGTTAATTTTAATTCCACAATTTCTATTGGTGACAAGCTTTTTTTTATCGGTTTTTATTTTTAACTTCAGCTTTCTTTCATCAATTATTTTATCAACTTTTTTTAACTTTAACTCTTTGTTTTCGTAATAGACTTTTTTTTTTAATTCAAAAAGGTGAAATCCGACATATTGACGACACCCGATTAAAAAAATATATTTTTTAATTTTTTTCTCTCATTATATATACCAATAAAATATAAATATTTTTAAAAATATGCATTGATATCGCTTGATATAATGACGTCACTAATAAAATTTTTTTTTTAAAAATGGTAACGATTGGCTGAAAAATTGGGTAGCAACACCAGTTTGCATTGTACAAACAATTCATTTTAGTAAATAATTTTCTTCCAACCCATTTTTTGTAGTATCTGATCTTCCTTTCAGTTCAAGCAAACTCGAAATTGCGTGAATAAGGATACTTCAAATCTCTTCAAAGCACATTCACCCAAACTTACATATGGAGCAATGTTTAAAGTATGGAGCAAACCAAGGTTGGTTTTTTTTTTATTATAAAAATAACCTAAAAATTTTGATTAATTATGTAAATGATTTATTTTTTTTATTAAACATGTAAATGACTTAAAATTTACAGTGCAAGTTGGTAGAGTGAAAGAGTTTGGCGCCACCAACATGCCACGTCAGCAATCGAGATAAAAAAATCAATTTTTTGATGTAGACATATAGAATGATGTCACCTGTATAAATATTAAAAAAATACTACAATTTCTAAAAATTGGGGGGCTTTAAAAATATATTCCTTTTTCTAGTGAAGCCAAATAATTTAGCCGCATCGGTTTCTAATGCCTTCTGTCATTTGTCTTTTTTTTTTCCTTTTTGTTTATTATTTGCTTTTTAAAATTTTAAATATATATATATTTTTGATGGAATCATTGTAAATTACGTCACCCGTACATTTCAAGGCTTTTTTAAAATCTATTTTAATTTTAAAAAATAATATTTTATTTGTTGGAGACATTCTCTTTGGCATAACCAAATTGATATATATAGCCTGTAATGGCAAGTCAATCTAAGTTGAAGAAAAAAAAAATTTACGCATACTTTGGTAGAGGATGAATGAGAGATATGAGAAGCGTTTTTCTATGTATTTGTGTTTATGTTTTGTTTAACGATCACCTGTGCGGTTCAATTTGTGATTCATTATAACCTTCAAACATCCCATTGACTTAGGGAATTGTAAATAATCCACCCGTTGGTTGCATAACCAATTTGAACTCGTTATCGTCCTATCACAACCAACAGAAACACTTATATAGCCAATTTGAACCAGTTACCAAATAAATAATTGGCATCCGAAAGTAACCATTGAATTTATCGGTGTCAGAGCTCCACAGAATTATCGTTAAACAAAAACATACATTCAAATTAAAAAAACTCAAATACATAAAAAAAAAAAAACCCCTTCTCATATTTTTCTCATTCATCCTCTAACAAAATATACGTAAAATTTTTTTACCTTCAACTCAGATTGATTTGTCATTAAAGGTTATATATATCAATTTGGTCGTACCAAAGAAAATGACTCCACTAAATAAAATATTATTTTTTAAAAATTTTAAATTAAAAAAAATTTAAAAAAAGCTTTGAAATATTGACGTCATTTAAAATGATTTCACCAAATATATATATATTTAAAATTTTAAAAAATAAGTAAAAAAGAGCAAATGACATGCAAGCATTGGAAACTGGTGATGCCAAATTATTTGACTCTACCAAAAAAATGAATATTATTAAAACTCTCTTAATTTTTTAAAAATTATAATATTTTTTTATATTTATATAAGTGACATCATTTTACATCGTTCTATCAAAAAATAATTTTTTATCCCGATAATTAACGTGATATGTTAGTGACATCAAAATATTTGATTTCATCAACTTTCACTGTAATTTTAAATTATTTATGTGTTTAATAAAAAATAAACTATTTACGTAATTAATAAAAAATTTTAAATAATTTTTACAGAAAAGCCACCAAGGTTGTTCTCTCTCCATATTGGTATCTTATGAGTTGAAATGGTAGTAGACGTGACAACATTGATGGATCACATCATCGGTCATGAAGCATTGTAATTATGACTTCAAATCCTAAAAAAAATAGAATTTATTATTGTACCAAAATTAATCTAAATGAAGTTGTGACCTCTTTATAAAAAGTAATATTAAAAAATTAATTAATTATAAAAATAAAATAAAAAATAAATTAATTACAAAAATAAAATGTTTGCTACGATAGTTTTGAATTTCATCTAACACACTGATAACACTGATGATTTTTTTTTTGAAAAATCTGATAAGAAAATTAAAAAGGTTGAAAAAGTGAAAAAAATTGTGATGATGGTTAACACATTGACAACATCGGTCAATTTTAAAAACAATCTGATAGAAGAATTTAACAAGTGATTTTAGTAGAAAAGAGAATGTTATTCATCCTAAAAGCGTTTGTGTGTGCAAGGTGTATGCATTATTAAAAGGTTAAGAAAATATGGACAAATACTACCATGTAATCACACCAGTATATTCAAAAAAATAATCTGATAAAAAAAAACTAAAAAAAAAAAAAAGTTTATTTATGGTTGTAATAACATTTTCCCTGCATTTAATGTTTTAGTGGTTTTTTCATGCATTTAATGTTTTAATGTCTTTTTCTTATATTTAATCTCTAAAATAACAGCTTTTTTATTTAATTGTAGGGCGTCGTCTAGCACATTAGGGATATCAATTAAAAAACATTTTTTTTTATTTTTTTCAATTTTTTTCTTATTAAATTTTTAAAAAAAATTCATCGATACAGTTAATATGTCAAACGACACTCAAAATTACTGTAGCAAATATCTCATTTTCATAACTAAAATGTTACCAACTTATTTTTATTAGGGATGAGCAAAATTCAGTTCGATTCGAAAAAATCGAAAAAATAAATCGAATTTCGAGTTAATCGAATCAAGTTATTTGAGTAAACTCCTATAAGAAATTTCAAATTTTGATTTTGAATCGAGTTGAATTTTTACAATTCGAATAACTGGAATAATTCCAATAACAGATTAGTATAAATACCCTTTTGATTCCTATCAATTTTGAAAATGAACAAATTGATATTTTTCTTAACAAAAATTACAAAAAATTCAAGATAATTTTCAAAAATTGAAAATAATTTTTAAAATTCAAAATATTTATAAAAATTCTAAAATTTATATTTTTATAAAAAATTTATAATTTTTTAAAATCCAAAAAATATAAAAAAATTAAAAAATTTAAAATTTTTATGAAATAATAATTTTTTAATCTAAATAAGTTATTAATGGTTCAAGTTTATCATACTAAAATATTTTTTTATTTTGCTTTAAAAAAGTTTTCAAATATATATGGTTTCAAATGTATGTGCTATAATATGAAAATAATTATATTGTAACAAGATTTTAATTTAACATTATTAATTTTTTTAATTTAACTTAAAAAATTTCACTCGATTCGACAGAACGCTCACCTCTAATTCAAGTTATTTGAAAATCCAAATAAAAAAAGATAAAACTACGTCATTTTGATAAATATTTACTCTTTAGTCTTATTTTCCTTCCTGAATCGTCCTACTTTCCTTTTTTCCTTTACTCAAAATTAATCTAAAAATTTGTACTTCGTCTACTAGTTAAATAATCAATCTATTTAGATGCAACATTAAATATAAATAATAAGATTCGATAACTCGACTTAAAATTTTTTTATTTGATTTGAAAAAATTCAAATTAAATTTAATTACTAAAATAAAATTTATTAACTCGACTAATTTAAAATTTTTTTATTCAATTGAAGTAGATTGAATACTCACTTTAATTTTTATAATTAACTAATTCTATAAGAAAATCGTAGAAAAGTCAAATTTCGCATAACGAGGTTGGAGTGCGGTCAAACTCCAAATAAGCACGTGGAGGGCTAATAATTGTTTTGTTTTTTATTCTCTATTATTTATGACGTCATTTCATTAGGTGATGTATGAATCATCCCTTTTTCTATTACTTTCTTTGCCCAAAAATCATATTTTTATTAACGTTTGCTCAAAGACAAACAGTGATAGTGTAACGATACTTTACTATGATATAAAAAGTAAAATAAATATACCGTACCCCCATCACCACCTATCCAAACTCAAAGAAAAAGAAGAACAGAAAACGTAGTATGCGGGGGCCATGCCAGTAAAGTAAACATGCGCATGCCCTTCTGCATGTGGGTTTGTCGTTGAACGCTGACCACCCATCAATCCAACATTAAAAGGCCTCCCATTTTCCCCCCTCAATCTTTCCTTTCAAACTCCATTCATTATTGTTCATCAAGTAGGGAGATCAGAGGATGAGTGAAGGCAACAACCAAGGCGGCGGCAGCAATGGAGTTGATGGAGGTTGTAGAGATCCTGGAAGCAGTAACAGCAGGCCGCCAAAAACGCCTCAGACACCCATTAGCGACCCACCAATGCAGCCACCACAGAGGGGACGTGTGCTGAAGACGATTGTGGCAGATATTCGCAAAACCTTGTCTTCTAGCTCTTAAACCGCTTAGATTATGATAGTGTCGTCTGTGCCATATGTTTAATTATGTAGTGAGCAGCTAGAGATCAAAATAACGCATAGATGAAGTCTTGGATAAGAGTTTGTGTGTTGGTTCGTCTAAAATCATGAATCCAATCAAGGATACCCCAAAGGAACTGAAAGGTCCAATTTCTCTAATGCAAAAAGAAGTGGTTGTTGATTCATGTAAATTAATCAATGTATGATGATGTGAATGTTATTGGTAATCTGTGCTTTGATCTATTTAAACTCTTCTCAGGATTTGAACAGAAAACTCTGAAAAATGTTATTCTGATATGAATGCAGCATCCAATTAAATAGAATCCATGTTCTTTAAACCCAAAGTTTACTGCATCTGATCTCTTCTTGTATGAATCAGGGTCAGTTGCAAAACTATCTTATTATCACCAGTGCAATCTTTTACTTTATAAAAGCAAGCTATGTACTTTCTGGATAAGGCTGATTTCATGCTAGTGGACAATTACAAGCAAGTGGGAACTTTACTAAGGATAGTAGGAGAAAGGTTGCTATCATGGTCCGTGAATGAGAAATTCAAGACATTTCTATGGGTAGACTTGCAAACTGTGCAGACAACTTGGGGGACTGTTCTCAATTGTAAGGTTGATCCCCCAATAATAGTTATTATAGTAATGAAATTAATTATTATCGCGATGAGATTAAAATAAATAATGAGATATATGTTTGGATTTAATGAGATAAATTAAATACTTTTTGGTACTTTTTCATGTTACGATTTATGTAGAATGTGATTATTAAGAATGTGTGTGGTGAGAAACTTAATTGACAACTTTTGATGTACATTGAAAAGTTCAAATTAATATTTTAGGGAAATTACATTATTACGTTTGATTAACCAAATACTTTTATGGAATATAATTATATAATTTATGAAATTATTTTTACTAAATAAAATATGATATTCATGTATGTAATTTTTACCATAAAAATTATTACTAACAAATATTTAAAAATAATATTTTAAATGATAATTTTTAAAATTATCATTTGAATTTATAATTTTTTTGAGATAAAAGGATCGAGCTTTGTATTAAAAATGAAGAAAAAACCAAAATAAAACCAGATGAGGCCCATTATATGGTCGGCCTATCTAAATAAAGAAACTAAAGCAATCAGATAAATGAAGCTGAAAAACCTAATTTGAATTTTGAAAATAAAATCTGCCCAAATCCTTTTAGCCAGTTTGTCTTTATTGCTTCTGACGGTTTCATTTCCACACGCAACCCCTCCTTTTCTTTCCTCTGAAGCGTCTTCTTCACTTTGTAAGACTATTTTGTCATTTCTTCAAAGGTTTCCTAAGGAAGGTCTTCTTCAGAACTCCCTTAATATGGCTCTCTCGTGCGATCAACCAACAGTGCAAAGTCGACGAACTGCGGAACCCCCCGGTTCAGGTAAAATTCTCTCTTCTTTTGAGACTCTCCGTAACGATTGTGTGTGCTAAAATATTGCCCTTCGGTTCACATGTTGGAAAATAATATTTCGATGGCCAGTTGTGTCTTTCTTTATATTTATGATGTGTGCTCCGATTAATGACTTATCTATGGTGGATGTGCTGCATTTCCTGATGATAGCGAGGGCATCGCCTTCGATAATGATATTTTGATGGTTTAAATCCCTTCCCCATTTTAACTGCCATTCTACATGCGAGGGCTTTGACCTCGAACACCGAGAGCACGGCCCTAGATGCCAAAACTGAGTCGGACACGGATCTAGAAACCACTCATGACCTCGATCTCGAGTCCCCGATCTGTAACGCCGCGTCAAAGTTTATCTTCACTGTGCCCTGCGACGGAGGGGACCACTTTCTTGTGACCATCAATCTCGTAAGTTTCCGATCTTCTATAGCATCTAATTCCAGCAAATAACTCTGAACAAGCCTAACTATTTCATTTGCAGATTTGGCTTCGTTTTCATGGACTCATTTATTTCTTTCACCCCATAAGAACCACAGCGTACAACAGAAGTGGCGAAGTTCTCGAGAAGTACAATCCTTGAAGATTTCGATAAGCTAGTCAGACCAATTTCGTTCTGTCTTGTAATATTTGCAGGAAACCTAATAAATCCCATGTTTCAAAAGCGATAGGACACCAACAAAAGACATGGACCAGATTCTAGGTGCATTATTGCATACTGGGCACATTGCGTCTACTAGCAGATGACGGTTGCGTAGATTGGCTCTCGTAGGGATGAAGTCGTGTATAATTCGCCATACTGTAATTTTTGTTTTTGATGGTAGGTCTAGATCCCAAAGTTTTTTGTATAAGTTTCGATTCATGGCCTGTAAATTAATAGGAGTAGAGTTAGCTAGATTTGTTTGTAATAGGTTGTAGGTGCTTCAGATCGAGAATTCCTTGGAAGGCTCGTCGCTCCAAGCCACCATGTCCTTCTATGCTTCCTTTGCCAGCGGTATGTGTAGCGAAGGTATCTCTGATTAACTCTACCTTCCACTTTCTTGTACTGTTATTTATGAGTTCTTCAACAAGTACTAAATGAGAATTAATAATTGGGCTAGATAAGCTATAATTAATAGAGCCGACAATCCCCGCATGATTAGAAATGGATAAAGATGAACCTATACCAACCTTCCATCACACACCATCACGAAGGATATTCTATGAACACCAAATACTTTTTCACGTATACGATGCCTCATTTTTAAGATTTGAATGAAGAAAATTAGTTTGCGGGTAGTACTTTACTTTCAAAAAACGAGCTAAAAGTGATCTAGGATTCGTAGTAAGCAGACAAGCCTTGTTTAGCAAGTAGGGAAATATTTAATTTGGTTAGATTTTTAAACCTTAAACCATCATTCTCTTTAGGTCACACATTTTTCTCCAATTGCACTAATGAATCCCTTCCCATAGGATTTGTGCCATTAGAAATGAGTTAGAATTCCTTTCATTTCTTCATAGAATTTTTGGTAAAAGAAAGCAAGCAATAGCATGTGTAGGTATAGCTTGAAGAATCGCTTTTATAACACTTTCTTACCTCTTTGGGACAAAAATTGTGTAACTTAGTTATCAATTTTCAGCTTTATAAGATCCTTCAAGTTCTAGAAAGAAGTTTTCTTATATCTCCCCACTAGGTTTTACACCTCCAAGTATTTTTTTTGGATTTTGTGTATTTTTTACTCTTAGAAGGTTTGAAATTTGATTTCGTGTGTGCTCTTTGTTTTTTGTGAAAAAATTGTGGACTTTTTAAAGTTTACATGTTGACTTGAAACAGTTTTGTATTCCTTTAAAACACTTTTTAAAGCATTTGATCTCGTTAGAGTTTCTTAATCATTTGCAAACAATAAGTGTGATATTTTAGGCTCATTCTTACTGGGTTGAACACAAGTAAGATGTCATCTTCTATTGTTAACCTTGTTAGTGCAAATAAACCTTCGTTATCAATTAGGAAAAGGAAAGGGCTAATAGGATCACCTTGTTTGAGCTCATAAGCAGGTTCAAAAGGAATCCTTATGCTGCCATTAACATTGACCATATATGAAATCTTAAAAATGCACCTCATAATCTTCTCTATCCATTCTGATGCAAAGCCCATTTTACGAATCATTGCCTTTAAAAAATTTCATTTCACTTTGTCAAAAGTTTTGCTCATGTCAAGTTTTAGTGCTAACTTTCTTACCCTTTTTGACCTTTTTTGTCCAAAAGTGTGAAGCAGATTGTAGGCTAGCACAATGTTATCTCCAATTAACCTTTTAAGAACAAAAGCACTTTGGTATTTATCAATGCATTGGGGAAGACTCGTTGAAAGCGATTGGTTAAAGTTTTGGCTATAATTTTGTATATCACATTGCACAAATTGATTGGGCTAAACTTAGCCATTTTCAATGGATTTTGGACTTTAGGGATGGGTATTATATTCGTCAAATTCAAGTCCCCTAGTTCTCGATCATTTTTGAGAATGCAAAGTGATTTCCTACTTTACAATGTACCAATATCTCTGAAAGAAACTATCTTTGCGCCTTTAGTGGGTCTCATGCTCTTTAGAGCTTTTACAATCATGAAATTTACTGTTAACATGAGATTATCATTCTCAGAAATACTTGTGGCAGCCCTAAAGAGAAGATGATTAGAATATGCCAAAATTGATTTGGTAGGGAATAACTTAATGAAAAAGTTTTGCCTCACAACCCCTCTCTTTTATGTCATTAGTTATTTTATCAGCTTTAGTCTTGAGGCTTTGAATTTGATTCCTTTTTCTCTTTTGAGAGGCAAATTGATGAAAAAATGTGGTGTTTTTATCTCCTTATTTAACCCAATTGACCTGCGATCTTTGCTTCCAAAAAATCTGTTCCTTCTTTATCTTTATAGTCAGTTGGAATTTGGTGTCCAATAGATCAGTAAGATTTTCCTCATCTTTATCTTTACGCATTAAGTTTGTCAATTTTTGTTGGAGTTTTTCTTTTAAGCCATGTTAGCTTTTGATAGCATTAGAAATGGCATTTATTTTTTTTCTTAAGTTTGTGTATTGTTTTTTTTGTAGCATATTTAGCATGTATGATAGGTTTTTCATACTTAGTATTTATATTTTTTAACTTATTGTTTTAAATTTTCGTTATTTTATTTCTTTTATGCATTAATATTGGCGTATGCAAAATATGTTCATAATTGTTAGCGCAGGGATCCACCTCAGAAGATCGATGTTAGAAAGAATTTAAAGATGCAACCACAAGTTAGTTTGGAATTATGGGAAGAGATGTCACCGTATAGAAACCTTTACTTTGTATGGGTGAATTTACGTTACAAACACACTTGAAAGAACCAGCGTAGGGGAAGAACAAGTCGCCATAATAAAAGGTTCGAGATTACACTCAGTAATGTCGCGATAACCTGCAGGTTTATAAAGCACACACTAGATCTGCGTGAGTGAGTGGTTAGATTTTAACAACTTTTGACAATTGCAAAAGGAGTTAGATCTAATAGGAAATGAGATCTACAATTCTTGAAGTCTATAAATAAAGAAAAGAGGGAGAAAGATATTAAGAGGTGAAGGAATTTATTCTGTAAATACTTTTTTAAAACTTTATGATGGAGTTTGGTGAGCTGATTGATTAGGAGAGCAACAACTTTTAACAAGAAGTGTTTGGTGCGATACAAGAGGAGCAGTTAAGAGATAATCCTAGTAATTTAGGGATAGTATGTTTCGATTTATTTATTAATTTTTCTTTTAATGTTGATGAATTATATTGACATTTGATTGTATATGAGAATAGTTTTCAATGTTAGATTATTTTGATTCAAATTTAATTCTTCTCATATGTTTATTCTTGGGTTTAATTGTTTGACCACAAGTGTATAATTGCAGTTTATCGGCACTGGAAGGTGCGATGACAAGTTAGATTAACAAGCAAGTCAGCGAGAGTTGCTTGAGATTAGAAATGATTGTCACTTGTTATTAAGTGTTAAGCATTGCCAGCACTAGGTGGTGTGATAATTGTGAGCACTTTGACTCTTAATTAAACGAAGAGTTTTTATTGGTGTGAGTTCATTTGAACCTTATTACGGCGGCAGTTCATCTACACTATATCTTGACGTCGCATCTAGCGTTGCTATTTTGTGAAATCAGTGATTCACTCCAATCCTTTACACTTGATCACACTTTTACTTTTATGCATTTAAATTCTCCAAACTTCAACAACTATTTGATTTACTTTCAGTTGCTCTGATAATTAATTTTTATAATTACATTGACAACTTTGACTATTTTAATTATACAGTTCTAATTTAATTGCGCTGACATCCTTATTAGCATTTTCCCTAATCTTAGCTTTAGTTGCTTTGACAGTTTAAACATCAAGAATTCCTTCCTCGTGGGATCAATATCCGATAGACCTAATCTATCAACTATACTTGTATCGATATGTGTCCGTTTGCACAATTGTTGTGACGTTACAGGCTGATCAATTTTGTTTTATGCATATGGCCCATCTAAAAAGGCCCGATTGTAAGGCAACAAGCTTATCAAAAACGTCTCCAACATTCGAGTTCCAAATTCTCTCTACCTCCTCTTTAAAGTACCCTCCATGGGCCACTAGGCTTCAAATCTGAAAGCATTCTTGTTTCTAAGATCCTTCCCCTTCACTATACTTAATAAAATGGGATAATGGTTAGATTTTGAGTGAGGTAAATGTTTAACTTAGGCTTCAGGAAATCGAGAGATCTATTCATCCGTTGTGACACACCTATCTAGATGTTCACGAATATTTGTGTCCTGTGTATTACCTCTTTCCCATGTAAACCACGAGCTTAAATAGCCCAAGTCTATTAAACCATTATCAACTAAGGCTTCATGAAACTGTTCGTCTATAGGTAACCCTTATTGTTTCTCAAAATTATACAATACATCATTGAAGTCTACGCACACACATCAAGGGGATTATTGCGTACCCCTAACTCGCAGAGAATGTCCCACAACTTGTTTATGTGAACTGCATAGGGTGAACCATAAAAGCCAATCAGGCACCAATGATCCCCCTTTAATTCATCTTCAATCAACACATCTATGAAATTGTATGAAAATAGTTGTAGTGTGACTTTAGCCTCATCTGACCAAGCAAGACTAAGGCCACCTCGACTGCCATTCGCATTAATGTCAAAGTCATTTTTGAAACCACATCGCTTTCGCACTTTTTCCATTCGATAACAATCAATCTTGGTCTCCACGAGAAAGACCACTTGGGGCTTGTACAACTTCAACAGGTGCTGAAGGTGGCGCAGTACTCGTGGACTCCTCAATCCACGAGCATTCCAACTTAGGAGTTTCATTGCACCCGATCGATTGACCCATTAGTATCCGTTGATCCAAATTGCAACGTATTACTATCGAAATCTGACACATCACTCATTTTTCATCAAATTGAGCATTTGTAGTTTCTCTATCTAAATATTTTAATTTTTCCTAGCTATAGCCATAGATCAGATTCTGCATCACCCTTCATAACTAATTTTTATTTCCTCGTATGCTGAAATTCTGTTATTGCCTTACCCATACTACTATGGGCCATTCTTTTCCAGCGTTTTTAAGGCGCCCCAAGTCATCTAAATAGGCCCATCTAAGGATAAAACAAGAACCTCAACAACCAAACCTTCCTCTTTTTCTAAAGCTACAATACTATCATGAGACTCCTCAAAAATTGGAACACTAATAAAATCTAAACTTAACTGTTTAAAATTCTCGTTATTCCCATATTTTTATTGTAAGGAATTTGAAACATGATTGACTTCTGCTATGTTTTCTATAGGGACCCTTCTCTCCACGTCAATTGCCTTACCACACCGTCATCATGAGAAGAAACTTCTTTAGTCGCCGACAGCTCCAAATGTTCCTCCACCAAGCCCAGATATACATTCTGGGACATTGATTTCTTAATAAAAGAACCTAACTTTGTACTAACCTTTCCAACGAAGTTTAATTTAGCCTTAAGAGCCAGGGAGTAGGAAAGGTCGTCTTCTGGGAGGTTTTTGATTTCTAATGGGGTAGAACTACACTCTCGTATCTCGTGCCCCAAATAACAACATCCAAAACAAAACGCAGGTAATTTTTTATATTTAAAGGGCACCCAAAATTTTTACCCCTTTTTAGAGATGATAAAAATGCCCCTTCGTAAAGGCTTCTAAACTTCCAAATTTACCTTAAGTCGATCGAATCTCCTTTAGTCTCTGATTGAATCGCTCCTCCAAACGTCGAGCCAATTGCATGCAACAGATCTTATAGATCACATTCTGGGAGGCACGGTCTCGTTTTGATCCAAAAAGGGAAGAGGCTAAGTGGATCCCCTTCCTCTCTATTGGTTCTTTTAATCTCTCAAATAAAATTAAGTACTTTCTGAACAGCCATGGCCAACCCTCTAAGATTGATTTTAGGCCTTCCTTCGCTTCAAAGATAATTAAAAATAGATTTTGACCTGTTATTTGAATATCAAATTTCTTCTTTGTTTTCTAGATACTCCGCATTTGCGCTTGAAAACTGTCTGGATTGTATTTTTTCATCCATAAAGAATAAAGCAACGTGGGTTTGTCAGGGGGCAAACCAATGAACTCTTAATTGATAGCTAGATTAACTCTTCTTGTAGTAGCGAGCTATCGTCGTTCTCCATCTTCTTGAAAGCCACCTGATGGTATTACAAATGACATAGATTTTCTTCCTAAATTAGTGTTTAAATTGTTCCTTTTATACTTCATTTAGCATGCATCATTAGCATTTTGTACTTAATTTTCATGTTTTACAACTTATTGATAGTAAGTTTAAATTCTTGTTATTTTTATCTATTTTTGTACTAATGTCGATGCAAGCAGTCGAAATATTGCGTTTTAATTGTCAACGTAGGAACTCAGCCTAGAAGCCTAATACTGAACAATTGTAACAACAAAATCAGCTGAATATTGCGTTAAAAAGATGTCGCCACATTAAAACTGAATCTCAAATGAGAAGAATCAAGCTGAATTCACAGATTGAAGCACCAACGCAGGAATTTCACAAATGTCGCTGCGATTACAAATTCAGAATGCGTCCAGTGATACAGAGACAATTTGCAGATCTGAGAAGAACATACTAGAATTGCGTGAGTGCACAGCTGTATTTTAACTAATTTTGACAACTGCAAAATCTAGATCTAGATCAGAGAGAGAAAGTTGAATCCTACAACATTTTAGAGGCTATAAATAGATGAACAAAGAAGGAAAGAAATCATCAAGAGTAAGGGGATTAAATTCTAAAAATTCTGTGTGAATTGAAGATTTGAGTTGGAAATCGGTGAGCTGATGAAGAAAGTCCACAACTGCTTCTGACGAGAAGTGCTTGATGTTGCACAAGAGGAACAATTAAGGAGTAGGCTTAGTAGTCTAGAGATAGTAAGCTTCGTTGTACTTTTTAATTCTTCTTAAATGATGATGAATTCTGATGATATTAAATGAATATGAGAGTATCTTTTAATGTTATATCATTTTGATTCTTATTATACACTTCTTGTCTATTTATTCATGGATCTAATTGCTTTAAACACGAGAGTGAAATTGCAGTGCACCGACATCGAGAGATGCGGTGACAGGTTAGGTTAACAAGTAGGTTAGGCAAGAGCTACTCGGGACTGGGATAAAAACCAGTTACTTGTTCTCAAATAACATCGTTGTTCACACCGAGAGGTGGAGTAATTGTGGGTATTTGAGTCGGGATTAAGTATGGAGCTGTTGTTGGTAAGAAATCAAAGGGACTTCATTGCAGTGACAATCCATCAATATTTCACCTTTTTGACGCATCCAGCGTTGCAACTTAGCAGATTCAGTGAACCATTTCTGCCCTTTACACTTGGTCACATTTATATTTCATGCATTTTAATATTCAGTACTCAACACTTAACACAATTGGATTTATTTACAGTACACTAACATTAACCTCTGAAATTTACTTTTAATTGCGTTGACATTACTGATCATTTTAGTGTGCAAATTTGACTTAATTGCGCTGACATCCTTACTCACATTTTACTTAATTTATGTATTAGTTGCTCCGATATTTAAACATCAAGAACCAATTCCTCGTGGGATCGATATCCGATAAAATTTTCTATCAACTATACTTCCATCGACGTGTGTTCGCTTGCACATTGCTGTGATGTAAAAACACCAATCAAGTTTTGGAGCTGTTCTCGGGGAATGACGTTTGTTTGATGTTTACTTTTATTGTTGCAATTAGTTTTACTTATCTAACTTTTAACTTTTGTTAATTTGTTTATATTTCTTTTCTGGTTTTGAAGGTATTGCATGTCCACAAGGAAAAATCCTAACAACATTGTTAGTTTTGATCCGGAGCTCGAAAGGACATTGAGGAGTAGAAGGCAAGAGCAAAGGAGAATGGCTGGAAACAATAATTTACCACCAATGCTGCCACAAAATGGAAATCCTCCAGTGCTACCCCAAGCAATCGATAATTTACCACCTCCACCACAAAATGAGCAAATATCGAATAGGACAATAAGGGATTTTATTGTTCCTATACTCGATGATTTACAACCAGGGGTTGTGAGACTAGCAATTCAGGTTGGTAACTTTGAACTGAAACCAGTGATGTTTCAGATGCTCAATTCTAATGGACAATATTCAGGTTTTTCGCATGAAGACACACGAGAACATTTGAAATCATTTTTACTTATTTGTGCATCCTTCAGTTAACATGGTGTCCACTGATGATGCATTGAAGATGCAATTATTTCCTTACTCATTGCAAGAAAAAGCACGAACATGGTTTTTAGATTTGCCGGCTAGATCTATCACATCCTGAAATGCATTAGCAACGCAATTTGTTTTAAGATTTAATCCACCGATAATGAACGCGAGGTTGCGGAATGACATTACTGCATATCATCAACTTGATGATGAGAATTTACACTCGTGGGAGCACTACAAAGCATTGCTTCGACATTGCCCAATGAATAGAATTCAGCAAGAGGCTCAGATTGAGATTTTTTATAATGGTTTAAAGGATCAGATAAGAAATCTTGTCGACGCATCGACAAATGGTCCGTTGTTGGATTGTACATGCAATGAAGCTGTTCGAATTCTGGAGAGGATTGCTCAGAATAATTTCCAATATCCAATCTCTCGTTCTGCACAGGTGAAAACTAACCCTGGAGTTCTTGAATTAGATGCTATTTTTTCATTGCCAGCACAGGTATCTTCATTGGCCAACATCATAAAGAATTTGAAAGGAACAAGTGACATTGCTCCTATACAAGCACAACAATTGAATGCGCCGATATTTTCTTGTGAAATTTTACGGCGACAACCACAACTATGAAGACTGCCCACAATATGTAGAAAATGCATACTATGTTAACAATATCCGAGGGGGTTCATTCGGTAACTCCTACAATAGTCGCTCACAACAACCTTGGGGAAATCAAAATACGTCACATATAGATATGGAAATTCTTCAAACCAAGGAAGTTATAGGCAAGGAGGTTATAACAATAGCTAATTGCAGAACTACCATCAGAATTCACAAGTAAATTCCCGTACTGAACCAATGCAGTCACATAGTCAAATGCAACCACAATTGCGATTGCAGCCACAACCATCTGTACTACCACAAATGCAAGGACAATATCATCAGCATCAACAATAGTAATTTACTCAACCTAAGGTAGATCCTATGGCTGCTCTTGAAGCGATGATGCGCGAGCATATCACATGAACCGAAGTGATAGTGCAAGATAATTCTTCTTCTATACGAGCATTAGAAGCTCAACTTGGACAGTTGGCATCTATCTCAACACTAGATCATCGGGTACTCTACCTAGTGATACTGAAAATTCAACGTAAAAGGGGAAGGAGCATTGCAAAGCAATCACGCTAAAAAGTGGGAAACAGATAATAGATTTAAGCAATTCTGATCAAGATCATGTCGAAGCATCCACTTCACAGCAACAAGAAGAGGTTATAACTGAAGGAAGTCAACCATAAAATAATGTTGAAGAACCAACTGTAGTACCATCTCTACCTACAGTCTGTCCAGATAAGTTGTAGACACAGCCACCACTGTCGAAGCAACAGAGTTATCCACAACCACTTACTGCAACCATACCTTTGCCATTTCCACAACGTTTCAAAGAAAAAGTCCATGACAAGGATTATCAAAAGTTTGTTTCTACTTTGAAACAATTGCATATTAATATACCTCTAATAGATGTTCTTGTGTAGATACCCAGTTATGAGAAATACATGGAGCTTTTATCCAAGAAAAAAAGGTTATCTGACATCGAGACGATTGCGCTCACAGAGGGGTACAGCGCGATACTCATAAACAAGTTGCCAACCAAGATGAAAGATCCTGGCAGCTTCACAATCCCATGCTCTATCGGAAATTATTACTTAGGTAAACCTTTGTGTGATTTAGGAGCCAGTATTAACTTAATGAATCTATCTACTTTTAAGAAGTTAGGAATTGGGACGATGAAGCCTACTGTAGTGACATTACAACTGGCAGACAGATCTCTAGCACAATCGGAAGGACAGATCAAAGATGTTCTTGTTCAAGTCGATAAGCTGGTGTTTCCTACTGATTTTATCATCCTAGACTACTTAGCAGACAAAGAGGTAACCATTATTTTGGGAAGACCATTTCTAGCAACAAGACGAACACTTATCGACGTGTTCAAAAGAGAATTAGTGATGCATCAAAATGATGACCATATGTAACTTTCAGTGTGTTTGGAGCATCACCATCCGAACCTAAAGAATAATGTCACCACATTGATGCGTTGGATGAGGTTATTTTAGAAGAATTTCATGCAAGGAGTTCAACATTGTCTGAGGATGATGTGATGACATCTATCGAGGATATCCTAGCTGATTGTCAAGACAAAGAGGAGGTAAATAATTGTGAGATGCGTAGAAATTGGCAAATGGAATCTTTGGATTTGTCCAACAGGACAATCCTAGTATTTAAACAGTCTATTGAGCAAGCTCTTACCTTAGAGTTAAAACCATTATCGACGCCTTTGAAATATGTTTTCCTTGGTGACAATGAAACACTGCCTGTCATTGCCAACGCATCCCTCAACACAACATAAGAAGAGAAGCTTATTGCAATCTTGAAAGATCATAAGAAAGCCATAGCCTGGAGCATTGCAGAGATAAGAGGCATCAGTCCTTCTTTCTACATGCATAAGATACGGTTAGAAGATGAATGGAAGCAATCCATCGAACAGCAACGACGGCTCAATGAGAAAATGAAAGAAGTGGTAAAAAAGGAAATTATGAAATGGTTGGATGTGGGTATTATATACCCTATTTCTGATAGTAACTGGGTAAGCCTCGTTCAATGTGTGCCTAAAAAGAGTGGTTTCACAGTTGTGACTAATGATAAGAATGAGTTAATTCCTACTCGTATTGCAACGGATGGCGAGTGTGCATGGATTATTGACGACTGAATGCGGCCACAAAGAAGGACCATTTTCCACTTCCTTTCATCGATCAAATGTTAGATAGGCTAGCTGGTAAAGCCTACTATTGCTTCCTGGATGGTTATTTTGTATATAATCAAATAGCTATTGCGCCGGAAGATCAAGCAAAGACTACATTCACGTGTCCTTTTGGCCTTTTCCTTCTGACGGATGCCATTTGGGTTGTGTAATACGCCAGCATCATTCCAGAGATGTATGATGGCAATATTCTCGGATATGATTAAGGACTCTCTCGAGGTATTCATGGATGATTTTTCGGTTTATGGACAAAGTTTTGACCAATGCGCTGATAATTTGGCAAGAGTTTTGAAAAGATGCTCGGAAACAAATCTGGTTTTGAATTAGGAAAAATACCATTTTATGGTAACTAAAGGAATTGTTCTTGGCCATCGTATTTCTTGTCAAGGCATTGAGGTCGATAAATCAAAGGTCAAAATCATCGAAAAATTACCACCACCTACCACTGTCAAAGCAATAAGAAGCTTTCTTGGACATGCTGATTTCTATAGACGATTTATCAAGGATTTTTCCAAGATAACTAAACCCTCATGCTCATTGCTAGAGCAGAATAAAAAATTTGTGTTCAACGATGCATGTCTGGGTGTATTCACATCAATAAAGAAGCAGCTGGTACAAGCTCCGATTGTCGTTGCACTAAACTGGACGTAACCATTCAAACTAATGTGCGATGCTAGTGACTTTGTTGTTGGAGCTGTCCTCGGCCAAAGAAAAAATAAGGTATTTCATTCTATTTATTATGTTAGCAAAACACTAATTGAAATGCAGGTTAATTACACCAGAACTGAAAAAGTTGTTAGTAGTGGTCTTCGCCTTTGACAAGTTCCGTTCTTACCTTGTCGGTGCAAAGACTACAGTTTACATGGATCACTCAACATTGAGATACCTTTTTAACAAAAAAGATGCCAAACCTAGACTCATTAGATGGATACTACTCCTCCAAGAATTTGATGTTGAAATCAGAGATAGGAAGGGATTTGAGAATCAAGTAGCTAACCATTTATCTCGGTTAGAAAGTAGGAGTGAAATTGGACAAAAAACCCATATTGCAGAAGCATTTCTTGACGAGCAATTAGTCACTGTCGACACATCACCATGGTATGCCGATGTAGTCAACTATCTTGTATATGGGAAGCTACCTATGAGTGCGACTAGTCACAAAAAGATCAGGTTCATACGCGATGTTGCCAAATATCATTGGAACGAGCCATACCTATTTAAAGTATGCGCCGTCAATATAATTCATCGATGTGTACCTAAAGAAGAAATGATGTTAATCCTGAGACATTGCCACGACACCCCGTGTGAAGGACATTTTGGTAGAACAAGGACTGTTGCAAAGGTCCTACAATCAGGATTCTATTAGCCCAATTTGTTTCAAGATGCTCACAATTTTGCACAACAATGTGATCGTTGTCAACGCACTGGTTCTATATCTCGATGTAACGAGATGCTCCAACAACCTATCATGGAGGTAGAGCTTTTTTATGTTTGGGGTATAGATTTCATAGGACCATTTTCGAACTCTTTTGGAAATGTATATATCTTAGTGGCTGTTGATTACGTATCCAAGTGGATTGAAGCTATTGTAGTACCAAAAGACGACGCTCAGACAGTATTGAAGTTTTTTCATACATATATCCTTTCAAGGTTTGGAACCCCAAAAGAATTGATAAGCAACCAAGGTACTCATTTCTACAATAACCAAGTGGCAACTACATTGAAACGATATGCTGTGAAGCATCGTATGGCCACCACGTATCACCCATAAACTAATGGTCAAACCGAAGTATCTAATCGCCAAATTAAAAGTATACTTGAAAAGGTGGTTAATCCATTTAGGAAGGATTAGTCAGGGGGCTACATGATGCATTATGGGCGCTTTTTATCGCTTACAAAACCCCATTGGGAATGTCCCCATATCAGTTAGTGTTTGGAAAATCTTGTCATCTACCTGTCGAACTTGAACATAAAGCCTTGAGGGCAATTAACCAGGTAAATTTGGATTATGATGTTGCTGGGAAGAAAAAATTGTTGGAAATTTCATATTGTGTCGGCAATTTCATCCTGGTCAGTTGGTACTTTTATTTAATTCACGTTTGAAATTACATCCAGGAAAATTGCGATCAAGGTGGTCAGGACCATTCAAAGTTATCGAAGCATTTCCAAGCAGTGCGGTGACAACAGTTCAAAGTGAATGACCAATGTCTTAAACACTATGTGAGCCCATATGTTCGAGAACTAGATGAAACCGTTGATCTGGTGACACTTAAATAATGTCGATGCATTCATTTATTTTCTTTTATTTGTTTCACTTTTTGTTGTGTTGTTTTAGATTCTTAACAGAAATAAAAATAATCTTTTTATTAACGCATTGAAACACTGATTGTCGGCACATTCGACGATGAGTCAGTGTTACTTTTTCAGTAAGAATTGCGCCGATCGATTTCCTCTCATCCCAGCTGTTAGATCAAAACAAAAATGGTACGATCTACAACCTGACAATTAATGGCTGCAGACACAATGATTTCCTATATTTTTTCACTCATTACATTTAGGTTATAAAATCCCCCATTGCAGTTATCTTCCTCTTCACAATTGCTGTTGTTATTGCAACTCATCTCCCTCACTATCGACAGATTTCCTTTTTATATTTCAAAGCAATATCTTTCTGTAATTTCTCTTTATTCTCTTTTATTTTCACCAGGGCTAAGACCTGTGCTTCTAAGAATACTCCTAAACCTTCTTTCAAAAAACACTCCGACCACCCTTATTGAGATTTCGTCCACGACACCACCACCTTCATCCACAGGCCTGGTGTTATTTTTAATGACTGCGGCTAATGATAGATACCATAATATCATGCTCAAATGCAATATCCATCCTGAACAGGGCTTTCAGCTCTCACAACACTTGACCCTCGAAAAATAAGTCCATCGCACTATCAGTCATTTAGGGTGAGAATACTTCTGTGACCATTCATCTGGATATTCCCCTACTCTAGTTCGTGAATTTTATGCCAACTTAGTGGACAAAGAGCAAGAATTTATTTTTTTCTGAGAAGGGCTTGTACCATGGATTGCGGCACATATCAATGTCTTGCTACGGATACCAGAACGAGTAGACAGTCACTCGCCCTTCATGCACAGTTTAAACGAAGATAGCCTAACTGAGATGATGAATGACCTTTGCGTCGACAATGCTTCATGGACGGGCAGTGGATTCCACAATTTTACAATGCATAGACGTTACCGGATGACTTTCTGTAAGGTATGGTTCCACTTTATTAATAGTCGTGTGATGTCATCTATTCACAGTACTATGGTCACATTGAACCGTATGTGTTTGTTGCATTCCATCTTGCACCACCATCACATCGACATTGGGGAGCTTATACATGCTAAGATTGTGGAAACTGTAGGAAAGAAAAATGGTATTCTTCCTTTCCCCTCTCTTATTATGCTGATTTGGCAACATAAGGGTATTATGCCAAGAGATGATGATGAGGTCATGGAAAATAAGGGTCTGATGAACGATATATCAGTTGAGAGGATGACACGAGGCCAAGATACACCTGTGGCCAAGGAAGCTTCGAAAAAGAAAGACAAGGGGAAAGGGCAAAAAGAAAGAAGAATAGACTAATGTGCCAACAGATCCACAAATATTTAGAAGACTAGCTAGTTCGAAAATCCATCTTGACCATATTGATACGCGTACAATCCGCCTCATGAGTGTATTAGACGATTTGGATTACATGCAGCATATATTTTATGCATATACAAAAGCTTGGAACGAAGCCATTAATGATACATTGCGTCACATCTGCACCAGACCACTGCCAGATTTTCCAGTATTCCAAGGTATCTTCTATCCTATGCTCCACTCCGCATTTGAGTACTAATGGTAGGCTTACTCAAATGCCAACAAGAATCCACATATCTGATGATGAAACCAACGAAGGGCATTCAAACGTATTGCTATCGTAGTATTACTGATCTATTCAAGGATGAATTCTCTAATAGTTTAGGTACAAATATGGCTAAGACAGTAGCTGTTACAAAAGATGATGTCGATGCAGTCGAATGCGCTAACACTGGCCCAACTGAACCTACGCAACATATGAAAGAGTAAACCAATCAGGGAGGTGTTCAAGACAAGGATGAAGAAAAAGAAGAAGGAAAGGAAGAAGAGAAAGAAGAAACAGAACCTGCCGAGGTGTAGGAAGAGAAGGAACCCGATGCCTCAGCAATGATCATGGAGGACGTTGTGGGAGCATCCATCTCAGAAGAGACTTGAACTACTGCGAGTCAGGCTGAAGTTGTCACTACGAAGTAGAGGAACTTAATCTTCTCGCTATTGTACTATACATAGCACCACTTGCCGAAATCCACCCATCCGATGTGATAATTGATGAGGCCATCACCCAACCTACTGAGGGAGAACAATCCACTGAGCCGGTTGGTTCAAAGGATAAGAAGAGGAAGAGGCGTAAGGACAAGAAAAAGAAGAAACACTATAACGAGGGAGAGCGCCCGAAAATGAAGAAGAAAACTACAACAGCCTTTGCATCAGTTGCTGCTGAATAATTTGGTACATCTTTTTTTAGTTAGTTTTCATGCATTTTTCTTATGCCTGCATTTTCATTATCACTACCTTGCTGTTAGTTTACTACATTGTAGCTGCATTTCCATTAATTTTTGTATATCTATTGTTAGTGCATTAGGGACAATGCAGACATTAAGTTTAAGGGGAAGCTAATGTGACTTGGAAATGCAACTACACCTTCTCATTTGACTTTTATTTTGTTTCTTTAGTAATGAAAATTGACAAAATTTCAACAAAATTGTGCCCACAAATTTTTATCTTGATGCGCAATTCTTGAATTATTTGAATACTAATGTAGAAATTGGATGAGTATGAATGAATGTTGAGTCTGCTATTTTGGAATGAATAGTTAAAATTATTTTAGTAATAAATGGAGAGTATTGGCATTGAATCTTAAACTAACTGATCAGTATAACAACATTGTATGAATAAAAGACACTCCAATATGAGTGCATTGTGACTTTTAAGGAAGAACACTCCACTTCAAACACACAAAAGAAAACTTATCTAACCAAAGGCTGTAACTGCAAGAGTGTGTGTCGACGCAATTACATGCCTCTTGGGATTTGTTGCACCCCATCATTACTAGGTAGAGTAATGCAATGACATCTTTCAGTCTTTTAAAAAAATATTTATAATACGAATAAATTGCTGAAATGGCTCAAGGAAGGTTAAGATTCAATGCATGATACTAACATTGATGAATTGCAGTTTCAAGTTGTTCATGTCTATAAATTGTCGGCGTATCATTCTATTATATGACTGCAGTTTAAACATTAGAAATTTAGAGAGTTCAAGTTGTGTGAATAATGATTGCGATCACATTTCTAGTTGCTACTTTGTTAAGTTTTGTTTACTTGAGGACAAGTAAAAACTCAAGTTTGGGGGTGTGATGGTATTATACTTCATTTAGCATGCATTATTAGCATTTTATACTTAATTTTCATGTTTTCCAACTTATTGATAGTAAGTTTAAATTATTATTATTTTTATCTATTTTTGTACTAATGTCGACGCAAGCAGTCGAAATATTGCGTTTTAATTGTCAGCGTAGGAACTCAACCTAGAAGCCTAATGCTGAACAATTGTAGCCACAAAATCAGCTGAATATTACGATAAAGAGATGTCGCCGCATTAAAACTGAATCTCGAATGAGAAGAATCAAGCTGAATTCACAGATGGAAGCACCATCGAAGAAATTTCATAGATGTAGCTACGATTACAAATTCAGAATGCATCCAGCGATACAACGACAATCTGCAGATCTGAGAAGAACATACTAGAACTACGTGAGTGCACAGCTGTATTTTAACTAATTATGACAGCTGTAAAATCCAGATCTAGATCTGAGAGAGAAAGCTGAATCCTATAATATTTTAGAGGCTATAAATAGACGAACAAAGAAGCAAAGAAATCATCAAGAGCAAGGGGATTAAATTCTAAAAATTCTGTGTGAATTGAAGATTTGAGCTGGAAATCGGTGAGCTGATGAAGCAAGTCTACAACTGCTTCTGACGAGAAGTGCTTGATGCTGCACAAGAGGAACAATTAGGGAGTAGGCCTTGTAGTCTAAAGATAGTAAGCTTCGTTGTACTCTTTAATTCTTCTTAAACAATGATGGATTATGATGATATTAAATGAATACTAGAGTGTCTTTTAATGTTATATCATTTTGATTCTTATTCTACACTGCTTATCTGTTTATTCTTGGATCTAATCGCTTTAAGCACGAGAGTGAAATTGCAGTGCACCGACATCGAGAGATGCAATGACAGGTTAGGTTAACTAGTGGGTTAGGCGAGAGCTACTCGAGACTGGGATAAAACCAGTTACTTGTTCTCAAATACACATCGTTGTTCACACCGAGAGGTGGAGTAATTGTGGGTATTTGAGTCGGGATTAAGTAAGGAGCTGTTGTTGGTAAGAAATCAAAGGGACTTCATTGCAGCGACAATCCATCAATATTTCACCTTGTTGACGCATCCAGCGTTGCAACTTTGCAGATTCAGTGAACCATTTCTACCCTTTACACTTGGTCACATTTATATTTCATGCATTTTAATATTCAGTACTCAACACTCAACACAATTGGATTTATTTACAGTACACTGACATTAACCTCTGAAATTTACTTTTAATTGCGTTGACATTACCGATCATTTTAGTGTGCAAATTGACTTAATTACGCTGACATCCTTACTCACATTTTACTTAATTTCTATATTAGTTTCTCCGACATTTAAACATTAAGAATCCATTCCTCGTGGAATCGATATCCGATAGAATTTTCTATCAACTATACTTGCATTGACGTGTGTTCGCTTGCACATTGCTGTGTCGAAAAAACACTGATCACCACCGCTCCTCTAAAACCTAGCCACAGCAGCCACTATTTTCTCTAAAGAAACCTTAGACAGAGCACTCTTTACTTTCCTTCTATCCTTTTTATTTACCATTCGAATTTATAATTTTAATTGAATGTATTATCTAAATATAAACATACATATATAAAATCATTCCTATATCAAACTTTTTTTACCTGTTGTTATGCACTTGTTTTTACGCGATGTTTTGCACTTATTAAATATTTACATTGAAAATAAAATTAGGAAAAAATCTTAGTTTCAAAGGATTAATTGAAGTAAAAAAAAAAATCAATTGAAATAAAAAAAAAAAAATCAATTGAAATAGAAGGGTTAGAAACAAGAGAGTTGTAGTAGGATGTAGGGAGGTAACAACTTTTTTGATATAATGACTATTTTGCCCTTTAACTTTGCAAAAAGTAAAAGTCATTTTAGCCCTCTTATGTTTTGTCTCTTTTAGTCTTTAAATTTAGATTGTTTGTCCAATCATCACAAAATGGCTGAAAACTTAAAATTTGTTAATTATACTGACATGACATACATGTGGAATGTCACACGTATGTCTCATTAGCAATTAATTAATTTTTTAAAGAATTTGTTAGCAAAATTATTCTTCGCAATTAATTAATATTTTATAATTTTAGTAATTTTAAAATTTTAAAATAATTTTATATTTTTTTATGAATTTTAAAATTTTTAAAAATTAATTAACTGCTTACATACATTTATATGACAATTCATGTGAATGCCACATAGCAAAGTTAACAAATGTTAACTTTTCCCATCCATTTTAGAGTGATTTGACAAACAATGTAAGTTTAAGGGCTAAAAAAGGAAAATAATTAAATGGATGGCTAAAATAATTTTTTTAAGATGGAGGACCAAATAAGTTATTATGCCCTTTTTTCAATGCTTAATAGACTAATACCATAAACCAAAATAAAATAAGGTTAAATTTTTTTAGTAGAGAAGATTAATTTTGTTTTAATATTTTTTAACCTTTACAATCTATATGAGAAAGTAAATTTCTCACTATTTATCATCATAATTACATTGCGAGCTTTATGGGAAAGTAACTCTTAAGGGGAAGTTAAATTTTGAACAACATAAATAAATTTTAACATATCAAACATTGAAATCACATTTCAATTGATTAAAACCTCAATGATCACTTTCCATTATACCAAATATTATCTTATAGTAAAAATCAAAATAATTATTAAGGAAATTAAATTACCATTATACACAAATTCCATCATTAAACATTTAATTACGAGTATTACATGTGTAAAATATGATAAATAATCATTTACGGGTCATTTACGAGCTTACAAAAGCTCAATACCATTTTGGGGTCGAGCGGGGACTAAACTACAATGTTTTCAAAACTTTCTAAACTGGTGTTGCGACTTCTAAGGTTTGGTGTCACGACCTTGAAGGTTGTAAAAAAGACTCCCAACCTGAGGACCAAATTATAAAGTTTTCAAAAGAATACAGAGTTGATGTTGTGACATCAAACAGGGGATTGATCGAGCTATGAACGTCACAGAAAATATGTGCAAACGTACACTGTCGATGCAAGTATAGTAGACAGATAGGAGTCTGTCGGATATCGATCCCATAAGAATGGCTGTTTGCTATCTATAATTATCGATGGAATGAACAAGTAAATGAAATAAAATTGTGAGATTGAATTGTCGAAGCAATAATGTAAAATTAAAGAAGTAATGCATAATAATGAAATGGGGTTCCTGACGTGAATAGTTGGCAAAAGACTAAGTGTGGATCACAAGGTTAAAAATAACAGGTAATTGTCGCTGCAATAAGGCACAATGAATGTCTTACCGAACTTGTCTTTTTTATTAGATCTAATACTTAAACATGTGCACTAATCACACCTTCCAGTGTTGGTAATGTAACATATTCAAGAACAAGTGGATTAAATTTCTTCAATCCCCAAGCAACTTTCGTTGTCTTGCTTGTTAATTTAATTTATCGCTGCACCTTCTAGTGATAGTGACTACAATCACACTTTCATGGTCAAAACAATTAAACCCAAAGATTAACAGTAAAGACAAGATTGAAATAGATATCATTTAGTCTAAATGTCAAATGTACTTCCATACAACTTGAGATAACATGAATTACCAGCGTTTAAGAAAGAGAAATAACAAAACAAATGGGGCATACTATTCCTAGGCTACTCAGTTTGCTCCCTTACTCTCCTCTTGTGTCGCACCTGGGATGCTCCTCATCAAGAGTAGATCTACCTCCTCTTCTACGTCAGGTCGCCCTTGAGAAGGTAAGCTGCCATGGATGCAAGCTTGAGAAAATGGATTTTTAGAAGAAAATCAATCCAAAAAAAGAGAAGATCCTTTCTCTCTCATTCTCATCAGTATTTAATTGTAGCTGAATAGTATAGGTGTCCTTCCCTCTAGATCTAGCATTCTCTGGCCATACTAGTTGGTTACACCAGCTGTACAACTCACGCATTTCCGGTGTGTTAAGTAGATAGCTGTTAGATGCTGTGACAGTTTTGGGCACAATTCTTGACCCTTTTATACAGTGACAACTCTGGACATATTTACGCAGCGATAATTCTGAACAGGTTCCTGCAACGACAATTCTAGGTGCAATGCTAAACAGAGTAATGCAGCGACATTAATAGTAAAAATATCATACAAAAGCAATTAGGCTGAGTTCCATTAAGTTAGAAAATGCAATAACTAAATAAAAAAATGCTAAAAATGTATGCTAAAGATGACCAAATGGGAATAACTTAAAAAGAAGTATGGAGAAATAAATGGTTCTTTTTGGTACTATCACACCCTCAAACTTGAGTTTTTACTTGTTCTCAAGTAAAATAAAAAGTAGCAAGGTTATATAAAAAATTTATCAAGGTAATGATCATTCTAGCAACTTGAATTATCTAAAATCTCAATACATGAATTACATTCAAATAACAAAATATTATGCTGACAATTCATAAGCATGAATAATTAAAATTGCAACTTCATCAATGTTAGCGTCATTCTTTAAATCCTAAATTCTTTCTACCAAAACAACATTTATTGTACAGTAATATACATACATATATATATATTTAGTTGCGACTGAGAGATGTCATTGCATTACTATACTCTTGTTCCTGAGAAGTAACGATGGGGTGCAACAAACCTCTAGGGAGTATGTAATTGCACCAACACACACTCTTGCAGTGACAGCCTTTGGCTAGGTTACTTTTCTAACACTTGTATTAGAGTGTTCCCCATTAAACAGTTCACAATACACCCACATTGGAGTGTCTCTTATTTATAGCTATATACATATATATATACAACCAGCTATAAATGGCAGATTCTTTCAATATTCGAGGATGATACTATTCATCCATTACTAATCCAACCTAAATAATTCATCAAAGAATTAAAGATACAACAGTCAATCAAAATTATCTAACTCATTCATTGATAGTTCACATGATTCAATAATTAAGCATCAAATGAAAAAAATTCAATCACATTTGCAATAACCTTGCATGCTTCATTAAATTCAAGAAGACAATTTTTGAAATGTGGGTGCAATTACATTTCAAGTCCTATATACATTCCCCCAAACTTAAAGTTTGCATTATCCCCAATGCATTGACATTAATTTACAATGACAAATGGAAATGCAATGATAATGCAAATGTAGTGATAATTAAAATGCAATGACAAAGGGGATGTGGTGACAATTAGATTACGGCTACATGATATGCATGAAAACTAAAACTAAAAACTGAAATAAAACTAACTCAATTGTCTGCAGTTGTTGATGTGGCTGCATGATGTTTCTTCTTCTTGCGCTTCCTCTCTTCCTTACGGTGCTTCTTATTTTGCGCGCTTCCTTTTTCTTTTTTCTGGCTTGGCTTGACCTTTGGATCGCTCCTCAGCATTGGGCTGTGCCCTGGCATTATCGATTGTGGCTTCTGTTAGGTGGATCACTTCGAGTGGTCTAGTGTAGATTACGATAGCTAACAAATTTGGATCCTCATCGATTGTAGTCATAGCCTCCGCTTGACTCGCTTCAGTTGGCACCAAATCTTCAGTTGTTGCACCCACAACTGTTGGTGCAGGGAAAAATTCTTCAGCTGAATTTGGCTTGACTTCTTTTCCTTCCTTTCTTTCTTCTTCTTCTTTTATTTCTTCCACTTGTATGTCCTCCCCATAGTAGGGGTCTCATCTTCAGTAACAGTGACATCTAGACTAGCAGTAAAGTCATACTCGAATAAGCTCGCAATATTCCTTAGACATTCCTCTACCTTTCTTGATTCGACCTCCTTCTCATCATCCGAAATATTCACCATTTGAGGGGAAGCCAAAGATTGGTCCTTATCCCCTGAGTTAGCCCCCTTAGTAGAAGGCTCATATTCTCAGATAATTGGAGGGAAGACAAGAAACTCAGGAAGAGGTGCTTTGCTCATTCACCGGAATGTGGTTATAACAGCACTATTCCATGCTCTAGTGTAGGCATAGAATAAATCTTGTGACCTCTCCATATCTTTAATAGTGGCGACAATCTTTATCTGCCTGATGATAGAATCTGCAATCTTTTCAACTTCCTTTACTCTGTGCCAAAGAGATGGATCTGCAGTCACATTTGCACTATTGTCATCTATTTTTGCTTTGCCCTTTTTCTTTCTTGCATCTGCCTCTTTGACTATGGGAGTATCTTTCCCACGAGTCATCTGCTTGATGGAGGCTTCATTTTTGGGGCCCTTATTTTTCAAAATCCCCTTTCCCTCACGAGACACAAGTCCCCGTTGCTGGCACAACTGCAATAATAGGGATGGAAACACCAATATGTCAATTTGTCTGATCGCATAATCAGTAATTTCTTGATGCAAAATTGCACCTACATAAATCTTCCTCCCCTTAATGATTGAATGTATTAGACACATCCGATCCAATGTTACAGTTGTGCTGTGGATGGAAGGCATCAGTCTACAGTTAACAAAATGAAACCAAACCTTGCTCTGCAATGTTAAAAATATTCTGTGCATTTCTAGTTATTTGGATTTGAGCCTGTCCAAACATCTCCTTCAATGTAGAGATCTCTCACCAAAATATCAGCCCCTTTCTCGGTGAGTTCCTCAATAAACTCCACATGTTCATCCTCGTCTATTGAGGTGTTATAGATTGTGTTGATATGTTTGGCATTCCATGGTATCAAAATTTCACGGACAAACAGAAATTCAGACTCATTATCAGTGAGATTTGCATAAAACTCGCATACCATGGACGGTGAGTAGCTTCCAGAATGTTGGCAAAAAATTTCCCATCCAAGCTTTGTGATGGTTTTATGAACTTGTTTCCCAAGGTCTTATTGTCTCGACATCTGGAAGTCTTGCTTTGGATGGCAGTTCCGTTTCAACATATTTTCTTGGAAACGATCTTTGGCTACCGTTGTAAGGAACATCAAAGGTTCTTTGGATGGGTGATACTCTGTTTCACGAACTACTACGACAAATATGGATTTCGTAATAGATTTCATTGGCTTCTTCACTGACCCACGAATTCTTGTTATTTTTGTTGGTAAGCAAAGGTAGTCGGAAGGTAGAAAGGTGTAAGCTTAAAGATAATTTTGGGGATAAAAATGGAGTTTTTGAATAGCATTGTCGCCACAATAGGTATGTTTATTAGGAATGAAAAGAGCAGATGGAGAGGCATGTTCGTTTATACAACATAAAAAGGACAATAGGTCTGCAACAATAAATGCGTCCAATCAAATTACACCTTTTTAAATCGATCCAATGGTTGGGTGTTAAGGGATGAAACGTTGTGATTCATTTCCTGATATGTTTTGACTTTCTGATGAGTCAGCAGGTAGATGGGATACTTCGACAAGGAGATCTACATGTCTTGACAAAAGAGAAAACTTTATCCTACAAAAAGAATAAGTAAAATAAACTGAAACAAAAAAAAAGAAACTAAGAGTGCATGATAAAAATGTTACAAAAGATGTTAGAAAAATGTGACCAACTTAATGGTCTCTTCCTGTTTGTGATAAACCAAATTAATGCTTCAACCATTGTCCATTCACTTTAAATTGGTGCCCATCATGTATATATTTAATTGTGACTGCACCATGAGGAAATGCTTTGACAACTTCAAATGGTCCAGACCAACATGAGCACAATTTACCTGGGTCCAATTTCAGTCGAGAATTGAATAATAGCACCTGTTAACCTGCTGTAAATTATCACTGCAAAATAATTTCGTCATGCCAGATCTTGGTCTTTTCCTTGTAGATTGTAACATTTTCATAGGCATTGCGCCTAATTTCCTCAAGTTCAGTGATGTCAAACAGCCTTTTCTTCCCAGCAGCCTCGTAATCCATGTTCACTTGCTTGATCGCGCACATTGCTTTATGTTCCAATTCCAAAGGCAAGTGATATGCTTTTCCAAAGACAAGTTGATATGGCGACATTCCCAGTGGGTTTTGTACGCTGTCCTTAATGCCCACAATGCATCATAAAGTCTAGAAGACCAATCTTTCCTTGATGGATTCACCACCTTCTCGAGAATATTCTTGATTTGTCGATTGGATACTTTAGCTTGTCCGTTGGTTTACGGATGGTAAGTGGTCGCCATTCTATGGTTAACTCTATACCGATTCAGTGCGGCTGCTACCTGATTGCAGTGGAAATAAGTTACCTGGTCACTGATTAATGCTTTAAGCGTGCCAAAACGTGTGAGTATATGCTTGTTGAAAAACTTCAGCACTATCCTTGCATCATATTTTGGGACTGCAATGGCCTCCACCCACTTGATACATAGTCAACAGCAACTAGGATATAGACATTTCCAAATGAACTTGGAAATGGTCTCATGAAGTCCATGCCCCAAACGTCAAAGAGTTCAACTTCCATGATTGAGTATTGAAACATCTCATTGCGTCGAGATATAGAGCCTGTGCCTGACATCGATCACAATGGTGCACAAAGTTGTGGGTGTCTTTAAATAATGTAGGCCAATAAAATCTTAACTGAAGAACCTTTGCAGCAATTCTCATGCCACCAAAATGACCTCCATAAGGAGTATCGTGACAATGTTTCAGGATTGAAAGCATCTCTTCCTCTAGAACACAATTACTAATTATATTGTTATTGCATAGCTTGAATAAGTATGGCTCGTTCTAGTAGTATTTCTCTATATCACAAAGAAATCTTTCTTTCTTGTGGCCTGTAATGCCCAAAGGTAACTTCCCACATACCAGATAATTGACCACATCCGCATAACACAAGATTGCGTCGACAACAAATAACTTCTCATCAGGAAATGTGTCGACAATTTGAAGTAAATTCTTGTAATAACATGATCCATCGTATCAGCCATGGTTTAGCGTCCTTCTTTGTAAAAGGTATCTCAACACTGAATGGTCAGTAAATACCGTAACCTTTGCGCTAACAAGATATGAGCGAAATGTTTTGAAAGCAAAGATTATCGCCAGCAACTCTTTCTTTGTGGTTGTGTAATTAATCTGAGCTTCTGTGAGAGTCTTGATAGCATAATATATAGCGTGAAATACTCTTTCCTTGCGTTATTCTAATACTGCACCCACTGCAAAATCACTAGCATCACACATCACTTCAAATGGTTACGACCAATCTGGTGCCACGACAATAGGTGTCTTCATGAGCTGCTTCTTTATTTTGTCACGTCCCTAAAGCTTGAATATTGGAGCGCGCAGCCTTAGACGCTTCTTTAATCAAAACAATGCCTAAGTAAGCTTGATTTCCACAATTGAGGATTCACCAAGAGAATTCCTCCAAAGCACCAAATTTGTATAGCGGAAGCAACTAGCCAAAAGAAGGCTTAAAAGACAACAGAAAGCCACAGAAAAAAGAACAAGAGAGAAGAGTTTGAGTAAATGCTCTCTCATTGTATTCACAAAGAAATAATACAAAGAATGAAGTATTTTGAGTGTGTTCTACAAATGAGGGGAGGCTCCCTATTTATAGTTGAGCTCCCCTACAATAGACGGTCAAGATCGAATTACATCGACAGATGAGATTAACCTATCCCTTAAATTATGGGATTTACAAGATTATATCCAAATCAAATCCTATCTAATCCTAAAGATATGATTCTCTCTTATCTTCTAGGATTAGTTCCCATATTTGCTAAGATGCTTTAAGTTGCCAATGATTTATCATTGGGCCACCCAGGCTTCAATCTGATAGGCTTGACCAGTAGCTCTCTGAATCGGGCCAGCTCATGTGGGCTAAATGATCCTAATGTCAATGATAGACCTCCATGGGACTCATTGTGTGTGATGGTCACGGGCTTTGAACTTTGGCCCGTGACATTCTCCCTCAACCATTCTCGCAATGCCCTCATTACAACTTCAGAATGGCACTGACTTGATTCGCATCGATCTTGTCTCATTGCCTTAGCATTATCCCAATTAGTCTCATTATCGGGCCATCGCCTCTTTCGAAACTTTCGCCTCGACTTTCGTTGCCTCTTAACTCGAACCATCTCACTTGTTGGCACATCACGTTGGCAAGAAGTCTCCGTACTCACTTGCCCACATTCTGACTCGCTTTGATATAAATCTTCTTGATTCATATCACTTGGCCTCGAATAGCCCACAGTCCCTTGGCCTCTTTGCTTAAGAACTCTGAAAGGGCCTCTACATTCTTGCCAAGCAATCAAGTTAGAATGCAAAACACTATCAAAGTGTTTCGAATGTACCTTACTCATCGCATTTACTCTGGTCAACTATCCAGCTTGCATCGTCATTCTCGCAAACTTTGATGCACCACCCACTTTTCCCATAAGTGAAAGCTCCTCCGATGTGTCAACAGAAATGAGCCTCATTGAACCTAGCTTCCAAGTTTTCATCGCAACTTCTTCCTCTGAGTTCGATGCCAAACTCACCCCTTCAATGGGCTGAAGCCTCGCCGATGACTCGGCTAACTCCGTCGCTTTTCTTGAATTGAGACTCATTGGTCCCAGTTTCACTGTTTTCATCGCGGCTTTCTCCATTAAGTCCGATGACAAACTCACCTCTTCTTTAGGTGGAAGCCCCTCTGATGACTCAACAAGCTTCAATGTTGCCTTTTCTTTGACCCTCACGGATTATTGCTTTAGACAGTTTCGCAACTCATGCGGACCACGGCACAAGAAGCACTTGACTCGCTTCTTTTTACTCCTCTTTACCCTCTTGGCTTCGCTCGAACCAAGCTTCATGGGAACCTTGTCTGTTTCCTCGATGACAGACTTTTTCAGACATTTTTGCAACCTATGTGGACCATGACACAAGAAGCATTACACTAGCTTCTTCTCGCTTTTGGCCTTCTTGGCTTCGACACCTCTTACGCTCAAACCAAGTCTCATGGCCTTACCTTTCGGCTTGCCGCTTTTAGGCAACTCAGATTTCCTTGGACATTTCTTTAGTAAATGTGGACCGTCGTAAAGAGAACATTTTAACTTGCCTCGCTTTTTGTTGGGTTTCTTCTTCCTAACTCGTGGTTACCCATTCCCACCATTGTCGTCGTTGCCATCGCCATTATTATCTTCCTTGTGATTCCCTTCACATGCGCCCCTTTCCTCAGACTTGGAAGATCCAAGATTGTCTTTCCTTAGACTAAGCTTGACCATAGACTCCGCTACCGTCATGGCTTTTGACAGCTCTTGGACACCTCGTTGTTCCAATTCCTGTCTGACCCACAGCTTTAATCCATTCTTAAAGACAAGTAATTCCTCTTTCTCGGTCACATCTTTAAGTAGGAGCATGAGTTCCTTGAACTCTTGAACGTACTCCCCAACTATGGCCCGTTGCGTTAGCCATCGTAACTTTGCTCGAGCTTTATCGTCGACATCATCTGGGTAATATTGTCCCTTCAATTCACCTTGGAACTCTTGCCACGTTCCAATCTCACTATGCCTTTTATCTGTGGTCCTGTGTCGCCACCATAAAAGTGCACTATCAATAAGAAACATTGAAGCAATATTTACCTTACACGCATCATCCTCGATGCATTTGGCACGGAAGTAGTTCTGCATCCTCCACAAGAAATTGTCTGCATCGCATGCAGACTTTATCCCTGTAAACTCTTTCGGCTTTGGGACATCATTGAGTGCTGCACTTGACACTCCTCCATTCCTCACGGCTGCTCGACACAAGGCAAGCTCTCCATTGAGCTTCTCTGGTCTTGTGCTCAAAGCCTTCGTTGTCGCCATTGTTTCCTCCATCAAAGCCACCAGCATGGCTTCGAGAGCATTGTTCCTTTCTGTCAGCTTAGACCTCTGGGAATTGAGTAACTCTTTTACCTCATCCCTAGTGTTGTTGAGATTTATGTTCACATGGTCCCTCGATTATTCCCTCAAGTCATCTATGAGATCATAAGCTCCATCGATGGACTCCTTCGCGTTCCCCATGGACTCGTCAAGTCTGTCCACTCGATCCTCTATAGCTGATAGCATGTCCCTCAATGATCTCCAAGGCAACTTCTGTTTGGCATCTTCTTTCGACATCACGAACGGTGCCTTCGCAACACTAGCTTGGATACCACTTGTCACATCCCTAAAACTTGAATCTTGGAGCGTACGGCCTTAGACGCTTCTTTGATCAAAACAACGCCTAAGTAAGCTTGATTTCCACAATTGAGGATTCCTCGAAGGCACCAAATTTGTATAGCGGAAGCGACTAGCCAAAAGAAGGCTTAAAAGACAACAGAAAGCCATAGAAAATAAGAACAAGAGAGAAGAGTCTGAGTAAATGCTCTCTTATTGTATTCACAAAGAAACAATACAAAGAATGAAGTATTTTGAGTGTGTTTTACAAATGAGGGGAGGCTCCCTATTTATAGTTGAGCTCCCCCACAATAGACGATCAAGATCGAATTACATCGACAGATGAGATTATCCTATCCCTTAAATTATGGGATAGATTATATCCAAATCAAATCCTATATAATCCTAAAGATATGATTCTCTCTTATCTTCTAGGATTAGTTCCCATATTTGCCAAGATGCCTTAAGTTGCCAAAGCTTCATCATTGAGCCACCCAGGCTTCAATCTGATAGGCTTGACCAACAACTCTCTGAATCGGGCCAGCTCATGTGGGCTAAATGATCCCAATGTCAATGATAGACCTCCATGTGACTCATTGTGTGCGATGGTCATGGGCTTTGAACTTTGGCCCGTGACAATTTGCATAAATGCATCCATACATGCATCATCAAACAGGAATTTTTTATTTTGCTCTAATAATGAGCGGTGGGTTTTCATAATTTTTGAGAAATCTCGAATAAATCTGCGATAAAAACTTGCGTGTCTAAGAAAACTCCGGATACCCTTCACATTAGTTGGCAGGGGTAATTTTTCAATAATTTCTACCTTCGCTCTATCCATTTCGGTGACTTGACTGGAAATGCGATGACCTAAGACAATGTCTTAGTTGCCATTAAGTGACATTTCTCTCAATTTAACATAAGATCTATGTCTTCACATCGCTTTAAAACTCTAGCCAAGTTATCAGCGCATTGATCAAAAGTATTTTGACAAACTGAAAAATCATCCATAAATACCTCTAATGAGTCCTCGATCATGTCCGAAAATATTACCATCATGTACCTTGAAAATGTGGCTGGTGCATTGCAAAGACCAAACGACATTCAGTGAAAGGCAGAAGTGCCAAAAGGCCAAGTAAACGTTGTTTTTGCTTCATCCTCTAGTGCAATATCGATCTGATTATAGCCGGAATAATCGTCTAGGAAGCAATAGTAGGCTTTTCCAACAGGCCTATCCAGCATCTGATTGATGAAAGGAAGTGAAAATTGGTCATTCTTTGTGGCTGCATTCAATTTGTGATAATCCATGCATACGCGCCAACCCATAGGAATGTGAGTAGGGATTAACTCATCCTTGTCATTACTCACCACAGTAATACCACCTTTTTTTTGGGAAATATTGAACTGGACTTACCTAATTGCTATTAGAAATTGGGTAAATAATGCCCGCGTCAAGCCACTTGATAATCTCCTTTTTTAACACTTCTTTCATTTTCTTACTCAATCTCCTTTGTTATTCAACCGATTGCCTTCCTTCATCTTCCAACTGAATTTTGTGCAGGCAAAAAGAAGGATTAATGCCTCTAATTTCGATAATACTCCAGACAATAGCATGTTTATGCTGCTTCAGTATATGGATCATTTTTTCCTCCTGAATTGTGTCTAGCATTGCAGAGACAATGACTGACAAGTATTATTGGTGCCAAGAAAAACATGCTTCAGATGAGCAGGCAATGGCTTCAACTCCAAGGTAAGAGCTTCTTCAATAGATGACTTAAAGATTGAAGCCGTTCTATTTGTCAAATCTAAAGATTCCATTTGCTGTCCATGCCTAAGCTTAATATTATGTGTTTCAACCATGCTGTCACAATTAGTAAAAAATTCTTCATCCGATGTCACCGCAAATTCTTCTGAAAGCACTGTGCTTCGCTTATTGAATTCCTCAATTAATGCGTCCAGCACATCAATAGTGTGACATTTCTCTTTGTCTTTACAGGGAATAGCTTCAAAAACATTGAAGGTGACATGTTTATCATTATGTCGCATTGTTAACTCACCTTTGTACATATCAATGAGAGTGCGTCTGGTGGCGAGGAATGGTCATCCCAAGATTATGAGTACCTTTTTATATGCTTCGTAGTCGAGTATAATGAAATTCGTCGGGAACACAAGCTTATCCACACGAACTAGGATGTCCTTGATTTGTCTTTCGGGTTGAGCTAATGATCTATCTACTAACTGCAATGTCACTACAGTGCATATGACCAATTCTCAATTTTCTAAAAGTAGACAGTGACATAAGGTTGATACTTGTGCCTAAATCACGTAAAGCTTTACCCAAGTAGTGGTTACCAATCGAACATGGGATCGTAAAGCTTCTAGGGTCTTTCATCTTAGGCGACAAC
Organism: Gossypioides kirkii; assembly: GCA_005610355.1. Lineage (NCBI taxonomy): Eukaryota > Viridiplantae > Streptophyta > Magnoliopsida > Malvales > Malvaceae > Gossypioides > Gossypioides kirkii. The sequence continues at coordinate 23,467,256 of CP032248.1, forward strand.
TTATTTGTCAAGACTGCACTACATTCTTCTGTGAGTGTAATCGTCTCAATATCATTTAGCTTCTTCTTTTTGGATAGAAGCTCCTTCATGAATTTTCCATAATTGGGAATCTGTACAAGAGCTTCCACAAGAGGGATATTAACATGAAGTTGTTGTAATGTAGTCAGAAACCAATTATTGTTCTAAAGGATTATGCTCTGACGGTGTTAAAGTTTTTTCACACATATATCCTTACACGGTTCGAAAATCTCGAGCATTAATAAGCGACCAAGGCACTTATTTCCATTGCAATCAGGTGGCAACAACTTTGAAATGCTATGGTGTGAAGCATCACATGACAACCACGTATCATCCGCAATCGAATGGACAAACGGAGGTCTCCAATCGACAAATTTAAAGTATTCTTGAGAAGGTGGTTAACCCATCTAGACGGGATTAGTCCTCGCGATTACACGATGCGTTGTGGGCGCTTCACACTGCTTACAAAACTCCGTTAGGGATGTCACCATATCAGCTAGTGTTTGGAAAATCATGTCACTTACTTGTCGAACTTGAACATAAGGTCATGTGAGCAATCAAGCAAGTGAATATAGACTATGTTACTGCTAGACAGAAAAGATTGTTAGACATTTCAGAGCTGGAAGAAATTCTGCGTAATGCTTATGAAAATGCTACCATTTACAAAGAAAAAACTAAAAGATGGCACGACAACATCATTTTGCGACGACAATTTTATCCTGGTCAGTTACTGCTTTTATTTAACTCACGTTTAAAATTACATTCAGGGAAATTGCCTCAAGGTGGTTAGGACCTTTTGAAGTTGTCAAAGCATTTTCACATGGTGCGGTGACAATTAAAGATTTGAACGATAGGCACCAATTTAAAGTAAATGGCCAACGATTAAAGCATTACTGCAGCCCAAGCACCAACGAACAAAACGAGACCATTAACCTGGTCACATTTACTTAATAATGTCATTGCATTTTTTGATATTTACTTTGTCTTTTGTTTACTTTTAATTCGTTTTCTTTAGTTTTATGCAGGAATAAAAGATCTCCTTTGTCGACACACATAAAAGCACGACTTGTCGGTGCAGTTCTTTGATGACTCAACGAAACGTTTTGGGCAAGAATCATGCCGATTGATTCACTCCAATCCCCAATCGTTGGATCGTCTTGAAAAAGTACAATCTGTGTCATAGCATTTATTGGCTACAGGCACAGTGTGCTCTCTGCTATCATCACATCTCTTCGCCTCTATCATCTATAAAACATCCTTTTTGTTCAGATTTCTCTCTCACATTCACAACCTCTATTGTTACTGTATTTTCTTTATCTTCAACCTTCTACTTTTTCTGCTAGATACTTTCATTCTCTCTATTTCAGCACTCATGGCACGAACTCGTGGAGCGAAAACCCCATCTAAATCGGTAGCTAAATCCTCGACTGCTATGATCAGGAATGCCGACCAACCACAAACCAAAGAGCCTATTCTCTTCCTGTCAAAAGAGACGAAGGACCGCTATCATAAAGTTATGCTGAAAAGGAACTGTCATCTTGAACAAGGATTTTAGTTGTCCCCGCGTTTGACTCTAGGGAAGTATGTCACCAGAACAATCTCTCGTTTGGGATGAGAGTAGTTTTGTAACCATCCGACCGGGTACTCTCCTCTTTGGTAAGGGAATTTTACCTTAACTTGGTGGACTCCGAATAGGAATTCATATTTGTTCGTGAAGGGTTGGTGCCCTAGAGCATCGACCACATAAATGCTCTCTTCCATATTGCTGAGGGAGGGATGAGCACATCGAGTTCTTGGAAAATCTTAATGAAGAAGGTATTGAGCTTTTACTGAACGATTTATGCGTCGACGGCACAGTTTGTACTGGTAACAATCCAAACAAATATACTATACATCGCTGCTTTCTCACTGTTCAAAGTAAGGTATGGTTCCATTTTATTAATTGTCGTCTACTGCCATTTACCTATAGCACCACTACAACACTAGATAGAATGTGCTTGTTGAATTCTATACTGAAGGGACGCATCATTGATGTCGACGCAATCCTTCATTAAGAAATTGCTGAGGCCGCCACCAAACAAATAGATATCCTAGCCCTCCCTTCTCTGATAATGCTATTGTGTAAGCAAGGAGGCATTCTGTCTCGTGAAAGGGAGGAAACTTTGGAAAATAAAGGCCCAATCAATGATGTTTCGGTGGAGAGCCTGACAAGGGAGAAAGAAACCCCTATGGTGAAGGAGGACCCACAGAAGAAAGAAAAGGGAAAAGGAAAAAGGAAAGTCGCTCAGACCCATGTGCCAATAGACCCTCAAATTTGGAGGAAGCTTGATGAGATTGAAAATTTTGTTGATCGGATGAGCACCAGACAAATCAGACTTGTCGGCACAATGGAATAATGCTATTGTCACCACATTACGCGGCTTGAGTAGGAACCCAATGACAGAATTCCCTATGTTCCCTCCCATCATCAATGAAGCCACTCCATCATCGAAGCAGCTTGGTTCAAAAGGTAGAATTCAATCGGTCCAGTCCCTAAATCAAATCCATATCTCTGATGATGAGGATCAAGAGGCACAATGCAAGGAAATAGAATATTGCTTCAAAAACATAACTAGCCTCTTTGAAGATGAACTATCGAACAGTTTGGGGGCCATTATGAGGGAGCGAGAGGCTGCTACGGCGGAAGAGCACACATCAGTTGCCTCTGTGGGTATTGAGGCAGAAGAAAAGGAAAGAAAAGATGAAGAAAAAGAAGAGAAAGACGAAAAAGAAGAAGATGTTGCCCCGACAAATTTATTTGAGAAATTTGTCGACGCACCCACAAGTGTGGGTGCATCTGTAGAACAACTAGCGTCAACTGAGACGAGTTGGACCGATGCGTTCACAACCGAGAATAAGGATTCCAATCCTCTTGCTATTATGTCATATATGGCACCACTTGCTGAACTCCATCCATCGAACGTGACTGTTGATGAAGCCAACATTCAACCAGCAATGGAGGAGCAATCTACTCCACCAGTTGAACAAAAAGAGAAGAGGCGCAAACAAAAGGAAAAGAAGAAAAGCAAAGAGGAGCACCCAAAGAAGAAAAAGAAATCCAAAGCAACCATTTTCGAGGCTGCAACACAAAGAGTTAGTTTACTCTTTCGTAGTTAGTTGCATGCATATTTTTTTTGTCATTGCATTTTTATTGTCCCAGCTTTTTATTTGTTTTCATAGTTGCATTGTAGTTGCATTTCCATTATAATTTGTATAGTATTGTTAGTGCATTGGGGACAATGCAGACATTAAGTTTGGGGGGAATGTGGAATGGAAATGTGGAATCGAAATGTAATTGCATACACAAGTTTAGGAATATATTTGTTTCTTTAGTTGAATGAAAGTATGCAAAGTTAAGAAAAATAATTGTGACCACATTTTTTTTGATTTGATGCGTAAATTCTTGAATTATTTGGAATGCTAATGCGTGAATTGAATGAATGTGATTGAATGTTGAATCCTTCTATTTTTGGATGAATGATAATATTGCATTAGTAATAAATGAGTAGTATAATTCTTTAAATATTGAACTAACTTACCATCTTCCAGCTATGTTTATAATTATATTTACTAAATAAAATACACTCCAATGTGGGTGCGTTGTGACTCAACAAGGGGGAACACTCCACTACAAGTGTTAGAAAAATTATCTAGCCAAAGGCTATCACTGCAAGAGTGTGTGTTAGCGCAATTACATACTCCCTGGGGGTTTGTTGCACCCCATCATTACTACCCAGGAACAAGAGTGTAGTAATGCAATGAAATCTCTCAGTTGCATAAAAGAAAACAAAAAGAAAAATTGATAAAAAGAATATATATATATTATTACATAATAAATGTTGTGTCAGTTAAGAAGATTTGAAGCATGATGCTAGCATTAGTGAAGTTGCAATTTTGATTATTCATACCTATAAATTGTCGGTGCAATATTCCAGCATATGAATGAAATTTATACATTAGGATTTAAGAGAATATAAGTTGCTAGAATGAGAAATGTGGTGATAAGAATTTAGATATAACTTTGCTAACTTATATTTACTTGAGGACAAGTAAAAAGTCATGTTTAAGGGTGTGATAACATTAGAAATGACACTCAATTTCTCCTTAAATTAATGTATACTTTGTTCCTTTTGAATCATATTTAGCATGCATTATTAGCATTTTATACTTAGTATTTACATTTTCTAACTCAGTGTTGTTAGATCTTATTTTCTTTCATTTTATCGCTTTTGTGCTACTAATGTCGTTGTATTTAGTACTAATTTTGCGTCCAAAGTTGTTAGCGTAGAAATCTACCTAGGAAGATCAGAGTAGGAAAGCATTCAAAGTTGCGGTCACAAGTTGATCCAGAATTACGGCTGAATATGTCATCACATGAATGCTACTACACTTCTATCAGGAAATTCACGTTGCTAACATATCAAGAAGCATTAGTGTAGGAGAATGACAAATTATCGCCACAAATTAATATCATAATTTGCGTCCAGAAATGTCGCGAAAATCTGTAACTGATCAATGAACACACTTGATCTGCGTGAGTGTATAGCTGGCAATAACAACTTTTACAGCTGCATCAAGGAGTTAGATCTGAAAAGGAAGAAAGATTTGTAACGGTCAGTGATAAATAGAAGAATGAAAGAGAAGATGGATCATCAAGGTGTGAAGATTTCAAATCTATAATTTTTCTTATTCATTTTTGAATGAAGCTTAAATTCTGGAGGAAAGTGATTTGATGCTACAAGGACGCAACAGCTTCTGACGAGAAGTGCTTGGTGCGAGCAATTAAGGGAGAATTCTAGTAGACTAGGAATAGGATGCTTTAATTCATTTGTTAATCCCTCTTAAAATGTTGATGAATAATATTGATAATTGATTGAATACGGAAGTATCTTTTAATATTAGATTTGGTTTGATTTCTATTCAATTCTTCTCATTTGTTTATCTTTGGATTTAACTGCTTTGACCACGAAAGTGTGATTACAGTCACAGTCACTGGAAGGTTCGGTGACAAGTTAGATTAACAAGCAAGACAACGGAAGTTGCTTGAGACTAGGAGGAATTCTGGTCACTTGTTCTTGAGTGCTCAGCATCATTACCAGCACTGGAAAGTGTGGTAGTTGTGGGTACTTAGGTCTTTGTTAAAGAAAGAGTTGGTATTAGTACGATCTCATTGGAACATAATTGTGGCAACAATTCATCTATGAGTTACCTTGTAGTCACATTGAGCGTTGCTAACTTGTGAAGTCTGTGATCCTCTCCACTTCTTTACACTTGATATATTTCTTTTATATTTCTGAGTTTACATTACAACATCTCAACAATCAATACATTTTATATTACATTTGCACTGAAATTTTATATTACATTTGCACTAATATTTTATATTACATTTGGCTGACAATTTTTACTCTTAACCTGTGTAGTTTTAACCAGTTTGCGTTAACATTATTCCTAACAGTTCTTCTTATTTTAACCTCTTTTGCATCGACAAATTTAAGCATAGACAGCCATCCCTGTGGGATCGATATCTGATAGCCTTACACCTATCAATTATACTTGCATCGACAAGTGTTCGCATGCACAATTACTGTGACGTTCATAGTGTGGTCAAGGGGTCACAAACGATCCCCCTTATGTTCCAAACTCCCAAACAGAATTCATTTCAACATACTAGACCAGAAAATATAACCTAAGTTCTTTATTAAAATTAAAAAATTTATGTATCTGATAAAATGAGTGATGCTTCATTCCGCTTAACTTTATCCCCCCAATAATATTTCAATCTCTGGGCATTAACTCAAAAAAAAAACCTTGCTTACCATGGAGTTCAACCACTCCGTATGGAAAAACTTGATGGATAGTGAATGGACCGGACCAACATGATCTCAATTTTACTGGAAAAAAATTCAAGCAAGAGTTAAACAATAAGAGTTACTGACTTGCTTCTAACTCTCTGACTCGAATGTGCTTGTCATGCCATCTTTTTAATCTTTCTTTGCATAGCTTGGGATTGTCATAAGAGAATGTTCAAAATTTTTCTAACTCATTGAGCTGAAGCATTCGTTTTCTTTAGCAAGGTTGGGGTCCAAATTGAGCTACTAAAGAGCCTAGTAAGCTTTGTGTTCTAACTCCAAAGGCAAATGGCAGACTTTTCCAAATACTAACCTAGAGGGAGACATCCCTAAAGGTGTCTTGTATGTTGTTCTATATGCCCATAAAGCATCGTCTAATCTCTTGGACAAATCTCGTCGGTTCGGACACACTACCTTCTCAAGTATGCCTTTTATTTCTTTATTTGCCAGCTCAGCTTGCCCATTCGTCTACGGATAGTAAGCTATAGCAACCTTGTGCCTTACTTTATGTTTATCAAGTAACCGCTTCAACCATTTGTTCATCAAATAGGACCCATCATCACTGATGATGGCTCTAGGAGTTCCAAACCTTGTGAACACATGATTCTACAAAAATTTCTTCACTTCCTTGGCATCATTTGTCGGATATGTCTTGGCCTCAATCCATTTTGATACGTAGTCGACTGCTACCAAAATATACTTGTTACAAAATGACGGAGGGAATGGACCAAGGAAGTTAATACCCCAAACATCAAACAGTTTCACTTCCATGATGTTTATTCGAGGCATCTTATTTCTATTAGTGACATTTCCAGCCCTTTGACATCAGTCACAACTTCTGACATAGGCGTACGCATCCTTGAACAATGTCAGCCAAAAGAAACCAACTTGCAATACTTTGGCTGCAGTACGTGATCCTCCGAAGTGTCCCTCACTTGGAGCTCTGTGACACTGATATAATATTGCTCGTACTTCATTTTTTTCCACACATCTTTTGATCATCTGATCTGCACACTTCTTAAACAAATACGACTCTTCCCAGAAGTTGTACTTAGCATCATGAAAGAACTTCTTCCTTTGCTGATACGTCTTATCATAGGGAACCAAACCATAAGCTAAGTAGTTAGCAAAATCAGCAAACCAAGGGGTGTTATGACTTACCTTTTGTATATGTTCATTAGGGAACGTCTCTTGTATGGGAACAAGAGTTGAATTTTCTTTTCGTGGCTCCAATCTAGACAAATGGTTGACTATTGGGTTTTTTACACCTCTTCGATCTTGAATTTCTAAGTCAAATTCTTGAAGTAGTAGGACCCATCGAATCAATCTCAGCTTAGCATCTTTCTTAGCAAGTAAGTTTTAATCGTCGAATGATCTGTAAAGACAATCACTTTTGTACCTATAAGATAGGATCTGAACTTGTCAAAAGAAAACACAATTGCAAGTAATTCTTTCTTGGTTACCATATAGTTCAGCTGAGCTCCTGACAAAGTTTAACTTATGTAGTAGATGGGATGAAAACTTCGTTCCTTCGCTACATCACAGCTCCGACCGTGAAGTAACTTGAATCACATATTAGCTCGAACGACTATTCCCAATCTGATGTGACAATAATCAATGTCGAAACTAGTCGATTCTTCAAATCATTAAATGCTATCAAACATTCTTCATCAAAGATGATTGTTGATTCCTTCTCTAATAACTTGCTCAAAGGTTTAGCAATCTTAGAGAAATTTTTTATGAATCTTCGATAGAATCCGACATGTTCCAAAAAGCTCCTAACACCCTTTACAGATGTTGGAGGTGAAAGCTTCTCGATAACGTCTACCTTAGCTTTATCAACTTCAATTCCTTGTCTTGTTATTCTGTGCCCCAAAATAATAACTTCTCATACCATAAAATGACACTTTTCCCAATTAAGAACAAGGTTTGTCTCTTCGCAATGCTTTAGCACCTTAGCTAGATTGGCTAAGCAATCATCATAAGTGTCCCCGAATACTAGAAAGTCATCCATGAACACTTCCAAATACTTCTCAACCATGTCAATAAAGATGACCATCATACATCTTTGAAACGTAGTAGGTGCATTACATAAACCAAATGACATACGTCTAAATGCGAACGTACCATACGAGCATGTGAACATCATTTTGTGTTAATCTTCTAGTGCGACTATAATCTGATTGTACCCTGGGTACCTATCTAGAAAACAGTAATAGTCTCGCCCCGTAAGTCTATCCAGCATCTGATCGAAGAACGGTAAAGGAAAGTGATCTTTCCTAGTTGCTTTGTTCAATTTCTAGTAGTAGATGCAAATTCGCCATCCCGTAATTATTCTAGTCGGTATTAACTCATTGTTTTCAATCTTTACGACCGTAATACCTCCTTTCTTTGGCACGCACTGGATCAAACTTACCCATGAGCTGTTTGAGATGGGATAAATTATACCTGCATCTAACCACTTGATGATTTCTTTCTTGACTACATCCTTCATAGTGGGGTTAAGTCTTTGTTGTCCATCAATTATCCCTTTCTTGTCATCTTCGAGGATGATCTTATGCATGCATACGGATGGACTTATACCACGAATGTCGACTATGATCCATCCAATAGCCTTCTTGAATTGCTGCAACACTTTAATCAATTTTTCTTCCTACTCCTTAGTTAGTTGTGCTAAAATAATCATAGACAAAGTAGAAGTGTCACCTAAATAAACATATTTTAAATGTGAAGGTAATACCTTGAGTTTAAGTTAGGTGGCTCTTCAATTGATGCTTTTGGTTGAACATAATCTCTTCTTTTTAATTCCATAGATTCAAAACGAGGTTTTAAAGTAAAGCTAAGTTTTCCTCCCCCTCTTCATCACTTAGAGGGTCTATCAGCAAAATCTTCTCTAAACGATCTTCAACAGAGTTGAATTCCTCTTCAATGACTAACTCTTCTAACTTGGACACTAAAGAAAAATCATCAACTACATCGGGAAATCTCATAGACTTAAAAACATTAAATGTTACCTGATCGTCCTGAACACACATAGTTAGTTCACCCTTCTGCACATCAATAAGGGTCCTTCCAGTTGCTAGGAACGACCTTCCTAGGATGATTGGCACTTTTTTATCTGCTTCAAAGTTTAAAATGACAAAGTTAGCAGGAAAAATGAACTTATCTACACGAACCAATACATCCTCAAATTTTCCTTTAGGATGTGCTATAGATCAATTGGCTAACTGAAGTGTAACTGTAGTTGGTTTAACTGCACATATCCCCAACTTTCTGAATATCGACATAAGCATTAAGTTGATACTTGCACCCAAATCGCATAGTGCTTTACCACAATAAGTTGCTACAATGTTACAAGGTATGGTAAAAGATCCAAGATCCTTCAACTTTGGGGGTAATTTGTCTTGAAGATATGCACTACACTCCTTCGTTAGAGCTACTGTCTCAAATTCTCTAAGGCTTCATTTCTTCGACAAGATATCCTTCATGAACTTGACGTAATTTGGCATTTGTTCAAGTGCTTCTACCAACAGAATGTTGATATGAAGTAGCTTGTGTACATCTAGGAACTTCTTGAATTGGACTTCTTGCTTCTACTTTTGAAGTCTTTGAGGGTAGGGTGGTGGAGGATTTCTAACTTGAACCGACTACTTCATCTTTTGTGACACTTCTACATGTAACGAAGTTGTTAGATCATCAAACTTGATTGGTTTAAAAGTGTCTTTCTCAACATTCACTGGTTCTGGTTCTCGAAAAATTAGAGTTTCAACACTCGGTTGAACTTTAGCTGCAACTTGAGCATCAACTTGCTCTTCTTCTACTTCAATCACTTTGGGTTGCAACATCTTTCCACTTCTTAATTTCAACGCTTTATAATGCTCCTTCCCTAGATTTCTCGGATTCTCTGTATCACTCGGCAAAGCACCTTGTGGATGGTTTCTAAGCTCAGTGGCAAGTTGACCATTTGATTCTCGAGGTTCTTCAATATGGTCACTTCGCTCTGGATCAAAGCATCATTCTTCGCCATGTATGCTTTGAACAAATTTTCCAAGTCATTAGAAGGTTTAACTTGGGTTGGTTTCTGTACTTCCTAGGTAAATAATTGTGGTTGGGTCGGTCTCTGTTGAGTGTAGTTGTTACTAGGTCCAGCCCCTTGATTGCTCCCTGAGAAATTAGGGTGATTTCGCCAAGATGGGTTTGATGGGCATTCTTCAAACAAGTGCCCTTCTCCAAATGGACACAAGCTACATTCTCGAATTGATTAGGTGGCTGAGCTGCAACATTATTAAATCCATTAGTAGTAAAATTTTTAAGCATTGAGGAAATTGATTATACCTGAGCTGCAAGTGAAGTGATTGAATCCACGACATGAATCCTGCAACTCTTCTTCCTGAGTTTGCTCAATTAGTCGGCCATTGGTAATTATTACTTGTGATCCTCTCTATAATTTCATAAGCCTCATTGTAAGACTTAGGAACAATAGCTCCATTGGCAGAAGCGTCTACTACCATCATTGTGTGCGAATCAAGACCGTTGTAAAACGTCTCTAATTGGATGCAATGCGAGATTTCATGATGAGGGCATTTTCTGAATAATTCTTTAAATTTTTCCCATGCCTCATATAAAGATTCGTCATCAATTTGTTAGAAAGTAGTAATTTCACTCCTCATCTTAGCATTCTTGTTAGGGGAAATACTTCCTAAGGAATCGTTCTGCTAACTCTTGTCATGTTGTAATAGAATTTGGTGGCAATGAGTTCAACTAGGCTGTAGCTTTCTCCCTTAGTGAAAATGGCAATAACTTCAATTGAAGTGCATCTTCTAACACTCCGGCTAACTTGAAAGAATTGGTCACCTCCATGAACAATCTCAAATGAAGATGAGGATCGCATTTCACTGAATTAGCCTACTGTCTGAAGCATCTGAAACATCACAGGCTTCAGTTTGAATTTTTGTGCCTCGATATCTAGTATTCTAATTCTCGAATTAAGTTCATGAAACAATGACACTACATACTGTCTCAAGGCTTTATCCCTATCATCAGTAATAAGGATAGGATTTCGAGCAAGATGAGCTCTATTTCCTTGATTCTGATTCTCAAAATTTATCTCTTCATTCCTTTGTTGAGATACTTGTCTTCTTTTTTCTCGAAAAGTTTATTCAATTTCAGGGTCCACTAGGAGTAAGTCAATAATTCGGTCAATACTCATAAGCACCTGGAATAATCAGAAAAAATAAGTTCGAAATTAAATAGAAAAATAATTAAACCAAAATGTAAAACAAATAATTTTACAAAAAATTTTGACAATCCCCGACAACGGTGCCAAAAACTTGGAACGATGGAGATGTGCAAGTGTACACAATCGTATTCAAGTAATAAAGTGACAAGTAAATGTCGAGTATTGTACCCACATGGATTGTGCTAGGAAAAGTATTTATGAAATATTTAATCAACAAATTATTTAAAGAAAAGATAATATTTGTAAAGAGTATTAATCTAAACCAAATTAATCTAAGTTAAAATAAAAATAAAAGATAAAATTAAATTCCAATGCACATTTTCTAAGTTTTAATCAATATGACATAAATATGTCATGTTAATTGTTTTAATTACTTAATTAAATCTAAATCATGTTCATGCTTGTTACGAAATAAAATTCATGGCAACCCGCTATCTTGCTAACTTATGAACAACATTACTTACAAAAATCAATTTATCTCTTGACTATATTCCTATGTCAATTCAACCGATTAAACTAATCTTTGTGAAGTAAATGTGTTATGACACATACATACGTTATGAACTAAACTAATCTCTTGAACATACACCTAGGCCAATACGACCGATTAAATTAAATTCATAAGTAAAGGATCAAGTGAAGTAACAACATACACCTATATTGAAACAATTTCATCACAAAAATCCTACTAGTTATGCAAGACTATGTACCATTCAATACCATCACTAATTTAACTTTCAGCTTCCTTAGAAGATTAAACATGCACAAATTAAATAGTATGTCCGTTAATCACAATTTCAACACGCTTAAATGATTAATTCAATAGTTATATCACAAGGGTAATGCAATTATAACTTAGGCATGATAATATTTAATTAAAAAAAATATTCAAGGCCTATAACAATATAAACATGATTCATAAATAATCAAGCAATCAACACAATCAACCCAACACTTAAAGAAATTTAAGCCATTTTAATTAAATAAACAATAGCATTCATAATAGTATTCATCATAATAACAATCAAGAATCTAAAAGAGAGAAAAAGAATAGAATTAAATTCGACGATTTCTCAAGAATTGCTGTTGCATTCTTCGTCATTTTTGCTCGATTCTTTCCAGATCTAGGTCTTTGATGAACCCTCAACAAATCTATTTCAAGGGCTAAAGAACTCTCTTTTCCAAGAGGGGAAATCGGCAAAGGAATGGAAGGGAAAATGGAATGGAAGGCTAGGGAGCAAATGAGAGAAAAGAAGAGAGAATGGAGTGAATTGGTGTGTTGAATGAGAGGTGTGAGGGGGGTTTTATAGGTGGAGTTGAAGGCCATATTTGGTAAATAAATATCAGCCACTCAACATCCCTTGGTCGGCCATGAATGGGCAAAGTTTGACAAATTCAAACTTTGCTAAATTTGGCTTGGGGCATATCTACAAAACCACCAAAAGTGGAGGGGTTTGAATAGGATTTAAGGAGACTTTGGGGTAATTTGCAAAGCTAAAAAGTCAGCTTAATTAGTTGATTTGGGTCAGCACATGGACGACACTTGGGCTTTCCCAAGTCAGGGTGGTTCGATCCTCGGTTGCATGTACTTCAAGCCACTTTGCTTCAATCTTTATAATTTATTTTTAACCTAATTTACAAATATAATTATAAAGTATATTTATGCTTCATATTGGACCGAATTTAGCTGGAAAAATAATCTTCTTAGCTCTTCATTTACTCGATGTAAAAATTCTCTCAACGGTTCTAGTCTTCTATAGTGCCTGCCGGGTCGATTTTTACCATTTCTACAAAACTATAAAAAAAATCACCAAATTCATGCTTAATATTTATAAAAATAATTAAAAATCAATATGCTGAAAATTTTAGCACAAATTAATTATTTTATAATTAAAATGTATTATTCGAGATTAATTAGTAAGAATTTGCATGAATTTGAGTTAAAAAAGTATGAAAAAGTCTATATATTTTCATCGTTCCAATACGCTCCATATCGAAAAGGTGTTGATGCTCGAGGGTTTTCAACTAATAAACTTTCTCATCCAACTCGTTTACTCAGGTCTCCAAGGATTTACATAGAGACTTCTATGAGGAGGAAGACTCATAGAGTTCAGCAGTTCGTTGAATAAAAGTTTCACATGGTTGTTGGAGCTGGGTAAGAGACTGTTCACTAAAAAGAAGGGCCCTTTCAGAGGCAACATGTTTTGTCTCTATTTCAGCTTAGGCCTTCTAGATAGCCCAATTTGCCAAGCTACTTTCTGCAGATAACATAGCAAGGGAGACCACCAGCTTGAGTAGAGTGGTTTTGTGAGTGCCAGAAGAATGGGAGGAAGGATGACGCTTGACAATAAAGTGGGAGAATGAATATTGTCTCATGCGGATATGACCCCGCAAGGATAAGAATGTTTGGACTTCTCCTAAAAAAGGATCATGAATAAGGGCACCAAGAGGTGAAGTGAGAGGAGTTAGGTAGCAATAGAGGGCCCATAACATTGGCGGACTCAACAAGAGGATCGAGAACGTTTTTGGGAAGGGAAAAGAAGACATTTTGAGGAGTTAGGTGTTGGGAAAGATATATTGGGCACTGAGAGGAGAACAATTGGCTTTTCCTTCGGGAAAATGGGCTATTTGTTGGGTCTGTGGTAGAATGACCTGTGGCCACTACTCTCCTTAGAACTAGAAGACCCCTTTTTGAATCTCAATCTCTTGCGACTACTACTGATGGCTTAGACTCTCAAACTTGCAGCATATATGACCTCTTGGGCATTCTCGAACAAGGTCGCCGCCCCCATGAATTCAAGCTGGGACACTAGTGTTAGGGGAAAATGATGAGTAAGACCTATGTGAGGAACAACATGTTCAACAATGCTTTCAACTAAATCTCTGTTCGTTGATTCTCCTAAGAATTCTAAAGTTGAGGTCTACAAGTGATGGGAGGGATATTATAAAGAATGTAAAAGAAATCAGTGGGCTCTCTTCACTTCCCAATGAGAGCCCAAGCTAACTCGTTCTCGGCCCCAAATAATCATGCTTCCTCGGCACATTAAACAATTCTAGTGCTTACGCCAAGATGGTAATCTAAGGCTCACCAACCATTTGGGCTTCTTCCTTTCAAGCTGTAGCGAAAGATGTTTCTAACAATAATAAGCCTTTTTAACTAAAAAATCCACCCCAAATTCAATCTGTCCACATGCACCACCACGATATATGTGTCCAAGGGATGGGATTGGTTGCAAGTGGAATAAGTAGGAAGCGACCACCTTGTGGGAAAATCAAAACCGTGAGAAATCTTGTTTTTCACTGAAATGAATTTATTGCGGTTCAAACATTGGTTTGGGCCCATCCTTTGAGGATAGGTTCGCGACCTTGACGAACGCTGAAGTGGACCATCCAAATTGAATGCCATTCAATTGGAAAAAGTGTAAAAAGACACCAAGAAAGGGTGGCTCGTTATGGCTACTACAGTGCAAGAAGTACACCATTAAGGTCTACTAGGATAAACAAGTCAGTTGTCTTGATGCAATTCCTTACTCTTTAAGTACAGCTGGAATAACGAAAATGTGTAAGTGTACATAATCGTAACAAGTAATAAAGTGACAAATATTTAAATTATCATACCCACAAGAATTGTATAAGCAAATATTTATAAAATATAAATTTAAACAAATTGGTAGAGAAAAATATATTGATTTGAAAGAGGTGATCTAAAAACTAAAAAAAATAGCTAAGTAATCAACTAAAATAAAAAGTAAAATTCCAATGCATGATTTCTAAAAAAGGTTTTAATCAATATGACATAAGTGTGTTAGATTAATTTTATTCTTTAACTTAGAATTATTAAAACTGTGTTTATGTTGTTACGAATAATTTCATGACAACTTGGTCTTTTGTTAACTAATGCACATACATACTTACTAAATTAATCAATCTTTCAAACATATTCCTATGTTGAATTAATTAATCAATTTTCATAAGCAAGTATAAGACAGAGTGAAGTAATGATGGTATTACAAATAACATACATTTTCTCCCTAATTTAGTGTTTTAATTGTCTCTTTTGTATTTCATTTAGCATGCATTGTTAGCATTTTATACTTAGTTTTCATGTTTTCTATCTCATTGATAGTTAGTTTAAATAATTGTTATTTTTATCTATTTTTGTACTAATATCGACGCAAGCAGCCGATATATTGGGTCTCAATATTGTCAGCGCAGGAACTAATCCTAGAAGCTTAAAGCTGGACGAATGCAGCCACAAGATCAACTGGTAACTGCGACTACGAGATGTTGCTGCATTGAAAATGAACCTTGAATGAATAGAATCAAGCTAAATTCATAGCTGAAAGCACCAACGTAGGAATTTCACAGAGGCCACTACAATTATGACCTCAGAATGCACCTAACAATACAGTGACAATCTGCAGATCTTTGAAGAACATACTAGAACTGTGTGAGTGCACAGTTGTACTCTAACTAATTTTGACAGCAGCAAGATCTAGATCTGGATCTGAAAATGAAGGCTAAAACCTACAACAATTTAGAGGTTATAAATAGACAAACAAAGAAGGGAAGAATCATCGAGAGCGAAGGGATTAAATTCTGAAAATTCTGTGTGAATTGAAGATTTGAGCTAGAAATCGTGGGGCTGTTGAAGCAAGTCTATAACTGCTTCTGATGAGAAGTGCTTGATGCCGAGCAAGAAGAACAATTAGGGAGTAGGCCTAGTAGTCTAAAGATAGTAAGCTTCGTTGTACTCTTTAATTCTTCTTAAACGATGATGGATTTTGATGATATTAAATGAATACGAGAGTATCTTTTAATGTTAGATCATTTTCATTCTTACTTTACACTGCTTATTCATTTATTATTGGATCTAACCACTTTAAGCACGAGAGTGAAATTACAGTACACCGACATCGAGAGATGCAGTGATATGTTAGGTTAACAAGTGGGTTAGGCGAGAGCTGCTCGGGACTGGGAAAAAAACCAGTTACTTGTTCTTGAATACACATTGTTGCTCGTACCGAGAGGTGGAGTGATTGTGGGTATTTAAATTGGGATTAAGTAGGGAGATGTTATTGATAAGAACTTAAAGGGACTTCATTGCAGCGACAATTCATCTATACTCTACCTTGTCGACGCATCTAGCGTTGCAATTTAGGAGATTTAGTGAATCATTTCTACCCTTTACACTTGGTCACATTTACATTTTATGCATTTAAATATTCAGCACTCAACACCCAACACAATTGGATTTATTTTCACTACGCTGACATTAAACGTCTGAAGCTTAACTTTATTGTGTTGACATTATTGATTATTTTAGTTTGCAGATCTAACATATTGTGTTGACATCAGTGCTCACATTGCACTAACTTCAGTATTGATTGCTACGACAATTACATATCAAGAACCCATTCCTCGTGGGATCGATACCTGATAGATTTATCTATCAACTATACTTGCATCAACGTGTGTACGCTTGCACAATCGTTGTGTCATAAAAACACCGATCAAGTTTTGGCGTCGTTTCTGGGGAATGGCATTTGTTTGAAGTTTACTTTTGTAGTTGCAATTAATTTTACTTACTTAACTTTCAATCTTTACTAATCTGTTGTTATTTTTTTCTAATTGTTTTCTTTTTTAGATTTTTAACTGTTGCATGTCCACAAGGAAAAATCCTAAGGACATTGTAAGCTTTGATCCAAAACTTGAAAGGACATTGAGGAGGAGAAGGCAAGAGCAAAGAAGAATGGCTAGAAACAACAACAATTTACCACCATTACTTCCACAAAATGACATTCCTCTAGTGCTGCCACAAGCAGGCAATGATTTACCATAACTGCTACCATAAAATGAACAAATACAGAATAGGATAATAAGAGATTTTGTTATGCCTATGCTCGATGATCTACAACCAAGAGTTCTAAGCCAACTATCCAGGCTGGTAATTTTAAACTGAAACCAGTGATGTTTCAGATGCTCAACTCAAATGGGCAAAATTCTGGTTTTCCTCATGAAGACGCACGAGAACACTTAAATCACTTTTGCTTATTTGTACATCCTTTAGTCAACATGGTGTCCCTGATTATGCCTTGAAAATGCAATTATTTCCTTATTCATTGCAGGGTAAAGCACGAACATGGTTTTTAGGATTGCCGGCAGGATTGATCACATCTTGAAATGCGTTAGCAATGCAATTTGTTTTACGTTTCAATCCACCGACAATGAACGTAAGGTTGCGAAATGACATTACTGCATATCATCAGTTGGATAATGAGAATTTACAAACAACTTGGGAGCATTATAAAACATTGTTTTGACGCTGCCCAATGCACAAAATTCAGTAAGAGACTCAGTTTGAAATATTTTACAATGGTTTGAATGCTCAGACAAGGAATCTTGTCGACGCATTGGGTAATGGTCCCTTGTTGGATTGTACATATAATGAAGCTGTTTGAATTCTGGAGAGGATTGCCCAGAAAGACTACCAATATTCAATCTCTCATTTTGCACAGGTGAAAACTAACCCTAGAGTTCTTGAATTAGATGCTATTTCTGCTTTGTCAGCGCAGGTATCTTCACTGGCCAACATCATAAAGAATATGAAAGGAACAAGTGATGTTGCTCCTATTCAAGTGGCTCAGCAATTGGATGCATCGATATTTTCCTCTGAGATTTGCGACGATAACCATAGCTATGAAGACTGCCCACAACATGCAGAAAATGCATACTATGTCAACAATATCAAGAGAGGTTCATTTGGTAACTCATATAACAATCGTTCTTAACAACCTTGGGGGAATCAAAATACTTCCACATACAGATATGGAAATTCCTTAAATCAAGGGGGTTATAGGCAAGGGAGTTACAACAATAGCCAAATACAGAATTATCATCAGAATTTGCAAGTAAATTCTCGTTCTGATCAGATGCAGTCACATAGTCCAATACAACCACAATCACGATTACAACCATAACAGTCTGTACCATCACAAATGCAAGGACAACATCATCAGCATCAATAGTAGTAATTTGCTCAACCAAAGGTAGATCCTATGGCTGATCTTGAAGCAATGATGCGCGAGCATATTACACGAATCGAAGCGATAGTGCAAGGAAAGTCTTCTTTCATAAGAGCATTGGAAGCTCAGCTCGGTAAGTTAGCTTCTAATCTCAGCATCAGGTCACTAGGTACTCTGCTTAGTGATACTGAAAATCCAACACAAAGAGGGAAAGAGCATTGCAAAGCCATCACTCTAAGGAGTAGAAAATAAACGGTATGGCCAAGCATTTCTGATCACAACCATGTCGGTGCATCCATTTCGCAGCAACAACATGAGGATAAAGCTGAAGGAAGTCATGCAGAAATCATGCTGAAGAACCAACTGTAATGCCATCTATGCTTGCAGTTTGCCCAACTAAGTTGTCGACGAAATTGCCAATATCGACACCACCGAGTTGTCCACAACAACCCAATGTTACAATACCTTTTTTGTTTCCACAACGATTCAAACAAAAAGTCCATAACAAATAATACCAAAAGTTTGTTTCTATTCTGAAATAATTACACATTAATATACCTCTAATAGATGCTCTTATGCAGATACCAGTTATGAGAAATACATGAAAGAGATGTTATCAAAGAAAAAGAAATTGTCTGACATCGAAATGATTGCGCTCACAGAGGGGTGCAGTGCTGTACTCACTAACAAGTTGCCAACCAAAATGAAAGATCCTAGCAGCTTCACAATCCCATGCTCCATCGGGAATCATTACTTATGTAAAGTTTTATGTGATTTACAAGCAAGTATTAACCTAATTCCTTTTTCTACTTTTATGAAATTAGGAATAGGTTCGATGAAGCCCACTGCAGTGACATTGCAATTGGTGGATAGATCCTTAGCACAACCTGAAGGACAAATCAAAGATGTTCTTGTCCAAGTTGACAAGTTGGTGTTCCCTGCTTATTTTATTATCCTATACTGCGAAACAGATAAGGAGGTACCCATAATTCTTGGGAGGTCATTTCTAGCAACGGGACGAACACTTATCGACATCTTCAAAGGAGAACTAGTTATGCGTCATAATGATGACCATGTAACCTTTAGTGTGTTTGAGACATCACCGTCTGGATCAAAAGAACAACGTCACCACATTGACGTGTTGGATGAAATTATTTTGGAAGAATTTCATGCAAGAAGTTCAACATTGTTTGATGATGATGCGATGACATCTACCGATGACATCCTAAATGACTGTGTTGACAAAGAGGAGGTGAACAATTATGAGCTGCGTCAGAATTGGAAAATGGAATCTTTGGATTTGTCTAACAGGACAATCCCAGTATTTAAACCATATATTAAGCAATCTCCTACCTTGGAGTTGAAGCCATTGCCAACACATTTGAAATATGTCTTCCTTGGTGAACGAGACACTGCTTGTTATTGTCAACACATCCCTCGATGCAAAGCAAGAAGATAAGCTCATCACTATTCTGAAAGAACATAAGAAAGCCATAGCCTGGAGCATCGCAGATATTAGAGGCATTAGTCCCTCTTTTTGCATGCACAAGATTAGGCTAGAAGATGAAAAGAAACAATCAACTGAGCAGCAACGAAGACTCAATGAAAAGATGAAAGAAGTAGTGAATAAGGAAATTATCAAGTGGTTAGATGCGGGCATTATATATCTTATATCCGATAGTGATTAAGTAAGCACCTTTCAATGTGTGCCTAAAAAGAGTGGTTTCACAATTGTGACCAATGATAAGTATGAGTTAATCCCTACTCACATTACAACGGGATAAGGAGTATGCATGGATTATCGACGACTGAATGTGGCTACAAAAAAGGACCATTTTCCATTACCTTTCATTGATCAGATGCTGGATAGGTTACCTGGTAAAGCCTATTATTGTTTCTTAGACAGTTACTCTGGATACAACCAAATTGCTACTGCACCGGAGGATCAAGCGAAGACAATGTTCACATGCCCTTTTGGAACATTTGTTTTTCGACGTATGTCGTTTGGGTTGTGTAATGGGCCAGCAACATTCAAAAGATGTATGATGGCAATATTTTCGGACATGATTGAGGATTCCTTAGAGGTATTTATGGATGATTTCTTTGTCTATGGATAGAATTTCGATAATACGCTGACAATCTGGCAAGAGTTTTAAAGAGATACAAGAACACAAATCTAGCTCTGAATTGGGAGAAATGCCACTTCATGGCAACTGAAGGCATTGTCCTCGGGCATCCGATATCTTGGCAGGGCATTAAGGTTGATAAAACAAAGGTAGAAATCATCGAAAAATTACCACCACCCACCAACATTAAAGCAATAAGAAGCTTTCTTGGACACGCTGGTTTTTATAGAAGATTCATTCGAGACTTTTCCAAGATAGCTAAACCACTCACTGTTAGAGCATAATAAAAAATTTGTGTTTGATGACATCTGTCTGGACGCATTCATGAAAATAAAGAAGCAGCTAGTACAAGCCCCTATTGTCATTACACCAGACTGGACGCAATCGTTTGAGCTAATGTGCGACGCCAGTGACTTTGCTGTTGGAGCTGTACTTGGACAATGAAAATAAAAGGTATTCCATTCTATTTACTATATTAGTAAAACTCTAACTAAAATGCAGGTTAATTACACCACAACTGAGAAGGAGTTGCTAGCAGTAGTCTTCGCATTTAACAAGTTTTGTTTTATCTTGTCGGCGCAAAGATTACAGTTTACAGAGATCATTCAGCATTGAGATAGTTCAACAAAAAAGACGCCAAACCTAGACTCATCAGATGGATCCTATTACTCCAAGAATTTGATATTGAATTCAGAGATAGGAAAGGATCTGAAAATCAAGTAGCTGACCACTTGTCTCAGTTTGAAACTGGATGTGAAAATGGGCAAACAACCCAGATTGTCGAGGAATTTCCTGACGATCAATTATTCACTGTTGACACATCGCCATGGTATGCCGATATCGTCAATTACCTTGTGTGTGGAAAGCTACCTATGAGTATGATTAGTCACAAGAAGATCAGGTTCATACGTGATGCTGTCAAATATCATTAGAATGAGCCATACCTATTTAAAGTATGTGCCGACAATATCATTTACCGCTGTGTACTTGAGGAAGAAATGATGTCAATCCTACGACACTACCATGATGCCCCTTATGGAGGCCATTTTAGTGGAACTAGGACTGCTGCAAAGGTCCTCCAGTCAGGATTTTATTGGCCTAATTTGTTTCAAGACACCTACAATTTCACGCAACAATGTGATCGTTATCAACGCATTGGTTCCATATCTCGACGCAATGAGATGCTCCAACAATCTATCATAGAAGTAGAGCTCTTCGACGTTTGGGGTATCGACTTTGTGGGACCATTTCCAAACTCTTTTAGAAATGTGTATATCTTAGTGGCTGTTGACTACATTTTCAAGTGGATTGAAGCTATTGCGGTGCCAAAAGACCACGCTCGGATAGTGTTAAAGTTCTTTCACACATACATCTTCACAAGGTTTGGAACACCGAGAGCATTGATAAGTGACCAAGTTACTCATTTCTATAATAACCAAGTGGTGACTGCATTAAAGCGATATGGTGTGAAGCATCATATGGCTACCATATATCATCCACAAACTAATGGTCAAGCCAAAGTCTCCAATCGTCAGATTAAGAGCATACTTGAGAAGGTAGTTAATCCATCTAGGAATGATTGGTCGGCGCGATTACATGATACATTGTGGGCACTTTGCACTGCTTACAAAACCCCGTTGGGGGTGTCGGCATATCAACTAGTGTTTGGAAAATCTTGTCACTTGTCTGTCGAACTTAAATATAAATCCATGGGGCAATTAAGTCGGTGAACTTGGATTAGATGTTGTTGGGAATAAAATATTGTTGGACATCACAGAATTAGAGGAAATTCGATGCCATGCTTATGAGAATGCTGCGATATACAAGGAAAAGACAAAGAGATTGCATGACAACAGCATCCTACGTCGATAATTTCATCCTGGTCAGTTTGTACTTTTATTTAACTCACGTTTGAAATTGCATCCAGAAAAATTGCGATCAAGGTGGTCAGGACCATTTAGAGTTGTCAAAGCATTCCTAAGTGGTGTGATGACAATTGAAAACCTAAAAGATGGACATCAATTTAAGGTGAATGGCCAACGTCTTAAACACTATGTGAGCCCAAATGTTCAAGAACCAGACGAAGTCATCAACCTGGTGACATTTAAATAATGTCGACGCATTTCATTATTTAATTTGATTTGTTTCACTTTTCTTTGTGTTGTTTTAAATTCTTTGCAGAAATAAAAATCAAATTTTCGTGGAAGCATCGAAGTACATATTGTTAACGCATTCTGCGATGAGTCAGCATTACTTTTCTATCTAGAATCGCGTTGGTTGATTTCTTTCTATCCAATCCGTTGGATCAAAACAAATTGGTACGGTCTGCAACCTGCCAATTAATGGCTGCAGATGCAACATTTCCCCGTGTTTTTCCACTCATTATGCCTAGGTTATAAAGTCCCTCATTGCAGTTATCTTTTTTCTTCACATCCGCCATTGTTACTGCAACTCATCTCTTTTATTGTCTTCATATTTCGAAGCAATATTCTTTTATAAATCTTTTTTCCTTTCTTTTATTCTCACCATGGCTAAAACTCATGCTTCTAAAAACACTCCTAAACCCTCCTCCAAGAACACTCTAAGTACTCCTACTGTGGTTCCGACCACGACAACACCGCCTTCATCAAGCCCAATTTTATTCCTAATGATTGTGGCCAAAGATCGGTACCACAATGTTATGTTAAAAAGCAACATCCACCTTAAACAGGGCTTCCAACTTTCCCTACACCGGACTCTCGAAAAATAAGTTCACCATACCATTAGTCTCCTCGGATGGGAATATTTCTGCAACCACCCATATGGCTATTCCCCTACTTTGCTTAGGGAGTTCTATGCGAATCTGGTAGACCAAGAGCAGGAATTCATCTTTGTTCGAGAAGGGCTTGTTCCATGGAGCGCTACCCATATCAACATAGTGCTATGGATTCTAGAACGGGTAGATGATCACCCACCTTTTATGCATGGCTTGGATGATGATTGCCTGGCTCTGATGATGAACGATCTTTGTGTCAAGAACGCTACATGGACTGGCAATAGATTTCACAATTATACAATGCATAGGCGTTACCTTACAACTTTTTGTAAGGTATGGTTTCACTTATAAACAGTCGTGTTATGCCTTTTCAACCCACAGTACTATGGCCACACTGGACCCTATGTGTCTATTGCATTCTATCCTACATCACCGACACATTGACATTGGGGAGCTTATATATGCCCAGATCGCAGAAGCTGTAGGAAAACAAACTGGTATCCTTCCTTTTCCCTCTCTTATTATGCTACTCTGTCAACATAAGGGCATTCTGCCCAAAGATGATAAAGAGGTCTTGGACAACAAAGGCCCGATCAATGATATTTCTGTTGAGAGGATGACACGAGGCCAAGACACCCCAGTAGCCAAAGAGACCTCTAAGAAGAAGGACAAAGGAAAGGGTAAGAAGAAGGCTGACAAACTTGATGTGCCGACAGAGACCCAAATGGCAAAGAAACTGGCTTTGATGGAGTTACATCTGGATCGCCTCGACATGCGTTCTATTCACAACGACAGCATCGTGAAATATATGGATTTTTGACTCCACAAGTTTTATGCATACACTACGGCATGGAATGAAGCCCTTGTCGTTGCATTAAGCCAGATCAGCCAGAATCGACTGCCAGATTTCCTAACTTTCCCATCCATTTACCGCTCGATGAAGTATTCATCTTCTGAGCAACCTACCCCTGATGGTAGGCCTGCTTCTGAACTAACTCAGATCCATATTTTTGATGATGAGAAGGATGACGAGCAGTCATAGGCTGAAGACGATCTTCATCACAATATTACCCACTTATTCGAAGATGAATTCTCAAATAGTCTGGGCGCAAATATGGCAGAAACGATAGCTATTTTGGAGGAAGATATCGATGCAATCGGTTACGCTGACATTGGTCCAATTAAACATGAGCCGAGTGTAGAAGAGGAGGTAAATCATAGAGGTAATCAGGACAAGGATCAAGAAAAGGAAGGAAAGGAAGAAGAGAAGGAAGAATTAGAACCTGCTGAGGTGGAGGAGGAGAAGGATACCGATGCCCCAACAATAATTGTTGAGGATGATGTGGGAGCATCCAGCTTAGAAGAGACTCAATCTACTGTGAGCCAGGCTGAGGTTGTCGCTGGTGAGATAGAGGAACTAAATCCTCTGGCTATTGTGCCTTACATAGCACCACTCACTGAGATCCACCCATCAGAGGTTACAATTGATGAGGCCGTCACCCAACCTATTGAGGAGGAGCAATCCATCGAGTCGGTTGGTTTCAAGGACAAGAAGCGGAAGAGGCACAAGGACAAGAAAAAGAAACACCATGAAGAGGGAGAGCTCCCGAAGAAGAAAAAGAAGAAAACCAAAGCAGCCTCTACATCGACCGCTACTGAATAATTTGCTACAATTCTTTTTAATTAGTTTTTTATGCATTTTATTGTGCCTGCATTTTAATTGTCATTGCATTCATTTTAGTTTAGTGTATTGTAGCTGCATTTCCATTATATATGTATAACTATTTTTAGTGTATTGGGGACAATGCAGACATTAAGTTTGGGGGGAAAGCTACTGTGAATTGGAAATGCATCTACACCTTCATATTTGCCTTTTATTTTGTTTCTTTAGTTAATGAAAATTTGTAAAATTTCAACAGAAATGTGCCCTCAATTTTTTATTTTGATGCGTAATTCTTGGATTGTTTGAATGCTAATGTGGAAATTAGATGAATATGCATGAATGTTGAGTCTGCTACTTTGATTGAATAATTGAAATTGCTTCAGTAATGGATGGATAGTATTGGTGTTAAATCTTGAACTAACTAACCAGTACAACAACATGGTATTAATAAAAGACATTCCATTTTGAGTGCATTGTGACTTTCAAGGAAGAACACTCCGCTGCAGACTTAGAAAAGAAAACTCATTTAGCCAAAGGCTGTAATTGCAAGAGTGTGTGTCGGTGCAATTACATGCCTCCTAGGGGTTTGTTGCACCCCATCGTTGCTGCCCAGGAATAAAGTCAGAGTAATGCAATGACATCTTTCAATCACTTGAAAACAAAAAAATAAAAAAAGAAGAAAGAAAAGAAAAAAAGAAAAAATTGTTGAAATGGTTCAAGGAAGGTTAAAGATTCAATGCATGATCCTAACATTGATGAAGTTACAGTTTTAAGTTGTTCATACCTATAAATTGTCAGCGCATCATTCTATTATATGAATGCAATTTACACATTAGGAATTTAGAGAATTCAAGTGGTATGAATGATGATTGCGGTGACATTTTTAATTGTTATCTTGTTAATTTTTGTTTACTTGAGGACAAGTAAAAAACTCAAGTTTGGGGATGTGATGGTATTACAAATGACATAGATTTTCTTCCTAATTTAGTATTTTAATTGTCTCTTTTGTATTTCATTTAGCATGCATTGTTAGCATTTTTTACTTAATTTTCATGTTTTCCAACTCATTGATAGTTAGTTTAAATTCTTGTTATTTTTATCTATTTTTGTACTAATGTCGACGCAAGCAGTCAATATACTGCGTCTTAATATTGTCAGCGCAGGAACTAAGCCTAGAAGCTTAAAGCTGGACGAATGCAGCCATAAGGTCAGCTAGTAACTACGACTACGAGATGTCGTCGCATTGAAAATGAACCTTGAATAAATAGAATCAAGCTGAATTCACAGATGAAAGCACTAACGTAGTAATTTCACAGATGTCTCTGTAATTATGATTTCAGAATGCGCTCAGCGATACAGCGACAATCTGCAGATCTTTGAAGAAACTACTAGAACTACGTGAGTGCATAGCTGTAATCTAACTAATTTTAACAGCTGTAAGATCTAGATCTGGATCTGAAAATGAAGGTTGAATCCTGCAATATATTAGAGGTTATCAATAGACAAACAAAGAAGGGAAGAATCATCGAGAGCAAGGGGATTAAATTCTAAAAATTCTGTGTGAATTAAATATTTGAGCTGGAAATTGGGGTGCTGATGAAGCAAGTTTACAACTGCTTCTTACGAGAAGTGCTTGATGCCGAGCAAGAGGAACAATTAGGGAGTAGGCCTAGTAGTCTAGAGATAGTAAGCTTCATTGTACTATTTAATTCTTCTTAAACGATGATGGATTTTGATGATATTAAATGAATACGAGAGTATCTTTTAATGTTAGATCATTTTAATTCTTACTTTACACTGCTTATCCGTTTATTCTTAGATCTAACCGTTTTAAGCACAAAAGTGAAATTGCAGTACACCGACATCAAGAGATGCGATGACAGGTTAGGTTAACAAGTGGGTTAGGTGAGAGCTACTCGGGACTGGGATAAAAACTAGTTACTTGTTCTTGATTACACATTGTTGATCGCATCGAGATGTGGATTGATTGTGGGTATTTAAGTCGGGATTAAGTAGGGAGCTATTGTTGGTAAGAACTCAAAAGGACTTCATTGTAGCGACAATTCATCTATACCCTACTTTGTCGATGCATCTAGCTTTGAAACATAGCAAATTCAGTGAACCATTTCTACCCTTTACACTTGGTCACATTTACATTTTATGCATTTAAATATTTAGCACTCAACACTCAACACAATTGGATTTATCTTCAGTACACTAACATTTAACATCTGAGGCTTAACTCTTATTACGTTGACATTATTGATTATTTTAGTGTGCCGATCTAATGTATTGCATTGAAATCAGTACTCACATTGCACTTAACTTCAGTATGGATTAATATGACAATTAGACATCAAGAACTCATTCCTCGTGGGATTGATATCCAATAGATTTATCTATCAACTATACTTGCATCGACGTGTATACGCTTGCTCAATCGTTTGTGTCGTAAAAACACCGATCAAGTAATTATATTTATATACTAAAAAATTTAATCACAAGAATTAGATACTGTTAGAATTGGGTGACTAGAATTCTTGTTAAAATAAAATACAGTGGTAAAATAAAATAAAAGTAAAGTCCAAATAAAACTAGTCTTCATTTATTTTATTTTAATTAGAATAAGTCATCTCTTTTATTTTAATTAGAACAAGGTGTTTCAACCTTACTACGTTACTTCTATTAGTTGTTGCTTGGAATAAGGTTTTTCAACCTATAAATAGGCGTAGTCATCTCCTTTTATAATTATTCGATTTTCAACATTAGTGAAAGTTCTTCTCCTCTGTCCGTGGTTTTTTTTCCCGAAAGGGCCACGTAAAATTTGTGTGTTCTTTCTTTACGTTTTCTTTGAGATATTTCTTCATTGTCGACATTCAATTTTAACAAATTGGTATCAAAGCTTTTTCGGGTTACTAGTCTTGATCACGGTAATGGTGACATTGAAGTATGATATTCCTCTGTTGGATAGCAACACCAGATTCGCGTTGTGGCAGTTAAAGATGCAGGCAGTTCTTGCGCAGATGGATTTGGAGGATGCCCTGTTAGGGTTGGATAAGATGCCTTCAACTTTGACAAATGAGGAGAAGAAGCGTAAAGATCGGAAGGCTTTGATGCAATTACAGATGCATCTGTCGAATGAAATTCTACAAGATGTGTTAAAGGAGAAGACTGCTGCTGCATTATGGGCAAAATTGCAGGAATTATGTATGTCGAAAACCCTAACCAGTATATTGCATATGAAGCAGTGTCTTTATTCTCATTGTTTGGAAAAAGGTACATCTGTGCACGAACACTTGAATGTGTTTAAAGAAATTGTCTCAGACTTAGATGCCATGGAGGTTCAGTATGATAAAGAGGATTTAGGGTTAATTCTCCTTTGTTCATTGCCACTGTCGTATTCAACCTTCAGAGATACAATTTTGTATAGTCGTGAATCTCTTACAATTGATGAAGTTTATGCTTCCTTAGCTTCGTATGACAAGATGAAGCATCTGGTGGCTAGATCTGACTCTCAGGGAGAGGGTCTCATTATTAGTGGAAGACAAGATCGAAACAGTGATGATAATCGTGGGAGGACACAAGAACAAAATCCCCGCAGTAAATCTAAAGGTAGATCGAGATCTTCAAATAGAGGTAAAACTTGTAACTTCTGCAAGAAAAAAGGGCACATTAAGAAAGAGTGCTACAAGTTGCAAAATAAGATTAAAGGGGAGGCCGAAAATCAAAAGGGAAAACAACCAGAATAATCTGGTAAAGCTGATATGGTAGAAGACTATAGTGATGGTGAACTCCTAGTTGCTTCTGTCGACAATTCTAAAGTGAGCGAGGAGTGGATCCTCGATTTTGGTTGCACCTTCCATATGAGTCCTAATCGGGATTGTTTTACAGTATATGAAGTTTTTTCTGAAGGTGTTGTTTTGATGAGAAATAATGCTTCATATAAAATTGCAGGTGTTGGTACAATCAAAATAAAAGTTTGATCGGGTCGTTAGTGTGTGACATGTACTAAAATTGAAATAGAATTTGATTTCGTTGAGTACTCTTGATTCAAAAGGACATAGGTACACAACTAAAAGTGGGGTTCTAAAGATTAGCAAGGGTTCCCTCATTGTGATGGAAGGGCAAAGAAAGATTGTCTAATAGCATTAGAAATGACACTTAATTTCTCCTTGAATTAATGTATAATTTGTTTCTTTTGTATCATATTTAGCCTACATTTTCAACATTTCATACTTAGTATTTGCATTTTCTAAATCAGTGTTATATGGTCTTACTTTCTTTCATTTTATTCTTTTTGCGCTACTAATGTCGCTGTATTGAGTATCAGTTTTGCATCTAAAGTTGTCAGCGTAGAAATCCACCTTAGAAGATCAAAGTGGGAAAACATTTAGAGTTGCGACCACAAGTTTGATCTAGAATTGTGGCTAAAGATGTCACCACATAAATGCTTCTACATTTTATTGCGGATTTTATGCTGCTAACACATTCAGAAGGACTAGCACAGAAGAATGTCAAGTTGTCGCAGCAAATTTAAATCATATTTTCCATCTAGAGATGTCGCGACAATCTGCAACTACCTAATGCATAAACCAGATCTACGTGAGTACACAGTTCGCAATAACAAACTTGTACAACTGCAAAAAGGAGTTAGATCTGAGAAAGGGGTAGACCTGCACTTTTCAGTGGTTATAAATAGAAGGAAGTGAGAGAAAAATCATGAAAAAGCTATGAAGAATTCAATTTCACAATT
The DNA here is from genome assembly GCA_005610355.1 of Gossypioides kirkii. Classification (NCBI taxonomy): domain Eukaryota; kingdom Viridiplantae; phylum Streptophyta; class Magnoliopsida; order Malvales; family Malvaceae; genus Gossypioides; species Gossypioides kirkii. Next base: position 23,496,726 of record CP032248.1, read on the forward strand.
TTCTGATTCTTTATCAAAATCAAATGCCATGGAAGCTTGATTTCCAATAGTGTAATCTGACACAACAAGGAGGCGACTACTCCTGACGAGGAGTGCCTAGGTGTGACGCAAGAGGAGCGATTACGGGAGGATTCTAGTAGACTAGGAATAACATGCTTCAATTTCTTCTTTAATCCCTCTTAAATATTTATGAATTCTATTGACTATTAATTGTATACAGAAGTATTTATTAATGTTAGATCTATTTTGATTTCTATTCAATTCTTCTCATCTATTTATATTTGGATTTAACTGTTTTGGCCATGGAAGTGTGATTGCAGTCACAATCACTGGAAGGTGCGATGACAAGTTAGATTAACAAGCAAGAAAACAAAAGTTGCTTGAGGGAAGAAGGAATTTTGGCCACTTGTTCTTGAGTGCGAAGCATTACCAGCACTGGAAGGTGTGGTAATTATGAGTACTTGGGTCTTTGTTAAATAGAGAAGTTGATAGTAGTATGATCTCATTAGAACTTAATTGCGGTGACAATTCATCTATCAGATACCTTGTACTCACATTTAGCGTTGCCAACTTGTGAAGTCGGAGATCCCCCTATTTCTTTACATTTGATCTGTTTCTTTTAATTTTCTGAATTTACATTTACAACATCTTCCAGAACAATTCATTTTCTATTAATTTGCTCAAACATTTTATTCTATATTTGCATTGACAGATTTAACTCTTTGATTTGTGCAGTCTTAACTAAATTACATTGACATTACTCTTAACAATTCTTTTCATTTAAAATCTAATTGCTTCAACAAATTTAAGCAAAAAGAACACCATCCTCGTGGGATCGATATCTGACAGATTCATTTTTGTCTACTATACTTGCATCGACAGTATCCACTTGCACATAATTTCTGTGACGTTTACAGGCCAATCAAGTTTTGGCGTCGTTATTGGGGATGGCGTTTGTTTGATTTTTATTTTTGTAGTTGCAATTATTTTTATTTGCTTGACTTTTATTGATTACTAATATTTTGTTGATTTTCTTTTAAATTCTTGTTAGGTGTTTTATGTCCACAAGGAGAAATCCTAACAACATTGTTAGTTTTGATCCAGAAATTGAAAGAACTATTTGGAGGAAGAGACAAGAGCAAAGAAAAATAGCTGGAAATAATAATGATCTACCACCTTTGCTGCCACAAAATGTTATTCCTCCAATGCAGCCACAAAGAGTCAATAATATACCGTTGCCACAAGAAGAGAAAATTTCAGACAGGATAATAAGAGACTTTGTTATTCCTATGCTCGATAATCTACAACCAGGGGTTGTTAGACCAAAAATACAAGTTGGGAATTTCGAATTAAAATCGATAATGTTCCAAATGCTAAATTCGAATGGGCAATATGCTAGTTTTCCTCACGAAGATGTGAGTGAGCATCTCAAATCTTTTCTGCTTATATGTGCTTCTTTCAGTTAACACGGTGTTCCTGATGACGCCTTAAAGATGTAACTGTTTCCTTACTCTTTACAAGGAAGGGCACGCACATGGTTTTTAGGTTTATCGATTGGATCTATTACTTCATGGAATGCACTAGCAACTCAGTTTGTTCTGCGATTCAATCCACCCATAATGAATGTTAGACTATGAAATGATGTTAAGACATACCATCAATTGGATGATGAGAACATGCACACTACGTGGGAACGATACAAAACTTTGCTTAGACGTTGCCCCATGCACAGAATCCAACAGAAGACACAAATCGAGATATTCTACAATGGATTAAATGTGCAGACAATAAATCTTGTCGATACATTTGCTAATGGTCCTTTGTTGGATTGCACTTACAATGAAGCTGTGCGAATCTTAGAAAGAATATCACAAAATGATTATCAGTACCCAATTTCTCGTTCTACTTAGGTGAAAACAAATCCTGAAGTTATTGAGTTAGATGCCATTTCAGCCCAAAGTGCACAAGTATCTTCTCTGGCAAACATGATTAAGAACATGAAGGGGACGAGTGATGTTGTCCCTATTCAAGTAGCTCAGCAAATGAATGTCCCAACATTTTCTTATGAAATTTATGACGACAATCGTAGCTATGAGGATTGTCCACAGCATGTTGAGAATGCATTCTATGTTAATAACATCCGCGGGAATTCATATGGTAACTCATATAACAGTTCAAATAGGACTCAATAATCTTGGGGGAGTCAAAATGCGTCCACATACAGATATGGAAATTACTCAAATCAAGGTAAATTTAGACAAGGGAGTTACAATCAACAGCAGCAGAACTATAAGCATAATCCTCAAGTACATGCGCAGCCTGATCAGATGCGATAACATACCCAGATGCAGTCATATAATCAGATGCAACCACATGTTCAAATGCAGTCACAACAGACTGTAATGTCAAATATGCAATGACAACAATAGCAACAACAGTATTCTCAACCAAGATCAGATCCATTAGCTACTCTTGAAGCCTTGATGCGTGAGCATATCACCAGAATAGAAGCTATTATACAAGGAAATTCTTCTTCCATCTGAGCATTGGAAGCAAAACTAGGACAATTGGCTTCTAACATGAGCACACGACCACCAGGTGCTTTGCCTAGTGACACTGAAAATCTAAATCAGTAAGGAAAGGAACATTGCAAGGCTATCACATTGCGGAGTGGAAAGCAAACTGCTAAACAAAGCAGCAGCTTTAACCAAGCACCTGTCGACACAAACGAATCAAAGCAACAAGGAGAGGTTGCATTTGAGGAAGATACAACAAAAGTAAATGAGGAGGAATCACCAGTAGTCACACCTATGCTGACCATTCATCTTACAAAGCTGTTGACGCAACTGCCCATGTCGACGCAACCGGTTATATCACAACAATCCAAAGTGAACATACCTTTGTCATTTCCACTACGATTCAAAGAGAAAGATCATGACAGAGATTATCAAAAGTTTGTATCTACCTTGAAACAATTACATATTAATATACCTCTAGTTGATGCTCTTGTGCAGATTCCCAGCTATGGGAAATTTATAAAGTTGCTATTATCGAAGAAGAAGAAGAATCTATCCGATATTGAGACGATTGTGCTTACAAAAGTGTGCAGCACTATATTGACAAATAAATTGCCACAAAAAATGAAAGACCCTGGCAGTTTCACAATTTCATGCTCTATTGGAAACCATTACTTAGGTAAAGCTTTATATGATTTAGGAGCTAGCATTAACCTTATGCCATTATCAACTTTCAAGAAATTAAGAATTGATCATATGAAGCCCACTGCAGTGACATTATAACTTGCGGACATATCTTTAGCACAACCTAAAGGACAGATTAAAGATGTTCTCATCCATGTCGATAAGTTTGTGTTCCCAGTCGACTTCATTATACTTGATTGTGAAGCCGATAAGGAGGTGCCCATTATTTTGGGATGCCCATTTCTCGCAATGGGACGCACACTCATAGATGTTTTCAAGGGCGAGTTGATCATGCGCCATAACGATGAATTTGTAACCTTCATTGTTTTCAAAGCATCTCCATCACGAAGTAAGGAACAATGTCATTACATTGATGTTCTGGATAAGTTAATTACAGAGGAATTTAATGAACGAAGTTTAGCAGTACTAGAGGAATATGCGGTGACATCGGAAGATAATGCCCTACCTGAATGTGACCACAAAGTTAAGGCTAATGTTTGTCAGCACAAGTCTCAACGCGAGCCAAGAAGAAAAATTAATTGGAATATTGAAGCAAGACAAAAGAGTCATCCCTTGGAGCATACTGGACATCAAAGGCATTAGTCCATCTTTCTGCATACATAAAATTAGGCTAAAAGATGAAGGAAAACAGTCAATTGAACAACAACAAAGATTAAATGAGAAAATGAAGGAAGTCTTGACGAAAGAGATTATCAAATGGCTGGATGCAGGCATAATCTATCCAATTTCGGACAGTACATGGGTGAGCCCGGTCAAATGTGTGCCTAAAAGGAGCAGCATCATGGTGGTAAGCAACGATAAAAATGAGCTAATCCTTACTAGCATTGCTACAGGTTGGCGAGTGTGTATGGATTACCGTCATTTAAATGCGGCCACAAAGAAGGATCACCTCCCACTCTCATTCATTGATCAAATGTTGGATAAGTTAATTGGTAACGCCTATTACTGTTTCCTTGATGGATACTCTAGATACAACCAGATCATAATCGCGCCGAAAGATCAAGCAAAGATAACTTTTACTTGCCCATTTAGAGCCTTTGCTTTCCGATGAATGCCATTTTGTTTGTGTAATGCCCCAACCACATTTCAGATGTGCATGATGGTCATCTTCTCTGATATGATTGAGATTCATTAAAGGTATTTATGGATGATTTCTTTGTTTATGGGCACAATTTTGATAAATGCGTTGAAAATTTAGCAAAAGTGTTGAAAAGATGTGAGGACACCAATTTGGTACTAAACTGGGAAAAATTCCACTTTACGGTAACTGAATGCATTGTTCTTGGCCATCCTATATCTTGTCAGGGCATTGATGTTGATAAAGCGAAGGTGGAAATCATTGAAAAGCTACTTCCACCCATTAATGTAAAGGGAATAAAGAGTTTTCTTGGCCATGCTGAATTTTATAGATGATTCATCTGAGACTTCTCTAAAATAGAAAAACCACTCTGCTCTTTGTTGGAGCAAAATAAAAAAATTGTTTGATGAAGCTTGTTTGAGAGCATTCCTTAAAATTAAATAGCAGCTAGTGTAGGCACCCATTTTTGTTGCACCGGATTGGTCGCAACTGTTCGAGGTGATGTGTGTTGCGAGCGACTTTGCTGTGGTGTTGTGCTTAGATAATGAAAGGATAAGGTATTTCATTCAATCTATTATGCTAGTAAGACTCTAACTGAAGTGCAGGTGAATTACATAACCATTGAGAAGAAGTTACTAGCGGTAGTTTTTGCATTTGACAAGTTCCATTCATATCTTGTCGATGCAAAAATTACAGTGTATACTGTTCATTCTGCTTTGAGATACCTTTTTGCTAAGAAAGATGCAAAACCCAGGCTAATTAGATGGATCCTTTTATTACAAGAACTTGATGAAGATTAAGGACAGGAAAGGATCGAAAAACCAAGTGCAAACCACCCATCTCATTTGGAATCTGGAAGTGAAGATGGAAATAAGTCACAAATTATCGACGCATTTTCAGATGAGAAATTATTCTTTATCGACGAATCTTTATGGTATGCAAATGTCGTCAGTTATCTAACCTGTGGAAAGTTACCATTGACTGCAACAGGTCATAAGAAGGTTAGGTTTCTTCGAGATGTTGTGAAGTATCATTGGAATGAGCCATACCTGTTCAAGGTATGCATTGACAACATCATTCGTCATTATGTTCCTAAGGAAAAAATGCCATCTACCCTAAAGCATTTCCATGATGCTCCTTATGAAGGCCATTTTGGGGGTGTCAGGACTACTGTAAAGGTCCTATAGTCAGGATTTTACTGGCCGACATTGTTTCAAAACGATCACAATTTTGCTCAACAGTGCGACAAATGTCAACGCACCGGTTCCATATCTTGATGCAACGAGATGATTCAACAGCTATCATGGAGGTTAAACTATTAGATGTTTGGGGTATAAATTTTATGAGACCATTTCCAAATTCTTTTGGAAATGTGTTTATTCTGGTTGCTGTTAATTATGTCTCCAAGTGGATCGAAGCAATCGTTGTTCCAAAGGATGAAGCTTGGACGGTGTTAAAGTTTTTTTACACATACATCCTTACATGATTTGGAACACCTCGAGTATTAATAAGCAACCAAGGCACTCACTTACATTGTAATCAGGTGGCGACAGCTTTGAAACATTACAGTGTGAAACATCGCATGACAACCACATATCATCCGCAAATAAATGGACAAAATGGAGGTATCCAATTGACAAATTCAAGGTATTCTTGAGAAAGTGGTTAACCCATCTCAATAAGATTGGCCTTCGCAGTTAAATGATGCATTGTGGGCACTTCGCACCACATACAAAACACCATTAGGGATGTCGCCATATCAACTAGTTTTTGGCAAATCCTATCACTTGCCAGTCGAACTTGAACATAAGGCCATGAGGGTAATCAAACAAGTAAACATGGACTATGATGCTGCGAGAAAAAAAAGATTGTTGGACATTTTAGAACTGGAAGAAATTTGACACATTGCTTATGACAATGCTGCCATCTACAAAGAAAAAAACTATGAAATGGCATGACAACATCATTTTGCGACGACAATTTTCTCCTGGTCAGTTAGTACTTTTATTTAACTCACGTTTAAAATTGCATCTAGGAAAACTGCGCTCAAGATGGTCAAGACCTTTTGAAATTGTCGAAGCATTTCCACATGGTGTGGTGACAATCAAGGATTTTAATGATGGGCACCAATTTAAAGTGAATGGCCAATGATTGAAGCATTACCGAAGCTCAGGCATCAATGAACAAATCGAGACCATTAATTTGGTCACATTTTATTAAGATGTCATTGCAAAAAATTTTCTGTTAATTTTTGTCTTTTATTTTATTTTATTTTGTTTCTTTAGTTTTTGCAGAAATAAAAGATCTCCTTTTTGTCGATGAACACGAAAGCACAACTTGTCGATGCATTTTATTGATGACTCAGCAAAGCGTTTCGGGAAAGAATCATGCCGGTTGATTCACCCAAATCCCCAACCGTTGGATCAATCTAAAAAAGTATGATCTGTGTCCTGGCATTTATTGACTGCAAGCACAAGATACTCCCACGGTAGCAGCAATCATCATGTCTCTTCACCTCTATCTTTTATAAAATATCCTACTTGTGTTGACTATATCTTCACACTCACAACCACTATTGTTGCTATAATTTTCTTTTTCTTCAACCTTCAGTTATTTTGCAAGATATTTGCACTCTCCTTATTTCAGTAGTTATGGCAAGAACTCGTTGTGCTAAAACCCTATCCAAACCTGCTGCTGAATCGTTGGCTGCAATGGTCATAAACGCCGACCAACCACCACCCAAGGAACCTGTCCTATTCTTATCGAAAGCGGCGAAGGACCGTTACCATGAGGTGATGTTGAAAAAGAACTGTCATCCTGAGCAGGGATTTTAGTTGTCCCCACAACTGACATTGGGGAAACAGGTCGCCAGAATAATATTTCGTTTGGGCTGGGAGCAATTTTGTAACCATCCGACAAGATACTCTCCCTCCATGGTAAGAGAGTTTTACGCTAACCTAGTTGATGTAAAATAGGAATTTATATTCGTTCATGAAGGTTTCATGCCATGGAATGCTGACCGCATCAATGCTCTCTTCTACATTATTGAGGGAGAAGATAAGCATGTCGAGTTTTTGGAAATCTTGACAGATGAGGGTACTGATCTTTTACTAAATGATTTATGCATTGACGATACTATTTGGACTGGCAATAATTCAAACAATTACACGATGCACCGTCGCTACCTCACCGTCCAAAGTAAGGTGTGGTTTCATTTCATCAACTATCGTCTCCTTCCATCCACTCACAGCACTACTGTAACGCTGGACAGAATGTGCTTGTTGCATTCTATACTCAAGGGATGGTGAATTGATGTCAGTGTAATTCTTCACCAAGAAATCGCTGAATTCGCCACTAAACAAACAGGTATCTTATTTTTCCCTTCTCTGATCATGATGTTGTGTAAACAGAGGGGCATTGTGCCTCGTGAAGGGGAAGAGACTTTGGAAAACAATGGGCCAATTAATGATGTTTCGGTGGAAAGGATGACAAGGGGGGCAGGAAACCCCTATGGTGAAGGAGGTACCACAAAAGAAGGAAAAAGGGAAAGGAAAAAGGACACCAAAACCCATGCGCCCATAGATCCTCAGATTTGGAGGAAGCTTACTGAGATTGAAAAGCTTGTTGATCAAATGAGCAGCAGATAAATCAAACTTGTCGGCGTAATTGACGAGATGCAGTACAGAAAAAACTTATTTTTTGGCTATACTAGGGCATGGAATACTATTATTGTCAACGTATTAAGCAATTTGAGCAGAAATTCGATGCCAGAATTCCTTGTATTCCCTCCTATTATCGATGAAGCTACTCCATCATCCAAGCAGCATGCTTCAGAAGGAAGAACTCAGTCTGTTCAGTCCCCACACAGAATCCACATCTCTAACAATGAGGATCAAGAGGTGCACTCCAAGGATATGGAGGATTGTTTCTGAAACATAGCTAGCCTCTTTGAAGATAAACTCTTGAATAGTTTGGGGGCCAATATGACAGAGAGAGAGGCTACTGCTATAGAGGAGCACACAACAATTGCCTTTGAGGGTATTGAAGCAAAAAAAGAGAAAAGTAAAGAAGAAGGAAAAGAAGAAGAAGAAGTTGTCCAGACAAATTTATCGGAGAAATTTGTCGACGCACCTGCTAGTGTGGGTGCATCTGTTGAATAATTGGCACCATCTAGGGCAAGCTAGGCTGAGGCAGTCACATCCAGCAATAAGGATTCCAATCCTCTGGCTTGTGCCATATTTGGCACCACTTGCTGAGATCCATCCATCAGACATGATTGTCGATGAAGCCGACACTCAACCAGCCATGGAGGAGCAATCAACTCTATCGGTTGACCCAAAAGAAAAGAAGCGCAAACGTAAGGCAAAGAAGAAGAGCAAAGAGGAGTGCCCTAAGAAGAAAAAGAAGTCCAAAGCAACCACATCCTCGGTTGCAACACACTGAGTTAGTTTACTTTTTAGTAGTTAGTTTAGTTGCATGCATTTCATCTAATTATCATTACATTTTTATTGTGTCTTCATTTTACTTGTTCTCACATTTGCATTGTAGTTGCATTTCCATTAATATTTATATAGTATTGTCAGTGCATTGGGGACAATGCAGAAACTAAGTTTGGGGGGAAGTTTGGAATGGAAATGCAATTACACCTACAAGTTTAAGATTATATTTGTCTTTTTAGTTGAATGAAAGTATGCATAGTTAAGAAAAATGTGACCATAATTTTTTTCATTTGATGCTTAAATCTTGAATTATTTGGAATGCTAATGCGTGAATTGGATGAATGTGATTGAATGATGAATCCTTCTATTTTTGGATGAATGGTTGAATTTGCATTAGTAATAAATGAATAGTATCATTCTTTGAATCCTGAATTAACTTGCCATCTTGTAGCTTTGTATATAAGTATATCTACTAATAAAAGACACTCCAATGTGGGTGGATAGCGACTTAAAAAGGGGGAGCATTCTGATGCAAGTGTTAGAAAAATTATCTAGCCAAAGGCTATCACTGCAAGAATGTCTGTCAGTGCAATTGCATGCTCCCTGGGGGTTTGTTGCACCCCATCGTTACTGCCCAAGAACAAGAGTATAGTAATGCAATGAAATCTCTTAGTCATATATAAAAAAATATAAAGAAAGAAAATTTGATAAAAAGAAATATATATATATGTATATTATTATACAATAAATGTTGTATTGGTCAAAAAGATTTAAGATTTAAAGCGTGATGCTAGCATTAGTGAAGTTGCCATTCTGACTATTCATGCATATAAATTGTCAGTGCAATATTCTAGCATATGAATACAATTTATACAGTAAGATTCTAGAGAATATAAGTTACTAGGATGATGATTGTGGTGACAAGAATTTGGATATAACTTTGCTAGCTTTTATTTACTTGAGGACAAGTAAAAACTCAAGTTTGGGGTGTGACAGCATCAGAAATGACACTTAATTTCTCCTTGAATTAGTGTATAATTTGTTCCTTTTGTATTATATTTAGCCTACATTTTCAGCATTTCATACTTAGTATTTGCATTTTCTAAATCAGTGTTGTATGGTCTTACTTTCTTTCATTTTATTCCTTTTGTGCTACTAATGTCGCTGTATTGAGTATCAGTTTTGCATCTAAAGTTGTCAGCGCAAAAATCCACCTTAGAAGATCAGAGTGGGAAAGCATTTAGAGTTGTAGCCACAAGTTTGATCTAGAATTGCGGCCAAAGATGTCACCACATAAATGCTTCTACATTTTATCAGGGATTTTACGCTGCTAACACATTCAGAAGCATCAGCGCAGGAGAATGTCAAGTTGTCCCAGTAAATTTAAATCATAATTTGCGTCCAAAGATGTCGCGACAATCTGCAACTGCCTAATGCACAAACCAGATCTGCGTGAGTGCATAGCTGACAATAACAAACTTATACAGATGCAAAAAGGAGTTAGATCTGAGAAGGGGATAGACCTGCACTTTTCAGTGGTTATAAATAGAGAGAAGTGAGAGAAAATAATGAAAAAGCTATGAAGAATTCAATTCTACAGTTTTCTCATTCTTTCTCAAAGTCAGCTGTCATGGAAGCTTGATTTCCAATAGGGTAATCTAACACAACAAGGAGGCGACTACTCCTGATGAGGAGTGTCTAGGTGCGATGCAAGAGGAGCGATTATGGGAGGATTCTAGTAGACTAGGAATAGCATGCTTCAACTTCTCCTTTAAACCCTCTTGAATGTTGATGAATTCTATTGACTATTAATTATATACAGAAGTATCTATTAATGTTAGATCTATTTTGATTTCTACTCAATTCTTCTCATTTGTTTATATTTGGATTTAGTTGTTTTGACCACGAAAGTGATATTGCAGTCACAGTCACTAGAAGGTGCGGTGACAAGTTAGATTAATAAGCAAGACAACGGAAGTTGCTTGAGGCAAGAAGGAATTCTAGCCACTTTTTCTTGAGTGCGAAGCATTACCAATACTAGAAGGTGTGGTAATTATGAGTACTTGGGTCTTTGTTAAACAGAGAAGTTGATAGCGGTAAGATCTCATTAGACTTAATTGCAGCGACAATTCATCTATCAATTACCTTGTAGTCACATTTAGAGTTGCCAACTTGTGAAGTCAAGGATCCCCCTATTACTTTACACCTATTTCTTTACACTTGATCTGTTTCTTTTAATTTTCTAAATTTACATTTACAACATCTTCCAAAATAATTCATTTTCTATTAATTACTCAAACATTTTATGCTATATTTGCATTGACAGATTTAACTCTTTAATTTGTGCAATCTTAACTAAATTGCGTTGACATTACTCTTAACAATTCTTTTCATTTAAACTCTAATTGCTTCGACAAATTTAAGTAACAAGAATATCATCTTCGTGGGATCGATATCCGATAGATTCATTCTGTCTACTATACTTGCATCGATAGTGTTTACTTGCATATAATTTCTGTGACATTTACAGGCCGATCAAGTTTTGACGCCGTTGCTAAGGATGGCATTTGTTTGATGTTTATTTTTGTAGTTGCAATTATGTTGATAATGGAAAATTGGAACCAAGATCCATTAAATGTGTTTTTCTTGGTTTTAAGGCTGGTGTAAAAGGGTATAAGTTATGGTGTCCTAAAAATGGAAAAGTTGTGATTAGCAGAGATGTTGTTTTTGATGAAACTGTTATGTTACCTAACTTATCTCTTAAAGACTCTTCCAGTAAAGAACAAAAAAAGCAGGTGGAGTTTCAGATTGATCCAGCATCTACAACAGAGTCAACTTCTCAAGTTAGTATAGAAGTTCAGAATAGAACTACTTCTTCACCACAATATTCTATTGCCAAAAATAGACCTAGAAGAGAAATTAAACCTCCGAAGAGGTATGTCGAAGCTTATCTAGTGGCTTATGCTTTAAACTTGGCTGAAGAAATTAATGCAAATCAAGATCCATCTACTTATTTCGAGGTAGTCAGCTGTGAAGACTCAAAAAAGTGGATGATTGCCATGCAAAAAGAGATGGAATCACTCCATAAGAATAAAACGTTAGACTTAGTGAAGCTTCCAAAAGGTAAAAGGGTTGTTCGTTGTAAATGGGTGTTCAAGAGGAAAGAAGGGATTCCAGGAATTGAAGAACCTAGATAAAAAAGCGAGACTTGTTGCAAAAGGTTACAATCAAATTCCCGGTGTAGACTTCACAAATGTGTTTTCTCCAGTTGTGAAACACAGTTCGATTCGAGCCTTACTTGGTATTTGTGGCCATGTATGATTTGAAGTTTGATCAGTTAGATGTAAAAACAACGTTCTTGCATGGAGAACTTGAGGAAGATATTTACATGCAACAACCAGAGGGCTTTATAGTCTTAGAAAAGGAGGAGTATGTTTGCTTGTTGAAAAAGTCCCTTTATTATTTGAAATAATCACCAAGGCAGAGGTACAAGAGGTTTGATTCTTTTATGACTACCCATGATTTCAAAAGAATCAGCTTTGATAGTTGTGTTTATTTTAAGAAAAACGATGATGGTTCTTTTGTGTATCTACTCCTTTATGTTGATGACATGTTGATAGCAACGAAAGATAAAGAAGAGATAAAAAAGTTAAAGCCCAACTTAGTGAAGAATTTGAGATGAAAGATTTAGGAGCAGCAAAGAAGATGCTTGGGATAGAGATTCTTAGAGATAGAAAGACATGTAAGTTATACCTAAGTTAGAAAGGGTACATTGAGAAAGTTCTTTGCAGATTCAATATGCATAGTGCCAAGCCTGTTAGTAGTCCATTAGCATCCTATTTCAGACTTTCATCGGCTTTGTCTCCGTAATCAGATGATGAGATTGATTACATGTCACGTGTTTCATATTCTCGTGCAGTGGGATCTCTAATGTCTGTTATGGTTTGCTCACGTCCAGATTTATCATATGTAGTCAGTGCAGTTAGTAGATACATGGCGAATCCCAGTAAAGAACACTGGAAAGCAGTTCAGTGGATTTTGAGATACTTACGAGGTAGTACTGATGTTTACTTACAGTTTGGAAGAACTAGAGATGGAGTCATTAGGTATGTTGATGTTGATTTTGCTAGAGACCTGGATAGAAGAAGATCTCTCACAAGATATGTCTTTATAATTAGGGGGTTGTGCAATTAGTTAGAAAGCTACTTTGCAAACTACAGTTGCTTTGTCTACCACTGAAGCTGAGTACATGGTGATTACCGAGGCTTTTAAAGAAACTATTTGGTTCAAAAGACTCTTTGGTGAACTCAATAAAGATCTTCAGATCGGTACGATATTTTGTGACAATCAGAGTGCCATCTTCCTTACGAAAGATCAAATGTTTCATAAGAGAACAAAGCACATTGATGTTTGGTATCATTTTGTGCGTGATATTATTGCTCATGGAGATATTGTTGTAAGCAAAGTTAGTACTCATGAAAATCCTGCAGATACGATGACTAAGTCACTTCCTATAACCAAGTTTGAGCATTGCTTGGACTTGGTTGGTGTTCATTGTTGAAGAATACCCCTCAAAGGGTTTTGTGGAAGAGGTGGAGAACTTGTTCGTTGAGAGTTTGTGGTGAAGAACTTGTTCGTAGAGAATTAGTGTCAAGGTGGAGATTGTTAGAATTGGGTGACTAGAATTCTTGTTAAAACAAAATACTGTGGTAAAATAAAATAAAAGTAAAGTCCAAATAAAACTAGACTTCTTTTTTTTATTTTAATTAGAATAAGTCATCTATTTTATTTTAATTAGAACAAGGTGTTTCAACCTTACTACTTTACTTCTACTAGTTGTTGATTGGAATAAGGTTTTTCAACCTATAAATAGACGTAGTCATCTCCTTTTGTAATTATTCGATTTTCGATATTAGTGAAACTTCTTCTCCTCTGCCCGTGGTTTTTTTCTCGAAAGGGTTTCCACGTAAAATCTGTATGTTCTTTATTTTCATTTTCTTTGCGATATTTCTTCATTGTCGACATTCAACTTTAACAGATACTTTAACTATAATTGCTAATTTATATTGTTTAATACGATTGCTAATTTAACCCACTTTTACACTTAGTATATTAAACATGCACCAATTAGATACTTTTTACATTAACTACAATTTCAACCCGATTAATAATTAATTCATTTGTTACCATACAATTAAAATGCAAGCATAACATAGGCATATTTTTATTTAATTGAACAAATTACCAAGGCCTACAACAACACAAATAAGTTTTTAATAATTTAAGTAATAGAACACAATCAATCTAACACACACACGAATTAAGTCATTTTAATTAAAATAGAAGCATCAAAACAATAAGTATTCAGGCTTATGATCACAAAAGAAACCAAAAAGATAAAGAGAAGGGAACTAGAAAGCAAATCTCGGTGAATCTCCAGAGTCAGACTAGCGTGCTTCTTTTCCTCTCTACTTGTTCTGTCAATCAACGGCCTTCCAAAATGCTTGATTGCTGCTACTCCAAGAGGTGTGCTAGCTTTTTCTCAAGAGGGAAAATCGACAAAGGAAAGGGGAAAGAAAATGAAAGGTAAAGGAGGGTGAAAGAGAGAGATGAGTGAAGAGATGAGTAAGGGATCTGTGGGATGAAAAATGAGGAACTGTAAGAGGGTATTTAGCTAAAAATAGCATAAATTCCTCCTTCTCATGGTCGGTCATGCTAGTTGGAAGGAGAGGTTAAATTGGTTTTGCTATTTTCAGCTTGTGGCTAAAAAATAAATGCACAAAAAGAGGAGGGGTTAGACCGTGATTTGAAGAGAGGTTTGAGGGGTCTTTTGAAATTTTTCTAATCAGCTTAATAAGTTGATTTGGGCAGCAACTGGGTCGGCATTAGGCTGCTCTTCCCTTAGTGGATCAGTTCTCTTTAATTTAGCACCATTGAACCCCTTTCTCTGCACCAGGCTAGAAACAAATTTGATCCAATTTTTATTGAATTAATAACATTTTTATGGGTCCCTTAATTGGGTTGTCCATAGCTGAAACATATTCAGCCTTCCTTATGTTCCAATTTCTTTGAAAGATGCTTCAGCGATCTAACCTTCTAAAGATGACTACAAGCTGATTTTTCAATTTTTGTGGAAAACTATAAAAAAATTAACCAAATTATGAAAAATTATTATAATATAACTAAAATTAATTTTTTATCAATTAAGTTCAAATTAATTATTTTATAATAAAAATATAAAATTCAACAGAAATTACTTAAAATTTACAAAAATTAGTGCTCAAAAAGTGTTAAAAAAGTTTATATATTTTAATGTTTCCAACAGTGTCGAAGAAAGAATGTAATGGGAGATAGAAGCCAGCTTTGGAAAACTAGAAAGGTAGAATGAAGTCCTTGTCAGGATCACTCAAACGTGCCCCACCCGTAATGATTTCGAAGTGGTAGGTGAAGTTAGGCAATCGAGTACCTTGGGCTGCCAAATGATGCACCATCTCCTCCGTGGTAGTCAGGCAACTGTATACAGAGTTCTTGCTTCTAATTTCCCATTTGGAAGACACCAAATGCAGATACCTATGGATGTTTAGGTAGAAATAACAAAGGGTGTAGGTTCTTCAAAGAACTTTTAAGGTTTAGTGTAAACAAATTTCAAATTTCTTCGAATAAATTGGACAGTTGAATTTTGGGTTTCTTGAATGAAATTGTAAAATGATCGGTTGCTTAGGTTTTGTCACTAGGTAAAAGTTTTGAAGTAACTTTTGCTTTTTTTCCTTTAATTAAAATTTTAAATTTCCAATAATAAATTAAGATATTTCCATGTAGGAACCAATTTGGATGTTGACACGGATATTAATTGACATGTGGAACATTCTATGGAGGATAATTTATTAAATGATTCATTTGACTCGCTTGAATTAGTTCGATTTGTGAAACCTATGGAGAAACCTATCTACTTAAAGCCTTGATGATCTAGTGAAACGTTCTAGTAAAACTAGAGTTACCAAGGTATATAATGTAAATCGAAATGGATAAAGATGTATAGGGTTTAAATCTCTTAGAACTCTCATATTGTAGATGGGCACTATTATCAGTTGTTGGTGTAATTCAATTTGTACTATTGGATCTATGGGAACTCAATTATAAATAGTTGTGACACCCCAAACTCGACATAGACGTTATGGCCAAATCTCAGAAGTTATATTAACAACATTCAAAAATAAATCTACTTGTTAACAAAATAACTAGGTTCTAATAGTTTTTATGAAAAATTTTAAAATTTAAATACTGAGCAAGTTTTTTTTTGAAAAATACTTATTACGACATTTGTATCGTAATGACATTTTGAATTATTTAAAACAAAGAATTTTACATTTTAATTATTTAAAAAAATGTTTTAAATAAAAATACTTCGCAACAGACTTTTTAAAAAACTTAAAAAATCATGAGTTAATAATTTGTTTAAAAAAAAGTAAAATCGTAACTAATTTAAATAAACTCAATAATTTAAAATGCTTGAAATCTCATAAGTTTGCATGCATGCATGACAATTCTAAAGTTATAAAAATAAACCAACAACCAAGATGAAAATAAATGTCCAAAGTCCAAAGTCCTCAAATAACAATCAAATAGTTTTAAAAAATCCATTATTAAAAATTCATTATCAAAACCCAGCTGAGAGTCTCCACCGAATGCTGAATCCAAGCTCTAAGTCCGATTATTACCTGAAAGGTTATTACACTAAAGGGATGAGGTTTTAAAGCCGAGTGTGAGTCTTTTAATAAATAATTATCAATAAACATATAATCATCAATCAAGTAAACATTTCACTTTATGCATATGATCATGACGATGCGATTTTTATAAAACTACTATGCATATTTATTTAAAACATCATAACCATCATCGCTACACTCCTCAATCAAATTCCTCAGAACTTGCCCATCCTAAAAACTCCAATATGTGGAAAGTGCCACTATAATGTAGATAGTGCTACTACTATTGCAAACGAGGCCGTCAAACTTCCTCTTTACACATATCTCACTCCATGCATGTGATATGGTAACATTAACATATTATCATTTTTGGTATGTAACTCTTGCTCGTCAATTAATTTATCACTTTAATATCACATTGGCATGTTTTTCATTCAAATCACACTTAATCACGATATAATAAATTATCACTTTTTAACGGTCATGAATAATTCATATATGTCATTTTATCACATATCATGAGTATGAGATAAATCATGTTTTTCAAATCAGCAATTACATAATCACACAACGTTTTCACAAAATAGTTAGTATAGAGTCACTTACTTGTGTAGTTCGTTTTGACAAATTTAACCACCCACTTTGAATACTTAAAGTATTCCCATAAAAACATAAATCACGTAATAATATTTGATTCTTAGCATTTTTAACAATATTTATTTTTCTATTAATAAGACAGTCTCACACCTAATAGTAGATCCAGTGTGAAACTCCACTCTAACTAACGTTTACACTCGAATCTTAACCAAGGAAGTATCGATATGCTATCAAATAAATTTTAATTAATAATTGTCCTTTAATCACTCATTTATTACACACTAGAACCAAATCACCAACTTTAGACTTACCCTTATGACAATCGCTTGTACGGTGGTTTCTTTCTCAAGACTAAGAGTTTTCCAGAATAATGTCAATCGATCCTTCATAAACAATAAGGCATAATACGTTAATATACGAGGGAAAACTTATAATATATGCCTTAAAGACACTCGATCATGAGGAGAAAGTTACAAAGAAAAATAGTGATTCTTCATCCCACTATTATTTACCTTGATTTGATTGAATCGGAACAAAAGATGGATCACCGGGGTTTCGGGTTGAAGAGGAGATCGGATCTAGAACAATTGGTCACTTAGAAAGTGAGTCAAGTGTATAATTATAAAAAAATGTAACAATAAATTAAAATATTGATGAACTCTTTGAAAATAAAATAAAGGAAAAAGGGTTTCGTTACTTAAAAAATTAAAAAAATTGGGGATCAACGAAGAAAGGAAAGAAATTGCTAATCACCGATCGAGGCACGATGGCGACAGTTCGGTGAGGATCCAATGGAGGAGGAGGGAGGAGGAGAAGGTTGCGACACAAGAGGAAATAAGGGGAAGAAAGAAAAGGGAAAAAGAAAAATCAGAGGAGAAGAAGAAAAGAGAAAGAAAGAAGGTTGTTTTCAATGGTGGTGTGCAAAGGTGATGGCCACGATGGTGCTAGGGCAACAGTGGAGTAAAAAGGAGAATAGTAGCGGTGACAAAAAGGAGGTTCGACGGTGACAATGGTGGTTCGAGGCACAAAGTGGTGGAGGATAGGAGAAAATTTAAAACAAATGGTTGTTGATGGCTAAATAAGGAGAGAAGAAAAAAAAATGAAGAGAATGAGAAGAGCTATGAAAAAAATGGTTCAAAAGGTGAAATATTGTCTAGGTACAATAAATCACTTCATATGGCAAAGATGGAGAAAAAGGGCATGTGAAGGAGACAATGGAACAAAAAGGGTTCATGTTTGTGAACTTTTGGTATGTTGACTTGTTAAGAAAGAAAATAAATCTTCTCATACATGGCAATATATGGACAACAAAGGGGAAAGCATGACAATGTTGACCAAAAATTTAATTAAAAATTTGGGAGTGAAGAGACTTAAACCTAAAACCTTTTGGAAACTTTTTAACGGCTTAAAAACTTAACTACTCACTAACTTATGTTCAATTTCATAGAATTTATTTAAAAAATATAGATATATTATAATAGAGGTCTTTCCTTCAGTTGTAATAATTTCATTGATAGTTAAATAATATATTTGAGAGTATTTATTGAAATACTTGGTGTGCATTGTTTTTTTGTGACTTTTTCAATTCTCTTGTTACTTTTTCGTTTTGAGTTCGTTAGCCCTATATTTTTTGGCGCCTTATAGAATTTCCGAGAGAATTCTCGCTTTTTGAGTGTTAGGCTAACTTAAGCAGATTTGAAGCAAATAAAACTCATAAGACCGTGTGGTTTGTCACACTAAAGTTATGATCCCATGACATAAGCACTAACTTGGATGTTGACATGGATATTAACTGACATGTGCAACATTTTTATAGGCTGAGTTTCATAACAATCTGGTGTATTTTAATGGTGCTACAAAAAATGAATGAATCAGTTAATGGAGTGATGATTTAAGAACTTAATAGGGAAAAAATTAAGTACCAATGTAAAAAAAGTGGTATAGTTTGGAAGCAAATTTGTGCATTAAACCTTTATTTTATATTAAATAAATGTTTAAAGTATTTAAATAGTAAAAAATAAAGAAAACAACAAACCACTAAATTATATTGATTGATTCAACTAGAGATTGGTTCAAGTTTTAGGCTAATATATTTTAACATTGACAGAAAAGAATCTAGCTATAAATTCATCGATCATCCTGAAAAATTAAAATATTTTCATCGGGCACAATCAAGGTCAAATGCGACTTGGTTTTTAATACTGTCATAGCCCATTGAGCTGCTAGTGGCATGATCGCAAAAAATGTTGCTCAATTCATCACCAAGCAAATACTCTGACTCTTCCCCTTGCAAATTACGTTCACCCCAATGGTACCTTTCCGTTGCTTGCAATCCTGCCAATTCATGGGCAACCTCCTTCATTGTTGGCCTTTCCTCTCCCCTCACTCTCACACATTTCCTAGCCAAAGTTGCTACTTCCTTAAGCTGCTCTGCATTTACATCAATAAGTAGCCGAGAATCAACAATATTGTGCAAGCGATCTTCTTCCATCATAGATACAAAGTACATAGCCAAAACTTTTTGTTCTTCTGAACTTTCCATACAAATTGCCTTTCGTCCGGTTAGTAATTCAATGAGAACAACTCCAAAGCTATAGACATCGCTCTTTTCAGTCAACTGACCAGTATGCATGCATTCTGGATCCAAATAGCCAAACGTTCCCAGCACAATTGTAGCTATTTGTGCCTGGTCAGAAGGGACCAATCTCGAAGCTCCGAAATCAGAAACTTTTGCAATGTAGTTTTCATCTATCAATATGTTTGCCAACTTGATGTCTCGATGAATGATCGGAATAGATGCTGCTGAGTGCAAATAAGAAAGGGCTTCTGCAGTTTCTGTGGCTATTCTCAAACGAGCCTCCCATGGAAGAAAAGAGAAACCAACTCCAGCAACATTGTGGATATGGTCATAAAGTGAACCATGGGTCACATATTCGTAGACTAACATAGGAACCGGGGTCTCCAAACAGCATCCCAGGAGCTTTACCACATTCCTATGGTTGATTTGGGAGAGCACCATTATTTCATTAATGAATGGTTCAACTTGGCTATGGTCTCCTATTATTGATTTTTTAATGGCAACCATACGATTTTCTGATAATGTTCCTTTGTAAACTGTTCCCTGGCCTCCTTGTCCCAAAATTCTACTTTCATGATAATTGTTGGTGGCCTTTTCGAGTTCTTCAGCTGAAAATATTTTATCATTCTCAGAGCACCCTCGGCTTTTTGAAAGTTGTAGCAACAAATTCCCACCATTTTGCTTGAAGTATTTCCCCCTCATTTTTGCAATCCTTCTTTGCCTAAATACCGTAAACGACCATAACATGCATATCAAGATAGCCAAAAAGCCAACGCTCATCCCTGTATATTCAAATTAATATTAAGAATTAAGCACAAATACATTCTCATTTATATTAGAATTTTTTGGATTTCACTATTTAAAATATATTAAAATAATATTACATTAATATGGTCAAATTTTGGTGTTGGTCTCTCTACTATGCTCGAATCTAAGATTTAATCCTTATACTTTAATCTAATTAATTTTGTAGCTCAATTTTTATAATGCCATTTATTAGTCAAAATAGTTTATAATGATGTTAATTTTTTTAGCGTTGCTGTTAATAAACAGTATTAACTAATTATACTAACTAATGATTTATTAAAGTAGATATCAAATTAATAAATAAATAAATAAAATCAAAATCAAAATTTAACCTATTAATATTCATATTTTTATAATTAAATTTAAATAATACCTACACTACTATATATAAAAAGAAAGGCCTTCTGGCCCTCCTTTCTTTGACACTTGTCCACACTTTTTTTTTTTCATTTAAGTTAATTTTTAATTTTATTTAAATTACATAAAAATAGTCAATTTTTAATTTTGGACTTTATACTACGTTCAAATTTAGATTTTATCTTCATACTTATGGCCTTCCTTCTTTGACATATATCCAAGATTTTTCTTTTTTTTTATTATACATATAAATGGTTAAATTTTAATTTTGTTCCTTTTATTTTATTTAAATTATATAAAATAATTAAATTTTAATTTTAATCTATATATTACTTTCGAATTTAAATAAATTTTTCGTATTTTATTTTATTTTTACATAATTTAATATCTTAATATTTATAATTTCATTAGTTATTAATATAAAAAGAAAGTCGTAAGCCATTATAGTATCCTTTTTCTTTATATTTGACTTATAAGATAAAGATAAAATTTTAGTATCTATCTTCCACTTTGCTAAAGTATAAGATTTAGTCTATATTAATTACTTTAATAAATATATATTACAATTTTAGTGAACATTTAATAAAAAATTATAATATAATTATGATTAAAAAATTGAATTCCAGTGAAAGTGGGCAAAATATTAGTAAACGTTAATGTTGTGAACTCAACCTGAATTTCTAAATATTTCATACTTGTAGTAACTAATTTTAATGAAAAAGAATTGTATGAAATTGAGATGTCATGTCATTTATTTTTTTTAATAGGTTGATGATATATCAGTTTTTTTTCTTGAATTTCAATATTTTTAATTGAATTTAATTATTTTAAGAGAAAAATGTTGAAGCTCAAGAAAAAAAATTGATATGTTATAAAACTATAAAAAATATATACAAATAATATAGTATTTCAGTTTCATACAATTCCTTTGTAATTTTAATAATTACTCTCTTTCTTTATCAACAGAATATTTGGGAAGGGGAATGAGAAGGAGAAGGGATTGTAAAATAAATTTTTGTATATAACTTGAAAAAAAAATAAAAAAGAACATTACACAGTAGAAAATAAAAGCAATTATTTTAATATTAGGTACTAACCAATGGCAAGCTGAGTAATGGGAAATTCCCCATTTTGGTTGACTTTAGGACTGCAACCAGTTCCATTCCGGCGACCATCACCTTCATATCCCTCCGGACACGAACAATAATAGCCTCCGATTGTATTGTGACATGTCGAGTTGCAGGGTTTTAAAGTTTCACACTCATTTATATCTGATAAATTCAGTTTTCATGTTTGATGGCCATGGAAACAAAAAATAAGGAATCAAGAGAAAAGGGATAGTAGGTAATTACCTTGGCAACCGTTGGAGAGGTAAGGATTCCCCTCAAAACCATCTCTACACTTGCACAAATATCCATTACCAAGTCTGGGAGCATGACAGATAGTGTTGTCTTTGCAAGCGTAAGTTTCAAGATCTTTTTCGGCTTCACTGCAACTCTGATTCCCGGTGTCCCAATCAAGAATCATGGGAAGTTTCCAATACGGATCGGATTTGCTAAGATTTGAAGTAGAGAATTTATACTCTCCTTCCTCCACGATAAATGCATAGCTACAAGGATTGAAGCTTAATACGCTGGAATGGTTGTAGTAACTCGATAGGCTGATGTTATACTCCCTCACGCCTCTCGGAATACTTGCCTGGCAGCAGCCGATACCCGAGCAAGATCCATCAATCACATCACTGATCTCATCACATAACGATAGACAGCCAGTTGCATAATCCTGTCCGATTGAACCTGTGATGAAAGCGTAGGTATCACAACCGATGGCGGTGAACTTGTTTTTGGTGCTTGATATGTTGTATAGACCAGACCTGATCCAGGAATCGAAATGGAAACTGGGGCCTGATGAATTGTAACAGTCTGAGCCTACCCAAGTACGGATACGTAACTCACCAGCATCCAGATCTATGTGGAGGACATCGATAGTACTATTCTGTAAGAACGCTGTCGGGGGCTCCTCACTTTCGTTACATTTGATGAAAAATTTTCTGTCCATGAAGCAACCATCTTCCATGCCAAATGGGTATGGGACGCTAAGGTTGCCGCATTGGCTTTGGCAGCCGGGTTTTGCTTGAGCTGCTGCCATTTTTGCCCTACTCAGTATCGTCATAATTAGCACGATAATCTCCAACAACCCTCCACTCCTCCAACCCATTTTCATGGAAACAAAATAATAATATGGTTTTTGAGGAGTTAGAGTGAAATCACATGTTAGCGGTTTTATACCCAAAATTGCTGACAATTCAAACCAAACATATTACAGCATAACCCACGACAAGGCTCAGTCAAACTATTAAAGGAAACAATGACATTCCCTTCTCCAAGTCTTCCATAATAAATGCTTGTCTGTATTGTCCGAAAACTTGGAAATTACTCTGTCCAACTTTAATTTCTTTTGTGGAATTTTCTGCAAAATCATCTCAATCATTCTGCTTCAAATTCAACAAAATATTCCGTCACAGTACCTCAATAGTATGATTGAGTTGTGTTATCCATTCATCGGTTTTAATTTAGTTGCAAAACTGTTTAAAATTTATTATTTTTATAAAGAAATTGTTGAGTATGTCTCATATTTACTACGTTAGAAAATACACCAATTAAATATTAGAACTCATAATACTTTTGAAGAATTTTGTGTTTACGTTTTGAGGGTTTTTTGTTTTCGGGTTTCGGGGTTTTAGTTTTTATCTCCATATTTCGTATTTTTCGTTCTTTTGCTATTATAGTAAAATTATCTTTATCTGTGATTTTTTATCCTCTTTGGAGGGAGTTTTTCCACTTTAAATTTGTGTGTTAAATTTTTAATTTCTTCCGCTATTTTTATTTGTTCGTTACTTAATCGAGTCGATCCCAACAGAAATAAATATTATTTTGAGGGTATTTTTTTTATATTTTATATAAAATCTAGAAAAAATATATTCACATAATAAGATTTGAACCCAAAGCAACGTAATTTTTAAGGTTAAAATGTAAAATTTCCACTATACTGTCGATGAATATTGAAATCGACCACAATTCTTTATTTTGATTAATATTTACCATTATATTTTGAGAATATGATTAAATTCACCATACAACTTTTATGTGATTGAATTTTACCATTAATCTTGATTTTCTTATTAATTTTTTACCAATTAATATTGATTTTGATTACTTGAAATAAAATTTGAGAAGAAAATATTAGTTCAAATATTTTATTTTAATAGTTAATAATAAATTAATTTATGAAATATTAAAAGATAATAAAGTAACATAGACTTTTTATTTAATAAAAGAAAGACTTGAAAAATAAAAAATAAAAAACTAAGTTTACTTTTTACAAATAAATATATTTTAGTTGTTGATATTATATTAATTTATTATTTTTAAGTATTAAATTATAATATTATTTTTTTATTAATTTTAAAAAATATATTTATATTAAAATTGAATAGTAAAATTCAATCGAAAATCAACTTTTAGTGACAAATTTTAATTAAATAAAAGTAAAGTGCCAAAATTTAAGATAAAGTTAAAATATAATGGTAAATTTATCTTTAGCTCAAAAATACAATAGCAAATATCAATAAAGTATATGTCAAATTTCCACATTAACCTTAATTTTTTCTATCTCAACCTTACTATTTCAATAAAAACTACATTTTATTTTTATATCAATTTTTTTATAAATTTATTACATAGTTTTTTCCACTTATATCGTGGATATGCCCTAATATAATATAAATTGACTGTTTGATGAAATATTTACAGAAAATAAAAGTTTATGTTTTTTTTTATGGGTTTGAATGTTTCATTAATATTAAAATATGTTGTGATTAGATCTTCATTTCTTATATGTAAAAATTCATCTAAAATTTGTCGATAATGATATACTAATAAAAAATGGAAAAGTTAGTTAAAAATGTTTTTAGCAATATATTATTCTTAAAATATTTTATTTGGTTAAAAATATTGATTTCAGAAACAATATCTAATTATAAAAACTAAATTGAAGATATATAAAATAGCATGTAAGGACGAATTTAATTAAAAATTATAACTTAAGGGACTTAAAGAGAAAAAACTATTAAGACTATATTGCACGGCAGATTACAGCGGAACCCAAAAAGGGAATCAAATTGAAGCAGTCTCCTACACTAAATGCACGTTGACTTGGAAGTAGTAGTCATCCTCTTATTTCATTATTGAAACTTTTCACAACAATTATTGGATCAAATTGCACAAAATAGCAGTTTCATGTTAAATTTATTTTTAGAAAAAGGTAATCAACTAAAAATATCGCGATAGTTAAAAAAATTAAAAAATATTCTTTTTATATTTAAAAATTATTAAAATTCATAAAATAAAAAAGTATTTTTAAAAATAGAACATCGGTTCAATTAGTTTAATTAGTTTTGGCTTAAATATAAAATTGGTACCTGAACTTTGTCTACTTCTTCCTGATTGGTACTTATGATTTTTTTTTCACAGATTGATATCCGAACTTTTTTTCCATTCACTAGGTTGATATTCTTTTTTAACACTGTTAAGTTTAAGACAAGTGGTAGAATAGAATTGTGATACGTGGCATAATGACATCATCATGACATCATTTCCTTTTTTCTTTTTTTCCCTTTTTTTTTCCTTTTATTCTTCTTCTCCATCACTCTTTCTCAACCCTAGCTGCCACCAATCAACCTTTTCATCCTACTCTTTCATTTTCTCTAAGCCGTCATCGATCAGAGAAGAACCAAACAATCCACCTTTCCTTTCTCTCTCTCTCGCTTCTTCTTCTCTTCTTTTCTACTTTATTTTCAAAGCCCCTGGCCATCACTTCACTGTGATTGTTCTTCGACGTCCAATCGAACCACCACAGTTGAATCATCTTGGACTGTGGCTTCTCCTCAACGCGTCCTAAATCTCGATATGTTGATAGCTTACAGTCGAAAGTCAATTCTTCTTCAAACCAACTGGAGTAGAGAGAAGAAGGCTGACTTGTACTTTAGCATCCCAAAGAGTTCCATTTCTAAGCCTTGGCCCTTTGAAGGCGCTGCTCTATCGGACATTTTCTTTGACTTTCCTGGGATGAGTCTTTCGCACGAGATGAAGATTGCTCTTTCCAGTTGCATTCATACATTTCTTTCAAGCGAGCCAATCCAAGCCCAGGTTTAGGAGTGAAGATGTGCAAGAAGAGGAGTGTTGGAAAAAGTCATGAAATGAAGACAAGATGAAGGAAATCAGATTTAGACAGATTCATAAGAACCCAAAAACCCAAAATGAGTTTTGGTTTTGATTTGCTTCTAATCATTTTCTTTTTGTTTGATTTTATGTTATTATGGATCGATGGGTTTTGTAATTGATTCTTGTTGACTTGTCTATTTATAACTCTCACTCAATTTCTATTTGATGTAATTTATATTGTTCAAAATTTTTGGGGTTTGCAGTCAACAAATTTACAAAAATAACAAAAAAAAGGTCTTTACTTGTTACCTAAATTTTTTAAAGTATGGAATTGATTGATTAGTTTCCTTTAAATTTACAGTTCAAGGGTGTTTAATTTAGAAGTAAATGAGCATGCATTGGTGACAAGTGAAAACTTAATAAGAGACAAATAGTAATATGATACCTAAAGAAATGGTAATTGTTCATATTTCATGGGGAAGTTTTAAAATAAATTAAGCTTCACTGGTTTTTTCGTTTTTGCATTTCATTACTTTGTTATCTTGAAATTCTTAATACTACATAATGATAACACATATTTATAAATATATGATAGAAAAAGGGGGATTTTTGTGGTGATTGGATGGTGAGAAAGCGAGGGAAATTTTGGGGGTTTTTGAGAAGAAGAAAGATGAAGTAGAAGCATGCCCAGAAAACAAAAAATAAGAAAAGAAAAGAAAAAAGGAAGAGGAGGAAAAAAAAGTATTGAAGAAGAAAGATGAATAAGACAAGAAAAAGTTGAAGAAGACAAGGAATGGGAGATGAAGAGGCACACCTAGAAAAAAGAAAAAGAAAAATCAGAAAAGAAAAGAAAAGGGGAAAGAGGAGGGAAAATAAAAAGAATGCCAATAGGATGCCACATGGTTATGTGTGATTGGTCAACACTTCCACATCAGCAAAAAAATTAACGTCGTTAGTCTCAAGTACCAAACTAGTGGATGGAAAAAAAGCTCGAGTACCAATCTGGAACAAAAAAAAATACCAATCTAGGAGAAGTGGACAAGTTCAAGTATTAAATTTATATTTAACTCTTTAGGTTTCTAAAAGCTTAGTTTGATTGATTTGTATAAGTTTGTAAGTCTGTAACACCCCAAAACTTGACCTAAAAGTTTCGGCCAGATTCTGGAGGTCACACTAGCCACAGACATGGCACCAAAATAAAATATCATTCAGTTATCTTAAAACTAGATAAAATACTCATGTAATAGCTTTGAAACCAAAATGGATTTGGTAATTATAATATTGAAGTAATACGACATAGAAGTACAAAAACAATAAGTTAACTTAAACCGAAAATCTGCTACTGCAGTTTAGTTATGGTTATTTACAAAACCAACTGAATTGGAACAAAGTATTATAGAAAACTTATTTGAATTCAAACCAGAACATAACACGATGAGATTCTCCGATACATCGAGTTTCGATACCTAACTACGCGAGTTACCTGGAAAGAGAAAATAGAGAAAGAGAGAGAGTGATCGTGCTATGAACGTCACAGCAAATATGTGCAAGTGTACATTATCGATGCAAGTATAATAGATAGATGAAAATCTATCGGATATCGATCCCACAGGGATGGCTGCTTATGTTTATAATTGTCGATGCAAAGAAAGTTAAAACTAAAGAGATTGTGATGAATAATGTCGGAGCAAACTAATAAGAAAATGCAGTAAAGATTTGAGAATAATTTGTCGAAGCAATTTAAGAAAACTTGAGAAGTAAAAACAATGATAATGAGATGGGGTTCCCTGACTTGAAAAGTTGACAAACAACTAATGTGATCACAAGGTAAATGATAGATAAATTGTCATTGCTATTAAGCTCAATGAAATCTTACCAACCTCGGCTTCCTTGTTTATCAAAGACTCAAATACTCACACTAACCACACTTTTCCAGTGCTGGCAATGCAAAATATTCAAGAACAAGTGGACGGAATTCCTTTGATCCTCAAGCAACTTCCATTGCTTGCTTGTTAACTTAATTTTTCACTGCACTTTCCAGTGACAGTGACTGCAATTACACTTCCGTGGTCAAGCAATTAAATTCAAAGATAAACAATGAAGGAAATATTGAATAAATATCATACTTGATATGAAATTAAATTGTACTTCCATACAAATTTAATTAATCAAAATTCATCGGCGTTTAAAGAGAGAATAAAAGAATGAATTGAAGCATCCTATTCCTAGTCTACTAGAACCATTCCCTTACACTCCTCTTGCATCGCAATTAGGAATGCTCCTCTTCAGGAGCAGATTTGCCTTCTCGTCACAGTTAGGTTTCCCTTAATGAAGTTAAGCTGTCATGGAAGCAAGCGTAAGAAAATGTTGAAGATAAAGTTTTTATGCATCAAAAATCTGGAAGATGAAGCTTGAAAAAGATCCTCTCTCATCAGTATTTATCCACCACAACCAAGTATAGGTGTCCTCCCTTTCAGATCCAACTTCCTCCAACTGTACAAGTCGGTTATACTAGTTGTACGCTCACACAGATCTAATGTGTTCATCAAACAGTTGTCAGTTGTAGCGACATTTCTGGGCGTAAATTTGGATTCTATTTTGTGGTAAAAACCCTGGATACCTTCATGCGTTGATCTTTCTGGACAGATTCCTGCACTGACATCTTTGGATGCAATATTGAACAACTAATTGTGGTGACATTAGTAGCAAAAACAGGATAAAACTAAAGAAAATTAAATCGAGCATCAGTGAGTTAGAAAATGCAATCATTAAATTAAAAATGTTAAAAATGCATGCTAAAAAATGATAAAATAGGAACAAATTATACCCTAAGTAAGGAGAAATCCATGATCTTTTCTAATGTTATCAGAGAGCTACGAAAGCTCAGTGTGATTCTAAAAAAAACATAAATAAGTGATGTCAAATGAATTACCAAACACACAGAGCTATCAAATGTTCCCGATATCTTATGCATTCAATAATCGAATCAATACACATATACCAATATTATACATATATGTAATTCATACTCGAATGCAGAACAAATGCAAAGAAATCTCACCTATCCAACCGCTACACACCATCTTCATCCCTTCAATCACACTAAAAAGGGTTCCCTAGACCCTTTCATCCTCTACACATAGTATTGGGTTATGGTGGACCCATCCAACTAAATCACACCGCTTTGTAGTCAACTGCCACTTGAATTATTGTGGCTTTATTGCCAAATCAAATAATGCAGTTAAACTACCAAATCAAACTTCCTTTACTTCGTATTCAGACCTCAACCATAGATGAAATGCAAACAATATAATCAATACAGATATTCAGAATAGGTTACAATCATTTTCAGATAACAGAATTAGTATGGATATTCAAAATCAAACATAATTATTCCGAATAACAAAATCAATACAAATATACAGAATTAGAAATACTCGTATTCAGATAAGAATAATGGACTGATATCATACATAATTTCCAATTAACACATCTATACATTTACATACTCTAAATTCAGTATATCACAACAACACGCACTCATGCGAATAACATATTACATCTTATAAATACATATTCTTATTAACATTCGAGGGGTAACACGCCCCTAAATAAACCTTCCACAAATAGAATTAGTGCCCTATCCACTGTTATTGAGGCTTAAACGAGTTAGGGATCACTCGGGGACCAAAACGGAACAACTTACAAAAACGTGCAGAAATTACAAAAATAAGGCCACACGACCATTAATGATTTTAAAGTGTTTTTGATTTTATGGATGAATTATTTAATTTGATGGCTAGATATAAGTATTTTGTTAATTGTTTTTTAGTGATTTTGGTTTTATGGACTTATGTGAGAAAATAGGTAAAAAAATGTAAAGTGAATAAAAAGGAAATGGTAGAAAATTTGGGTTGTTATAAACTTATAATAAAATGGCTAGTTTGATTATTTGCATGGATGATGATTAACTTATAAATTTTTTTAAGGATTTAATTGCATGAAAGTTAAGATGTTAAGGGTAATTTTATAAGATTGGTTGTAAGCTAGAATTAAATATTTTAAATTATCGGAATGATTAAATTGATGGGAATCATTATCTAGATAAAAAAATGTAGTAATCAGATTTAATTCGAGGAAAAATTAAAGTTCGATATAGTCGTCAACTTTGTTTGGCAACTGTTTTAGTCGAGGTAAGTTCGTAAACTTGTTAAATTAATTATATGTTATTTCGTGACTTAAAACATATCTATTTATGTTGAAATTGAGTTTGACTGTTTAAGATAAGTATGTAATGAAGTTTAAGTTGGGTATTATGATTGCAAAATATGAAATATATTGATATTAGCTTGAAACAGTAAACTAAAATGAAATTATAATTGAAGGTCATAATTGGAAATAATGAAAGAATATAATTGAATTCATGTGACAAAAAAAGATTAATTAATTATATGATATGTTAGTTATTATTTATGTTATGTTTGATAAATAAGGAATTTAGGAATGTATGCTCGTAATGGTAAAATGTGAATTGCAGCATTAAATTGTCCAGGATTAAATTGTCGATGCAAGATGATATTGTCATGCCATCTCTTGGTCTTTTCTTTGTACATTGCAGCATTCTCATAGGCATTGCGTCTAATTTCTTCAATTCAGCAATGTCCAACAACCTTTTCCGTCCAGCAGCATCGTAGTCCATGTTCACCTACTTGATTGCCCACATAGCTTTGTGTTCAAGCTCAACTGGTAGGTGACAGGATTTACCAAACACTAATTGATACGACGACATTCACAACGGGGTTTTATATGCTGTGCGAAGGGCCCACAATGCATCATGGAGTCGTGAAAACCAATCTTTCCTAGATGGTTTAACCACCTTCTCAAGTATACTTTTGATTTGTCGATTGGACACCTTCGCTTGGCCATTTGTTTATGGATGATATGTGGTGGCCATGCAATGCTTCACACTATATCTTTTCAATGCTGTCGCCACTTGGTTGTTGTGAAAATGAGTACCTTGATCACTTATCAATGCCCTAGGTGTTCCAAATCGTGTAAGGATATATGTGTGGAAGAACCTCAACACCATTCAAGCATTATTTTTTGGCACCGCAATTGCCTCGATCCACTTAGAGACATAGTCAATAGCAACTAGAATGCACGCATTCCCAAAAGAGTTTGGAAATGGTCCCATGAAGTCTATACCCCATACATCGAATAGCTCTCACTCCATAATAGGTTGTTAGAGCATCTTATTGCGGCGAGATAAAGAACTAGTGCATTGACATCTATCGCATTGTTGAGCAAAATTGTGGGCGTCGCAAAACAATATGGGCCAATAGAATCTTTATTGTAGGACCTTTGCAGCAGTCCTCATTCCACCAAAATGGCCTCCGTAAGGAGCATCATGGTAATGTTTCAGGATGGAAGTCATTTCCTCTTCAAGAACGCAACGATGGATAATAATGTCAGCGCATACCTTGAATAGGTATGGCTCGTTCCAATGATACTTTTTAGCGTCGCGCAAAAATTTGACTTTCTTGTGACCAATAGTACTCAAGGGTAGCTTAACACAAAATAAATAATTGACAACATCAGCATACCATGGAGATGCGTCAACATTAAATAATTGCTCATCTGGAAATGTGTCGACAATACGTAACTAATTGCCATCCTCACTTTCAGCTTCTAGACGGGATAAGTGGTCTGCTACTTGATTCTCAGATCCTTTCTTATCTCTAATTTCAATATCAAATCTTGTAAGAGTAGGATCCATCTGATCAATCTCGATTTGGCGTCATTCTTTATAAAAAGGTATCTCAACACAGAGTGATCTGTGCAGAAAGTAACTTTTATGCCGATAAGATATGAGCGAAATTTGTTGAATGTAAAAACGAGTGCTAGTAACTCCTTTTCAATAGTTGTATAGCTCACCTGCGCGTTATTAAAGTTTTGCTAGCATAATAAATTGAGTGAAATACCTTCTCTTATCGTTGTCTCAGCACAACTCCTACAGCGAAGTCGCTTGCGTCACACATTAATTCAAATGGTTGCGTCCAATCCGGTGCAATGATAATTGGAGCTTGCACTAGCTACTTATTTATTTTGACAAATGCATCCAGACATTTGTCATCAAACACAAACTTTTTATTCTGCTCTAGCAACAAGCAAAATGGTTTAGCAATCTTGGAAAAATCTCGAATGAATCTTCTATGGAAACCAGCATGACCAAGAAAGCTTCTTATTCCTTTGACATTGGTGGGTGGTGGAAATTTCTTAATAATTTTTACCTTTGCTTTATCTACCTCAATGCCCTGACATGATATGTGATGGCCAAGGACAATGTCTTCAGTTGCCATGAAATGGCATTTCTCCCAGTTCAACACTAGATTTATGTCCTCGTATCTCTTTAATACTTTCACCAGATTGTCAGTGCATTGGTCAAAGTTCTACCCATATATAGAGAAGTCGTCCATGAATACCTCTAAAGAATCTTCAGTCATGTCCAAGAAGATAACCATCATACACCTCTAGGATGTGGCTGGTGCATTGCATTATCCAAACGGCATACGTCGAAAGGCAAACGTTCCAAATGGGCATGTGAACGTGGTCTTTGCTTGATCTTCCAGCATAATGACAATTTGGTTATATCCAGAGTAGCCATCTAGGAAGCAATAGTAAGCTTTACCAGCTAGCCTATCCAGCATCTGGTCAATGAATGGTAATGGAAAGTGATCCTTCTTTGTGGCTGCATTGAGACGACGATAATCCATGCATACTCGCCACCTTGTAGCGATGCGAGTAGGGATAAACTCGTTCATATCATTGCTCACAACTGTGATACCGCTTTTCTTGGGCACACATTAGACATGACTCACCCATGTGCTGTCTGAAATAGGGTAGATGATGCCCGCGTCTAGCCACGTAATAATCTCCTTCTTCACTAACTCTTTCATTTTTTTCATTGAGCCTTCGCTGTTTCTCAATGGATTGCTTCCCTTCATCTTCTAGCCTAATTTTGTGCATGCAAAAAGAGGGACTAATGCCTTTGATGTCTACAATGCTCCATGCAATGGCTTTTTTGTGCTCCTTTAAATTTTCGATGAGCTTTTCTTCTTGAATTGCATCGAGATTTGCGTTGACAATCACGAATAATGTGTCATTACCACCTAAAAAGACATACTTCAAATGCGTTGGCAATGAATTTAACTCTAAGGTAGGAGCTTATTCAAATGATGGTTTAAACATAGTGATCATCCTGCTAGAAAAATCCAAGGATTCCAATTGCCAAATCTATCTTAGCTCACAACTATTAGCCTCAGCTTTGTGGTCACATTCAGTTAGGATATCATCAGTAGATGCCATTGCATATTCGTCTAAAACTGTTAAGCTCCATTCATTGAATTCTTCAGTAATTATCTCGTATAGTACGTCAATATGGTGACATTGCTCTTTACTTGAAGATGGAGATGCTTCAAACACACTAAAGGTAATGTGCTCGTCATTATGTCGCATGATGAGCTCGCATTTGAAAACATTAATAAGCGTGCGTTCTGTTACTAAGAATAGACATCCCAAGATGACGGGTACCTCCTTATTTACTTCGTAGTCAGGTATTATGAAATCAGTAAGGAACACTAGCTTATCAACTTGGATAAGGACATCTTTAATCTGGCCTTCAGGTTGTGCTAGAGATCTATCAACAAGCTATAATGTCACCGGAGTAGGTTTCATCGCTCTAATTCCTAACTTCCTGAATATGGACAAAGACATAAGGTTAATACTAGCTCTTAGATCGTATTACGCTTTACCTAGATAATAATTTCCAATAAAGCATGGTATTGTGAAACTGCTAGGGTCTTTCATCTTAGGTGGCAACTTATTTGTTAGCACAGCGCTGCACCCCTCTGTGAGCGCAATCGTCTCCATTTCGGAGAACTTTTTCTTCTTTGATAACAGCTCTTTCATGAATTTCCCATAGCTAGGTATCTGCACAAGAGCATCTACAAGAGGTATGTTAATATGTAATTGCTTCAAAGTAGAAACAAACTTCTGATAATCCTTATCATGGTCTTTCTCTTTAAATCTTTATGGAAATGAAAAAGGTATATTGTCAGTGGGTTGTTGTGGAATAACCGGTTACATCGACTTAGGCAGTTGTGTCGACGTCTTCGTTGGTTGAATTATGGGCATAGTCTTTTCTACAGGTGGCTCCTCCTCATTTATTTCTGTCGGGCTCTCTTCAGCTATAACTTCTCTTCGTAGCGTTGGTTTGGTTGTGTTGACATTTTCTTGAGTGAAATTGTCACTTAGTTCTATAGTTTGCTTTCCACTTCGCGGCGTGATAGCCTTGCAATGTTCCTTCCCCTTATGCGTCGAATTTTCAGTATCACTAAGTGAAGTGCCTACGATCTTATACTCATAAGAGAAACCAACTGTCCTAGTTGGGCTTCTAAAGCATGGATAGAAGAAGAATTACCTTGGACTATTGCTTCAGTTCGCGTAATATGCTCTCACATTAGCGCTTTAAGTACAGCCATAGGATCTGATCTTTATTGAGAAAACTATTGCTGATGCTGTCCTTACATATGTGGCAGCGCAATTTGTTATGGCTGCATTCTAGCTTATGGTTGCATCTGGTTGTGTGCCTGTATTTGATCAGGATGCAAATTTACCTGAGCATTATGATTATAGTTCTACTGCTGATTGTTGTTGTAACTCCCTTGTCTATAACTCTCTTGCTGTGAGGAATTTCCATATCTATATGTAGATGCAGTCTGATTCCCCCAAGGTTGTGGTTTCGATTATTGTATAATTACCATAAGAATTTCCTTTGATGTTGTTGACATAAAATGTGTTCACAGCATGCTGTGGACAGTCCTCATAACTATTGTTGTCACCATAAATTTCACAAGAAAATGTCGGGATATCCATCTATTGTGCCACCTGAATAGGGGCAACATCACTTGTCCCCTTCATATTCTTTATAATGTTGGCCAAGGAGGATACATGTGCACTCAGAGCTGAAATTGCATCTAATTCAAGAACACCAGGATAGTTTTTACCTGAGCAGAATGAGAGATAAGGTATTGATAATCATTCTGTGTAATCCTCTTTAGAATTCGTATAGCTTCAATGTAAGTACAATCCAACAAGGGACCATTGCATATTCGTCGACAAGATTTCTTGTCTGGGCATTCAATCCGTTGTAAAATATCTCGATCTAACTGATGGTAAGTTTTGATGTCATTGCTCAACCTTGCATTCTTTGTCGACGGATTGAATCTTAAAAAAATTATGTTGTAAACACATTCCATGATGTAATGGATCCAGCCGGCAAACCTAAGAACCATGTTCTTGCTCTTCCCTATAACAAATAAGGAAATAATTGCATTTTTAAGAAGTCATCAGGAACACCATATTGGCTAAAAGATGTGCAAATAAGCAGAAGTGATTTAAGATGCTCCCTTATATCTTCATGAGGTAGGCCCGCTTATTACCCATTTGAATTGAGCATTTGAAACATAACCGGCTTCAATTCAAAGTTTTCAGCTTGTATAGTTGGCCTTACAACCCTTGGTTACAAATCGTCCAGTACAGGAACAACAAAGTCCTTGATCGTTCTATTTTGCACCTGCTTTTCTTGTGGAGGCTGTAGTGGTAAATTATTGATTCGTTATGGCTGTATTGGAGGAACTACATCTTGTGGCAATAATGGTGGTAGGTTGTTGTTATTGTTGTTATTGCCAATCATTTTCTTTTGTTCTTGCATCCTCCTTCGAATAGTTCTTTCGAGTTTTGGGTCAAAGCTCACAATATCCTTAAAATTTATTCTTGTGAACATGCAACTCCTAAAGTAATAAAAGGAAATAAGAAAGTTAAACAGATTAGTAAAACCAATAAGTTAAGTAAGAAAGAATAATTGTAGCTACAAAAATGAACATCAAATAAACGTCAGTCCCCGGTAATGTCGCCAAAACTTGATCGGCCTGTAACGTCATAGCAGTTGTGCAAGCGGACACACGAAAATGCAAGTATAGTTGATAGATTGCTCTATCGGATATCGATCCCATGAGGAAAGAGTTCTTGATGTTCAATTCTCGAAGCAACTATAGCTAAGATTAGGGAAAATTCTAGTAAGGATATCAGCACAATTAAATCAGAAATGCACAGTTAAAATAGTAAAAGTTGTTAAAATAATTATAAAAGTTAATTGTCAGAGCAACTGAAAGTAAATCAAATAGTTGTTGAAGTTTAGAGAATTTAAATGCATAAAAGTAAAACTGTGATCAAGTGTAAAGGATTGGAGTGGATCACTGACTTCACTAAGTAGCAACGCTGGATGCGTCGACAAGGTATTTTATAGATGAACTGTCGCAGCAATGAAGTTCCAATGAAATCATACCAATAACAACTTATTGTTTAATCAAGATTCAAGTGCTCACAAGTACCACACCTCTCAGTGCTGGCATTGTTTTACACATAAGAACAAGTGACAGAATCTCTTTTAGTCTCAAGCAACTCTCGCTGACTTGCTTGTTAATTCAACTTGTCACCGCACCTCTCAGTGTCGATAGGCTACACTTACACTATCATGGTCAAGCAATTAAATCCAAGAATAAATAGATGAGAAGAATTAAATTTGAATCCAAGTAATCTAACATTGAAAGATATTCTCATAAATAATCAAATGTCATTAGAATTCACAAGCAGTAAAACAAAGGAATTAACAAATAATAGCAGCATAGTATCTCTAGGATACTAGGATTATCTCTTAACTACTCCTCTTGTATCGCACCAACACTTCTCGTCAAAAGTGGTTGCTCGCCTTATCAGTCAGCTGATCGGACTCCAGCATAAAGCTTCAACAACTCAAATTAATTGTAGAATTAATCCCTTTACTCCTTAATATATTTCTCCTTCTCTCCTCTATTTATAGGCTTCAAAAATTGTAAATCTCATCTCCTCTCAGATCCAACTTCTTGTGCAACTGTCAAAGTTTGTTGAAATCTAACTGTTCACTCACGCAGATCTGGTGTGATCTTCATAAATCTACAGATTGTCGTCGAATTTTTGGACGCGATCTATAATACTTAATTACGGCGACATTGTGTGAAATTCTTGCGCTGGTGCTTCCAGATGTGCTTGCAGCGTGAATTAACCTCTACAAAGTAAAGGTTTCTATACAGTGACATCTCTGGCCGTAATTCCAAGCTAACTTGTGACTGCATCTTTAGATTCTTTCTATCATTGATCTTCTAAGATGGATCCCTGCACTAACAATTGTGACATATTCTGCATACGCTGACATTAGTGCATAGAAGAGAGAAAATAACGAGAAATTAAGCCAAACAATAATGAGTTAGAAAATATAAATACTAAGTATGAAATGCCTATCATGCATGCTGAATATGCTACAAAAGAGACAATTAATACACAAATTTAGGAAGAAAATAGGTGTCATTTCTAATGCTATCAACGCCCTTTATTGGCTTTCATCTCAACCTCTCCATTTTCTTTCTCTTTTCTCTTTCTCTTTTCTTTTTCTTTTTTTTCAGGTGAAGTACTTCTTCACTGAATCTGAGTTCACGTGGTTGGGCAGATCTTTTGTCGTCCATCTCAATCAAAGTCGAAGCTCCTCTAGAAAAGACTTTCTTCACCACATAATGCCATTCCCAATTTGGCATCCATTTTCCCCGGAAGTCTTTTTGCATGGGAAAGATCTTTTTCAACACCAAATCTCCCTAATGAAATTATCTAGGGCGAGCCTTTTTGTCATAAGCTCGCATCATTCATTTTTGGTACATTTGATCATGACAGATAACTTTTAGCATCTTTTCTTCGATCAAGTTTAGCTAACCATATCTTGATTGGATCCATTTTTGCTTCATTAGTTCTGACAAAATTCAAAGGGAAGGAATCTCGACTTCAATGGATAAGACTGCATTCATTCCACAAACCAGTGAGAAAGGTGTTGCCTCGGTGGATGTTCTGACAGAGGTTCGATAAGCATCAAGGGCAAATGATAATTTCTCATGCTATTTTTCCCAACAATCCCCTTAATGTTCTTATTAGCTGCCCCCACTGCCTTTATTCTTTTTTAGGCGATATGGTGTTGAGTTGTGATATTTGATCTTGAACTGACTATAACCCTCTACAATCGTGATGTTGTTCAAATTCATTGTGTTGTCAGATATGATCCTTTTTGTCATTCCATATCGACATATAATCTCTTTCTTTAAGAATTTGCTCACTATCGATTTTGTGACATTAGCGTAAGAAACGACTTCTACCTATTTGGTGAAGTAATCGATGACCACGAAAATTAATCGATGCCTATTGGAAGCCTTTGGTGAAATTGGCCTAATGACGTCCATGTCTCACATAGAAAAAGGTCATGGAGATGTCATGACATAAAGAAGTGAAAGAGTCACATGGATTTTGCCCTTATAAATTTGGCATTGATGACATCTTTTAGCGTGATGGAATCTGATTCCATGGTGGACCAATAGTATCTGAACCTCATGATTTTTCTTGTCATTATAAAACCATTGGCATGTGTTCCACAAACGCCCTCATGGACTTCTTCCAAGATTTTTCTGGCTTCGATAGCATTGACATATCTTAATAAGACTTAATCCTTTCTCCTTTTATATAAGATCTCTTTGTCTAGGACATACTCATTCGTGAGTTTTCTCAATGTCTTTTCATTCTCAGTTGCTTGCTCAGGGTATTTTCGGTCCCCTACGTACTGCAATATGTCATAGTACCAAGGGTGATCATCCCTTTCCTAGACACGGTGGATAAGCATCTGTTTCGAGCCCTCACACAACATGAGAATCCAACATATAGTTGCTTCACTTTCAGAAACGTGGACATGGTGCCTATAATAGAAGAGTATATTGCATTGTTCCGTTGCCCGAGGATTCAGGTTGATAAGGCCTACTCTAGAGCCGGCAGTGTCCCAACTTTTTTCAAGAGATTGATATAAGTGAGCAATGGGTTACAACTCGAATTAAGGTAAAAGGGGAAAACAAGTGCATTGCTTGGAAGAGCCTGCGAGACTTAATACACCCAAATGCAAGAAAAAATGTCGACATATTCGCCTTAAGCATGTATGGGTTAGTTGTCTTCCCTAAAGCGTTGTGCCACGTAGAGGACGCGATCACAGATTTGTTTGACCAACTCGACAAAAGGGTCACGCCCATACAAGCAATCTTGGCTGAAACTTTTAGATCCTCGAATACATGTCGAAGAGAGGGCAAAGGAAGGTTTATTGGTGCACAACTCTTGCTAGTTTGGTTCCATAACCATTTTTGGAAAGTGGAAAAGGTCTCTTATCGAGTGTTCTCTAAGGACTACTCTCCATTGAAGGAATTTATGGCTACTAAAAGACGAGAAGACATCTTTGAAGAAAAGCAAAAATAAACGAGGGATAACTCCAACACTTTCATATGCAGATCGGAGATGGGGACCATGTCATGAGTAAGGCTTTCACCTAAGTATGATATCCCTTGCAGTAGGTAAAATTAAGTAAAATGTGAGTAATAATGTCAGTGTAATTACGTTAGATCTACACACTAAAATAGTCAATATTGTCAACGCAATCAGAGTTAAATGTCAGAGGTTAAATGTCATTGTACTGAAAGTAAATCAAATCTGTTGAGTGTTGAGTGCTGAATATTTAAATGCACGAAATGTAAATATGATCAAGTGAAAAGGATTGGAGTGGATCACTGATTCCGCTAAGCTGCAATGCTGGATGCGCCGATAAGGTATTGTATAGATGAAATGTCACAGCAATAATGCACCAATGAACTCTTACCAATAACAATATTACATTTACTCAAGACTTAAGTACCGACAATCACTCTACCTCTCGGTGAGAGCAACATTGGGCAACCAAAAACAACTAGAATCTCTTCTAGTCCCAAGCAATTCTCGTTATCTTACTTGTTAATCTAACCTGTCATCGCATCTCTCGATGTCGGCAGACTACAAAGCCACTCTTGTGTTTGATGCGATTAGATCCAAGAATAAACAGAAAAAAAGCATTAAATAAAAGTCAAAGTGATCTACCAATGTAATACTCTCATACTCATTCAATTGTCATTAGAATCTATCAGCGTAAAAGAAGGATTAAAAAATACAATCAAAGATTACTATCTCTATACTACTAGGACTATTCCTTAATCGTTCCTCTTGCTTTGCATCAAACACGTCTCGTCAAAAGTGGTTGCTCCCTTACTCTATTAGTTCACCGTTCCAGCTAAAATCTCCAAATCACACAGAAATTGTAGATTTAATCCTCTACCTCTTGATAATTTCTTCATTCTTCATTCTTCATTCTTCATTCTTCTATTTATAGCCTTCAAAAGTTGCAGGTTTCAGCCTCCCATTCTCAGATCCAGATCTAGATTTTGCAGCTGTCAAAGTTAGTTAGAGTACAGTTGTGCACTCACGCAGATTTAATTTTTTCTTCAGAGATCTGCAGGTTGTCACTGCATTGATGGGTGCAATCTAAGATTGTAATTGCGACGACACTTGTGATGATCCTGCGCTGGTGCTTCCATATGTAAATTCAGCTTGAGTTTACTCATTCAAGGTTCAGGTTCTGTGCGGCAACATCACTAGTCGCAATTCCAAGCTAATCTTGTGGTTGCATTCTTCTTCCAACATTAATCTTTTGGACTGAGTTCCTGCGCTGACAATTCTAAAGCGCAATACATCGGCTACTTGTGATGACATTAGTACAAAAAGATATAAAAATAACAAGAATTTAAACTAACTAGCAATGAGTTTGAAATTATAAAAAACTAAGTATGAAATGCTTATGATGTATACTAAATGAGATGCAAAAGAGACAATTAAAACACCAATTTAGAGAGAAAATATATGTCATTTGTAATGCTATCACACCCCCAAACTTGAGTTTTTACTTGTCCTCAAGTAAACAAAAATTAGCAAAGTCACAAACAAAAATGTTACCGTAATCAATATTCTCACAACTTGGATTTCTGGAATCCCAATGCACAAATTGTATTAATATGATAGAATAATGTGCCGACAATTTATAAGTATGAACAATTAAAATTGCAACTTCTTAATGCTAGTATTATGCATTAAATCTTAATCTTCCTTAAACCATTTCAGTAATTATTGTAAATATAATTTTTTTCTTCTTTTTCTTTTCTCTTTTTTAGTGACTGCGAGATGTCATTGCCTTATTCTACCTTTATTCCTGAGCAGTAATAATGGGGTGCAACAAACCTCCAATAAGTATATAATTGTACCGACACACACTCTTGCCTTATTCTACCTTTATCCACAACAACCTCACGTTCAGCCATATTCGCACCAAGGCTGTTGGAGAACTCGTCCTCAAACAGATGGGTAAAGGTGCAATAGCAATCCTCCTCAGCCTTTGAGTGTCATTCTTTCTTTTCATCATTAGAATGTGAATCTCTGTTGGTACAGGGACAGGCCTACCATTAGGAGTAGGTTGATCGGAGGAAAAGTGTTGCATTTAACAGAAGATGAACAGAAAGGTTGGAAAGTCTGGCAATGGATTGGGGCTGATCTGGCGTAGTGCGGTAACAATAGCCTTGTTCCAAGCCTTTGTGTAGGCATAAAATTTTTCCAGCCTATAATCCATATCATCAATGACACCGTTAGTGTGGATTGAGTGCATGTCAATACAGTCAAGATGTACTTCCATTAGAGCCAACTTCTTCGCGACTTGTGGATTTGTGAGTGCATCGGATTATTCTGCCTTCTTTTTCCCTTTGTTTCTATCCTTCTTCTTCGAGGCTTCTTTGGCCAGTGGTGTCTCCTGGCCACGAGTCATCCGTTCAACAGAGATGTTGTTGATCGGGCCTTTGTTCTCTAATATCCCCTCACCATCCCTAGGCACAATGACCTTCTGTTTTCTAAATAACATGATTAGAAAGGAGAATGGGAGTATACCAGTTTGCTTGCTAGCGGCTTCCACGATTTGATCATGGATGATCTCTCAATGTCGATGAGTCCAAAGTGTAGGATAGAATGTAAGAGACACATAAGGTCTAATGTCGCCGTAATGCTATGTGTAGAGGGCATGATGCGGTTGTTGATGAAGTGGAACCATACCTTGCTGAAGGTTGTGAGATACCTTCTATGCATGGTGTAGTTGTGGAACTCATTACCAGTCTAGGTGGCTTCATCAACACAAAGGTCCTTCATCATCTGATCAGTGCTTTCATCATCCATGCGATGTATAAACGGTGAGTGGTCATTCACCCTCTCAGGGATTCTCAACAGCACATTGATTTGGGCGGAACTCCATTGGATGAGCCCCTCATTTACAAAAATGAACTCTTGCTCCGGATCCACAAGGTTGGCATAAAACACCTTCACCAGTGTAGGGGAGTAACCAGAGGGATGTTCGTAAAAGAACTCCCATCCTAGGCAACTGATGGTAAAAGGTAATAAGTTTCCCCAAGGTCTGATGCGGGGACAGTTGTAGACCTTGTTTAGGGTGGAGGTTACGCTTCAGCATGATATTCTGGTAACGATCCTTGACCGTAGTCATCAAGAATAGGACCGAACCTGTAGACGAAGATGGTGCTATGGTCGGAGCCATAGTAGTTGAAGTTGTTTGGGTGTTTTGGGAAGGAGTCTTAGAAGGGTTTTTCGATGCTCGGGTTTTAGCAATTTATACTGAAGAAGAGAGATAGAATAGTTTGCAGAAAAAAATAACTTATGAATAGAGAAGGAAATATAGAAGCAATGGGAAAAAGATGAGATGTAATAACAATGAAGGATGTGAGGAGAAAGAAAACTACAAGAGAGAGGTTTTATAACTTAGGTGTGATGATTGAAAAGATTACGGGGAAACATTGCATCTGTAGCAATTAATTGCTAGGCTGTAGATCATATTATTTCGTTTGATCGAATGGTTAGAAGAGAAGAGAAATTAATCGACGCTATTCTTGCTGAAAAAGTTATGCTAACTCATCACAGAATGCACCGAAAATTCCTGATTCGATGCTTCCACAAAAAGACGATTTTTATTTCTGTAAGAAATTTGAAACAACCCAAGTAAAAGTGAAACGAATAAAAGTAAATAGAAAAATGCGTCGACATTATTTAAATGTGACTAGATTGATGGCCTCGCTTGGTTCTTTAACATCTGTGCTCTCATAGTGCTTTAGACGTTGGCCATTCACTTTGAATTGTTGTCCATCCTTTAGATTTTCAATTATCACCACACCGCTTTGAAATGCCTTGACAACTTTGAAAGGGCCTGACCATCTTGATCGCAATTTACCTGGATGCAATTTTAAACGTGAGTTAAATAAAAGTACTAATTGACCAGGGCTAAATTTTTGACGCAAGATGATATTATCGTGTCATCTCTTGGTCTTTTCCTTTTGGGAGCATCATAGTCCATATTCACTTGCTTAATTGCTCACATGGCCTTATGTTCAAGCTCAACTAGTAGGTGACAACACTTATCAAACACTAATTGATACGGCGACATTCCCAATAGAGTCTTATATACAGTGCAAAGTGGCCATAATGCGTCATGTAGCAACAAAGATCAATCCTTCCTAGATGGACTAACCACCTTCTCAAGGATGCTTTTGATTTGACGGTTGGATACCTCGACTTGACCATTGGTTTGTGGGTGATATGTAGTAGCCATCCGATGCTTTACACCATATCTCTTTAACGTTGTTGCCACTTGGTTGTTATAAAAATGAGTTCTTTGGTCACTTATTAATGCTCTCGATGTTCCAAACCTTGTAAGAATGTATGTGTGAAAGAATTTCAACACCGTCCAAGCATCATCCTTTGGCACCGAAATTGCCTTGATCCACTTCGATACATAGTCAACAACTAAAATGTACACATTCCCAAAAGAATTTGGAAATGGTTTCATAAAGTCAATACCCCAAATGTCAAAGAGCTTTACTTTCATGATAGGTTGTTGGAGCATCTTATTGCGTCGAGATATTGAGCCAGTACGTTGACATCGATTACATTGTTGTGCAAAGTTGTGGGCGTCTCAAAACAATGTGGGCCAATAAAATCCTGACTGTAGGACCTTAACAGCAGTCCTTGTACCACCAAAATGGCCTCCATAAGGGGCATCATGGCAATGTCACAAGATTGAAGTCATTTCTTCTTTAGGTACACAACGACGAATAATGTTGTCAGCGCATACCTTGAATAGGCATGGCTCGTCCCAGTGATATTTTGCAGCATCGTGTATGAACCTGATCTTTTTGTGACCAGTAGCATTCAGGGGTAGCTCTCTACACACAAGGTAATTGACAACATAGGCATACCAGGGAGATGCATCAACAAATAATAACTGCTTGCCTGGAAATGCTTCGACAATTTGGGACATCTGCCCATCTTCACTTCCAACTTCTAGTCGAGACAAGTGGTCAGCTACTTGATTTTCAGATCCTTTTCTATCCCTGATTTCAACATCAAATTCCTGAAAGAGCAGGATCCATCGTATCAGTCTAAGCTTGGCATCTTTCTTTGTAAAAATGTATTTTAATGCAGAGTGGTCTGTGTAAACTGTAGTCTTTGCGCTTACAAGATATGAACGAGACTTGTCAAATGCGAAGACTACTACTAGCAACTCCTTTTCAGTGGTAGTATAATTAACCTATGCTTCAGTTAGAGTTTTACTAGCATAGTAAATAGAATTAAATACCTTCTCTTTTCTTTGGCCTAGTGCTACTCCCACAGTAAAATCACTTGTGTCGCACACTAGTTCAAACGGTTGCGTCTAGTCCGGTGCAACGACAAGGAG
Organism: Gossypioides kirkii; assembly: GCA_005610355.1. NCBI lineage: Eukaryota > Viridiplantae > Streptophyta > Magnoliopsida > Malvales > Malvaceae > Gossypioides > Gossypioides kirkii. Next base: position 23,541,545 of record CP032248.1, read on the forward strand.
CTTGTACCAGTTGTTTTTTTATTGTCATGAATGCGTCCAGATAGTTTTCATCGAACACAAACTTTTTATTTTGCTCTAATAGTGAGCATAATAGTTTAGCAATCTTGGAAAAATCTCGGATGAATCTCCTATAAAAATCAGTGTGTCCAAGAAAGCTTCTTATTTCTTTGACATTTGTGGGTGATGGTAGTTTTTCGATGATTTCTACATTCTCTTTGTCAACTTTAATGCCCTGACAAGATATACAATGGCCAAGGACAATGCCTTAAGTTGTCATAAAGTGGCATTTCTTCTAATTCAGAACTAGATTTGTGTCCTCGCATCTCTTCAAAACTCTTGCCAGATTGTCAACGCATTGGTCAAAATTTTGTCCATAGACAGAGAAATAATCCATGAATTGGAAGAAATGTTGCTGGCGTATTGCATAATCCAAAAGGCATACGTCGAAAGGTAAAGGTTCTAAGAGGGCATGTGAACGTGGTCTTTACTTGATCTTCCGGTGCAATGGCAATTTGTTTGTAGCCAGAATAGCCATCTAAGAAGAAATAATAAGCTTTTCCAACTAGCCTATCCAGCATCTGGTCAATGAAAGGTAGTGGGAAATGGTCCTTCTTTGTGGCCGCATTCAGTCGACGATAATCCATGCATACTCGCCATCCAATCGCAATGCAAGTAGGGATCAACTCGTTCTTGTCATTGGTCATGACTGTGAAACCACTCTTCTTTGGCACACATTGGATAGGGCTCACCCAATTGTTATCAGAAATAGGGTATATGATGCTCGCATCTAACCATTTAATAATTTCTTTCTTCATTACTTCTTTCATTTTCTCATTAAGTCTTCTTTGTTGCTCAGTTGATTGCTTCCCTTCATCTTCTAGCCTTATCTTATGCATGCAAAAAGAGGGACTGATGCCTCTGATATCTGCAATGCTCTATGCTATGGCTCTTTTGTGTTCTTTCAAAATGACGATGAGCTTATCTTCTTGTGTTGCGTCGAGGGATGCATTGACAATAACAGGTAATGTCTCATTGTCACCAAGATAGACATACTTCAAATGCGTCGGTAATGACTTCAACTCCAAGGTAAGAGCTTACTCAATAGATGGTTTAAACACTAGGAACATCCTGTTAGACAAATCCAAAGACTCCAATTGCCAATTCTGTCTCTGCTCACAATTGTTAACCTCTTCTTTGTCTACACAATCATCTAGGATTTCATCGGTGGATATCATCGCATCTTTATCTAACATTACTGAACTCCATGCATTAAATTCTTCTATAATGATCTTGTTTAAAACGTCGATGTGATGACATTGCTTTTTAGTTCCGGACGGAGATGCTTCAAACACACTGAAGGTCAGATGCTTATCATTATGATGCATGATAAGTTCTCCTTTGAATACGTCGATAAGTTTGCGTCCCGTTGCTAGAAATGGCCGCCTCAAGATAATGGGCACCTCCTTATCTGCTTCGTAGTCTAGAATTATAAAATCAACAAGGAACACAAGCTTATCAACTTCGTAGTCTAGAACCTCCTTATCTCCTTAGGTCCCTCTCCTCTTCCTTTGTTATTTTTTTTTTTTTCTTCAAAAATAATAAACAAAAACGTATGCAAAAAAAACTATATTTGAAATTTGTTATGATTCCTGATATTTCTTTTTCGAATCTCCTAAAAAAAATAAAGGCTACATGAGGGCTTTTTATAGCCAGATCAAAATACATCATTTTTATTTATATTTGTTTTTTGTTCTTTGTTTTTTTTCTTCTGTGCCTCTGCCTTTTGCAGGCTCATCGATGGTGGTAGAGGTCAACAGCAAAGGGTTTTCTCGTTTTGGTGAAATGGTGGTAAAGGAGATTTCATGCCTCGAGGCGTGGGTGCCTCTATTCTTGTACCCGCTGAAGTGGCAAAAGAGGCAGCGGCACCAAAAGTGGCTTAGGAAATTACGGTTGTTGAAAGATTTTTTGGCTTTGGGTTTGTTATTTTTTGTAAAATGGGTAATTGGGTAATTGATATTTGGGTAAATGGATTTTGTATTATGGATTTTTTTGGTTTTAATATTATTATAACATGTGATAATGTGATGACTCCCAATCAGTTTAACTTGTTCTCTTTTTTATTAAAGATGTCAACTGAATCCAATCGAGTAGATTCCGATGGAGTACATAGTTATCCTCCAGCCATCGATTAACGAGTTGCGCATAAGGTGCTTGAGTTTTAAGGGCTTAAAGAAAGTTCATGGTGATTTCTACTAAATGTAATTCAATTGTAATTTATATTCTTACCTTCTAGTTAAATGATTTATATATATGTGTGTGTGTGTGTTTGAATTTTCTTTGATTGATTTATGTAACACTAAGAGTTGCAAATATTTATGTATATATGAAATTGAGAAGAGAATATTAGTAGTGTTTCTTAGAAGTGTGTTAAATGTATACGAGAATGAAATGAATTTAGATATGTATACGGAAATGAAGAGGTGCCCCTGATTTCACTTTGGTACCTCTATCTTGCATCTATGATGCTCCTAGAAATAAGTAATAATTAAGTGAATGGAGTATTGATGAACTAGTTAAGTTGATATAGAAGTTTTCTTTGAACTGGTATATTTTTTATATAATGAATATCATAAAAAAGTGTAAAAGTAATATGTATATTATGACCTACCCAATTAGACGAGATAAAAACTATTGAGATATTAGTGGCATGCCATTAAGGAACTTGAGTGCGCTCTCATATTATTAGCACGTTAGTTCTCTCTAATTTGCACAATGTGCTCTTCGTTTATCTGTTTCGACGATGTTCTGTTATATGCTTGGATGGTATTGTATTCTATTCCGTATATCATGTGTGTTCTGCTAAGTCTACTGGGACCCTAAAAAAGGTACAAAGCTATTTTAATGATTATTGAATTATATAGATTATATGTGTTGAAAAGTTATGAAATTGGAAAGCATAAAAAATACATGGTTGAGATAAGAAAAGTAAATTATCTAAAATTTCAGCTAATTTAAACATAGATCTGAATGCAAACTGTAGACAACCAATTTTTTTCAAGCCCAGTTAGAGGCCCATTTGTTCTTTTTTGGGCTCGTTAGAGGCCCACTCAATTTTGGGTCAAATGGAGATCTTGGTTTTTTTTCTTTTTCTTTCTTTTTGTGTTTGTCAAGGGCCCAAATTATTATTATTATTATTATTATCATCACCATCACCATCATCATCATCATCATCATCATTAGGGTTTCATGAACCATAGCTTCTCTTTTGTCATATATCATAAACATTCAAAATAGTATCAAATTATTAATCAAAAGATTAAATGAAACATGACAAAAAAATTACAAATAAACAATATTAAAAAACATTATATATGCATGAAATGAATGAAAAAAGGAGGTTTTGTCATATTTTGATTTTAAAAAAATAAGAAGAAAAAAATAACAAAAAGCATGTTATTTCTTCTTCTCGTTTTGTTTTTTTTGCCATGGATATGTCATGAAGGATCGGGTTTGGACTCTGATGAAGGGGACGATGCCGCACTATCGGTCCTCCACCTCTAGGAGCCCCAAAATCTCGTTTTCTTTCCTTTCCCCTTGCTAAAGTAAAAGTTTTTTTTTTTAAAAAATAGCTTGATCTTGAGAAAAGTTTTGATTTTTTTAACAATTTCGAAATAAAAGTTTTAATTTTTAAGAAAAATAATGATTTTCTGTAAAAAAATGTTTAGATTTTTAATAATAAAAAATATTTTTTTAGTCATTTTAAAGAAAAAGTTTAAATTTTTAAATAAATTTTTGATTTTTTTTAACTATTTCGAAATAAAAATTTAGATTTTTAAGTAAAGTAGTGATTTTCATTAAAGAAAAAAAAGAAAGTTTAGATTTTTAAAAATAAAAATGTTTTTTAGTCATTTTAAAGAAAAAGTTTAAATTTTAAATAAAGTTTTGATTTTTTTAACTATTTCGAAATAAAAGTTTGAATTTTTATGTAAAGTAGTGGTTTTTTAAAAAAAACGTTTAGATTTTTTAAAATAAAAAATCTATTTTTTAAGTATTTTAAAAGAAAAAGTTTAATTTTAAACAAAATTTGATTTTTTTAACTATTTCGAAATAAAAGTTTTGATTTTTAAGAAAAGTAGTGATTTTGTTTTAAAAAAGAGAAAACTTTTGATTTCAAAAAAATTCTAGCCACCGAACATAGCGGCTCCAACGCCGGAGCCGAAGAACCGTTGGGCTCTCTGATGGTGGAGCCATGGCCAACATAGAAGGAGGAAGATAAAGAGGAAGAGTTTTTTTTTTAAATGAGGTTAAAAATGAGAGAATAAAATAGATTTTTCCTATTTATAAGTATCAAAATGAGTAATTTATTCCACCCCAAACTTTTTAAATTTATGGAAAATACCCATTTTTTGCAGTACTGCCTTCACTCCTGGCCTATTTACACAGACCCATCCCCTTTGTTAATTAAATTTTTGATTTAATCTAAATTTCAAAAATTAAAAAAACAAATTAATTTTACATCAATCATCTGTCTTCCACAATTATCATCTTTTAGTCCCAAAATCAAGTTATGTCATTTTGTTTCCATATTTAATAAGTTGTTTATATTTATATCTTCCCTTTCATTTGCATTTATGCTTTATATATTTGATGTCAATTATGCACTTTATTTTAATGTTTTATATTTATTCACACTTGTATAATTTTTATTTATTCTTATTTCATCTTTATTTATTTTCATATATATTTATATTTATGTTTTTTTATATATTCCCCTTGCATACATTTTAATATTATTTGTTTATATTATTTTGTTTCTTTTATTGTATTATGAATAATGTATATTATTGTTATTATTATCATCATCATGTCAAAGTTTTTTTTTCATTTATTTAAGTTTTCTTTTTATTATTATCGTTTTTGAAAGAGTTTTAGATTTTCATTAACTTTACCCAATTTAATTAATTTTCTTATTTTATTATTATTCATTTTAAAAGAGAGAACTTTAGGTCATTTTTTCATCCTATAAGTGTTGACATGAAGTTAGTTAAGTAGGTGTTATATTTTAATGAAACCATAAGATTTTTACATTTGAGTTTAAGTTAATCTTTAAGATTTTATCTACTATTTACCTTAGAAAAATTATAAATAATATGTAGGATGTTTTTTATTAGAGTTTTAAACTAATTTTAAATATCATATAGGTTAATTAATATGTAAATATTCTTTAGGACTTTATTTAAGATTAAAACTAAGGATTTTTGTAGGTGAATTGTAAATAATGAGTAGGCCTTTTTAAGTATTTTATTTTAGAACTCTTTAAGGAAGCTAATAAATGTTATTTAAAATACATTATTTTAGGATTTTGACGAATTTAAACTTTAGATCAAGAAATTTAAAGTAAGATAAATCATAAACCCGACATATGATACCTTCATAAGATCTTGATAGGTTCAATGTTATTAATTAAATCTTTTAAAAAATAATAACAATAAACGATCAAATAAGTTGTAAATGAATTTTAATATTTCTCTTAATTCATTAGTAATTTTTAGTGTTTTTTTTTAGAATTCTAGAATTGAGTTAATTTAGGAATTGAAGGTATTTTACTAAAATTATTTAGATATCCTTTAGGGTTTCCGTTAAAAGTAAAATCTCTAATTTAAGTTTCAAATTAGATAAGTTTAGTAAACACGTCTTAGTCAAGTTACAAGTAAACCAGAGGCATTCTTATAGTTTTTATTTAAGATTTCCATAAGATTTTAGCCTAAATCAAGACATTAATATGCTTAAATAAAAAAACTAGCTCCCAAGACCCCATAAGACTATCCCTAGATAGGCGTTGTGGGGGTGCTATAACTTTCCCCACAAATAACCATACTCTCGAACCCGAAATTTGGTGATGAGATCGAGTCTAGACTTCTAGGATTTTTCGTAGTATTAATTCTAGACATTTAGACAATAGGTGGCTAACCTACCTAGCCCAAATTGATTAGTGGCGACTCTACGGTAATTTAGGCCCTTCGTGTCTAACTTTCCTTACTAGGCCCCCATACCTTTATGTAGGAAACGTTATGACACAAACTTGTTGCTACTTTTATGAGAGGTAGATGACCAGAAATTTGAGACACTTTTATATGCACTAAGTTAGTAACAAAAAAGGTTTTGTCAAATGTGTTACATGAGTATGTTATTAAAGAAATTAACCCTGTAGGCTAAAACGTCATAGTTGATATGGTCTGCAAATAGTATTCATTAAGAATTCAAGGTTACGACTTTTATACTGATCTGATGTTATTGCCTTTTTAATAAATTTGGCGTTATCTTAGAAACAGATTGATTGAAAATGCTAGAGTGAAGAATATGAATTTAACTATATCTATAGAATTTAATATCTGGAAAGGCAGTGATGTATTTTTCTATGCATATGTCCTAGATTCCAGAGTATCATAAATGAAAGTTGATCTGACATTTTCAGTTCTGAGTCTACAGAGGTTTTATTCGACTGAGTTTATCACTATAGGACACAATTGTATCGTATTGTGAAAAAGAAATAAGAGTTGATGAGTTGTAGTTAGATTCCAGTAGTCGAATAAAGTCAAGAGAGAAAAATAAACATCTGTTGTTTTCTATTGAGGATATTTTTGAACAGTTGAAAAGTGTTTTAGTTTTTTAGAGGACAAATTACCAATTTGGTTATTATCGTTTGCGAAATTGCAGATATGGATATGTCGAAAAACAATATTTAGAATTTGTTATGGGTATTATGAATTTTAGCAAAGTTCTACGAATCAACTAGTACTTCTGTAGCATCAATAAATCTAAAGATCAGGATTTTTTTCGGTCATGTTTCGACCAATTATTCATTAGGAATTTCCTAAATATTTGTGTTGCTGATGATGAAACTATTATAGGAAAGTGTCGAATTTGTTTAGTTGAGTCTGGTAACTATTTCAGCTTTAGCCCAAATAAAAAAAATTCATTGTTTACTGTAACGCTTCACTTTGATGATATTGAATTATTATAGTTTCTTATGAGTTATAAATGGGAATGGAGCGAGAACAATTTAGTGCAGAAAATTTTAATTTGGTCAACCAAAGAGTCCTTCAGAATATGATAACCGAAACTATGTTCAGGTGAGAAATTTCGAGGACGAAATTTTCTTAAGGGGAGAGTTGTAATAGTCCATTTTTTAGTGGTGTCGAAAATAGTGGATTCAAGACCACAAATCCGATGAGTGAGTTCGTAAATATTATTATTTAATAAATACTAATTTGATAATTTATGTTATTTGAAGTAATGGTTAAGTTCAAGTTGTTTTTGAAAAACAAAGTTTTAGGATCTTGTTTCTATAAATTGAGCCTATAAATAATTTTATTAAATATTTACGGAGTTACTATTTATGCATATTGAAGTTCGATTTGAAAATTGTAGTGATTTGATTGTTAATTAAAATAGAGGGCTAAATTGCATAAGTGGTAAAAGTGTAATTTATAAAAAGATTATAATTTAAAATAAATAGGAGAGACCAAAGTGAAATTATCCCCTTAAATGTGTAGTGCCGATAGGTGGAAACCTAAAGCTTAAAAAATTCTTAATAATTTTAATTAAAAGAAAAAGAAAGTAAAAAAGAAAAGAAATGGTTGAGATTTATTATATATATATATATATATATATATATATATATATTTGGAGTTGTTGAAAGAAAGAAAAATATATTTCTTTCATTCTGCAACTTTCGAAGTTAGGGGGGAAAGAGTTGGAGAAGCTTAGGGCTTTTATCAAGGTTCAAGCTTCAAATTGGTAAGCTCAAATTAGTTTTTTTTTTGTAATTTTTATGTTTTTGGAATCCCAGTACCTTAATCTAGTTAACTTGAGAATTTATTTGTAAAACCGTTAAAGTTTTAGGGATTTTACATTAATGATTTTGAAGTTTTTTTTTATTTTAAGGGATGAATTATTTAAGTTGATGGCTAGATATAAGTATTTTATTAAATGAGTTTTAGTGATATCAGCATATCATGCTATTCAAATATTCTTTCTCATTTCACATAACTCAATCACGCATCAAAATCTCAATCAAAAATTCACACAATCAAACTGACACTTTGCTATCCCAACAATTTTGATTGTTAATTAAAATAGAGGGCTAAATTGCATAAGTGGTAAAAATGTAATTTATAAAAAAATTATAATTTGAAATAAATAGGAGAGACCAAAGTGAAATTATCCCCTTAAATGTGTAGTGCCGTTAGGTGGAAACCTAAAGCTTAAAAAATTTCTTAATAATTTTAATTAAAGAAAAAGAAAGTAAAAAAGAAAAGAAATGGTTGAGATTTATTATATATATATATATTTGGAGTTGTTGAAAGAAAGAAAAATATATTTCTTTCATTCTGCAACTTTCGAAGTTAGGGGGAAAGAGTTGGAGAAGCTTAGGGCTTTTATCAAGGTTCAAGCTTCAAATTGGTAAGCTCAAATTAGTTCTTTTTTTTTTTGTAATTTTTATGTTTTTGGAATCCCAGTACCTTAATCTAGTTAACCTGAGAATTTATTTGTAAAACCGTTAAAGTTTTAGGGATTTTACATTAATGATTTTGAAGTTTTTTTTATTTTAAGGGATGAATTATTTAAGTTGATGGCTAGATATAAGTATTTTGTTAAATGAGTTTTAGTGATATCAGCATATCATGCTATTCAAATATTCTTTCTCATTTCACATAACTCAATCACGCATCAAAATCTCAATCAAAAAATTCACACAATCAAACTGACACTTTGCTATCCCAACAATCTTTTAGGGCTCGAAACGTACCCGGTTCGACCACTTAAAAATTCTATAATTTGGTTATTAAGCTAACCCAATCAGAAATATAATTAAAATTTTTAATATGACATTTGTCAATTTCAATCAAGCTTAAGAGTTTAGAACCCACACCTTATTTTTTGCCCTTTCGCAATACACTAGCAAATCTTGCCCTTTCTTTATTAACCAACATCCAAACTTCAACTTTTGGGTTCAAACCAATAGTCAAAATTACTATCAATTTACGAAACCAAACTAGTTAAACTCCTTACCTTGTTTTGACGTGAACTACTCTAGCAAACATCTTTCGGCTTTACGGTTGATGTGGACATTTGGGTCATCACCTAACATGTTTATATACTGGAAAATTAGTAGCTAATATTGATTATATTCATTTATTTAATCAATCCACAATGTAACACCCAAAAATCATAATCATCTCCGGTTTAAGGTCTCAAGGTTTACAGAACTTTACGAGTCTTTTTTTTTCAATACAGACAAATCAATCACAGCTAAAGTATACTCATACAAAAACTTAGGATCACATAATCCCTATGTCTCACACGACCTCCATTACTAACTAAACAAGAAAGAGTCAATATTCATATCAATTATCATAACATTTGTATTCTATATCAAATCACAATACCACAACTACCAACCAAGCTACATAAGTCATTCCTACTAACACCGTGTAATTATAACATCCAAAACTCGATATCGTCATCAGTTAGGGTTTCAGTATCTTTTCGATCATCTATCGTAGTTTATCTCCTAATACCTTTCCATTTAATCATAATTTAATAAATAAAAATGCTTAAAACAGCATAAATCATTAATGAAATAAAATCATAATTCATTAAGGGCAAAAATGTCATTTCCACGATTTTTGGAGACTTCTACCGGTACCTGTTAGACAAGTATTGATGTAGTCAAGTCAGCGAGCAGTTCAGAAATAATGCAGATTTGTACCGATTCAAGTGTCTCTTTAATCGAAACAAGTCATGCTTCTACCGATACTAAAAACTCCAGAGAGCTATGAAGTCTTACCGTGCAACTTCTACCAATACAAGTGTCCCAACTACCGATACTAGTATGAACAGAACTATCGATACTTGTATTAGTACTACCGATACAATGCAAGTCAGAATGCAACCTCTCTCCTACCCTATACTTCTACTGATACATGCAGGAGTTCTACCGAAACAAGTATGCAAAATTCATGTTTTCACACAAGTTCAACAACCAAACATTCATTTCATAAACTTATGATTTAAGTAGATAATACAAGTGATCAAGATCAACATAACATCCCTTTCTAGTACTAAATGTCTACTTTCAACATTAAACAAGCATACAAAAGGGTTAAACATCCAACGATTCTTACAAGGTACTAATTGTCCCGATTCAAACATTTACAAAATAATATCATCCTAGTACATGCCATATAACCAAGTGATTTAAAGTTTACCGAACAAGTTCCCGAGATAGTGTGATTCCTTGAGGTGATCTGATCTTCTAGCAGTAAAATAGGATCTACAAAATAACAACAATTTCATAGGTAAGCATTTCTTAGCTTAGCAAGTTCATAAGGTTAAATAGATTAACCAAACTTCAAGAGTTGAAAAACCTTGAATCAATCGAACCGAGTAAGCTGTATTCATCCGTTATTATTTTCAAACCATATTTGATAACTCACGATGTCGAAAGAATCCGTAACAAGCAAGATTTTCGACATCGGACCTTTTTGTCTCACCATCTTAGGCCCGATTTAATAACTCACGATGCCATTGAAAATCCGCAACAAATGCAGAATTTTTGACATCGGACCTTTAATCTGTAATAGGATTCATTTCTCATGTAATACTCACAATATCACAAAGACATCGGACCTTTCCATTTTCCAGCTCAAAGCCTAATATCACTTTCATTCATTTCATTTTCATCTTTTTCATTCATTTCACTTTCATCTTTCTTAGCTTCACATACCATAACCTGTTCTGTAACAATTATAAAGAATACAAATAATGTACATTTAAATGCAAATTTAACGTTGCAAACTTACCGGACGAATTTGCAGTTAAAGTAAACTCAATGGACTAATCGGTAATTTTTCCTTTTTCACGATCGGCGACACCTTCTTGATTTATTACAATAATTTCATTTAATTATTTAAATCAACATGAATTTTTAATCATTTTATGCAAATAAGCCTTTATGGAATTTTTATAAAATTACCCTTAACTTTTCACTTTTATTTAATTTAGTCCCTCAAGCCCCAAACATGCAAATTAACCATTTTTATTTAGAAATTGGTTTAGCCGAATTGTTTAGGGTCACTCCACAACCCATATTTGATGTTATTTAACATCAAGTCCTTTTAGTTTTATTATTTTCACATTTTAGTCCTTAAACATCAAAATCATCAAAAACTACTTTACAAAATTATCCTATTTAACAACCAAAATTAATAATCCATCATAAAATTCCAAGAATATACAAAAATAATCAATGGAAAAATCCACAATATTTGATAGATTTCACAAATTAGTCCTCGAGCTAGCTAGATTAAGCTAATACGAACACAAAAATATAAAAATTACTAAAAATGAGCGAGATTTCACTCACCTACAATGATCCAAAGCTTGGCCATTCCTAACCTTGTTCTTCTTTTAGGCTTCGACTATGGAGAAAGTAAAAATGAAGAAGATAACTTCTTTTCTTTCCTTCTTAATTTTATTTATAACATTTATTTAATTACCATTTTATCCCTTGTTCACACATGAATTTTAGTTAAAATAATAGCCAAAGCCGCCCAAACTTTTCCAATGGTATAATTACCATTCAAGTACCTTAACTTACCTTTCGATTAGCAGCTAATATTTTTAATTCATAGAATTCAACTTTTGCACCTTTTATGATTTAGTCCTTTTCACTTAATTTACTATCTAAACAATAAAATTCCATAACCAAATTTTACTACAATACTAATGACCTCATAAATATTAACTGACATATCGAAGTCGTGACCTCAAAATCACCATTCCCGATCATACAAAAAAATAAATTAATTAGTAAATCCTCATTTAATTAGGATTTAATAGAAATTCACCAAAATCTAAAGATTTCCACATCATTTCTATTATTAGGCCATTTAAAGAGGGTTTAATTACACAATTGGTCCTTCAATTATATTAAATTTCAATCAAACAACTTATTTACAATTTAGCCTTAACTAATTAGGACTAAATGAATAAATATCCTAAAAGTTAGTGAAATGTAATCATATCCTCCACCGCTTGGACTTTTTGACCTTGGTGTAATTACTACTTTGGTCCCTTTTATTTTTAATCAATAGCAATTAACTTTTACCTCTTTTACAATTTACCCTTTTTTCCTTAATTAAGCAATTAATCGTCAAAATTACCCACCAAATTTCGATTCACATATAATAAGACTCTATAAATATTTAATAAAAATATTTACGGCTCTTAATTTCAGAAACGAGTTCCCGATACCTCATTTTCTAAAATCACTTGACTTTTAAACCAAACCACTTATACTAACTTTTAATTCAATAACCAAAATTCTTCAATTCAAAATTTCATATAAAATTATTATTGACTTATTTAATTTAAACACTCATTGTAAAAATTTTTTAGTCGGGTTTGCAATCCCGAAATCACTATTTCTGACAACATTGAAAAACTGACTGTTACACACAACCTTTACCCAACAACTACGTTGAAACAACAAACTAGTTTACGTTTAATCACACTTACGCTTTCCGATTTGAAATATTCGAATGACCATTGATCAAGAATATTTTTACCTAATTAACATGTGATTAAAGACTGATTAGGAGGGTTCAAGAACTCAAATTAAGGCTGTAATTAATTGGGTAAAATTGAAGAAGCAAAACAACCCCCTTCTCTACCACATAGGTGCACGCACCACCCCTTATGGGGGCCAAGATTGTGGCTAAGTTTTAAAATGATTTGAGATCAATTAAAATCTGGAAAAATAAATTTAAAATCATTCAAAATTCCCTTAATTTCTAGATCTAAAAATTAGATTTTTCAATTGGCTCAATTAATCAAGAAATTGAAGGAAAAAGTGAACTTACCCAAGCTAGAAGAGAAAATCGACATTGGCACTTTCTTGGCAATGTTTGGATTGATTTTGGATGCCCAAAATTTTAGATTTGGAGTTGATTTTATTGGGCATAAATGGCAGCAAGGTAGGGATGAGATGGTGATGAATCTTGGTAGCAAAAGAAAGAAAAACAAAGAGAAACAATGGTGGTAGGGGCGACGACAACAAAGGAAAGCAAGGAGAAAAGAAAAAAATAAAGATTTGGAGAGGGATTAGGGAGGGCACAAGGGGAAGAAAATAAGGGATTAGTGCTGATTATTTTGCTTAAAAATTATATTTATAGTTAGGTTAAAAAAGTCTTGAAAAATATTAATTAGAAACATGGGAATTTGCTAAAATTAATTTATTTTACAAAATATAGGACTTGAGCTTGAGACCTCATTTACTATAATGTCTTATCATTGATCAATTAATCCATTAGGCATCATCATATTTTTTTATAATCTTAGATTTTTATTGAGCTAAGTTTTGGGATGTTACAATGTTCAAGAACACACATTTTAACAGTAACCATTGACTCATTCCACAAACCTTAATCCATCTAACCCCAATTTCAGGGTGTTACAACTCACCCCTCCATAAAGAAATTTCCTCCCCGAAATTTCCTACTAACATAACAGTCACTAACTCGTACACATTACTACCACATTTCTGCTATGCACTCCAATCCCTAACACATTACCAAACAATACGTAATTTTAATTTAATAAAACGAATGGTCTTATAGATCTAATTCATTTTCACACACAAACACAACTTCTAACCATTGAACCATAACAAATTACTGTTTAAGAAAGTTGATTCGAACCCATGGCAACCTCGAATATAAAATCTTAAAGTATCTACAATTTCATAACAGAAAAATCAAAATAATATCTAAATCTTACAGTTCTAATTTATAGTCGTAGAGTTTCATACGTACTAACATCGGAGTCTCAAACATTTTGATTGAAGAAACAATTTCAGAACACTGCGATAGGTTTTTATCAAAATTTTACCTTTTCAAACTCATGCATGTAAACACGTTAAAAACATAGGTCGAGTTTTGCAAAATTGACTCTGATACCACTAAATGTAACCCCAAAATTCGACCTAAAAGTTTCAACCAGATTCTAAAGGTCACACTAGCCACCAAGATGGCTCCAAAACAAAATGTCATTCAGTTATCTTTAAAACAGATAAAATACTTATGTAATAGCTTTGAAACCAAAATGGATTTGGTAATTATAATATTGATGTAATATGAAGAAGTACAAAAACAATTAAGTTAACTTAAACCAAAGATCCCCTACCACAGTTTACTTAAGGTTATTTACAAAACCAATTGAATCGGAACAAAGTACTATAGAAAACATATTTGAATTCAAACCAGAACATAACACGATGAGATTCTCTGATATGTAGAGTCCGAGACCTAACTACATGGGTTACCTGAAAAGAGGAAATAGAGAGAGTAAGATACGAAAGCTTAGTGTGATTCTAAAAGAAACATAAATAAGTGATGTTAAACGAATGACCAAACACATGGAACTATCAAATGTTCTCGATATCTTACCCATTCAATAATCGAATCAATACACACATACTAATATTAGGCGTATATGTAATTCAAACTCGAACTTAGAACAAATGCAAAGAAATCCCACATATCCAACTGTTACACACACATCTCCATGTAACACCCATAACTCATTTTTGTCGCTAAATAGGGTTACAGAGTATTATCGTACATATTAGAACTTTTCATATTAATCGACATCCAATTATCAAATAAATTTCATAAATACACATAAACTATAAATGAAATAAAACATGCATTTACGGGTTTTAAATCGATCCTACGATGTTTTAAAAATAGTTTAGGAATAATCAGACACTAATTTGAAACAACTTAGAACATTTAGGGAAAAACTAAAAAAATTCACCTCAGGGGTCACATGGCCATGTGTCTAGGCCGTGTGACAGAGACCAAACCGTGTGGCTCCAGACATGGCCATGTGGCTATCCCATACGCTCGTGTGGCTATTCCATATGCTAGTCTGCTCACCCGTGTAACTCACTAACTTAGGTTACACGACCGTGTTGCAGGCTGTGTGCCAGCCTGTGTGAACCCTGCACTAAACACGCTCAGGGTACACACCGTGTGGGTTTCCCGTGTGACACAAGGTCGTGAGACAACCCTTGTCCTAGGTCGTGTGTGCCCAAAATATGTCCCAAAATAAGCGTAACTTCCATCCAATTGCATAAGTACATATACCATCTCATGATAGATGATTTCAAGCCTCAAAACACATTTAAGAACCAAAATAACATGCTAAATCAATCAACCATAAAACACTATTCAATATCATGCAAGTCACCCACATCTCAAGCAACTAACAATCCAATAACTTAACTGGACTTCCATGCTATTACATTTGACCACATCTAACTTACATATAAGTTAACAATCTTACCATTTGATAAGCATATCCATGTCACTTGTGCCTAGGTGAATACCATACAAGCATACATCAAGGCTATAAAATACCATCGAATCATAAGCAAACCAAGTTACACAATACGAGCCACAACCAGACTCAAATAACTATCATTCAATTCCAACTTACTATATCTACCTTATGTCATCTTACCATTCCATGTTCATCCATCATGCTTAAGCTTGGAATTTAACATGCATACCACATTAGTTACTCATTTCACAACATCATAAGCACTCACATGCATGTTACAACATACATATGAACCATTACAACCATGACCAAATGGTCCTACTACATAACAAAACCACATTTTCCTATTACATGCCATATAAACAGAGTTGAAACCAAAATCTAACAAAATGATTCTGGATAGTGTGATCTCCTCAAGTTGATATGACCTCTTGACTACCATAGAACGTATCTACAAGGAGAAGGGGCAAGACACAAGTTAGTTTATGTAAAGCTTTGTAAGATCATTAAATTAAATGATAAATCTTACCAAATTAAACGTAACATATCAAATTATAAGATTAAAGAACAAAGTTCCTGTCAATCACAACTCACAACAGGTGAGTATTGCACAGTACAATATTTCAGAAAATATTCCATCTTACTATCGTTTCAACTTTCTGAAAACACTTATACTTGGATAATTCACATCAATAAAAATATCACATGATAAGTGATCATAAACCAAGTCATCGTTATAATAATATCTCGTTTCAGGTAATTGAAAGGACATCACTCATTCGAGTTATCTCTAGAACTTTGACCATCTCACAATGCTGCTCACACAAGCTGTAAAGAATCCTTAACACATGTAGAATCTCAAGCCATCGTTATGTTTTGTATCGTTGGTACAGAGTACCTAATAAATAATCATCGGCTCAAAGCCTACTAGATAAACATAGGCTCAACGACTGTTATTCAGGTACATCACGTACTCACTATATTCATTTATTATTTATTCTCTAATCATTCAATAGATAAATATGACATTGGATCTATCTATAATAAAAACATGTAATATGTAAGAATCATTATAAACATAAAAATAATAGTACGAACTTACCAGACTAATTTGCAGTAATTACGAAAGTACAAGGACTATTCAATAATTTCTCTATGCCTCTATTATCAGCTCATTCTTGATTTAAATAATAATTTCATTAATTTATCAACTTACAAAAACATAATTAACTACTTTATGCAATTAGGTCCTTTTTTATATTTTTACAAAATTACCCCTGATATTTTACTTTTATGCAATTTAGTCCTTAAGTTCAAAACTTGCAATTTAACCAACTTTAACAAAATTTAAGTTCAACCTAATAGTTTTCCACCCCATTATAGCCCATACTTGCTGTTATTTCACATCAAGTCCTTGTAATTTAATCACTTTAACATTTAGTCCTTTAATGTTAAAATTACTAAAAATTACTTTACAAAATAGTCTTATTTAACAATAAAGCTTAATAATTTATCATAAAACTTCAAAAACACATTAAACTCATCAATGACATATTCCACAATGTTCAACAATTTTACAAATTAGTCATCGAGTTAGATAAATCAAGTTAAAACGAACTCAAAAACATAAAAATTACTAAAAAGGGGCAAGATTTACTCATCCAATTGAAGAACTCAAGCTTGACCAAAGCTTTCAATGCCCTAGCTATGATGTTTCGAATCTTTCCACATGAAGAAAAAAGGGAAATGATAATTTCATCGATCTCTCCACATGAAGAAGAAAGGGAAATGATAATTTCATCGATCTCTCCACATGAAGAAGAAAGGGAAATGATAATTTTATCTTTTAATTTCTTTAATTTAACTTACATTTTAACCTTTTTACTAAATTACCCTTTTAATATAACTTGTAAAATTATTAAATCATGTCTATAAATGTCCATAACATAAATATATGGTATATTTACCATTTAAGGAGTGTTTAATTTCACAATTAGTCCTTCAATTTTCTTTAATTTTTAACTAAACAAGCTTAATTTCAATTTAACCCCAAACTAATTAGGACTAAATGAGAAAATAGCCCAAAAGTTAGTGGATTTAATCATGTCACCACCATTTGGAATTTTTGACCGTCGTTTAATCATCATTTTGGTCCCTTTAGTATTTTAGATCTATAGTGATTAAATTTTACCTCTTTTACAATCTAATCTTTTTACCTTAATTAAGCATCAAATCACTTAAATTTCTTGATTAGACTTCAATACACCTATAACACGAATCTATAAATATTTAATAAAATATTTATGACCTTAAATTACAAAAACAAGGTCCCAATACCTCATTTACAAAAACCACATGACTTTTGGACTAAACCACTTATACTAACCCTTAATTCAATTAATTAAAATTCATCAAATCAAAATTTTATATAAAATTAGTATTGAATCGTATAATTTAAATACTAATTATACAAACTTACTAGTCGAATTTATGGTCTCAAAACCATTGTTTCTGAGACCACTGTAAAATGGGTTGTTACAACTCTCTCCCCTTAGGAAATTTCGTCCTCAAAAATTTTAACTAAGAATAAATTCGAGTATGCAGCATCGTAACATGTCGTCCAAAACCTATATTACCCATTCAGATTGCCCACCTGTTTGCAAATGAAATGCTATACTAAAATTATGTTTAAGGCTCAAGACCTCGCAAAGTTTACCCCAAAATATAAAAGTAAATCTCGAATCAGTATTAGAAATAACAACAATGACACTCCATGCAATCTGACAATCTTTGACACATATGACTCGACTACTTTTCAAGCGAATAGTCAATTTTTACTGGAATAAATGAGTTGATCTTGTCAACCTATCGACCATAACCCAGATCAAATATTTCTTCTATGGTGATACAAGAATTTTAGATACAATATCCATCGTGACTTGCTCCTATTTCTACTCAAGAATCATGACAGACTGTAATAATTCTGACAGTACTTGATGTTCAATTTTTTATTTGGAAGAATAGAATATGTGTTGTTGTGAGCCTCAAATAAAATGTCTCATTTAACTCCGGATATTCAAAACACACAATCTGTTACAAAAATACGATATATCAATAATACCATTTCTGAATTCTGTGTTTTGATCACCCTATATCTATTTTTTGTTTAACAATCAGCTTTCAGGTCATCATCTTATGACTCTCAAATTCTTTGCAAATACAACGATCTAGTTTTTAATTCGACTAATACAGAACCCTTACTATAAACAACACATTCTTTCCCCAATTCAAGATAGACCAGTACTGAAATTTTCGTCAATAAAGCTTTCAGTTGATCCAAACTCTCGAAGATATTTTAGAGTTTTCATATAGCAACAAAAAAAAAAGTTTACTCAGATCTATCCGATTCTCATCTATCAAATTTCCATAACCAAAAAAACCAACCTCGCTGAGCCAGAACTCACCTTTACTAACTTTCACATAAACTATTTCTCATGTAAAGTCTGTAATAAAATTCTTAAATGCTGAGCATACTCAAATTTTGTTTTAAAATAGATCAGGATATTAACAACAAACGTAGCTACAACTATATATATATATCCAAATGAGACTAAAAAACCCGATTCATCAAATTCATAGATTAACAAAGACGTTAGTTAGTCTAAAAAACATTACCAAAATTCATATGACCACCTCGAGTTCGAAAAGCAATTTTCAACATATCACAATCTTTAACTAGCAACCGAATAATCGAATCTGTATTAATCTTTGAGAACAGTGTTACACCCTTTTTAACTAATTAAACAAGTCATCTGTATGAGATTAAAGATATTTATTCTTTATCCTGAATATATTCCATTTTCACAATTAGGTAGAAATCCCACAAATTCTTTAGGAAATATATCAAGAAACCTACTAGTAATTGATACTTGATCAATCTTTGATCCCAATTTTGAGTATCAAGTACACAAATATCTATATACACCAGAAATGTTCTACAATCATTTTTGAATCATTTTATGTACAAATATAACTGAAATAACTCTTGTTATACTATCTGATTTACCAGACTCAACTTTAATCATTTCACCAATCTGACATTTCAGATCAATTCGTTTTAGTCTACAATTCACTTTAACATCATATATCTTCTCAGATTAGTATCAAGTTCATAAAATGTTAATAACGTCATATCAATAGGAAAATCGCAGTCATAGATTCTCAGCAAACACTTTCAATATACCAAATTAACTATTATACTCTGATCCAATAGATTATGACTCAAACATCAAACTTAGTTAGCTTAGGAGATAGATCCTTATTCGTTACTGATATAGTGCAATATATGAATAAGTTAACCCATAATCAATCAGTACATATACAATAAGTAATTATCAAAGGAATAGAACGTACCAAGAATAATATCTGGCGCAATAGCTTTATATCCAACAACTATGCTTTCGATCCCACTACATTTAACTTCAATGTTATTACTTTAACTAGGGTGTTCGCTTTTAAGAGGCATAGAAAACTGTTTAACATTATTTAGGAACATAATTTCTCGATTACATTTATTGACCTATACAAATTCTTGTCCAGATGACATTTGATGACATTTCTCTTTCTGAATTCAAATTTGAAGAAATTCTAGTTAACCCTGTCTCTTGGTACCACCGCTATTAACGTCGACCATCAGTTATAAACCTTACCTTTTATCGAAGACAAGTTATATATGATATAATCATCAAGGAAACAAGCCATATTATCAAAATTCCATGGATATTTTCAAACTAGTACCTAGTCTTAATTGAATCATTACTTGTTTCACCACTGAATTGTTTAGTACCATACCTTCTAGTTAATAACCGAAAGTCGTTGAACTATTTCAGTCTATTAAGGACCCAAGGATGCCATAAGGAGTATATCAGGGGGTAGAGGTTGTAAGGCCATTGAATTGGCTCGCACCAATTTTGTGAACCACTGACTAATTAAATCAAAAAGACAATTTGACTTCATTATCAGACATTTACAAAACCGATAAACTATAACTTACCTCCTGTTTAGAAGTCAGAATATTACCATTTACCTCATCAAGATCAATATGATCAGATTATATTAACATTCATTAAATCAGTAAGAAAATATTCTTAACGTCATTTTCAGACATTTGTGATATCAATGTACTATGACTTGTACCAGAATCAACAGTTGGAATATTACTATTAACTTCATTAGTTTCGTCATGGTCAGTTTCAGATGACATCTTTAAAATATACAATAAAACAAGGGTTAGATCGGATAAATCAATATCACACTATCACAGGTTTATATGGCATGTAATTTTTAGACTTCATTCACGCTACGTTCAGTCTGAGAATAAACCAAACCAAACTTTGATGCCACTAAATGCAATACCCATAACTCATTTCTATCATCGGATAAGGTTATGGAGTATTATCGTATATATCGAAGCTTTTTATATCAATCGACATCCAATTATCAAATAAATTTCATAAATACACATATAACTCTGAATGAAATAGAACATGCATTTATGGGCTTTAAATTGAGCCTACGAGGGCCTAAACATAGTTTAGGAACAACCAGGGACAAACTTGAAATAACTCAGAAGATTTAGGGAACAACTAAAAATTTTCACTTCAAGGGTCACACGACCGTGTGTCCAAGTCGTGTGATAGAGCCCAAACCATGTGGCTCTAGACATGGTCGTGTGACTACTCCACACGCCCGTGTGCTCACCTTTATGTTCACCCATTTAACTAACTAACTCGGGTCACAAAGCCGTATCGTAAGCCGTGTGTCAGCCTATGTGAACCTTGCACCAAACATGCTCAGGGCACACACCTGTGTGGGTTGCCCGTGTGTCACACACACGATCATGTGACAACCCGTGTATGCCCAAAACTGTCCCAAAACAAGCCTAACTTCCATACAATTGCATAAGTACCTATAAAATCTCATGAAACATGATTTCAAGCCTCAAAGAAAATTCTAAAACCAACATAACATGATAATCAATCAACCATAAACACTATTGAATACCATGCAAGTCACCCACATCTTAAGCAACTAGCAATTCAATGACTTAACTGGACTTCCATGCTATTACATTTGACCACATCTAACTTACATATAAGTTAACAATCTTACCATTTGATACGCATATCCATGCCACTTTTGCCTAGGTGGATACCATACAAGTGTGCATTAAGGCTATAAAATATCACCAAAGCATAAGAAAACCAAGTTACACAATACGAGCCACAACCACACTAAAATAACTATCATTCAATTCCAACTTACTATATCTACCTCATGTCATCTTACCATTCCATGATCATCCATCATGCTTAAGCTTAGAATTTAATATGCATACCACATTAGTTACTCATTTCACAACATCATAAGCAATCATTTGCATGTTACAACAATACATTTGAGCCATTATAACCACGACTAGTAGTCCTACTACATAACAAAACCATATTTTCCTATTAAAATCTACCAAAAATATTGTGGATAGTGTGATCTCCTCGAGTTGTTCCAATCTCCCGACCACCACAGAACGTATCTACAAGGAAAAAGGACAAGACACAAGTAAGCTTACATAAATCTTAGTAAGTTCGTTAAATTAAATGATAAATCTTATCAAATTAAACACAATAGATCAAATTATAAGATTAAAGAACAAAGTTCCTGTCAATCTCAGCTTAGAACAGGTGAGTATTATACAGTACAATAATTCAGGTCATATTCCATATTACTATCGTTTCAAGTTTCTGAAAACACTTATACTTGGATAATTCCATAAATAAAAATGCCACATGATAAGTGATCATAAATCAAGTCATCATTATAATAATATCTCATTTCAAGTAATCGAAAGGATATGACTCATTCGAGTTATCTTTAGAACTTTGACTGGCTCACGATGCTTCTCACACAAGTTGTAGAGAATCCATAACACATGCAGAATCTCAAGCCATTGTTACGGTTTGTATCATCGATACATAGTACCTGATAAATAATCACTGGCTCAAAATCCTGCTAGATAAACACCGGCTCAAGGCCTGTTTATTCGGGTACATCACGTACTCACTATTTTCATTTATTATTTATTCTCTAATCATTCAATAGATAAATACAACACTGAATCTAACTATAATAAAACATTTAATATGTAAGAACCATTATAAACGTAAAAATAATAGTACGAACTTACTGGATTGATTTGCAATTATTGCCAAAGTATAGGGACTATTTAGCAAGTTCTCTATGCATCGATTATCAGCTCATTCTTGATCTAAATAATAATTTCATTAATTTATCAATTTCCAGCTACATAATTAACTATTTTATGCAAGTAAGTCCTTTTTAAAAAATTTTAAAAAATTACCCCCGATATTTTACTTTTATGCAATTTAATCCCTACGCTCAAAATTGCAATTTAACCAATTTTAACCAATTTTAAGTTCTGCCAAATAGTGTACAACCCCATTACAGCCCATACTTTTTATTTCACATTAAGTCCTTGTAATTTAATCACTTCAACATTTTAGTCCTTTAACATTAAAATTACTAAAAATTAATTTACAAAATAGTCTTATTTAACAATCAAGCATAATAATTTATCATAGAACTTCAAAAACATAAAAATTACTAAAAAGGGACAAGGTTTACTCACCCAATTGAAGAACTCAAGCTTGGCCGAAGCTTTCAATGCCCTAACTATGGTGTTTCGGTTCTCTCCACATGAAGAAGAAAGGAAATTGATAATTTTTTTTTTTAATTTCTTTAATTTAACTTACATTTAAGCTTAATATAACTTATAAAATTATTAAATCATGTCTATAAATTTCATAATATAAATATATAGTATGTTTACCATTTAAGAAGGGTTTAATTACACAATTGGTCCTTCAATTATCTTTAATTTTTAACTAAACAAGCTTAATTTCAATTTAACCCTAAACTAATTAGGACTAAATAAGCAAATAGCTCAAAAGTTAGTGGATTTAATCATGCCACCACCGCTTGGACTTTTTGACCATGATTTAATCACCATTTTGGTCCCTTTAGTATTTTAAATATATAGTGATTAACTTTTATCACTTTTACAATTTAATCATTTTACCTTAATTAATTATCAAATCACTAAAATTTCTATATCAAACTTCAATACACCTACAACACGAAATATTTAATAAAAAATTTACGACCTTAAATTACGAAAACGAGGTCCTAATACCTCATTTTCAAAAATCACTTGACTTTTGGATTGAATCTATACTAACCCTTAATTCAATGAATCAAAATTCATCAAATGAAAATTCTATATAAAATTATTATTGACTCGTATAATTTAAATACTAATTATATGAACTTACTTGTTGGATTTGTTGTCCCGAAACCATTGTTTCCAACACCACTGAAAAATAGGTTGTTACATTCCGTCCCTCCATTCACACCAAAAAGGGTTCCGTAGACCCTTCCATCCTCTACACACTAGTATTGGGTTATGGTGGACCCATCCAACCAAATCACATCGCTTTGTGGTCAATTTCCACTTGAATTAATTTGGCTTTACTGCCAAATCAAATAATGCAGTTAAACTACTAAATCAAACTTCCTCCACTTTGTATTCAAATCCCAACCATAGATACAAATGCAAACAATAGAATCAATACAAATATACGGCATAGGTCATAATCATTTTTAGATAACAGAATCAGTACGGATATTCAGAATTAGACATACTTATTTCATATAAAAAAATAAAAAATACTTGTATTAAAATACAGAATAACGGAATGACATCGTACACAATTTCCAATTAACACATCCATACATTTAAATACTCTGAATTCAACATATCACAACAACATGCACTCATGCGAATAACATATTAGATCTTATAAATAAATATTCTTATTAACATTCAAGGGGTAACACACCCCTAAATAAACCTTCCACAAACTTAATTAGTGTCCTATCCAATTTTATAGAGGCTTAAACGAGTTAGGGATCACTCGGGGACCAAAACGAAACAATTTACAAAAAAGTGCAAAAACTGCAAAAATAGGATCACACGGCTATGTGAAGGGGTCCAAACCGTGTGACAGGATACACGGCTGTGTGACTAAGGTACATGGCCGTGTGAGCAATCGTGTATCTCATTGTCAAATTCAATGGTAGAGTAGACACGCCGGGTGGCTAAGATACAAGACCGTGTGAGTAGGCCGTGTAGCTCACTATCAAATTACCTAACAAGGGTCACACTATCGTGTGACTAGCCCCATGACCCTCCCAGAGCGTGTGATTGAAATTTACCTAATTCTCTAAACGGCACACGACCGTATGAATCGCCCATGTGTGGCACACGCCCGTGTGGTCCAAAATCCCCCTAAACTACTGTAAATCATGAAAATTCAACACAAAATTACCCCTAATTATGAGTGTTCAAGAACACACACCTTAAAACATGAGTCCAAGTACTAGAAATCGATCGAAGCATTTCCACAAAACAATCTGAAACTTGATTACAAGAACACACAAGAACCTATAATGAAAATCAATCAAAACGAAAAAAAAGATAAAATAACTAAGAGGGAGACCGATCAACACTCAAAACAGCCCACTTACGCGTCTCCTTCTCGAATCCTAATCGAACGAAGATGCGAAAGAGCAACCGAAAAAATATTAACAAAGAATGTCGTTGCCAAAGAAAGTAAAATATGAAATTTGATAAAAATGGAGGAACTAATGTAGGAGGGAAAAAAAGAAAACAGAACGTGAGAGAAGTTTTGTTTGAAAATTTTCTTTTAGAAACTTTAGAATAGAATAAAAATAGAAAGATAAAATTTAAGAACCTTAATATCCAAAAATAAATTTCTTATTACTTACGCAGAGATTTGAACAAAAGACCAAAGGATATATAAAAGTTTAACCATTGAACCATTAGGCTCATCATTAATTCTAAATCACAAAGAAAATTATAAAAGTCTAACAGTATCCACTGGCTAATTCCACAAATCTTAATCCTTCTAACCCTAATTTCAAGGTGATACAAAGTTAATCGATTCAATCCCTATTTTTGGATTGATACCTTGACCAGTTCTTGATCCAACTGAACAGCCTAGTTCAATTTTAAAAACACTAGTTTTAATCAATGAAAGAAATTTTTTTCAAATCCATCAGGTTAAGCAAATAGGCGGTAAAGTACGAAAATAGAATTAATCGCTAGCATCTGAATCTCGATAGGGCCAATTTCAAGCAATGTTGGCATTGCCAAACATTTTAAACGAAAAAGAAAGAAAAGGGGAAAATAAAAAAAATAAAGAGAGAAATATGTAATAAATAAATAAAATAATTATTTTTTAAAGTTGACATGGCGTGGCAATTTATTTGAAATATATAAAGTAAATTTCACATTTTACTATTATGTCTTTTGTATTTTTGTCTTCTATATTTTGCATGCATAGTGAAATTGTGACAAGCAAATATTAGCTCCTTGATTGTCTAATCCAAACTGATGATAAGTGGCACTCTAACAACGTTTACATTGCGAGAAAGACAACTTACTTCAGTAAATAATCTAAACGAATCTGTAATCCTATAAAAAAAATCGAAGTGAACATTTGATACAAATACTTAGAAGAATTATTATGTCGTCTACAATTTCAATAAATTATTAATATTCATAATTTAAACAAAATATTATTATTTAAACATTAATGCTGGTGGAGTAAACCCAAATTATTAGAAGTTTGTTGCAAACTTTCTTAGTTGACATTTAGTGACCACTAAGAAAGTAAGGCAAGCGAAAAAAGATATGTCATAAGTTATTCATTTGTATATTTTGCATTTGTTCTTAAGAAAATTGTTTAGAGGTCTGAGCAATTAAAACTTTTTAACATTAAGCATAAAAAACTATTGTTATTGTTAGATTCATGGTATTTAATAAAGAATCAGGTAATAATTATATGTATTAAAAATTTATATAAAAATTAATTAATATTGAGATTAAAATGATAAAGTTAAAGGTTTATTATGCATTGTATTTTGATTTTAAATTTTATTATTATATAATAAAAAGATTTTAAAAACTCACATAAAAATATAATTTAATTTGTTCGTGAAAGATAATTTAGCAATCAGGTTAACCCATAATTTCAATACAGTAAAATACTTATTATTATTATTATTATTATTAAGTAATAACCAATGGCGGTCTGAGTAATGTGAATTTTCCATTTGTGATGGTTGACTCTAGGACTGCAACCAGATCCATCTTGGCGACCATCACCTTCGTATCCCTTCGGACACGAACAATAGAAACCTCCGCACTTATTGTGACATGTCGAGCTGCAGGGCCTTAATGTTTCACACTCATCTATATCTGATAAATTTGAAAGAAAGTTCATGTTTGATGGCCATGCGATGGAAACAAAGGATTTAAGAGGAAAGGGATTCATTACCTTGACAACCACTGGAGAGGTATGGGTTCCCTGGAAACCATCGGTACACTTGCATAAATATCCATTACCATTTTCGGGTTCACGACAGATAGTGTTGTCTTTGTAAGCGTAGGTTTCAAGATCCTTTTTGGCTTCACTACAACTCTGATCCCCAATGGTCCAATCAAGAATCATGGGAAGTTTCCAATCCTCACCAGAATTGTTAAGATGTGAAGCAAAGAATTCATATTCTCCTTCCTCCATGACAAATGCATGGCTAAAAGGATTGAAGCTTAATACGCAGGAATGATTGTAGTAACTTGCGAGGCTGATGTGTTGAACTAACATCGATAATGATAATATAGAACGATCGCAAAGCAATAAGAAAAAGAAAAAGAAAATACACAAATTTTACGTGAAAAACCCTTTTGAGAAAAATCACGGGCAGAAGATAAGAAAATTCACTAATCTCGAATTCGAATGATATAAGAGAAGTTTCAACTACATCTATTTAAAGATTGAAAAACCTTATTCTAATCAATGTCAAATAGAAGAAGTGTAATTTTATACGAATTTTACATGTACGGCATGATCCGTACCTACACAGACCCCTTAATTTTACCATTATATTTTATTTTAACAAGAATTCAAGTCACACAACTCTAACATGATGTTATACTCCCTCACGCCTCCTAGAATACTACCCTGGCAGCAATCGATACCTGAGCAAGATCTATTAACCACATCATTGATCTCATCACATAACGATAGATAGCTAGTTGCATAATCCTGTCCGATTGAACCTTTGATGAAAATGTAAGTGTCGCAACCGATGGCGGTTAACTAGTTTTTGGTGCTTGATATGTTGTATAGACCAGACCTGAGCCAGGTATTGAAACGGAAACTGCAGCTTTATGAATTGTAGCAGTCTAAGCCTACCCAATTAAGGAAACGTAACTCACCAGCATCCAGAACGATGTGGAGGACATCGATAGCACTATTCTATAACAACAATTTCGGGGGCTCCACACTTTTGTTACATTTGATGAAAAATTGTGTCCATGAAGCAACCATCTTCGGTGCCAAATGGGTATGGGACGCTAAGGTTGCTGCATTGGCTTCGGCAGCCATCTTTCGCTTGAGTTGCTTCCATTGTTGTTGTTGTTATTGTTGTTGTTGTTGTTGCAGTCCATATGATCACAAGGACGATAATCTCCAAGAACCCTCCATTTGAAGATGAACTAAAGGTGTTCATGGGTCGGGTCGGGCCAAATCTAAGCATAATATTAACATACTTTATGTTTGTTCAAGCACAGTCCAACCTAAAATTTGGGCCTAAAATTTTGCCTAAATCCGTCCATATTTACAAAAGATTAATCCAAACCCATTTTAAGTTTGTCCATATTATTTTTTAATTTTTTTAAAAATTAATATTTAATTATTTAATTATTTTTTATTTACCAAATTTTTGTATATAATCAGAGTAATATTATATATTTAGTATATGTTTATTTTTTAAAGTGTTCTAAATTATATATATATATATAAATATAATATAAAGTATTATAAACTTAAAATGGGATGGGTCAAATCGGGCTAGGGTTTGAATATTCAAGCCCGAGCCTGAGCCCGACTCATATTTTAAACTGGCTTAATATTTTTGCCCATACCTTCTCAAATTTCAAGCGAACCTTCGAGTCTGGATAAGTAACTCGACCTATGAACAAGTCTAAATTGAATCATATTTATTTTCATCCAATAATAATAATAATAATAATAATAATATGGGTTTTTAAGAGTTAGACTCAATCGTATGTTAGTGGTTTTTATACGCACATTTGCAGAGAGTTGAAACCAATGTAAGCACTAGTAGCATTACAGCGTAACCCACAACAAGGTTCAGTCAAATTATCAAAGGAAACAAAGACACTTACTTCTCCAGGCCTTCCTTATAGTCACAGAAAGTTTCCTATATTAAATTCATGCATGTGATTAACATTGTTAATCTTTTTCATCAAAATTTGTTAATTTGACTTGTTTATTAGATTGATCTCATCTGATGTTGTATATAATTTATGAAAAAGAAATATATTTAATTGATAAATTTTAGTACGATGTTAAGGATCATACTATGATTTTTAAATTTAAAAATTAAGAAAATTTAATTTTTTATTTTTAAAGTAATAAGATTAAATCTCAAATTCTATAAAAGCACAAAAACTAACAGCATTTTGACCTTAATGATCTTTTCAAACTCTTATGATGTGAAATAAAATTTTATATATGAATATATATATATATAGGATAAAAATAATTTTTAAATAATAAAAAATTCATATAAAAAACTTTTAATTTCTTGTGAATTTACTAATGTTCCAAGACTTTGTTTCATAAAATAAAAATTCTCTGTTGAATTCTTAAGTTATTGTAATATATTTATTTATTTATCGAAGTTCAATTTTGATTTTTATTCATATGTTGCAATAGTGATGGAGTAAGAATTTTTTTTAGCGGAATTAAATTATATATTTTTATGACAGTAAAAATGTAATTTCACCATTTTAATAATTTATATTTTTATATTTTTTAAAAGGATTAAATCAAATTTTTATATTTGAGGGGTCAAAGTGTAATTTTACCATTACTAATTTAAAATGTTATAAATTCTAAAGGGTCCAAATGAAAATTTTTCATTTTAGGGGAACCTTTGCTCCGCTACTTTGTTGCAGGATATAAGATTAAAGGGTTTTTATCAGTCGTGCAGAAATTTTCTCCTCCTTTTATTTCCAGGTATGGATTTATTTTAGTTTGATGAAAGTTAAACATTTGGTCGATAATAAAAGCAACACATGAACCAATTCAATCAAATCAATTAGAAAGGGATGAGTATATGAATAAATGCGTTTCTTATAAACGATTAACATTTGGATACAATCCTCTAATAAAATGATCATTCCGCATAGAATTTATCAGCAGCAATAAAAAAAAAAACTAGAATTTGGAACACTTGAATGATCAGCGGCCACCGTGAAGTGGTGGTGAGAATATTGGGTCTCTCAGGCTATCAAAACCAGAACTTGTGGTAGGGGCAGTGACATTACCAGGATTACTGCCAAAATCAATATATGAAGAAGGTAGAGGCAGCAAGTGCTCGGCTTCTTCAGTACCCAACTTCAATCCAAGAATGCTTTTCCATAGCTCTCGAGCCATCTAATTCCATGGCTACTTCTTTCATGCTAGGCCTTTCGTCACCTCTAACCCTTAAACACCTTTTTGCTACCTCAGCCGCTTGGTTCATCTGTTGAATGCTTCCCTCATTCACGATACCATCATCAAGAATTTCACCCAACCACTCTTATTTCATTGAAGAAATGAAGTATATAGCAAGGTTTCGCTCCTTTTCGGGTCTACGGAAAGCGAGAGCTTGCTTGCCAGTTAGTAGTTCAGCAAGAACAACCCCGAAGCTATACACATCACTTTTCTCTGTTAGCTGACTGCTGTGGAAGTATTCAGGGTCCAAATATCCTAATGTCCCTTGCACCAATGTGGTTAACTGCGTTTGATCCAGTGGAACCAGCCTTGATGCACCAAAATCCGACACTTTGGTTGTGTAACTGTTGTCTAGAAATTGGAAGTCTTGACATCCCTTTGAATTATCGGCCTAGACGTTGCCGAGTGCAAGTAAGCTAGCGCTCCGGTAGTCTCTGCAGCAACTTTCAGACGCATTTCCCATGGCAGTTATGATGCAGACAGTTTATCATGTAGATGGTCTGCCAGAGTCCCATTTGTAATGAATTCATAGACGAGTAAAGGCACCTCTGTCTCTAAACAACACCCTAATAGCTTAACCACGTTCCTATGGTTAATTTGTGAAAGCACAAGCACCTCATTGATGAATTGTTCTATTTGGCTCTGGTCACAAACTTTTGATTTTTTAATAGCTACTACTTTATTGTCTGGCAATATTCCTTTGTAGACTGTTCCATAGCAACCTTGGCCAAGGACTCTTCTTTCATGGTAATTGTTGGTGGCTTTCTTTAGCTCCTCTGCAGTATAGATTTTGGCAGTTTCGATTTATCCATTAGAGAGTTTTTTCTGTAACATAAGACCACCATTTTGCTGAAAGAATTTCTCCTTCAGTTTGATAAGCTTTCTTTTCTTAACTCCCCAATATATCCAACAGCCTGCTATAATTATCAGTAACAGACTCATGCTGACACCTGCATAGAACTTATCTTGTTTAAAAATGAAGTATTATCTTATGGATTAAAGAATATAAAGGATGGATCAATGGAATACTTACTCAATGGGATTATCAATATCCTTTGATCACCTTGATTGATTATTCGACGACAACCGGTCCCATTTACCATTCCATCCCCTTCAAACCCTTCTGGACATGAGCAAAAAACACCTCCTGGAAAGTTGTTGCATGTCCCACTACAGGGATTTGAAGCTCTGCACTCATCAATATCTGGGAGAAAATGGAGCCAATCACAATTCCAATCCATATAATATGCATATAGCAGAAGATTTCTTTTTACACTTTGGCTAATGAATAAGCTTAAGAGAAAAGTAAACATAGTACTACCATATGTAGGAAGGTACCCTGACAGCCATCAACAAGATAAGCGTTTCCTTGAAAACCTGTCTTGCACCTGCAGCGGTACCCCCGTCCATTGTTTGAATCCAAGCATTCGCTGTCCGCGGCCTCGCATGCATAGGTAGTTAAATCCTTTTGAGCTTCTTGGCATGTTATATTTCCTACAGTCCAATCAAGCACCACAGGCATGTCTTGTTTGTTCTGCATATCCATGAGATCTGCAGTGGAGAATTTATAAAACCCTTCTTCAACCAAAAAAGCAAAGCTGCACGGGTTGAAGCTGCTCACATTGGAATGATTGTAAACGGAAACAACAGCTGCATCGAAATTCCGCATTTCTATTGGTATCATAGTCTGGCAACAGCCGCTTCCTGCGCAAGACCCGTCAGTCACACTCTCCTTTTGATCACAAAGTGAAACGCATCCTGTTAAAAAGTTCGGTCCTCCGGTTCCCTCAATGAGCGCTAAAGTATCACAACCAACAGCCGTGAACCTGTTACTAGTCGAAATGGGGAATTTCTCCGAAACGAAACTAGAAGTTGTTTCCTCGACCAGCATCGCCGACGCATTATAATACTGGAGGGCTACGGAGGTTGATACTCGCAATTCACCATCTAAAGAAATGATGAGGACTGGGACAGGTGTACTGCCTGGTCCTAAAAATGGTGTGGGGGGGCTGAAAGTGGTGTTACAAGTAATGAGAAATGAGTCATCAAGGGAACATCCCTCGCTTATTCCAAAAGGATAAGGAATCTCAAGGGAACCGCAACGCCCTCTGCAGCCTGGCTTGGTTTGTGAGGCCACTTCTGCTACAAAAATTATCAAAACAACTATAAAAAGCAGCGAAAGCAATGGAAGGAATTTCATTCTTTGGGGGCGGAAACAAAAACCAACTTGTAATTGCCAAAGCTTTCAACGGACTCCTTATATATAATCCACTAAGCGTTGAGAAAGGTATATGATTATATAATATATAAAAATAATATAATATAAAATATTATCAATTTAAAACAGATAAGGTCAGGTTGGACTCGAATTTTAAATGTTTAAATCCGAGTCCGACTCATATTTTAAAAAGATCTAATTTTTTTTATCAAAACTCATTTTTCAGATTTAATATTTTTGTCCAACCTCTCTCAAATTTCGAATGAATTTTCGAATCTAAACAGATCACCCCACCCGTCTAATTAAATGCTTATTTGTTCCGAAAACTTGGAAATTTCTCTGTCCACTTTAGTGGAATTTTCCACAAAATCATCTCAACCATTCTGCTTAAATTTCAACAAAAATATTCCCTAACACTACCCCAATATAAATTTAAGTTTGATTGAGTTCAGGTATCTTATGGAATTATTAAAATTTTGTTATTTTTATAAAAAATATTATATTGAGAATATATTTTTTTTATATTTATAAAAATTAAAAAAAATATATGTTCACATAATAAAATTTAAACCCAAATCAACATAATTTTTAAGATTAAAATGCAAATTTTTCGTTATACAATCGACCAATATTGAAATTGGCTACAATACTTTATTTTTATTAATATTTTCCATCAGAATATTATTAAATTCATTGCACAAATTTTATGTGATTGAATTTTATCATTATATTTTTTTTATTAAATTTTACCAATTAATATTGATTTTGATTAGTTGAAATAAAATTTGATTAGAAAATATTATTTCAAATATTTTATTTTAATAGTTAATAATAAATTAATTTATAAAATATTAAAAGATAATAAATTAACAGGGAATTTTTATATCATAAAATAAAGACTTGAAAAAAAATTAAGTTTACTTTTTACAAATAAATATTTTTTAATTGTTGATCTTATATTAATTTATTGTTTTAAGTATTAAATTATAATATTATTTTTTATTAATTTTTTAATGGTAAACTACAAAAATAGTTACTTTTGTTTGCCTCATATTACATTTAGTCACTTATGTTATCATTTTGTTACGAAGTGGTCACTCTGCCGTTAAGCTCCGTTACCTCCCTAACGGCAATCCTACGTGGTAGTCCAAATGGATTTTAAATGCAAACTTGGATATTTAGCTCGGATGAGAATAAGTTTATAATTAAATAAATTTAATTAATTAAAAATTTTAAATTAATTACACTTTGAACTAGAAAAGAAAAATTGTAGAGGTCCAATTTTATCTGGGCTCAAAAAGAAAAACAAAAAATAATAAACCCAAATAAAATAAAACAAAACAAAAGTCCATTTTTTATTTTCAATATCCAAATTACAAAAATCAAACCCAATTACAAACTTAAAGACCCAAACTTAAAACAAGCCCAAAAAGCCGAACATGTTGAAAACTTTGGAAACTCTAGTTGCTAGGGTTCCCTCTGCCGCCGTTACCTCCTCTCCACTATCACGTCATGACACACGAACCAAGGCACCCGCCCCGAGGCCTTTCCTCTGCTCGAAGCACCATCTTTACCGCCCCGCACCAAAATGGCAATGGCACTCCCATCAACACCGTTGACTCTAGCAAATGCCCTACCACTATGCCACTTCGGTGATATCTGCAACAAAGAACAACAGAGAGATAGACATAGAGCAGTATTTTATAATTAAATCTGGCTATAAAGCCATCAACAACCCAATTGTAATTTTCCTACGGATTGAATCAATAAAAAAATACAAAAAAAAAACCAGGTTCAGATTCAAAACCAAGAACATATCAAACTTTTGAGGTATAGTATTTATTATATTAAATTTATTTTATTTCTTTTCGAGAATAAATGCATGCATATACGGTTTTTAGGCAGTTATATACATATTTTTATTTTCATTTATTTTAAAATGAATATTAAATAAATGGAAGAGGAAGGGTTGTTACCTCAACACCTCCGTCGTCGGGATCAGGGCTTCAAGCTCCTCCACGTCCGCGAAAAGAAAACGAAACGCCTCATCGATTCAGAAAAAGAAATAATAATAAAATGATAAAAACAGATCTTATAAAAAAGAAAAAAGAGAAAAAAAATTAAAAATCATTTTCTTTCAAAGATCTAGTTGACAAAATCCAGACCTAGTTGTTTTAGAAATAAAAAATAATAATAATACAAAAATGAAAACAAACTAAAAAACCAACAGATTTGAAAAACGAAAAAAGAACTCAAAAGTTTTCTATTTTTTAGAGACCCAGGCTCAATCTATTTATATCCGAGACTAGATATATTTTTTAAAAGGAAAATAGAAAAGGTTTTTTTTTTTGCTTACCTTAGCCGCCGTACACGGCGGCTTGCAGCACCGAAAGACGAGTGGCGGCAACGGACTGATGGACGGCTCACAATCGGCCATGAAAGGTTTCTGGGAATTTTTGAGAGAAAAACAGAGAAGTGAAGAAGGGGTTTTTACAAAAATGAAATGAAAAATGTTTCTTTTTTGAAAGAAAATTGACTTAAATACTAGTCTCTATACGACGCCGTTTTTGGGGTGAAGGATTGATGCCAAAATGGTACCGTTTTGCTCCAACCCGTTCGACCCGCTCCGGATTTGAATAGGATCTACGCATTTCACGAAGTGGGAAATTTACCTCCGCGGCTCCTCTTTGTTTCGTGTCGTTCTAATTGGGTACTTGTCCTTTAAATATGTTTTTTAATTTAGTAAATTGATTTGGTTTATTTTTGTTTTAAATTTGGTCTGCAGACCACCATAAAAAATATGAAAATTTCCCCATTTGACCCTCTTTTTAATGTTTCTTAATTTGAATCTCTCAAATTCTCTCTTTTTTTTTAATTTTTTGTTTGTTTAAAAATTAAATTACTCGTTAAATTTAATTTTTTTTCTTTCGATTTCATTTTAATATGTTTTTATTTTTCTTTAAATCTTTAGTATTTTAAAATTTAATTACCTTTTAAATTCTTTTAAATCTTTTTTTTAAAATTTTCTCTAGTGTTTTGATTTTTTTTATTTTTAAATCAATCATTTATATTTATTTACTTATTTATTAACTATTAACTTGTTTAGTTTATGTATTATATATATATCACCGTTTTGATTCTTTTATTTTTTAAATCCTTTTATATTTATTTACTTATATATTAACTATTAACTTATTTAGCTTATATATTAAATATGCATATATATATGATTATTCGCTTGCTTTATATGTTGCATTCCTTTTATTTGCTTTGGTATTATTTTATTTTATTTTATTTAGTTTATTATTACTTCATTGCATGTTTGTTTGATATTTTCAATGTCATGTTGTTTTAATATTTAAATTATTAATTCGTTCATTCATATTTCTTCATCTTTTCAAAAGATATATTAGGATTTTAATAAATTAAATAATTTTCAAATAAAAACTATGTTCGTTATTTCGTGATTCGAAAAGTCGTGCCTTAATTTATTAGGTACGATTTTTCTTTGAATTGAGGTACCAGAGTACTTTCCTCTTCATATTAAAAATAACAAAATCCAAGTTTTTTTTTAAAAAAAATCGAGGCAATATCCTTTTGTGTGAAAACTTCAAAAAATTATGCCCTAACGTGTTGGGTATGATTTTTCGAAGGATTTGCACAATCGAATATCCTCTTCTAAATTTTTCAAAATGTCCTTCAATTTCGAAATCTCGAGGACGTCGTGCCCTAACGTGTTGGACACAACTTCTATTCCTCGAGAAATTTGAAACACACAGACATTTTTTTCTCTTCAAATTCAATTTTTGAAAATGGCACGTAATAAATTATGCATTTAAGAATCATATTTTAAATTTCACTCGAGTTTTCAAACTTTAATCAATCAAGACTGGAAAATAATCAACAAGGTACCAATTTTAGGCGTGTGAGTGTGCTAATCCTTTCTCACATGTAATCGACTCCCGAACCCATTTTTTTTTTGGATTTCGAAGACCAAAACTTTTGTTAAAACGAATTTTAAGCGTTTTAAGGTGATCTAATCACACCGAATGAAAATGATTGGTGGCGACTCCCATTTTCAATTTTAAAATTTAAAAGTCAGGACGCATTTTCAAAAAGGTTTCGATAGCTTGGCGACTCGACTAGGGACAAATAAGAGAGTCAAGCCAAAAGTCGATTATTTTCGGGTCTTTTTGTTAAAATTTCAAAAAAAACTCAGTTTAAATTTATATATATAATCCTTTGCATTTTTTATTAAATATTACGATAATCCTTTGTATTTTCTATGAAATACCATGATAATATTATCGCTAATATAAGTTTGCATTCATTTGCATCTATTACTACACCTTTTAAGTGAAAGCGAGAAACTACTCCTTCGTGAGGTTTTCACCTCCGTGCAGGATAGTGAATCACTTTCAGGATTACATCCATACCTATGTTTTCGTGAAGTTTTTACTTCCATGCGAACATATGGGAAATGTGTCCCCCTAAACTGAACTCGTCCATACGAACCTATAATGGGTGAGGATCGAGGAATCTACTGGTTTAGGTATCTTAACTCTAGAACTTGAATCACATGTAGTGAATCCTAGTTACTTACCTTAGGATAGAATTACACCAAACTGTTAGCAATCTCTCAAGTTTAGGTTCTCTGTTTTATATCCGTACTTTGTTATCATACTTGTGTTCTTTTGCCTTTTAATTACTTGTATTGCATCTTCATACAAGGAAAAGTGTGGATTTAAGCTTAATTACTAAATAGAAAATTAGTCATAAGAAAACGAGTTCCTTGATAAGGTGGAAAACAATATGGTCGCACGCATATGGTCAAAAAAAAAGACGAAAAGCCAATGATTAGCCAACTGAGTAAGACGAAAACAAAGACCGCACAACGAACCAAACTTTGATCTAACTACGAAAAGTGACTGATCACTTAATCATTCAAGCTGACATTTTGGACCAAAAATCAAGGGCGAACCAAGGCGAAATCAGATGATGTCCTACGAAGATTAAAAGCCTTCGAACACTAAGGCACGATCATATGCATATCTGTCTTATGTAAAGGAATTTGTTTTCTAGTAAAGTTTTCTAATAGAATTATGAGTCAATGCTTTTCTTATGCATACATGCATTCATAAACAACACATTTTATTAACTTGCACATAATTCCATGAGAGCCTACCTTAAGTAGAATTGTGCCAAGCCTTCAGTGGTTGCACGAAGAAGGTAACAGACAGGGTTACATTCTTGTTTCTTTGCTTTTAACTGTAATTTATTCCAAGTTTTATTCCTGTACTAATTACACTAACTTGTTCATTTTGAATCTATTTGCATTGCATCTTCATTCAAAAAAGGTGTTGATTCCTATTCTATTGCTAAATAGAGAACTGGTCATAAGAGAACGGATTCCTTGATACGGTAGAAATTAACGTGGTGGTGCGTATATGGTCAAAGAAAAACAACAACGCAAAAGTGACGACCTAGCGAAGAGGCACATATTAGAGTTTTGGGATTACACCCAAATAAATGAAACTCATAACAGTTTGCAAGAGTTGAATAAAGTATGGAAGACAAAACAAGGCAGATGTCCAATCACGAATATGTTGACTTACTCGATGTCAAAAGGAATAGGCATCAATTTCGAGCTCTCACTTAGTATTGGAGTTCAACTTCTAATGGTTTCACATTTAGGAGGACATGATACCCACGATAGAAGAGTAAATCACTTCACCCTGTTGCCCAAGGATTTAAAATAATAAAGTATACTTTGAATATGGTGTCTGTCCTTACCTACTTAAAGTTAAAGTAGAGATGCACCTTTTTCGAGTCTTAACACAGTATTTGGATTCAACTTAGTTGCTTCACCTTCAGAAACATGGACATACTGTAGAAGAATACAGTACATTGCTCCATTGCCCGAGAACTCAAGTTGATAAGGCCTACTCAAGAATAGCGAGCATTAGTTACAGCCTTGATCCTTGATCAAGGAGAAAGGGGATAACAAGTGTATGGCTTTGAAAACCCCGCAAGACATAGTACACTCAGACGTAAGAAAGAATGTCGACATCTTCAACACGTATGAATTAGTTGTTTTCCATAAAATGACAGGGCACGTAAAGGACGTGGTTGCAAATTTGTTTAACACAAAAGAATCACTCATGTTATAGCAATCTTAGCCACAAAAAACCTGTCGAAGAAAGGGCAAAAGAAGGTTTATTAGTACAAATTTTGTTAGTATGGTCCCGTGGTCATTTTTTTTTTAAAGTAGAAAAGGTATCTTGTCTGGAGACTATTCTCCATCAAAAGAATTTATGGCTATCCAAAGACAAGATGATATCGCTAAAGAAAATTGGAAATAAACGATAAATAACTCTAACATTCTTAAGGGCAAACCTGAAATAAGGATCATGTCGCAAGCAAGATTTGACCCAAGTACGAGAAACGACTAACCACTTGCAGACTTTAGCCATTCAAGACCGATGTTTTGAACTTGAAATTAGGGGCAAACCAGAGCAAAAAAATTAGCTTGGAAGATTAGGACTTTG
The DNA here is from genome assembly GCA_005610355.1 of Gossypioides kirkii. Classification (NCBI taxonomy): domain Eukaryota; kingdom Viridiplantae; phylum Streptophyta; class Magnoliopsida; order Malvales; family Malvaceae; genus Gossypioides; species Gossypioides kirkii. Next base: position 23,580,469 of record CP032248.1, read on the forward strand.
AGCATTAAAGGCACGACCATACATGTATCTACCTTATGTACAGAAATTTGTTTTCTAGTAAAGTTGTCTAAAGGAATTGAATCAAGAATCAATGCCTTGTTGCATGCATTTTATCATTCATTTGCATTGTACGTCATGCATTAAATTTTAATAAGATCACACATATCTGAAATATTCGTGTGTGTGAAGTCACTAACCTTAAATGAAAACTAAGAGGAAACATGATAAGTCAAGGTAGGGAATGCTGAAAAGTTGGGCAAAAGTTATGTGGAAAATAGAACCTATCAAGAGTTCATCCCCACGCCCTTAGAAGTGTTTTGGACAACTAGACGGTGGAGGAGTTTCCTGTTATTTTTAGGACTTTTCTAAGAAAATATTCAGAATACACTTATCACTTTAAGCTCGAGAGTAATAGGGATCCTTTTATAAAGGGCACATGATCACCATCTGTTATTTCAATAAAAATGATGCATTGCTTTGTCCCATTTGGCAAACACCTTACCACTCTTTTCATTCATTCATACCACAATTAACCATTATTTGATTCAATTTTTTTTTAATCTCATTTTGTTTCTATAACGAGTCCCTTGATATCAAGGATATGAGCGACACTGCTGTTGACTCAGAGCCCTTTTGAGAAGGACATGTGTCTAGAAAAACTTCAAGACTTCGAAGATAATCAAGGATATAACTTGTCTTCAGATTTGCTACGGCTATTCGAGCAAGAAAATGATCAAATATTACCTCACAAAGAATTAGCAAAAATTGTGAGTTTGAGAATGAAGATAAAAAGGAGACAAAAAGGTGAAAATTAGGACATGTATCTCTCCAAAAATAAAGCGAGATCCCGTAAAGCTATTTCAAGAAAGGTCTTCGCATGGTCTTATCAAAGCATGTCAAGTTTAAAAAACTGATGTTGTGATACATAAGCCCCCATAAAAGAAGAATGCACTCCAGTTCAATGGAAACTTCAAAGAATAAGGCCTAAACACTAATAAAAGAAGAGATAAAAAAAAAAGAGAAGAAGAAAAGAAAAGAAAGAAAAGGTCAAGATGAAAACTCGCAAAGGGTATCTTTTAAAAAAAAGAAGAAGAAAAGAAAAAGAAAGTCAAGATGAAAACCCACAAAGGGCATCTTGAAAAATCTATATATCTCTTTCACCTCTTCACATCATGGCTTCTTTTTATGTGGGGCATGGATATCATCGAGCCAAATTCATCAAAAACTTCCAATGGGCATTGATTCATTACTTCACCAAATGGGTAGAAGCTGCTTCTTATGCCAATCAACGTTTAAGTAGATCCTTGAAAAAGAGAGATTATATGTCAATTTGGAATGCCAAAAAGGATTGTATCTAACAATGACTTAAATTTGAGTAACAGCACGATAGCAAAAGTCTACAGCCAAGTCAAGAACAAGTATCACAACTAAGCACCACATTGCCAAAAAGAATGGGGCATTGAAGGTGACCAATAAGAACATAAAAGGAATTCATTGTGAAGTAGCAAAGATCTACAAAGATAACATGAGAAGTTATCATTTGCTCTCTTAAACATCAATCAAGATTTGTTGGGGCAACACCTTTCTCGATGATTCACGAAATAGAAGCATTCTCGCCCATTGGAGTCAAGTTTCTTTCCTTCCAAATTTTGTTAGAACTGATGAAGCAGATTGGATCCAATGCAAGTGCAGTTAGCTAAACTTGACTGAAGAAAAGATACTAAAGTCATCTGTCATGATCAGATGATAAGGGCTTACGATAAAGGAAGATCCACTCTAGAGAATTCTACGAGAGAACTCTGGTTTTGAAAAGGATCTTGCTTACAAAAAACTCCCAGAGAAAATGGATGTCGAATTTGGAAAGGTCTCGTGAGATAAAGAAAGTTTTGTAGAGAAGCTTTGATCTTGATCGAAATAAACGACAAAGACCTGCCTAATCTCATGAGCTCAGATTTTACCCAAAAAAAGAAAAAAATAAGGAAAAAGAAAAGAAAAAAAATAAAAAGAGAGGTCGAGGTGAAAACCCGTAAAGGGCATCTTGAAACTTAAGGAGATTTGAGTTGAAAACTTAAAAGGGCGGCTCAATTTTGAATAAAAGAAAGAGGCATGAAGTGACCTTCTCTCTTAAAAGTAACAATGCGGAGAAACTTTACACCTTGAGGCATTGACAAAGTACTCCAGGTTTCATGGACACATGTCAAGCTCAGAATGGTCCTTATCAAGTTTGCTCATTGAAGCTCATACTTTGATATCTGGGACACCTAACTCCATTCTTTGTTCACCTTATGTTTTGCAACTTTTGACCAATACAGGTAATTTTTAATCCTTTTTTGTGAGCTTTGCCTCCAAGAAATTCAATTTTATTCACCTTGCGATCATGTTCAAGCATTTTTGTATCAAAATAATGGTTAATGAACCAATGATCTTTTCATTCATTCGAGCTTTGCCTTCACTTGAATTCAATTTCATATACCTTACAACCTTAATTCAATCATTTTTGCATCTGAAATGACGGTCAGTGGTCTAAACGATATAAGGAATAAAAGGATTTCTGCATATTGTTTTGGAAAATTTCTAAATAGTACAGTAACCTAAAACAAAACCACTAGTTGGAAATAACACAAATTTGAAGGATAGAAAGGTTTTGAAACAAATAGTTCAAAATATGACCACCTCTTTAGATTTCATGTAAAAGATGTCATACCAAAAGAAAAACATGATAACACATCAGTGATAGAACTTAGACAAACGATGAACGATGTCGGCTAAGGACTAAAAATAAAATCATTTCTCAAAGATGATATTTTGCATTCATCATTTGTACCCATCTATTTAGGAGCATCTGACTCATCCTGATCATGACATCCTAAACAATCTGCCTACATAGAGGCCCATTAAAGCATATTCTATAGGTTTCATTACCACGAAGATATGAAGGGAAAGGTCGAGGCCGCAACGGTAAACCCGGTACCTTAGCAGATATTATGGGAAGGATTGAGGCCGCAACGAAGAATCCGGTTCCATAGAGATGAGATGGGAAAGATTTAAGCCACAACGGTGAATCCAGTACCACGAATAAGGAGGGAAAGGTTTAAGTCGCAACGGCGAACCTTGTACCTCAGAAACATGAAGGGAAAGATTTAAGCCGCAACGGCGAATTTAGTACCAAGATATGGAGGGAAGGGTTTAAGTCGCAATGGCGAACCTTGTACCTCAAAAACATGAAGGGAAACATTTAAGCCGCAACGGCGAATCTAGTACCACGAAGATATGGAGGGAAAATTTTAAGTCGCAACGACGAACCTTGTACCTCAGAAACATGTAGGAAAATATTTAAGCCATAACGGGGAATCTAGTACCACAAAGATATGAAGGAAAAGGTTTAAGTCGCAACGGCGAACCTTGTACCTCAAAAACATGTAAGGAAAGACTTAAGCCGTAATGACGAATCTGGTACCACAAAGATATGAAGGGAAAGGTTTAAGTCGTAACGGCGAACCTTGTACCTCAAAAACATGAAGTGAAAGATTTAAGCCGCAACGACGAATCCAGTATCACGAAGATATGGAGGGAAAGGTTTAAGTCGTAACGGCGAACTTATACCTTAGAAACATTGAGGGATATATTTAAGTCGCAACTGCGAATCTGGTACCACGAAGATATGGAGGGAAAGGTTTAAGTCCCAACAGCGAGCCTTGTACCTCAGAAACATGAAGGGAAAGATTGAAGCCGCAACGATGAGTCTGGTACCACGAAGATATGGAGGGAAAGGTTTAAGTTGCGACGACGAACCTTGTACCTTAGAAACATGCTGGGAAGGATTGAGGCTGCAACGGCGAATCCAATACCATGAAGATGCGACGAAAAAGGTTGAAATCGTAACGGCAAACCCGGTACCATGAAGATTTGAAGGGAAAGGTTGAGGTAGCAATGGCGAACCCGATACCTTAAAAGACGTGACGAGAAAGATTGAAACCACAACGATAAATTTTTACCTTGAAGTTACAATGGATCAAATCAAAATTAAAATAGCAAGTCTTTATCTCTCTGAAGTTGTAGTAAGAGCAAGATTAAACTATGACATCAAATCTTATCTTCCTGAGGTTGCAGTGAAGTTGGATTAAAACTAAAGTAGCGGATCTCAATCTTCTTGAAGTTGCAGTGAGATGGAGTGAAGTTACATCACCATCCAATCTCTTACCCCGATTATGGGATAGATTGAAAACCATCCGATCTTACCCCGATCATGGGGCAAATTGAAACCAATACGTAATCTTTTACCTTTAAACCAAGAGGGCGAATTGAAGCTACCACCTTACAGAAGTAAATTTCAATCTCCTTGAAGTTGCAATGGAATGGAGTGAAGCTTCAACACCAAAATTCTTATCCTTGAAGTGTCAGTGGATTGAACAAAGACTACAATAGCGAATCTCAATCTCCCCAAAGTTGCAGTGGAATGGAGTAAAACTATAGTAGCAAATTTTGTCATTTTGAAGTTACCCTAAGGCAGGATGAAATCACGACATCAATTTCCATCTTCCCAAAATTACAGAGAAGCAGATGTAGTTGGAGTGATCGATGGTTTGGAAGAGTGGGGCCGAGGTTTCACAAGATCGGACAAAATTGGTCATCCTTTTAGTCTTTGCTTCATTCTCGTTTCACGGTAATGAGCAAAGAGGGGCAGCTGTAGAGGCCCAATTTTATCCGGGCCCAAAGAGAAAAACAAAAAATAATAAACCCAAATAAAATAAAACAAAACAAAAGTCCATTTTTTATTTTCAATATCCAAATTACAAAAATCAAGCCTAATTACAAATCCTAAAGACCCAAACTTAAAACAAGCCCAACATGCTGAAAACTTTGGAAACCCTAGTTGCTAGGGTTCCCTCTGCCGCCGTTGCCTCCTCTCCACTGCCAAGTCATGGCACACGAACCAAGGCACCCACCCCGAGGCCTTTCATCGCCCAAAGCACCATCTCTGTCGCCCCTTTGCACCAAAATGGCAATGGCACGCCGATCAATGCCGTTGACTCTGATAGACACCCTGCCACCATGCCACTTCTGTGATATCTACAAGAAAGAACAACAGAGAGACAGACACAGAAGCAGTATTTTATAATTAAATCTGGTTATAAAGCCATCAACAACCCGATTGTAATTTTCCTACGGGTTGAATCAATGAAAAAATACAAAAAAAAAACAGGTTTAGATTCAAAACCAAGAACATATCAAACTTTTGAGGTATAACATTTATTATATTAAATTTATCTTATTTCTTTTCGAGAATAAAATGCATGCATATAAATTTTTTAGGCAGTTATATACATATTTTTATTTTCATTTATTTAAAATAAATATTAAATGAATAGAAGGGGAAGGGTTGTTACCTCAACACCTCCGTTGCCGGGACCGGGGCTTCAAGCTCCTCCACGTCCTTGAAAGGAGAACGCCTCATTGATTCAAAAAAAAATAATAATAGAATGGTAAAAACAGATCTTATAAAAAGAAAAAGAGAAAAATAAAAAATCATTTTCTTCGAAGATCTAGCTGATAAAACCCAGACCTAGTTTTTAAAAATAAAATAATAATAATAATATAAAAAATGAAAACAAATAAAAAAACCAAATGATCTGAAAAACGAAAAAAGAACTCAAAAGTTTTCGATTTTTTAGAGACTCGAGCTCGATCTATTTAGGTCCGAGCCTATATCTATTTTTAAAAGGAAAATAGAAAAGGTTTTTTTTGTTTACCTCGGCCGCCGTACACGACGGCTTGCAGCGTAGGAAGACAAGTGGCGGCGACGGACTGATGGGCGGCTCACGATCGGCCATGAAAGGTTTCTGGGGATTTTCGAGAGAAAAATAGAGAAGTGAAGAACGGGTTTTTGCAAAAATGAAATGAAAAAATGTGTTTTTTTGAAAGAAAATTGACTTAAATACTAGTCCCTATACGACGCCGTTTTGGGGTGAAGGATTGATGTCAAAACGGCACCGTTTTGCTTCAACTTGTCCGACCCGCTCCGGATCCAAACAGAATCCGCGCATTTTCGCGAAGTGAGAAATTTGCCTCCACGGTCTCTCCTTGTTTGTGTTGTTCCAATTGGGTCCTTGTCCTTTAAATATGTTTTTTAATCTAGTAAATTGATCTCTCTTTTTTTTTTTAATTTTTTTGTTTGTTTAAAAATAAATTACTCATTGAATTTAATTTTTTTATTTCGATTTCATTTTAATATATGTTTTTTATCTATCTTTAAATCTTTAGATATTTTAAAATTTAGTTACATTTTAAATTCTTTAAATCTTTTTTTAAATTTCCTCTTTTTTATCTTTAAATCAATCATATATTTATTTACTTATATATTAACTGTTAATTTAGTTTATATATATATATATATCACCGTTTGATTCTTTTATTTTTAAATCTTTTTATATTTATTTACTTATATATTAATTATTAACTTATTTAACTTATATATTAAATATGCATATATATAATTATTCGCTTGCTTTATGTGTTGCATTCCTTTTATTTGCTTTGGTATTATTTTATTTATTTTATTTAGTTTATTATTACTTCATTGCATGTTTGTTTGATATTTTCAATTCCATGTTGGCTTAATATTTAAATTATTTATTCGTTTATTCATATTTTTTTTATCTTTTCAAAAGATATATTAGGGTTTAATAAATTAAATGATTTTCAAATAAAAACTATGTTCGTTATTTCGTGATTCGAAAAGTCGTGCCTTAATTTATTAGGCGCAATTTTTCTTTGAATTGAGGTAATCAAGTAGTTTTCTCTTCGTATTAAAAAACAATAAAATACAGTTTTTTTTAAAAAAAATCGAGGCAATATCCTTCGTGTGAAAACTTCGAAAAATTATGCCCTAACGTGTTGGTATGATTTTTCGAAAGATTTGCACAATCGAATATTCTCTTCTAAATTTTTCAAAATGTCTTTCAATTTCGAAATCTCGAGGACGTCGTGCCTAACGTGTTGGACACGACTTCTATTCCTTGAGAAATTCGAAACACAAGAACATTTTTTTCTCTTCAATTCAATTTTTGAAAATGGCACGTAATAAATTATGCATTTAAGAATCGTATTTAAATTTCACTTGAGTTTTCAAATTTTAAGCAATCAAGATTGGAAAATAATCGACAAGGTACCAATTTTGAGCGTGTGAGGGTGCTAATCCTTCCTCACACGTAACCGACTCCCGAACCCTTTTTTTTTTGGATTTCGAAAACCAAAACTTTTGTTAAAACGAATTTTAAGCGTTTTAAGGTGATCTAACCACACCGAATGAAAATAATTGGTGACTACTCTTATTTTCAATTTTAAAATTTAAAAGTAAGGACGCATTTTCAAAAAAGTTTGGACAAAACTTATTGGTCTTTTTTTCTTTTAGTTTTTTTTTCATTTTGACTGAAAAAACTATTCTCATTCCAGTTGGACATCCAAGTTGACATTTAAAACTCATTTGAACGACCACGTAAGGTTGCTGTTAAGAGGTACCAAAGCTTAACAACAGAGTGACTACTTCGTAACAAAACGATAACGTAAGTGACTAAAACGTAACATTTCAAACATAAGTGACTAAAATATAATCTGAGGCAAACTAAAATGACTACTTTTGTAGTTTACCCTTTTTTAAAATATATATAAATTAAAATTAATAGTAAATTTCAATTGAAAGTAAACTTTAGTGACAATTTTTAATTAAATAAAAGTAAAGTGGCAAAATTTAAGATAAAATTAAAATATAATAGTAAATTTATTTGTCACTCAAAGGGACAACGACAAATATCAATAAAAATAAAGTATATATAATAACAAATTTTAATTTTAATCTAAACTGAATTTTACACATTAACCTTGATTTTTATTATTTCATCTATATTATTTCAATCAAAGTTACATTTTATTTTTAAATAAATTTTTTTCACTTACACCTAAATTAAATTTTCTTATTTTATAATTAAATCTCGTTACTTTATTGATATAAAAATTATAATTTAGTTATTAATATTGATAGTATTTTCGTCAAAATTTACTAATTTAACATATTGATTAGGTTGCCTTCATGTTACATGGTATATGATTGATAAAAATTAACATATTAAATTAATTTTTTTAATAAAAAATACTAACCACCTTAACAATTGGACTATTATTTTAAATTAAAAAAATAAAAAGATTTAATTCTTTTTAACTTTCAAAATAGAATATAAAATTCTGTAAACATATAGAGACTAACAACATATTTAATCTTTTAATCTTTTATTAGTGCTCTTTTAGACGCTTATAATTTGAAACAAAACTTATATATATTATAATTAAAATATTAAGTAATTTTTTAAACATTAAAAAAATAGCAAATTTTGAAACATTAAAATTTCGTTAAAAACATTAGAAAACATATAATGAATAAATTGAAGATATATAAAATAGTATGAAAGGACGAATTTGATTAAAATTTATAATTTAAGGGACTTAAAGAGAAAAAAACCATTAAGACTATATTGTTCAAAACGAAAAAATATAGAGATCAATGTATAATTTAACCTAAAATTTTCGTTGAAAATGATGATTTAACATGCAACGTCAGCTTACCGTTACATTGTTAATGACAGTTAACGGTCTAATGACTAAAATGTTACAACACAGTAACATAAGTGACTAAAATGTAACATTTTAACATAAATGACTAAAATGTAACATGAATCTGACTATTTTAATTTGTGATAATAACTAAAAAAAACAACAAAAACAATTAGATTACTTTTGTTATTATCATATAATAATTAATAGTATATGTAATATATGTCTATATTTTTATTATCTTTATTTTATCCAATTATATTAATGAATTAAAAGTTAGTTAATATCACCTTTGTTATTATCCAATAATAATTAATAGAATATTAATAAATTATTATTTTAATGTCAATTTGGTAATATGATGAAAATAAAAAGTATACTCCTCAATTCGAATTTTTTCAAACTCGTGCTTTTATATATACTAGCTTTTAATCTTTCATGCGTTGTATGTGATTTACATGTTTAATATTTAATTTTTTTAAAATATTGTACTTTTAATTGCAACAATTAGCATAAAATAATATTTTTTATTTGAATTATTGAATATAATTAAAATATATTAACTTATTAATTTAAATATTATAATAGAAAATTTTCAAATAATAATTACCTACAATATAGTTTTATTTTATGTAATTAATGAAAAAAATAACATTATTCAAAATAATAATTAATTAACATAATAAATTTTAATATTAATTAAGTGATAGTTAGTATGCTTACAATTCTATTCAAATAATAATTTTATTTTACATCAATAAATTTACGTCAAATTTTTTTAACAATTAATGGTAAATTATAATTATCATATTTTTTTATATTTATGCTTAGAGTTCTATTCAAATAATAATTCTATTTTAAAACTAGCATAATTTTTTAATTATAATTGTAGTTTAAATTTTAGCTACTTTAGAATCCAATAAGTAGCTCCAGTGGAAAAGAGGATGTTATTCATCTTAGGGGTCCCGAGTTCGAGCACTTATGTGTGTAAAGTGTGTGTGCGTTGTCAAAAGATTAAGAAAGTATGAACAGATACTATCATGTAATCACAGCAATATATTCAAAAAAAATATTCTAGCTACTTTAAATGTGTAATTACCATAACTTCTATTAAATTATAATTATTTTTTAAATGTAAATTTAGTATTATGCTGAAAAATAAATGATATTCTTATTAGTTCAAAAGTTTTTTTCATAAGTAAAAATAATTTAATAAAAAGTACATATTTAAAAAGAACAGGTTTAATTAATTTTAAATTTAAATAAATTAGTACAAATCATATATTTAAAAAGAAAAGGTTTAATAAAAAGTATAGGATTAAATTTCTAAAGTACAAGTACTGAAATCTAAATTCATTAAAGATACAGGGACTTATGGCTTGTTTTAACCGAAAAATTATCGGTATTCTTCGACATGATTTTCCGAATTATTTCATAGAAATTCTATCGAAAATAGTAATTCTACACAAGGAAAATTCTATTCTTGATTTTGGCATGCGTTTGAGATTTCTATACATTCATCTGCTTCGAATTTCTCCGTTACTGATTTTAAACCAATATGTACTTTTAATTCTTGACTTCCACATGAGTTTGAAAATTCTATAGATTGACAATGATTTTAAGTCAATATATATTTTAATTTTAATTTTGATATGAGTCTAAAAATTCTATATGCTGAGAAATTTCAGATTTCTTCATTGTAGGTTTGAAACCAATATATATTTCTATTGATGATTTTGACATGAGTCTGAAAATTCTATGGATTCAAAATGATTTTAAATCAATATATTTTTCTATCGCATGAGTTTAAAAAATTTATATGTTGAGAAATTTCAGATTTCTTTATTGTAGGTTTGAAACCATATATATTTCTATTTTTTATTTTGACATAAGTATGAAAATTCAATAGATTCATATGCTGATAAATTTTGGATTTTTTCATTGTAGATTTTAAACCAATATATATTTCTATTTTTTATTTTGACATGAGTATGAAAATTCAATAGATTCATATGCCGAGAAATTCGGGTTTCTTCAATGTAGATTTTAAACCGATATATATTTCTATTATTTATTTTGACATGAGGCTGAATATTCAATAGATTCATATGCTGAGAAATTTTAGATTTTTTCATTGTAGATTTTAAACCAATATATATTTCTATTTTTTATTTTGACATGAGTATGAAAATTCAATAGATTCATATGCCGAGAAATTCGGGTTTCTTCAATGTAGATTTTAAACCGATATATATTTCTATTATTTATTTTGACATGAGGCTGAATATTCAATAGATTCATATGCTGAGAAATTTTAGATTTTTTTATTGTAGATTTTAAATCAATATAATGGAGTTAGAAAATTTTTTTAAGGGTCGGAATTAAATTGTATATTTTTATGATAGAAAAAATACAATTTCATCTTTTAATAGTCTATATCTTTATAATTTTTAAATAATTAAATTTTTATCATTTTTTAGAGGGTTAAAGTGCAATTTTACTATTACTAATTTAAAATTTTATAATCTATAAAAAACCTAAATAAAATTTTTTTTATTTTAGGAGTCTGTCAATATATTATTATTGATTTTGACATGAATTTGAATATTCTATTGATTCATATTGTGAGAAATTTCGAATTTCTTCATTGTATATTTTTTTCAAACAAAATATATATTTCTTTTATTGATTTTGACATGATTCTTTAAATTCTGTAGATTCATATTTGAGAAATTTCTAATTTCATGGAAATCCTGGAGAAAAAATTGTAATACTACACAAGGAAAATTTTACTATCAGCTGTAAGGGGTTACTTATCCTCACAAACATCATAAGAAGGCTCAGTTATCTAACACAGTGGATCAATTTGCTTAATTTACTGCAAATTTATCCTGATCAATGCTAAAGAGCTAATAATGATCCTTCACATGAACAAGTATATGATCCTCTCCATTACCACAGATTGAAATTACAGTAACACTAATATACAAAACTCTGTGTCCTCTGTCTTCTTATTGCTGCGGTCTCAAAATATGTAGACTACACAGTTAGCAGCAAGTAAAATTTGAGCTCTTCTTTAATGGCAACTAAACCTTTCCATCCGATGAAGGGTGACTTCTATCCGGTTTAACTGCGTTCGACGTTGACGTTGTTACGGAGTTGGTACCTTTAGAGGGAGATGATGAAGAAGGAGCTGGAAGCTTCTTGGGAAGCATCTGTTCCCAGTACACCTTAGGCGACCTCGATGCTTCAGAGAGAAGGATGAAAGCAAGAAGAGAGAAGATCAGCAAGCACTTGTGCCTCCAAGAAACCAACATGTTTTATCTGTTGATGAACAGGGACCTGAAGCTCTCCTTTAACTTCCAAACATGGCTTTAGAAGGTTTAGTAATGTAAGGAGACTGCCAACTCGTGTGTTTAAGGAAAGATGTGAGAATGGCAGACATGGGGGAATTTGATAATAGTAAACCGGTGAAGCAGCTCATGCTGTTGCTCTCATTGTCCAATAGGCAGTAGAATCAGAGAGTGGGAGTGAGGGATTTGAAATATTCAGTTGGGGCCAGACATTAGCTGGTGCATGATTTGTTTATGTTTGGTGTTGCAGTTCTGGTAACAAATCTTTTTTGTCAGTGCAGCCACTTTGACAATATAATACAACAAACAATTAAACCAACTGGTATGCTTAACATAAAACATTGATATGATATGCATGGATTATAGTTTTAGTATCATCGTTCAAAATTTATGGGACATGAATGGTTATATTACAATGTTGAAATCTCAATATCTGTATATGACTCCTTTATATAATGGCGAAGGTAGAAATTTTTTAGAGAAGTTAAAATTAAATTGTACATTTTTACGATATTAAAAATGTAATTTTATCATTTTAATAGTCTATATTTTTATATTTTTTAAAATATTAAATTAAATTTTTATCATTTTATGGGACCAAAGTATAATTTTACTATTACAAATTTAAAATATTAAGGAAACTAAATGGAATTTTTTTATTTTAAGGGGGGGACGGGGCTCTTGTCAACCCCAGATTCGCCACTGCCTTATACCAAGAAAACCAATAGGGAACACCCTTTTAGACTTGATACAATGCATTTAGGTGCATACCATATGAATGCACAGAAGCCAAGGACGAAGTCAAAATTTTTTTTAGAAAGAGTCGAAATTAAATTATAATTTTTATAATAATAAAAATATAAATTTTAAAGGATTAAATAAAAAAATTATTTTTACTAATTTAAAGCTTTAAAAAATTTTAAAGATCTAATTGAAAAAAATTTTATTTTAAAAGAGACCAAACCCTATCAACTCCCTAAATTCGTCAATACAAATGCTATCTTCTTTATATAATTAGACCGGATAAGGCATGTGGGAGATGAACCCCACATAAACCTTACCACTATTATTCTTAAATTTCAATCATGCAAACATGAGGATTGTGATCGAGCTCTATAGGAATGATTAGGGGAAAAAAGGGTTAAGAACGGAAGAAAAGAAAGTCTAAAAGACACTTCTGTAGGCCACTTTACCAGCATGGAGAAAATTTTGGATATATTTTATGAGCATACCAGTGATTTCTAAGGCACTCAAATGTATTGAAAGTGATTTCTTTTTCTCATTATTTTTTCTTTCTGGGGATGAAAAAAAATATTTTAATTTCATTAAGAAACTTTGGGTTTTTTTTTTCCTAATCTATTAATCATCGCGAGCTCAATTGAACAGAAGAACTTAGTACACTGTATCCATAGATTTGGTTCACACAAATACAAAATACTAAAGGTATATTGAGACTATATCAGCATCTACTCCATAATAAATTTACAGAATGCATATGATTAATTATTGAATTTGTTCAAGTAGATAATTAAAAAATAAAAAAATTGTTTAAATTCTATAATAGAATTTCTTTTTCTTTGTTTTTTTTAATATGAAAGAAAGATTTTAGTTTATTTGATATAAAATTTGATAGGCTTAATTTACGATTTGGTTCTTAAAGTATACTCATTTTTTCATTTTGGTATCTAATTTTTTTTTTTGTCTCAATTTGGTAATTAAAGTATCAATCACTTTCCAATTTGGTATTTAAAGTATGCTTCTCTTATTTTTTTTAGTTTATTTTTTGACAAATGTTAAAAAAATTTAATAGCCAATCACAAAGTGCCACATGGTGGTTTTATGTAAAAAAATATTTTCTTTTATTAAATGTATATACCATAAAAAATTATGAAAAATGGAAATAAATATATAAAAAATTTAATATATATAATGAATAAAAAATATATCTAATAATTTATAAAAATAAAATTTACAAAAATATGATAATTGAAAAGAAATTAGTTGAAATTGATAATATTATTACAAAAATGTAAAAGAAATTGTAAAAATTATAAAAAATGTTTAAAAAATTAAAAATAATTTTTTTACAAAATTCTAAAAAGGTATTTAAATTTCAAGTAAATTTTTATTTTTATAACAATTTTTAATTTTTATATATTATTTTGAATTTTTACAATTTATAATTATATATTTTAGAATCTTATAAAAATATTATTTTTATTTATTATATATATTTTTTACATTTTAATCATATAATATATATACCATTAAAAAATTTTAAAAAACACATGGCTTATTCTAATAACACCACATGGCAGGTCAACAATTGGTCAACAATCAGTCAAAGTCAACAATGTTTTTTTATATTTAAATATTTAATATTATACTTTTTTTATTTTTTATTTAAATTTAATATTTTTATTTTAAATAAATCTAATTGTCACGTGGCATTTTCTCATTAACAAAAAATAAGCCACGTGACACTTCTCAATTGGCCAAAGTGACCTAATATATTTTTATAACGGTGTTACAAAATGGACTAAAAATAGAGAAAATTGATATTTTAAGTATTAAATTAAAATAAAAAATTTAAATATCAAAATAAAAAAATAAATATACTTCAAGGGCTAGACCATAAATTAAACCAATTTGTGGCTATAATTTTAATATTTCGCATAAAATTTTGCATCTAAATGTTGTTTATTTAATGACATTTAATTATTTCACCGCAATCAAATATGATCTCGTTGCAGCTTAATTTTTTTGCAGCTATATATATTATTGTTTCCTAAAATTTTTAACAATTCTAACATTACGTCAAATATTTTATAATCATATTTTATGATTATTAGAACAATCTTTTTGTTAATGAAATTTAATCGTTATATAATGGAATAAATTAATTTTTTGTTGCAAAATTAATATTTAGAAACCTATAATATTACTAAAAGATTCGATAAATAAATTCAATTTTAATTAAAATTCTCTCATTATCATTTATGAAAGATTACAATTTGACCGTTAACATTTTGGTTACCCAATTTTTATCTGTTGTTACAATTTTAAAGTTAAATTTATCATGAACTTTATGTAATGGTTTAATGGTCAAAGATGTTTACCGTCTTAGTTGTGATCTGAATTTGAGTCGCGTTAATCGCGTTGATTATTCGGGTTTTACTAGAGGTATTCATGGGCCAGGTTGGATCGAGTTCAAGCTGGATTGGATTTAGACCGGGTCTAAGCATGATATTAACATACTTTATGATTGTTCAAGCTCGGCCCGACCCGAAATCTGAGCCTAAAATTTTGCTCTAACCCGCCCATATTTGCAAAAGACTAATCCAAACCCAGTTTTAGCCTGCCCATATTAGTTTTAATTTTTTTTAAAAGAATAATTATATTATATTATTTTAATATTTTAATATTTTATAATTTTTTTATTTATTGATTTTTTTATATAATCATTTTAATATTTTTTAATGTTTACATTAGAGTAATATTATATATTTAGTATAGGTTTATTTTCTTAATGTGTTTTAAATTACATTAATGTGTAAAAATAATATAATATAAGTATTATAAACTTAAAACGGGTCAAGCTGAGCTAGGTTCTGGCCTTAAATATTTAACTTCAAGCTCGACCCATATTTTAAATGGGCCTAATATTTTTGTCCAAGCCCATTTCAAGCCTAATATAAAAGTTCAAATACTGCCAAATTTCGAACAGGCCTTCAAGCCTGGATGGGTAACCCGACCCATGAACAGATCTAAACTTTACCATATAATTGTAATTAAAAACAAGTTAAATTTACCATAAATTAACTTAATTTTTATTCCATTTTTTTATCTGTCTTCTTCTTTTGTCTGAATTCTTTTTCCCCTTTTTATATTTGTTTCAACTTCAAAATCAAAACCTCAATAAACCCAAACCCAAGAGTTTTGGACTCCAACAGAGTATGACTTGGGTTGATGAGGCCCTTTGTATTTATTTGATTAACTTCAAGTTATCTCATTCTTGTCTATTTACTTGAGATTTAGCTTTTTTTTTCCTTTCATTTGATTTTGTATAATTTTTTATAACCTCATTATTCAGTTTAATTAGAAAATATGTTAATTAGTTTTTCTAAAATTAATTAAAATACAAATGTTAGTTTAAAAATAACATACAATAAATAATGAAACATATGTGGACTACTATCCCAAATGCTGTCAACTCCTGAATGCCACGTCGTCAAGTTAACAATTTCATTAACTTTTCAAACTAAATTTGATCAAGTTGACAAAAAAAAATTTGAGAGCTAAATTAAGAAAAAAAAGGTTAAATTGATTTTTCTATACATAATTTGATGGCTAAAAATATTATTATACTTAAAAAATTCATGTCAACATGGTGAATTCAAAGTGTTAGCTCGAAAGGATTAATTTGAGGTCACTAATGGGAAGTTGAATAGACCTTTAAGATGTTGTAGTAGAGGCAATAAAAATTGTGCAACAAAGAATATAATGATTTATAATAGCTCGGCCCCAATTTTCTACTCCACTACCGTAGTTTATCACAACTAAGAATTTTCCTAAATTCACTAATTTAGTAACCTTTGAGGACAATATTTAACCCTACAATCTCCCTTAAGATTTATACTTCAAAATCTTAATTTTGCACTCCCTTAAGGTTTCTACCCAAACCTTAAGAATCAATCCTCTCAAAGAGAAAACAAATAAGCAAACTAATTAGTAATCCTTACAAAATCAGAATGTTTGCCAATTAGCACTAATATAAAGAAGAACACTTGAGCTAAATGAATACAATGAAAGTTCAAAAGTGTTTGCAAGAAAATGTATGAAAGAATTAAGCTCTTAAGTTGTTTTGATTGATCTTTAAGCTTTGCATATGTCTTTTGTTATTGCTAAACCTTTGGAAGATGATATTTATA
Source organism: Gossypioides kirkii (assembly GCA_005610355.1). NCBI lineage: Eukaryota > Viridiplantae > Streptophyta > Magnoliopsida > Malvales > Malvaceae > Gossypioides > Gossypioides kirkii. The sequence continues at coordinate 23,597,357 of CP032248.1, forward strand.
CCCTCTAATTGATTTCCAACTATTGAGGTCGTTGCGATAGTGAATAGAATTGTTGGGATGAAAATACCAGTTCATTTAATTCACTTGCAACATCGAGTATCAATACCTACTAAAAGAGTATCAATATTTTTTATAATTAATGCAGATTTCAGTGATCGTTGGAGCAGAAATATTTTTTATAACAAATATTAATTTTTCCATCAATTTTGAGATGATTTAACCGAAAATACAAATTTAAATGTTAAATAAGTCAAAAAATTAAATAGAACGCTAAAATAATTTTTTTGATAAAGTTGAAGGGTCAAAAAAAATCATTATGATAACCGCAAAAGGTATTTCAATTTCTGTTTTCATTGATATGAATGGTTTTGCGAAAACAAAAAGCTGCTTGTGATGATACTTTTGTTGGAAAAAAATCATAGTGAAGAAGTGTATTTAAAGTTTCATGGAATGAAAAGGAAGCGAGTGAAGATTCCTTGTGTTAGAAATCCACTCCAAAACAACCATGGAAGCTTCCTTCCTTCTCTCTTCTACTTCAAAACTATTAAAAGAAAAATGACGTAAGCACCCTTTAAATTTTTAAAATTTACAAATTTAACCCATTTAAATTGTTTTTTTATTGTTTTATTTAAATTTTAATTAATAAATATTTCAAATAGAATTCAGATTATATTATTTTAAGTTTAAATTTAAATATGCAACTTATGTTAATTTTATTTAAAATTAATTAAACTTTTCTATTTAAGTATGCAATTTTTATTTAAATTTAAATGAACTAAATATACAAAAGTAAAATTCATTTCTTTAATTAAAATATAGCAGCTTATCATACAATTAATTCATTAAATTCTAAAATTTTAGATTGATTTCCTTTAAAATAAAATATATTACAAGTCAATTTTTTACATTTACTAAATTTATAATCATCTTGAGAATTCAACTACAATTAACTATTTAAGTTGAAAATTATGATAACTTAGTAGGATAAATTTAATTAATTTTAAATAGAATATCTTAAAAATCTTCATCAAAATTACATTAAAAAAATCTTATCAAAATAAATACTAACGAAAATATTATACAAGAAAACGTTAAATAATTGACGACATAATTGTCTTTACTAATAGTAAAATTTATATAAGTAATTAAGAAAAAAATGAATTTCAAGTTTACAAATATGAAAATTTTGCAACTATACTTTTTAAGATTTTTTTTGGGAGAAAATAATAAACTTAAATTGCTTACATCAAACTACTAGAAGTAAAAAAAACTATTTATTTTATCTCAACATAAGTCTTGTAAAATCTCCCTAGCATTCTTCTCATAAATTTAGACGCTTTCCTTTCTATCAAAAGTCAATTTGACAATCTCATTAGCAATGCGATTAATTTCCTTGAGAACATACTTGAAAAATCACTAATCTACCGTATTTTAGTAACTGTTTAATTCTTCTAACCAAGGTTGAGTTCGCATCCTCCGATTGTTTATCTTCAAAGACTTTAATCACCTCCATACTATCTGTTTGAATCAACACTCTATCATATCTCTGTTCGTTTAAAATAGTCGGCCCATCCAGAATGCCCTAAAGCTTAGCCTCAAACATTGAGCACTTCCCTAGGTAATGGTTATAACTCAGGATCTAGTCCTCATCCTGATTTCGCAAGACTCCCCTGACTGATGCAAATCCCTTCTCATGTTTGACCGCTCCATCAGTATGCAAATGAATCCAATTGCTTGATAATTGGCGATTAAAAGACACTTCTTGTTTTCTGAACGAGTCTTCTTTATGGGTGCAATTATACTGTCTTGCTCAACTATTGGAAACTTTAATTGTGTGCTTCAAGGTAACCCCTAAAAAACAAATAAGTTCCTATTTTTTTCAAATACGCCACATAATCAGACCAAAAATGCAAGACCAACTAACTCCCATGAAAGGTGATTCTACTTGTGAACATAGGTTAAACTTCAACCACTAAAAAATATCACCAGAGATGAACTTATTTTGTTGATTTTGTGGCACGGTAACTGGCCAAACTTCCTTTGCAGCCTGAAAATTCCTCATAACGTGGATAATATCTTCCAACTCATGGCCACAAAAAGAACATGAGCAATCTTGTCCAATTCTTCTTCTAACTCGTTCCACATTTGTAAGTAACTTTTGTTCGAAGACAAGTCAAATAAATAAGCAAACTCTTTGAGGACAATGAAATCTCCAAGCAAGTTTTCTCGTCTTTAGGATGCCAAGAACTTTCCTGTATGGACCAATATGCACTTTTGACAGAGAAAGATCTAGCTGTATTGCGATACCAAACAAGCCTGTCAAAACCTGCTAATGGATGTGGGGGAAGAATTCTCACAATTTTTTTTACCATATACTTTTAAGTTTTAACATTATTTCAACTAACATGTTAATTTATACTTTAATTAACGTGTTAAATAATTCTTAACTCAAAGATTTAAATTAGTAAAATGATGAATATGTTAAAAATAATTAAAATGATTGTATTAACATATTAATAAATTATATTTTAAATAATGAATAGTATAGTAGTAAACATTTATGAATTAATAGTATTTGATTGACAATAACAAAAAAAAGTAAATTATTCGTATCATCAATCAATTATTTGTGAGGTTTAATTTGGTTATCCAATTATCAAAATGATCAATTTAAGCACAAAAGTTGAAAGCATTAAAAATTCTGTACACTCATTTGTTACCAATGGTTAGATAACATGATAATATAACTAGAAAATGTTACATGGTATTGCCACAATGTTTAACCCTGTTGAGTGCTTTTTAGTTGTGGCTCATTGAAGGGGACAATCGAGTATTTATACATGTTGTTACTGTTCATGGAATTGACGTTCCTGGTAGGCTTCATGCATGTTCGACATGTGTATTGTTCTGGTCTGCTTGCTATAATTTGTAGCTCCCACACATGAACTTTGTAGTATATGCGAACTGGGATTACGAACCATCCTTGCGAGCTCTTCTGGTGAATTCTCACTATGAGACATGCACGCATCCCACTAGTAAGGCCCAATCGGGTCGCGGGTAAGCGGTTCGAACCACATTCGGGTTTCGGGTTGACGATCATAAATACATAACAAACCTACCACATGATAATATTCACATAGCATTGTATTTTAAAATATTATAAATAATAAATTACAATTTGGTCATTTATTTTTGAAACTTTTCTAGGTTTACTAACTTTGAAAATTTACAATTTGGCCGCTAAATTTGTAAAATGATTAATATTTTGTTTTGAAATTACGAATGTTAAGCTCAATAATCACATAGAGAGGCGATGAATTGGTGTTTTAAAAACTCTAAAGAAATATGGAAAACAAAGGAGACTTAAGAATTTATAATGATTCGGCCCCAATTGCTTACTTCCCCTTCCTTAGCTTACCACAACTAAGGATTTTCCAAATTTACTATATTTGAACCTTTCAAGGACAAGGTTTAACCTTTACAAAACACTATCTTTTCACTAGGCAAGATAAAGTCAGTTCCTTAAGGTTTAAAGAATAAGGATTAAAGACTCCTCTTAAAGGAAAATATTTCAATGATAAAGCTCACCCAATAACAATAAAACACTTGAAAAGAATAAGAAAGATGTACTCAAGTGTGTGTATGAAGAACAAAGAGAAGACCAATGAAAAGATTGGATTTTTGTGCAATTGACTTTATAAATTTGTTTCTTGTCTTCAATTTGGAGTTATTGACTTGTATTTATTTGTGCCTTCTAACTGTTAGTCAATAAGCAGTATAAAATAAATAGAAATACAATTTAAATTTAATAATAAATTATAAATTAATAAAAGCAAATGAATAAGAATTTTTTATCCAGTATTTGTAGATGAATTAAAAACACAAAATTATTGTGGTCTGTATGAACAATCTCTTTAAGACAGATTCGTCCTCTCCTTGATGCTAGAGAATGTTGGACGTCTATCTCTTAGGATACAACAACGATCACCCACCACAAGAAGCGCAACTTATAGTGAATAAGACGAATTCTAACCAAGTCTGCCTTTATCACTAAGCTAAAAAATAGAATTTGAGAAAAACCGAGAACCGATTTGAGAGAGTAAAATTGATTGTTTTTTAGTCGTGTTTAAGATGAGTAAAGAAGCAACCTATTTATAGTGGGAGAATAGCTAAACATTTTAGGTAAATTAACAATGTGGGATATGAGGTCAACACTTTTAACAATGTGGGATATGAGATTTTAAGCACCATTTTTCATGGAGCTTACTTTGAGCATCAATTTCTCATTCATTACTTAACCATTTTGAGCATATTATATATCGTTTCAAAGGTCTCATGGAGTAAAATATAGATAATAAAATTTATTATTCAAATCTCTAATTTTACCCATAAATAATATGCCTCTAAATTCCCTAGTTAACCATTATTTTCCAACAATCCCCCATATGAATGAAATTGAAAGATCAACAAAATTCAATGACATGGAGTGGTAATAGAGTCTACGTTAGATATTTGCATAGGATAGGTAGGCATCAACCCTTAAACCTTCCATTATGAAAGTATATTTACTTTACTGGCTGACCAGTAGACACGATGTTCTTGAACTGTTTTGCCTTTTGTGTAAACGATGATATACCTCACTCAAATACCTCCTTGGCAAGGTTTTGATTCTCATGGTTGTGTTCATCCGACCGTGAACATCTCCTGGTTTTGCAAGAGTTTTAGAGAACTATGCCCTAGTAGTCTCCTTGAAGCAACCCCACTTCACTCTCACATAGGTGATTTATGTTGGCCGGCTCACCAAAACATACAATGGTCATTAAAAGCATTTGCTTAACCTTTTCCACATTTTTTTAATCACTGTTACCGTTATAGGAATAAACTTAAGGTAATAACCCCTACAGTGATTTTACAAGATCTATGCAAGTAGATTATCCCTTTGAAACTAGATCTTGGGATCTCTAGTCAACTAGGTTATTTTTTTCTTCACTTAGTGCCTTTAAATATTCATGGGCTTCAATCCCATTCCTTTTGATGTTTTATCAACCTGATCTCAATTTAACCTTTTGGTTAATGAATCCGTAATGTTATCTTTTGATTTTATAAAATCAATAGAGATAACCCCAGTTGAGATCAGTTGTCTAACGATATTATGTCAACAACGCATGTGTCTCGACTTGCCATTATACATCACATTCTATGCTCTACCAATTATAGCTTGGTTATCACAATATATGCATATTGTGAGCACAGGCTTTGGCCATTCAGGAATATCTTCCAAGAAATTTCGTAGCCATTAAGCCTCTTCTCTAGATTTGTCTAAAGCTGCAAATTCGAATTCCATTATGGATCTGGTTATAGTCGTTTACCATAAAGATTTCTATGACACAACTCTTCCTCCTAATGTGAAAACATATCCACTTGTGTCTTTAGTATCTTGAATATTAGATATCCAATTAACATCGAAAAATCTTTCTAACACAGTAGGATCTCTAGAATAATGCAGTCCGTAGTCCCGAGTATATCTGAGATATCTCAGTACTCGCACAAACGCTTTCCAATGGTTCTCTCTTGGATTGCTTGTGAATCTGCTTAAATTGCTCATAATGAAAGCAATATCCGATCTAGTATAGTTCATAAGGTACATTAGACTGCCTATGACCCTTGCATATTCTACTTGGTTAACACTTTCACCTTTTTTTTGGACAAATGTTAGCTCGTATCTATAGGAGTTCTGGCTACACCAGAATCATCTTTGCTATGTTTTCCAAGAATCTTGTCAACATAATGTGACTGAGTCAATATGAGACCTTCAGGTGATATTTTGATTTGGATGCCCAAAATCACATAAGCTAGTCCCATATATTTCATGTCAAATCTTGAATTTAACATATTTTTGGTACGTTTTACCATGTCATCATTACTTCCAATAACGAGTACGTCATCGACATATAAGCACAAGATTACATATCCATTGACAGTGGTTTTGACATACACACATCTGTCACACTCATTAATTTTAAATCCATTTGTCATCATGACATTGTCAAAATTTTCATGCCACTGCTTTGGCGCTTGTTTAAGTCCATATAAAGACTTCACTAATTTACAAACTTTCCTTTCTTTCCCTGGAGTTACATGACCCTCAGGTTGTTTCATGTAAATCTCCTCATCAAGATTTCCATTTAGAAAAGTTATCTTAACATCCATTTGATGTACTTCTAGATTCCGCAAAGCGGTAGTTACAAGTACCATTCTTATAGACGTTATTCTTGATATAGAAGAGAATGTATCAACCTAATCAAGATCTTTCTTTTGTCTGTAACCTTTATCACCAATCTATCCTTTTATTTATCAATCATTCCATCTGCTTTCATTTTTCGTTTGAAAATCGATTTAGAATTTAATGGTTTAATTCCCGAAGGAAGATCCACTAATTCCCACGTATGATTTTGCATAATGGAATCAATTTCACTTTTAATAGCATCTTTCCACAAAGTGCTTTCATAAGAGCATATAACTTTACTATAAGTTTGAGGTTCAGCCTCTAGCATATAGGTTAAAAAATCTGATCCAAAGGACTTTTCCACCCTTTCCCTTTTACTCCTCCTTGGCTTTGCTTCAATTTCAACCTTTTGTTGAACATCTTGACTATTTTCATTAATAGTCTCCGAGGTTCGTTTCATTAAACTTGAACCAATATCCCTAGTCTTTCAAGGGAATATATTTTCAAAGAATGAGACATTTTTTGACTCCAATATCGTATTCTTATGAATTTCAAGATTCTTTGATTCATGTACAAGAAAGCGATATGCATTTCTATGATGTGTATAGCCAATGAAAATACAATCCACCATTTTATGACCTATTTTCATTTTTTTTTGTAACGGAGCCATAACTTTTGCAAGACACCCCCACACTTTCAAGTAGTTATAAGAAGGTTTTCTGCCTTTCCATAACTCATATGTTGTCTTGTCCTTTTTCTTGCAAGGCACTTTATTTAAAAGATAATTAGATGACAGAACATTTTCCCCTCACATATTTTGTGATAACCTAGAGCTACTAGCATTGCATTCATCATTTCCTTTAAGGTCCGATATTTTCGCTCTGCTACTCCATTTAATTAAGGAGAGTATAGTGATGTCATTCATGAATAATAACATGTTGTGCAGAATATTCACCAAATGGTTCAACATATTCACCACCACACAGTCACTTCTTACCATCTTAATTCTTTTATTAAGTTAGGTTTCGACTCCCTGCTTATAGAGAATGAATTTCTCTATAGCTTCATCTTTGCTTTTAAGCAAATATACATAACAATATTTATGTTATCATCAATGAAGGTAATAAAATATTTATTCCCTCCTCTAGTTTGAACAAACTTTATGTCACAAATAGCGTTATGTATTATAGCAAGTGGTTCTGTATTTCTTTCAACAGTTTGGAATGAAAACCTTGTTAATTTTGCCTCAACACAAGTTTCACATTTATGATTATAATTAATGTGAAATAAAGAAATGTGATCTAAGTTAATTAATCTACGTAAAGTATCATAATTAACATGTCCAAGCCTACCGTGCCATAAATTAAATGTCTCAAGCATATAACAGAAGAAAAGACATTATTCTTATTCATACTTTTGGCTTTTACAGATATAACATTGAGTTTCCACATGCCATTCAATACATATCCCCTTTCTACAAACATTCCCCCTTTAGACAACACTATTTTTGGGATTCAAATACCATCCTAAAACCATACACACTTAGGAGTGTCCCAGAAATAAAGTTCTTACTGGAAGTTGAATCATTGCCTATATAAACCTTCTCCCCTTTCTCACAAGGAACCATCTCAACAAAGGAGTCCTTGTCACAATAGATATGACGTGTGGCATCAATATCAAGCCACCATTCTCTTGGGTTTGAGTCAACCAAGTTGACTTTAGAAATCACAACGTAGAGGTCAATCTCAGACACTTCTCTCGAAATATCGTCCACAACATTGGCTTTGTTGGTTCTAACTCTCTTTAGAAGCCTACAGTTAGATGACTTGTGTCCCATTTTATTACAATGGAAGCATTTCCCTTGGAATTTGGGCTTCTTAGAAACATCTCCTTTTGGTCCCAACTTAGACCCAGTCTGAGGTTATTTCTTCTTCTTGAAGTCTTTCTTGACTTCCGCCACATTTGCCTTAGTCACATTAACATTGACTGCTTGTTAAGCTTTTTGGCTGCACTTCTATTGTCTTCTTCAATCCAAAGTTTGACAATCAAATCTTCCACTGTCATTTCCTTTCTTTTATGCTTCAGATAGTTCTTGAAGTCATTCCAAGCACGGGGTAACTTTTCGATAATGGCTACCACCTGAAAGGTTCACTTATTGAAGTTCAAGGTTGTTTCTTCTTCTTGAAGTCTTTCTTGACTTCTGCCACATTTGCTTTAGACACTTTAAGATTGACTGCTTTGTTGAGCTTTTTGGCTGTACTTCTATTGTCTTCTTCAATTTGAAGTCTAACAATCAAATCTTCCATTGCCATTTCCTTTCTTTTATGCTTCAGATAGTTCTTGAAGTCATTCCAAGCACTGGGTAACTTCTCGATAATGGCTGCCACCTGAAAGGTTCACTTACAACCACCCCTTTAGCAAGAAAACCGTGAATGACCAGTTGAAATTTCTGCACTTGATTCACAACAGCTTTAGAATCAATCATTACAAAATTTAAGAATTTGGAAACTAAAAATTTCTTAGCTCCAACATCTTCAGTTTTATATTTATGGTCCAATAACTCTCATAGTTCTTTAGCTGTCATCTTCACACTTTTCACTTCATAGAGTGCATTAGTAAAGCAGTTTAGAATGTAGTTACGACATAAAAAATCAGAGAGCTTCTAAGCTTCAACAGCATTGAAGGCGATGGCAAGATCTACCTCATCCTCTCTCATAGTAGGAAGATCATCCTTAAGAAATTTGACTAGATTTAACATGGTCAAATAAAACAACATCTTTTGTTGCCACTTTTTAAAATTCTCTCTAGAGAATTTTGCAGGCTTTTCATTATGGCTCATAGCCATCAGCAACGTTTGACTCTGGCTCTGAGCTTGAGTAGGGACAATAGCACCACCAGATTGAGGACTGGTTGAATTCTTGGATGTTTTAATCATTTTTCCCATCTGTAATTTAGAAACAAAACCAATATTAGTAAATTTATAAATCTGTTAGACGTCAGGAATTTAGTTAGAAACTAAAAACCAGAAATAGAAACACAACTTTTGTTAAACGACAGGAATTTAGTAAAACTAAAATCCCGAAACAAAAGCTCACACGAACTAATAGAAAACACAATAATAAACAATGCATCAGTTAGGTTACTTTGAAAGAGAGGTGATGTACTATGCATGCTTAAGTACCAAGTCTTTCAAAAACCAATCCTAGACATGCACTCCCACATTATTTTTCAATCACCCGTACGTACTCGCTTTTGATTTGTAGAAATATGTCTTAAGATTGTTAGTCAATAGGCAATATAAAATAAATATGAATACAATTTAAATTTAATAATAAAATGTAAATTAATAAAAAAATGAACAAGAATTCTTTACCCAGTATTTGTAGATGAATTAAAAACACAAAACTATTGAGACCTGTATAAACAGTCTCCTTTAGACAGATTCGCTCTTTCCTCGGTGCTAGAGAACACTGGACATCTTTCTCCTCAAATACAAAAACGTTCGCCCATCACAAGAAGCATGACTTTTAGTGAACAAGGCGAATTCTAACCGAGCCTGCCTCTATCACCAAGCTAAAAGAATGGAATTTGAGAAAAACCAAGAATCGATTTGAGAGAACAAAATTGATTATTTTTCAGTTGTGTTTAAAATAAGTAAAGAAGCAACCTATTTATAATGGGAGAATAGCTGAACGTTTTAGGTAAATTAACAATGTGAGATATGAGTTGAACACTTTTAATAATGTGGGATATGAGGTTTTAAGCACCATTTTTCCTCAACAACCATTTTTCATGGAGCTTACTTTGAGCATCAATTTTTCATTCATTACTCAACTATTTTGAGCATATTATATTTCATTTTAAAAGTCTCGTGGAGTAGAATATAAATAATAAAATTTATTATTCAAATCTCCAATTTTACCCATAAATAATATGCCTCAAAGTTCCCTAGTTAGCCATTGTTTTCCAACACTAACAACCTTAAAGCCGTTTGGAGATGTTTGCAATCAATTAGAGCTGTTGCTGTAATTAATGTGGACTTGTGTCGGTATAAGTCTTGAAAATTATAACCATTGGAGCTTAATGTATCAGTAGAAGTCCACTTATATCGATAGAAGTTTGAGGGTTTTAAGGGTTTAGACTTATACCGATAGTTGTATCGATAAAAGGTGCCAAGGAGACTAAAAATTGCTTGACTTAGTTGTATCGGTAGAAGTCTTCCTAAGTATTGGTAGAAGTCTAATGCTTGGCTTGGAATGCTCTTTGACTTGCTTTTACCACTAGAAATTTAGTCATTAGACATTGACTTGGTTCTACCGATACTTCTATACATTTGTATCGGTATAAGTATCTCAACAAGGTAAAATTTGTCTTGAAATAATATTTTTGAAATGCAATTTATAATTTTGAGTTTCTAAACACTTCAAAAATAATTATAAGAGATTATATAAATTGATTTCAAGTTTGGTTAAGGAGAATTTATAATTTACTTTGTTATATCAAAACATTTTTAAAAAAATAAGGCTAACAACGAATATTTTAATCTTAGTTAAGACTTTTTAATTGATTCACAACAACTTTGCTTACTAGTGGCGTCTTAAATGTTGTCACTAAAAATTACATTCATGACACTATTAGTATTTGGTTACAAAAATTTCGTTATGATGACATTTGCCACATTAGGTGTGTCACTGAAAGTTAATGGTGACGTTGTATTATTATGCGTCATGTATTGGTTATAATATGGTGACGATATGCGCCATTTGTCACCAAATGATATACTTATTGTCATTTATTTGTGGGATTGTCACCAATAATGATATAATATTCAAAATATAAGTGACAAAAGAGATATCGTCACATTGTTACTGACATAGTATATCGTCACATGATATGATTAAGTAATAACATGAATAACACTAATACATAATGTCTACTTATAATCGGTAGTTGATGACAAGAAGTTGTCATTAAATCATATACATAATCATAATTAATTATAGAAATTGTCACAAATAATGTTATAGATACTAGATTTTGTTCGAACATACTAGATATTAAATTCAAATTTTCAAATCGAATGCAAAATTTAAATTATAAATAACATGGACCAATTAATTTAAGGGCTTTGATTGAATTGGAACCAATTTTCTCTATTTAGGTCATATTCCTTTTATCTTTTGTACTAAATAAAAATATTGGGCTTTGGCCCCTTAATTTAGATTTATATAATTTTGAATATTATCATTTTACAGTATTTTAATAATTATAAAAATAAAAATAAATAAATAAATAAATTTCAAGAAAAAATACAAAAATCCAAAATTCTAAAAGATGGGAATTTAAAAAAGTCCCATTAACTTTACAAATGTTACAATTTGGTCTTATGTGATGGTTTGACATGACAAAATATTGCTACATGAAATTTCAAATATTGTGATTTTTATGAGATTAGATTTGGAAAAGTTAGCTGTAAAATTCTTGTTTTTTTATGTTGCAATTGATTTTTTATTTATTTTAAAGACTTTTAATTTTATTATCAGTATTGTTAAGAAAAAAATAAAATATCTAAATCATTTTTAACTAGCTCAGGGACCAAATTAGCTATTAATCCTTTGAATTAAGGTGCAACATTACTTTTTTAACGGAAGCTAACAGTCGAGTGACAAAAATGTAATAATTTAATAACATTAGTGACTACTTCATAACTTTTGAAAGTTGGATGACCGGAACGTAATTTCAAGCAAAATTTAAAGACAGTTGATGTAGTGTACCCGTCATAATTTCTAGTACAAATTATCTTTTCATTTTTTTTAACTGAAATGCACCTAGTTTTCATTAATAAGGGGTAACCAAACAGCCCTCCAATTGGACGTAACAAATACAAAGACATAGGAAATAGAAAAAACAATAAAGAAAGAGAAAAACGACAGAGCATTAAGGCAGTGCCCATAGAATTAAACAAAACAACACATAACCACAAAAAAAAGAAAAAGAGAGCCTAAAACCCCAAAAAATGACAAAAGACCAAATGAAAAGTCTCCCTAAGCAACCAAGACACAAACTAATTTGCAAATGCCCGAGCCTAGTGAGAGGGCTTCGAAACCTTCATGGAGTCCTCCTATAGATGAAAACATTCTCCATCGACCAAAGCTAACCAATATTATCTATCCTCAGTTTACCTAGCGAGTCCAATCCATCGTAGCAACGAGTTCCACCAATGGGGTCACTTCCTCAACCAAGAATCAAGGCTCTAACCAATCACGACTTGAAGTCACAAGAGCATGCGCAACCATATTAGCAGTTCGTTTGACAAATCCAAAGGTAATCTGCTCAAACCTTCCAACAAGACATTGAATATCGAAAATCACAGGACTGATTATAGATTTATCTAGGTTTTGGGAGAGCATCTTTTTTATAACAGTCAAAGAATTGCCTTTGATTCGCACTAGTCGAAACCCTATATTTGCTGCAAAACAAACAACAACCTCACATGCCCTAGCTTCCGCAACAAAGATGTCTTGAACATTCAACAAAGGGTACGTACACGCTTCCATTATTTGCCCCAAATCATTCTTGGCAATAGCCCCAAGTCATGCTTTACTGGTGCCACAAACAAAACTTGCATTGAAATTTGCTTTGATAAGATTGTTCTCTAGTAGCCGCTATAGTTCAACCAGAAAATTCGATGATTGTACATTAGGAGTAGCAACATGCTCAAGCTCCTTTAAATAACCTTGAATAAAACCAATTAATTTTAGGATAGAGAACTTAGAACCCTCATGCACCATTTTGTTCCATGTATACCAGATAGCCCAATATATAATAACCATCATAGACATTACTCTGGGTTGTAGAGGCAATAAAAAGAAACTAATCAGTCATTGTATTCTATTGCATGACATTCTGGCGAGGGTAATCGGCAAATGAGACCAGACCTGCTTAATCAGAGAACAACCACGAACTAGATGATCCGTTGACTCATCAGCAAGCTTACATAACAGGCAACCAGGATCAACTTGCAAATGGTGTCTTCGCAAATTTCCTTTCGTAGGGATGTAATTGTTTAACGTTTTCCATATGTATATTTTAATTTTCCCAGGGAGTTGCAACTCTCAAAGATTAGTGTAAAGTTTTGAAATTGGGCTCAGCTGTCCCATTTGTTTGTTTTTCATTAACAGGCGATATCCACTCTTTACTGTGTACTCCCCTAAACCTTCACATCGCCATACTACAGCATCTGGGAGCATTGATTGAGCTACTGGTATAGTCAAAACCCTATCAGCATCATCCAGCTTAAGGATCTGTTGTACCCTGGCCTCGTTCCAAGTATGGGATTTAGTATCAATAAGTTGATTCACTAAAGAAAACCTTATGTCTATTTGCTCACATGCTACTCTTGTTAGGCCAGGAAAAGGAAGCTAGGGGTCATTCCAAATGTTAATGTGTGACCTCGTACCTACCCTCCAACCCATACCACCCTCGATCAGCCCCCGAGCCGACCAAATGCTTCTGCAAGTGAGTGAGGGGTAAGATCCTAAACTTGCTGACATAAAATTAGAATGCGGAAAATATCTGGCCTTTAATATTTTTGTTAAAAGACAATTAGGATGAGATAGGATACCCCAACATTGCTTAGCAAGAAATGCAATATTAAATTTACTAAGCTCACAAAACCCCAAATGCTCCAAAGCTTTAGCCAAACACAAAGCAGTCGAAGAAGACTAATGAATGCCTTTTAGCGTCCTATTATTAGTCCATCAAAATTTGTTCAAAATACCTTCAAGCTTGTCACACACTACCTTGGGAAAAAGAAAGCACTGCATCGCATAAACTAGTATTGCTTGAAGGATTGATTTAATAAAAACTTCTTTTCCCCTATCGACAAAAACCAAACATTCCAACCTTCGATTCTCCTTCGAAACCAATCGACATACTGAGAAAATGTCTGAGGCTTATGTCTTCCAACCATATTAGTAAAACCCAAATTTTTTTCTGGGTTGGTAAAGATACGAGCACCAATTCTTTGCATTAGAATCTGCTGATCTGAAACCCGCACAATCAAACCAAAAAATAGCAATGACTTATCAAAATTCACAGCTTGCCCCGATGCAGCCTCATACTCACTAATAATGTTTTGAACATGCATAGCTCCCTATCCGAAGCATCTCCAAAAATAACACAATCATCAGCAAAAAAAAAAGATGATTAATTAAAGGCCCTCGCCTTCCAAGAACCGCACCTCTCACCCGACTAGACCTTTTAGCATCATTCAAAAGAGCCGAAAAACCCTCAGCACAAATAAGGAAAAGATAGAGACTTAAAGGATCTCCTTGTCGTAACCCTCGAGACGATTGAAATCTATCACTAACTCCCTCATTAACACCCACAGTATATGAAACAGAGCAAGAACACCTTATTACCAAAGTGACCCAATCAAGATGAAAACCCAATCGAGCCATCATAGCAATAAGGAAATCCCACTTAACCTTGTCTTAAACCTTACTCATGTCCAATTTGATTGCAAAGTTTCATTCTTTGCCTCATTTTTTCATCTTCAACAAATGAAGTACTTCATAAGCAATAAGAGTGTTATCAGAAATTAACCAGTTGGGAATGAACGCTCCCTAAGCTTCATTAATACAATCATCTAATAAACTGCTCATACGATTGACTACAACTTTCGAAATAATCTTATATAACATAGTACAGAGGCTAATAGCCCTAAAATGGGTAATATTTTTGCCTCTTAATTTTTGGGGTTAATACAATATGTGTTTTATTGATAAACGAGAATTTCACAGACCCATTAAAGATCGAAAGGCAGATATCAATAACATCACTACCAATAATAGACCAGAATTTCTGATAAAAAAATGCGTTGAATCCATCAATACTTGGGGCACGAAGTGGAGATATTGAATTGAAAGCTTTAACAATTTCATCTTCACTAAACAGGACCAGCAACCTATCATTCATATCTTGCGTAACCTTCAATCGAAAAAAATCTAAAATATGCGCATAATCAGCAGTTTGTGAAGCAGTAAAAGCTGTGCAAAATAACTAGAAGTCACATTAAGCATACCTTCATCATCAACCACTCATCTACCCGAATTGTCTTCAAGACTAACAACTTTATTTTGTTTCTTTCTAGCAGAAACCACCTTATGGAAGAATGAAGTATTACGATCACCATTAACGAGCCAATTAACTCTAGCCCGCTGCTCCCAGTACATTTCTTCCTTATCAGCCTCTAAATTAAAACCCAACTGAACCTTCGCAATCTCCGCTAGAATATTAACATCTGGATACTGATCAAGCAGCTCATTGAGATGCTTCTCATAATATTTTTTCCTAGCTGACCTGTCCCTCCTAATCTGACGGCTCCACTTTTGAAGTCCCTCACCCAGCTTTCCCAATTTCAAAGGAACATCACCAGTGAATATAGTCCAGATATCTTTAATGACTTCCGCACAAGAGTCCTCCAAACAGCAGCTAGCATTAAATTGAAATCCATTGCCATAGAGATTGGCACGCAAGTTATTGTGGCCCTCAAAATTAATCAGGACTAGGCAATGATCGAAAAACTCATGCACTAAATGTTGAACCTTATAAGCAGAAATTTTTTTCCATTAGGCCAAGTTCGCAACCCCTCGATTGAGTTGCTCCCGTATGTTATTCGACCCAAGCTTACCTCATTCCCAAGTATACCAAATCCCAAAAACCCAAAGTCAAACAACTCGCATTCTTCCAACACATCTCAAAAACTTTTCATTTGTCGCTCTAAACGAACCCGACCTCTACTCTTCTCAAATGAGAAAAGAATCTCATTAAAGTCACCTACTAAGAGCCAAGGCATGGAGTTATTTTGGCCCAATTGATGGATCAAATCCCATGTCAAATGCCTATGTCGTTCCTCTAGCTGCCCATAAATACCAGTAAACCTTCACCAATCCCCATCCTCTTCCTTGCCAATCTCTACATCAATATGCGAGTGTGAAAAGCTATGTAAGTACACAACCAACCCACCTTTCCACTCTAGGGACAATCCTCCGTTCGAACCATTGGCAGCCACATCAATTCCATTTTGAAATCCGCATTTCCTCCTAACACCTTCCATTTTTCGTGTAAAATTTTTTATTTCAATGAGAAATAAAATTTGGGGAGAAATTTCTCTCAGCTTATTCCTGAGACGATTCACTCTTCGCAATCTCCTCAACCCACGAACATTCCAGTAAAGGATCCTCATTGTGCCCGACTACCCTGCCTAGTAGAGCTAGCCGATGTGCCATGTTATTCATCCATAGAATTACCACAAAATTCAAACGAGATGTTAGCAGACGTTCTTGCCCGATTCTTACCTTCAAAAATTGCTATGAGATTCTCCTCACAATCACCACCCGAGGACAATCCTTTTGGGCTTACATTATTGAACCCACCCACGATTAGCTTCAGTCCACCAACATCCTTAATTCCTACCGAGTCACCGAATCCCATATTTTGTGCTACTGTTAGATTCAAATAATTACCACTAATACGTGTGCTTGACAAATCCCTAAAATGGCACCACACAATCTCTTTATCCCTAAAATCATGCCCACCATTCTTGTCACCCCTTGATTCACTCCCAACTGAACCACTTTCCTTCTCCACCATTGCAACCGTCGAGCCATCCACCTCTCTCAACCACCGGCTATGCTCCAGCACCCTCCTTCTCACCGTCACCTATAAGGACACATCCCACCCAAAAATGATATTGTTGGGATCGATGCGGACCTGCACCGGGCAAAAACTCTCACCGTAACCCAACTTCCCACATATGAAACAGAAGAGGCTTAATTTTGCGTACTGAAATCGAGCATAGGCCACTCAGTCCTTACCCAATTAGATCTTCTTCCTTCGTTTAAACGGCAGGCACAAGTTTACCCGTGTTTTAACCCTCATATACTGACGGGACCCTAATGCCGATCCTACTGAATCATACTCCAAGAATCCCCCAAAAAACTCCCCAAAGTATCTAGTCATAGCTTCCAACATGAACCCCGGGGGAAGATCATGAATCTGAACCCAGAACTCAGCAAAATCCAAAGGTACAGTCAAAGGATCATCACCAACTAGCACCTTCTACATTAGAATGAGGTAGTTATTAAAAAACCAAGGAGTACCATTCAGCACCCTGTTTAGGTCAACACCATGAAAAAACTTAAATAAATAATGCTTCTCACCAAGATTCGTGATATGTATACCCCCGATAGGATGCCACAAGTCCGCCATCGTATTACGCAGAGACGGGAAATGCACTATGCTCTCCGTTAGACATTTTCCCACCACAAAGAACTTATATTCCTCTTCTAGCACTTTGTCATCATCTTTAAATGCCTTCTCCTCGTCTATGATATGCAACTTCACAATGTCTTCCTCCATAACAACACCCACTATGAAAGACTATTCTGACGAACAACCAGAACGAAATCAACTAACGACAAATTGTGTCAGACGACAGACAAAACCCTCGTGTCAAATGACAGAAATAAGTTTTGGATTCTTCTTATAGTGGATTCTTCTTTACGTCTTTTTAATTTTTCTTATCTTTTTATATTTTAAAAAAATCCTCTCATCATTTCCCTTTACATTTTTAAAATATAAATTCAAAGAAATTTTATAATAAATAATATTATAAAGTAAAGTTATTTTTACAATTATAATTAATATTTACTTAAATTTTATAATAAATATTTTTAATTATTTATTTTTAGATAAAATATTTTAAATTATTTCGTTTCTTCCTTTTTTTTTCCGTTTTGATAAATAAATACAAAAAGATAAATTATGATTTAAAAAGTTATTAATTAAAATTTGGCTGTTAAAATAAATCCTTATACTTTTTTAAAAACTAAATAAGTTTCTATTCTTTTATTTTTATTCATTAAATTCCTTGATGAGAAATATATGTAAATGAATATTCTGCAAGAATCTTGTGCCAACTTTTGGATCCCCCAAACAACATTTCTTCTTTATCTTCAATGTATTCATCATCTTATAGGTAAACTTCATATATATTTTTTTAATTTGGTATTTAAATTATTTTGAATAATAAAAGAGAAATAAGAGTTTTAAACATTTAAAAATAAAATAAATTTAGATTCGCTACTATAAACAACTTTCAAAAAATAATTTCTAGAAAATAGTTTGATTTTCTAATAAAATTGACATTTTCTCGAGTTTGGATAAATTTGCATAAAATGTTTTTCTTTTGTTTCTGAATCTTTTTCTAAAATCATTTTTTAAAATATTTTTTTAGTGAAACAAACACAACATAAATATATTTGTTACGAAATATTATAAAAGCATTTTCTTTTAACAATAATAAATGAAGGGATAAATGAAACTATGTATGATTTAAAAAAATACTCATAATTAAATAATTAAAATATTTATATTTTTATACTATAAAATATTTATTATTAAATATTTATAAATTATTATATATATTTATTGTTCAAAATATTAATATAAATACTTTTAAATAATACATTAAGAATATTATTCAAAATTCAAAATTATTATTGTTAAAGTTTATTATTAAAAAAATATAATAATGATTAATTAAAATAATTAATTATATTAATAATTTATTTTATTATTGAATGTAAATAATTAAATATGTATGTTTAATAACATTGAACATTATACTATTTGATAATAATATTTTAATATTTTTAAAAATTAAAATAAAAAAATTATTATTATAATAATAATATTAGACTTGATTCAAGTTAATTTTTATATAAAAATAAAATTACTTATAATAAAGTTAGTTTTCGAAAAATGACATATGCTTTTCAAAAGTATAAATTAATTTACAGGAAAATATGCATATTTTCCATTGACCTATAAATCATTTTATATTAACCAAACATTTTTTCATCAAGTTTACACAAAAAAATGTAAAAAAAAATAATATTTTTCTAAGTTATTTTCCGTGAAACAAATGCTCTCTTATTATATTAAATTAAAATAAAAAGTAATTAAATATTTCAAATATAAAAAAAAAATTCAATGTCATATGTCGATAATAAATTAATTATTTTTACCACCTTATCCAAAAATGGTCACCATTGATGTTTTGGAGTAATTTGTATGACAGTTGAAAAGTTTACATACCAAATCTAACAAAAAAAAAAAATCTTAAATACCAAATTAAAAAAATGTTAAATTTAGATATCAAATATTATAATAAACTTTTATGAAAATGATAGTGAAGTGCATGAAAGTGGCAAGAAGCTTCCTCCCGCAAAAGTATATATATATAACATATTTATGAGGTTAGTTCGATATTAGTTTTGATGCAACCCCGGCCCATTGTTTTCTATCTCTTCTTAATTTTGATATCTCTGAAACTCGCATGGATAAGAAAATGGTTGATGTTAAAGCGTCGGTAATGGAATGCCAAAAAGCAATACTTGAGAGTGAGAAGAAGAAGAAGAAGAAGACGACGACGAAGAAGAAGAGAGGAAGAATCAAGCGAAAGATTTTTGCCCTTTTGTATAAAAAACTGAAGCTAGCAACCCTATATTTCATCGGCCATTATCTTCTTAGCAAGACCACCACCACCACCACCAACAAGAGTTTGAGTTAGCACTTTCTTCCTTCTTTTATATATATATATATATATGTATATTTATATATTATTACAGTCCTGGATCATGACTTACTTTCTAGGCTTCTTGCTTAAATCTTCCTTTTTGTTTTAGGTGTTGTTAATAATAATGATCCATTTTTCTTCTGGTGAGATCTTGTAAGAAAACGAGTGTTGGATACTGTCTATTTTGAATATATTCAAACATTGTAAATTTTATATGAAATAACACACAAGAAAAGCAATAACATGAGTGTTAATGTGTTAAAATATGTAGACGTATGAGAGTTATAATATGTAAAAATGCACGTAAATGACAATAAATGGGTTATTGTCAACTTTAACAAATCTACCTGTATTGACATATTTGGTGGGTTTTGAGAAGCCACGTCATGTAACCCACTTTGCTTCAAGCTGATATCAAAATTGCAGAGATAAGGGGTCAATTCATTCGCCATTGGCAATGCTTATTGTGGTCTGCAATTATATATATTTTTTATCATTAGAGTATCAAATTCAACTTTTTTTTTTTTATCTCTAGTGAACCTTTCAGTAGGATTTGAACTAAGATGAAGTTCTGACCATCTATCAGAGAAAAAAAACGGATAGATCTTGTAGGATTCCAAAGAAATTTTTCGATTTTTTTCGAAATAAGATGATTATTCATCTGCTTCTCACATTCAGTAATAGTCGGGACATTGAGCAATATCCAGAAAGGCACTTAGAGAATCAGTCTGATTCTATCTCCATTCGTTCCGTTTGAAGAAAGGAAGGATCCTAAAGAATCGATCTTTGTTTTAGTTGTTGAATATCTCTTTGATTGATCAATGTGTGATATTTCGAATCCTCATTATTAATGGAATAGAAACGATCTCTGGATTGATCAAAAGATCCTTTCAATTGGAGAGAATCCGTTACTTGAACGAAACCAAATTTTGTGGAATCATATTGAATATTTGACGACACATCCCCTACCATTCAAGAGGAAAAAATTGATTTGTCATTCTCCTATTGAAAAGGTATATGGATGATGTGAAATCACAGTTTTATACAATCCTTTCTCCCTTTGAGATATTAGTTTCACTCAGCTCATCCACTCTCTTGGTCACAAATTCAATAACAGCTAGAATAGCCCCTTCTGCTGACTGCTTGATCCTGTCACAAATTGCTGGGTGTCTACAAGCTGCAAGTAATGATCAAGAATAACTATTTGTGTCTAGTTTGAAAGCATTTAAATTTGGGATAAGCTAACACAAAGGTATATCTCACCTTATCCATTGTCAAAAGAATACAGACAGAAGCAACAAGTCTATTAAAAACCTCCATCTTTTTGTATGTTCAATTAAATGCCAACATGTCCTATATGGGTTAAATAATTTTACCAGGACTGGAAACTTCATTTTTTAACTTCAGAACCCGTATCTGCACAGCGTGGAAGACAGCATTATCTCCCAAACACAAATGCCAGTTGAAGATTAGCAAGAGGCATGAAAGATTTACAAAATACCAAGGCAGTCTACTGACATGCAGAGCATGGTCAATTTGCTTGCTGTGTGTGCAACTCCCACCACATCCTAACGCATAATAGCCACTAACACAGAGGATCTGGAACTTGACAATCATCTCATATACTGCAAGACAGCCCCTTGTTTGATAGATAATCCACATATGAAGGAACATATTGATCAGTTTGTCTTAAATAATATGTGCAATTTTTTTTTTACTTCTCATATTATTAGACAAGGGCTATAAGCGAGCACAAAATTCAAAGACTTATGAGTTCTGGAGGACAATGGGAAGTTAGATACGTTCATAGAGATTGCAATTTAGTTGCAGTCCTGATGGCAAATATTGTCCTTACAAGACAGACAAATCTACTGTCTTTCAAAGTGCCTCTGAATGTTGTGTCTATGATTCTTTAGCAAGACAAAGCGTTTCGAGTTGCTTAGTAGCTAATTTGATGTCATTCTACTTCATTATTCATCAAAAAAAATATAATATGTGCAATAGCTGCTCTGCTCGCCCAATAATTATTTTACTTGTTTTCAGTTAGCGCAACCATGAATCATAAATCAACTCATACAAAGATAATAGAAATAAAATTTGTAAACAAAGAAAGAAAATTTTGTTTAAAAAATTTAAATTTGAATTTAAAAATCCATTATAAAATTTAGAAATTTCAAAATCCAATATTGATTAAGAAGTCATGAGAATTTTTCCTTCAAAACCAAATAATAAATAAATTAATTTTTAGACCACTGGTCCTCGGTTCAACTGGTCTGATCAATTCGATTGAATAAAATATTAAAAATAAAAAAATTTTAGAATAGATAAAAACCGGTTTGATCACCGTTTCAGTCGATTCGAATGATTCAACCTGCTCACAAGTCAACCAATCTTACCCCTTATTTAGGACTGATGCCCAGATCGATTTTTGATCCAATGGATTTAACCGATCGATTTAGTTTAATCCTGAAAACAGTGACAAAGCTTCATGCATTTAATTTAAGTTGAGAGTATCTGTTCATACTTTCTTAACCCTTTGATAACGCACAATATTTTAACCTAAAAGAAATACATAAATATAAAAATAGAAAGTTACGCTTTGTTGACCAATGCATAATTTTTGTTTTAGAAAAAGACCTCTTTGAAAGAATATACAAAAACAATCAATCTCATTTTAAATTGTTCATAAAAAAGTGAGAAAATATTTTTTTTCATTCAAAATAAGAGTTTTTAAAACCAAACTGATGGTCAAATTGATTAGGCCATCAGTTTGTTAGTCTAATCGATTCGAGTGATACGATCAATTCAACCAATCCGTCTGGTTTTATTAAATAAATCATTAAAATAAAAATATTAAAAATAAAAAATTATGATCCAATAAATTCAACCGTCCAACTAACCGATTCGTACTAGTTCTCGAGTCAATCAAGCTAATACCTTTCTCTAAACTGATACCCTAATCGATTTTTGGTTCAATCCGATTTAAACAATAATATTCAAAACCCTCATAAATAATCAAATCTATATATATACTTAAAGCCTAAAATTAATTGAAATCCAAGTCTAATTTGAATTATTCAAACGATAAATTTAAATTAATTCAAAATATTGAATTTAAAATAATTTAATTGCCAAATAAAGCATTTGAAAATAATGGATTTATAAATCTAAATTTCGATTCCCAAAAATGCTACCTTAAGATTTTAGCTGATGTACTCCGTTCCTGAGTAACATCATCACCAACTATATAAAGCATTTAATTTTTTTTAAATGATTTAAACACAAAGTTAATATATCATTAATGAGAAATTATTATTATACACTCTTCCATAGAGAAATTATTTTATGGATCCTTCTCACCATATTATTCATAGTCTCTTTCCAATTATATAATTACATTTCAACAATTTTTCCATGTCATTGACACATAATTTTGATAACTTTTTTACCTTGATCTTCAAAACTCTGAATCTAAAATCCCAAACTCTAAACCCAAATAATAAAACCCTAAACTTAAACTCATAACTTCAAATCCTTAAACCTTGAATATGAACCTTGAATCCCAAACTCATAACTCATAACCATGAATCCAAAATATTAAACCCAAACCCTAAACCTTAGAATTTGGGATCCAAAGTTTGAGTTCAAAATTTAAGGTTCTGGGTTTAGGGGAAATAATTATCAAAATTATGTGACAATAACATGAAAAATTTGCACAAAAGTTACTAATTTTTTTTAAAATTGGTTGCACAAAAATAAAAAATATTAACTTATGAGAAAAACAAAATGATTAAAATTTGTAAAAGAAAAAAAGACGTTTGTTTATAATTTAAAAAATATTTAATATTGTAAGTAATTTCATTAAAGTTAAATTAAGTTGAAAAAGATATTAGATATTGATGAGTGTATAATAGTACTTTGTTATCTTTAAAATTCAATAATATGACACTATTTTATTGATACCTAAAAACTATATTTTTTAAGATAATCTTAATATAATTTATTCTCATTATTCATATATTAAATTACTATAAATTAAGCATCATTACTCTTTTGAATTTTAATTTGTGTCCATTAAAATTCTCATGATATACCAAATTTAATTTTATATTGTGGGGTTCAATTATTTATTTTAAAAAAAATTATGAAGGAAGGAAATAAAATGATAAAAATATTAATTAATTTGATGATTAATATATATTTGATAATTTTAACATATCACAAAATAGTAAATAATAGTTGTTTATTTCTGTAAGTAAAATAATAGTTGTTATATATACAGCAAATTTTTTTATTTATGTATGATATATGAATGATTATTCAAGTATACAATGAACTTTATTTAATAATTTAAATATAATTTAATTATAACTATATATAAAAAATGATAAAAATCAATTATTAAAAAGAAAATTTGTGCAACGCACGAAAATATTCCTAGTATAATATAAAACCAATTTTCTTTTTTTTTTTTTAAAAAAAACAAAAATAAACTCTTTTGAGAGTCATTAGGAGTAAATAAGGGTAATGTAGGTATTAAAAGTTAGGAGTAGGGATAATTTAGATAATTTAGGTATTAAAAATTAAGGGCAATTTAGATATTCTGTCAAAAGTTAATCAATTATTTTATTTATTTTATTTAATTTTTTTGGTGAATGAATTAAGAAACTTCACAAAAAAATAGATAGACTCAAAAGGAGATGCTTCAAATAATTGTAAACCTTCTTTTCTATCAAACACTAATTTGGAAATACAATCAACTTCATTATTTTCTTCTCTAGGGATATATCCAAGAGGTCAATTTCCATTTTTTGCAAGAGCTGAGCTTTGAATCTGATTATCGTAGAATTCGAACACTTCAACAAGGATTCGTTAATAGCCCTAATAACTTTCATGTTGTCTGTCTGTACTAATACTTTATCATAATGCCTTTCTTGCATCAACAACACACCATCGAGAATGCCCTATAATTCAACTTCAAATACTGAACAATTGTGGTATCTCACTACACCTCTTGCGTTAACGCATCTTGTGTTAATCTTAATAGCCTCATCTGATCTTAATTGAATCCACCTTTCTACTTCCTCTATTTCCACCCTTGGGAATCGCCTAACAAAACCTCCATTGTGAACAACAATGTAACACCCTAACTCGACCCGTCCATCGGATCCGGGTATGAAGTGTCACAAATAGATTGGGTTCCTCTATTTAATTTTTTGGCTAGCTTAACTGCTATAAAACCGCCCAAAATAAAACGAATAATAATTCTTACAAAAAGGCCTTAAGTAACTAAATGTTAATCCCTTAAATTTCTATTTCAAGTCATTAACCTTGTACAAAGAAATTCTTAGCATTTCACTAAGGTTAACTATCCCAAAAATCTTGATTCTATGGATATTAACTGGCTACCACATAATTGATCCTGAAGCGAAGCCTCCAATGGTACCCCTTCCTATGTGTATGACTTTGATCCCATAGCAATCCCCGATTTTGCTCCATCTAGCTTGGTTCCTCCTTTGAGTCCTAAATCAACCTTGCATGTCCTGCAAACGTTAGGTAAACTGCTGTAAGTTCAAACGAACTTAGTGTGTTCTTTTACTACACCGTAAATAAACCCTATCACACGAGGGTAACAAATGTAAAATAAAATAAACATAAACTAAGTCTTTGCTCGCTCAAGGCAAGTTTTCTTTTTCATGGTGGCGAACTCCACCCAATCTTCGCTATAAAACCTTTCTTCGGTCAGACTTTCCACTTGTCATCAATCTAAACACCTCGCCATATCAGCGAGTCCTATCCTTACTTCTCATCTTTCCTACCTTCATTCACCCCGTAGACAAGGTGTTTGTTAGCCTCTAACTTACTTGGATGTATGCTTGCATTAGCTTTCTCGTCTTTTTGCCCAAGGGTTCTTAAGACCCACCTTCCTTGGTGGACTTCCATAGTTGGCAATCCTTAATGGACTCCTTCTTCACATACTAGTCCAGAAGGGCTTGTTGACAATTCCATATTGTTTTGATCTTCAACAGGCTTCACCACTTTGGCGAACCCATTCTTGATCCACTTTATTGTTCGTAATGGTGGGATTTATTTTAACAACCCACCCATAACCTAAACCTTTCCTAGGGACTTACCCATCCCATAAATGATGGTCAGTCTGACTTGCCTAACCAATAGGTTATTGTCTATGTGACTAAACAAGTCTATCATCCTACTTGCTCATTTTCTTCCACAAGGTTTGTGTCTTGCGTGCAACTTCGTTGAGCACTTTCTGGTGGTCGATCCTTTCTTAAGATCCTTAGAGGCTTCTCATCCACACTACCCATGTACATGCTGTTCACATGTCCCTAATTCTTTTTCAAATTCTTAATGGGTCCTTGCGTACTTTCCATACTGGAATTCATGTCTATCCTTTTAACAATCCTTTCCTTTTCTTACTTCGATTACCTATTTTTGGCGGACTCCTCGAGTTTCGCTTGCCACTCAGGGTATCGTACCTCTCACTCACTGTCTTGACGATTTGCATCATTGGATCATCCTAGTGAACTACTTCGCACTTACTACTTTCACACGGACTCCTTGTTGGTTGCCACAGTCAAGCTGTGGTCTTACACCTCTTTTTACCTCATTTTTCGCGTCCTAATCGGACTTACCCCACATTTACTATCCCGATAGACTCTATTTGTGTTTACTATCCCTGCAAACTTTCTCTATTCTGTATTTACATTCCAGCAGACTATCTATGTAGATGCTATTAAATCTTTCATCGTGATCACTCATTATACCTGGCTATCATAGCATCTTTTATCTATGGTTTTACACTGTATACTTTATACCATGTACCATGCTGTCATTGTCACATCCTATGTTTTACTTAGTTAGTGCGATAATAAAAACAAGGAAGTGAAGTGGTGAAGTGGTTAAAGTGCTTCATGCTACCCTAGAGGTCTTAAGTTCAAGCCTTCATGTTAACATCTTTTTATTTATTTTTTACATATAAATCCCATGTGCTAAAGGTACCTTGCAGTCCACCCCATACATGCCATACTTAGGAGATTCTTTTCCATCTTTTATAAGTCAAACTTACCTTATGAGGATGAAACATGATTCCCTTTTCCCTCCATTATCTCCTCACTTGCCTTTCTCTACACCATGCCTTGTATGAGTGTGTTGAACATGCTTTGGCATCCAAATCAACTACTAATGAGTCATGCTATTCTAACGTTTCAAATCACATTACTCAACATATCAAATTTGCATGTAAGGCAATTTAAAGTGCAATAAAGTAACATACCTTGCCATTTGGGCATTTTGCATCTGTCTAAGTCTTAAACACATCATTTAAACAATTTTAACCACACATCAATAAATCACGTGCATGCTACTCAACAAATAACTAAGCATTCCTCTACCATACATCATGCAATCAACCAAGCAATTAATTATCCATAAAATAGTTATAAAAGTCCATGGAAAGTACATTTACAAATCCAAAACAAAAGTCAAGTTTAAACCTTTAATATAATCCCTCATTGCCATCTCTTATTGCCTACTAAAATCATCTCACATGCACAAATAAAAAGCATTTTCCATTGGATCACGAACTTGCTCACTTAACTCCACACAAGCTATGTCTCTGCTAAAATAGTCACAAAAGAGTGTGAGCTTAACCAAGCTTAGTGAGTGTTCAAGATGCTAAAATAAACCACAAACACAAGGTTAAAAACAAGCATGTTAAATACACTTATCACATAGCATCATCAAATACTATATCATAATGATACATTGGCAACTTGTGAGAATGAAGATGCACATCAAAGGCTCTCATTAGATACACGAATCTCCATCACATCATGACTCAAGAGAGTCTACGTATCCTAAGTAAGTGTAGCATGAAGCTAACAATTTGTAGCACACTAACATGTCCCATGAATGGAGCAATACTCTACATTCTCTTATCCCTCCACATGTCCCAATAACAAAACATTTAAATGGGTACTCAAATCCTATGACATGCCAACTATATCCAATGTTTTCCAAGGCTCACAAGGCTAATAAATCCATTTCACACATTAATTTTCTAGTCTGTGCATACTCACACTTATCACTTTCATATAATGCACTACAAGTGCTAACATATTGCTCATTGAGACAAACTCACTTTCATATCAGAGTTGTGTGCATAAATCCAACTATCCACAAGGCATATTCAATTACATATTCAAGATATATAATCACATCAAATATTTAGCCTTTCACAACACATATAATATTGTTTATGAAATAATCAAAGCTCAAGTAAGAACACTTATGTCTAGGACTTGGATTAGATGGTTTGATCACCAAAGCCCTCTTTAACTCACTATTTTGTGCATTAATTATAGCAAATAAGATCACTCACCTTAGCAACTAGCTTTCACAACAAAGCTCAAGTAAGCTTTTGTTTGCCTTTGTCCTTGATTGTAAAGGCTCCAAAATAAGTTGGAACTTTACATGCACATCAAACACATTATAAAGGCATTACAAACAGTAGCAAACAAGATTAATTCATTCTAAAATAATAGATCAAAGCCTCTTGATCTCTATATCAAAAACTTAGCTAGTTTTGCCAAAAGTATGATTTCACCACTCAAATCTTGTTTCTAAACCTTAATTTCGATCCCAATCTTCCTAAATATCATATATTTTCATACTTAAGTGTTCAATTTAGTCAAATTTCATGGATATTATTTTTTCAGAAAAATAAGCCAAAAGAGCTTTAAAGTGAAGAGATCATTCAAATCTTTCAAAATTACTTAAAGATTTGTTAAATTAGGACTAAAAACCTTCTAATATGATCAAAATAAGTTAGAAATCACTTCAAAATAGAAGCTTAGCTTAGAAATACAAGATTCACGATTTTCAAGCTTAAAACCAACATAAAATTAATTGATCTGTTGAAATCATGATTTAATTGATTAAAACTTAATTAGAAAAGCTAACACACTTAGTTTAATCATGAAAAGTTAGACTGTTATCTCAATTTTGCAAAATCGATGAGCTACGAAGCTGATATGAGTTTAAACATGTGAAGAGCTTTAGAGAAATTGAGGATGAAATCATAAGTATTCCTTGAAATTGAAAGGAGAATTTGTTTTTTGGGAGCTTGAAAATCAAAGAGGATGAACTAATTTAGGGAGAAAAGCAATAATTTATGTTTGACAGTTTTTTTTGAAGAAATGAAAATGAGAGGGAAGAAGATGGTAAGGGTTTAAATAACCAACCATTTTTTTAAAAAAATTGGGCATTTGTCCCTTTAACCACCTCTAGTTTTCTTCCTTTTTCAAATTAGTCATTTCTTTTCAATTAAAGCCAATTTCAAAATTATTTTCAAATCAATACTCGTTTTTAAAATCCGTTTTAACTAAATTAATTCCCGAACACCAATTTTAATTTCTTAACCTAAAATTTTAATTCTAATTAGTTTATTATTTTATTTAATTAATTTCTAATTATTTAATTATATAACCTAATTACGGTTTCCATTTCACTAATCCCTGATTTACTAACTTGGTTCTACTAACCAGATTTTTGGTATGTGACATTGAACCTCACTTAGACTTAATAGAGACGCATGACACTTGAGGTTCACCAAGTTAAAGTTCTCAAGTTAGTTCAAGGTTCGCCATTTGACATGCTAAATATGTATAATTTGCTAGAATGTTAGCTCCATTGGGAGACACATGTGGGTTCTATTTGGATATGTTATGAGGTTTGCTATGTGGTACAACAACTACAAATGTTAATATTAAATTAATTTATCGATCTTATCTGTTGGTTTTAAGTATGTATATATTTCTTTACACAAGTTCTTGCAAATCCTCACTCACCATAGGAATTACCTCTTGTTGCAAATCCTCCACACTAGGGCTTGCCATTTGTTGTCACTTTCGTACGATTTCAACCTCAAAACATGTCCTTTTTGAGCAAATTGTCGTATAAGCTCAGGTTTTGAAGAGCCTTGGCAAGGAGTGCGATTAACTGTTACTTTGTATTTTATATGGTCTCTAACCTATCCTCCATTTTCTCAATTTGGTCCATTGAGTGTTGTTGATGTTGCTAAACACTTTAACCCCCAACACAAAGATTAACCACTTCAAAATTTGAGGATTTTAGGTTAAAAATCTATAGATTTTTTGAGATGAGACTTCGGGTATATTGTTTGAGATGAGGTAATTTTTTAAAGTTTTTTGTATAAAGCTTCGAGAAAATTAATTGCTTAAGTGATTTTTTTTGCTAGAGTAAAATAGTTTGGTAAGGTTGAATTTAGGTAAAAAAAAATACTTACATGTAAAGGTGACATGTAAATAAATTTAATGTGGATTATTTTTACTGGTAGAGCCTATGTCTTATGTGGTAGAAAAGGCATATCTAATAAATTCGATAGTTGTAAAAATCTTTCTGTCTTTTGACATATTTTTCTCTCTGCCTTTTAACATGCTTTCTACCCTTGGTGGCACGTTTTTCTACCTTTTTTCTTCATTTTTTATTCATCTTTAGATCCAATACTTCGAGATTTTGTTGGTTTTCGATTTTGCTATCACCAGTCTTCTTTTCCCACGGGTTTATATGGAGGGATCTTTAGCGAACTTATCTTTGGATGACGTCGAAGAAGATTCAATCCATTTAAGGGTTGAGTTGGTCGATAATGAAACAAATTATGATCACTACCTTGTTGGATTGTTTCTTACATCAAGTGTAGTTCACTTCCAAGTAATG
This sequence comes from Gossypioides kirkii, assembly GCA_005610355.1. Lineage (NCBI taxonomy): Eukaryota > Viridiplantae > Streptophyta > Magnoliopsida > Malvales > Malvaceae > Gossypioides > Gossypioides kirkii. Next base: position 23,627,986 of record CP032248.1, read on the forward strand.
CGTTCCACATTAGAAAATGTTTGGCATCCTATTGGTGGAGTGTCAATTTCAGATTTGGAGAATGATCGTTTTTTATTCAGATTTTATTTTGAGGTTGATGTTGACCGGGTTATTTGGAATGGACCGTGGAATTTCAATTCCCATCTTTTAGTTTTACATCGACTAAAATAAGGAGAAAATTCATGGACTATAGAGCTATCGGAAGTGGATATTTTGGTCGGGTAAATGATGTTCCTCATGGATTTATTTTTGAGTTTGTTGCGAAACAATTAGATAACTTTATTGGAACTTTTTTGGAATACGACTCTACAGCCATTCAACTAGGATACAAAGGCAAAATGAGGATAAAAGGTTCATATGAATATGAACAACCCTTTGAAAAGAAAGAAAAAGCTTACTCTTCCGAACAATATGTCTGTCTATGCTCATTTGAATACGAAAAGCTAACACTTTTCTGTTTCCTCTGTGGAAAATTGGGACATGGGGAAACTTTCTGCCCTATACGAGATTTAAATCCACAAGTTGAGCATGTGTTTCAGTGGGATCTTTCACTTCGTGCTATGACTAGACGATTGGAGGGGTGGAGAAGCTAATGGTTTGTTGAGAAAGGTGGGGGAGGGATCAAATTATGGTAATTATTACAGTAATAATGTGGGGAGTAATTGGAGGGATTTGCTAGTGGGTGCTATGAATCAAGGAAATCAAAGGAGATCCCTGCTAATTTTACTCACATTGAGAAAGGCAAGTCAACAAAATCTATTTTACCAAGCCTGACAGTTAATTATAAGATTAAGAAAGGAATCAAAGTTCATTCGGGCAATTATGATGATGAGATGACTACCTGTGAAGAATATTTGAGCTAATTAGGAGGTTTGATGGGCTTAAACGTCCTCGGTCAATTTCAAACTCTTCGGGAGTTTTTACGCATGTGGATTCAATCGAAGAACCGAGTATTTGATGCAAGTATCCAAATCAACTCTATCAACAAGCCTTTCAGCTGAGGCTAACCAGAAACAATGAAACTATTAAGCTGGAATGTTCAGGGTTTAGGGAGATCTCGAATAGTTAAACATCTTCGAAAAATGCTGAGAGACATTAGCCCTTCTGTAGTTTTTCTGATTGAAACAAAACTACAGGTTTCTAGTATGAAAAGAGTTCGATGTTAGTGTGGTTACAAAAATGGAATTGATGTTGATTTAGACGAAAAAAGTGTGGGATTATCTATAGGATGGAAATCTGATTGCAAAATGTCTCTTCATTCATATTCCTAAAGACACATTGATGTTATTATTGATCAGGATGCGGATGGTAAGAGATGGAGATGTATCGGCTTTTATGGGGCTCTAGAAAAAAGACTTAGAGAGGAGTCTTGAAATTTGTTGAGATCTTTAAACGACTACCCTTAAATCCCTTGGGTCGTAATTGGGGATTTCAATGAAATTGCATTTACAACTGCAAAACAAGGTGGCTTAATCCGACGTGAGGCTTAAATACGCATGTTCAAGGAAATGTTGATGGATTATGCACTGTTTGATTTGGGTTATTCTAGGATATGGTTCACTTAAGAGAGGGGCGAACTAGAATCAATAATATTTGAGAATGTCTTAACCGTGAGGTTGAAAATGATGAGTGGTGGGTGATGGTATTACAAATGACATATATTTTCTCCCTAATTTAGTGCTTTGATTGTCTCTTTTATATCTCATTTAACATGCATCATAAGCATTTTATAATTAGTTTTCATATTTTCTAATACATTGCTAGTTAGTTTAAATTCTTGTTATTTTTATCTATTTTTGTACTAATATCGATGCAAGTAGTTGGTATATTGCATCTTAAGATTGCCAGAACAGGAGCTCAATTCAGAAGATCAACATTGACAGAATGCAACCACAAGACCAGCTTAGAATTGGTACCAACAATGTCGACGCATTGAAGTTGAACCTCAAATGAGTAGAGTTAAGCTGAATTTACACTGGAAGCACCAGCGCAAGATATCATAGATGTTGCTGCAATTATAATATTAGATTGCGTCTAACAGTATAGCGACAACCTACAGATCTCTAAAGAAAACATGTAATCTACGTGAGTGCACAGCTGTACTCTAACTACCTTTGATAGCTGCAAAAATCTAGATCTGAATTTGAGAATGAAGGCTAAAATCTGTAATTATTTAGAGGCTATAAATAGACGAAAAAATGAGTAAAAGAATCGTCAAGAGCAAGGGATTAAATTATGAAAATTCTGTGTGAATCAAAGATTTGAGTTGGAATTTAGGGAGCTAATGAATCAAGTCTGCAACAGCTTTTTACAAGAGGTGCTTGATGCCGAGCAAGAGGAACAAGTAGAGAGTAGGCCTAGTAGTCTAGAGATAGTAAGCTTTGTTGTACTCTTTATTTATTCTTAAACGATGATGGATTCTGTTGATATTAAATGAATACGAAAGTATCTTTTAATATTATATCATTTTGATTCTTACTTTACATTGCTTATCCGTTTATTCTTGGATTAACCGCTCTAAACACAAAAGTGAAATTACAGTACACCGACATGGATAGATGCAGTGACAGGTTAGATTAACAAGTGGGTTAGGCGAGAGCTGCTCGGGACTGGGACAAACTCCAGTTACTTGTTCTTGGATACATATCATTGCTCGCACCGAGAGGTGGAGTAGTGTATTTGAGTTGGGATTAAGTAGGGAGCTATTGTGGGTAAGAACTCGAAGTGACTTCATTGCTGCAACAATTCGTCTATATTCTACCTTGTTGATGCATCTAGCGTTGCAACCTGTAGAAT